>JAPFBL010000304.1:0-704470 GCA_026182355.1 Hermatobates lingyangjiaoensis
AAAATTTTATTAATCTAATTTAATGGAAAACATTCGATAAGATTTCTTTTTGTTTATATCTCATGAAATACGCATTGTCCAGATAGGATACGTTAACAATATAGATATTACGGTAGTTTGTAGTTTAGAGAACCCTGCCACAAGTGTATAAGGTTGAAGTTTGCACTTAATGGCCCGTTGCAGTGGCGTTGTGTGTGGGGGGGGGGGGGGGGCAGTCCGCCCCGGGCGGCATTTTAAGGGGGTAAAAATAGAAAACAGAAAAAAATTAAAATAATAAAAAGCAAACAAAAAATTTAAAATTTTATACCAAATGAGTTCTTAAGGTCGTAATTGGTTTTTTTTTTATGATTTATTTGTATAATACTGTTCTTAAACGGATTTTCAACTGTAATATTTGCAAATTAAAAATAAATTTATTTTAAATTTTTCAAAACTAGTTTTTTAATGGGATTGGAAATGTATTATATTTATCTGCATAGCCAGGTTAGATTATTTGAATTATTCGTTTTTCTTTTGAAAAACTTTTCCTTTTGACGACTCTCTCTCTCTTTCCCTCTCTCCCTCTAGATCACTTTCTATGAGACTGCTGTAGTTTAAAACAAGCCAGAGCAGTGTTTATGCACGCATATATAATAAGAAAAAGGAAGGTGGCCCTCGGACGAACCAAAAATTCTCGAAAGTGACATATGGACAAGAACTTACCGTTTTATAAAAAAGATATTAGAACTTGTATTAGATATTACTTGTTACTTACTTGTAATTACAAGAGATTACTTGTATATTGTAATTAACTAATGTTATATATTTTAAGTTTGATGTGTCTAGAAAACTCAATACTTTGAGTGGAGCACGTGTAATAAAGTATGTTTAAGAAAAAAAAACACACAGACAGACAGACACATAGACATTATTACATATATATTACAGGGCTCAGAGGACTTCAAAAAGCGAATTTCATTTCAAACCGATATCGAGATTTTGATCCGAATGCAGTTCATTCATTTCTCTATTTCATGAAGAGGCATAAATATTAATATTAATACATTAATTTAATTTAAATAAAAATCAATATATAATACATAAATAAATAAGGAGTAAATATTTCTGGGTACCCATTACTTTCAAAAATGCATCGTAAGCGGCAAAGCAATAGAAGGGCAGAATATAAAAATTCTTTTTTTTTCAGGAGAACTGTTTTTTTTTTTTTTTGAAACGATAAAATTATTACAAACCTTAAATTGAACAAAACGTAAAGAATTGACAGGTAATAATTGACAGAGAAGTTAAATTGTTGAATTTAGCAAGGTTTTTTTTCTGTTTATTTGCCAAATGAGATGGCATCGATCGCCTGCCAGTCGAGTCCCTTGGGTAATCACAACCATCCTGCAAGCTTGTTGGTTCTCACGCGCCAGCTAGTTCTATCCACAATTCCTCTCGCCTTATCCTATTGCCTCCGTACTCTATTAAATAAGTAAGAATTATTTAAAAAAAAAAAATACTTTGATAATCATAAGAACAAACAAAAAGTTTTCACACATAACCTATAAAATTATTAATCTTGCTAACTTATGTTCAATCATGATGTTACCATACATCAAAAAAACAGAGCTTGGTTATTTTCAAGATACCTATTACCTATTTTTTTCCCCCAATAAAAATATTTCATAAAATAATTTAAATTATATAATTTATAATAACAATATGTGTAAAAGTTGGTTTTATTTAATCTTAAAAGTAAAAAATAAAGAAGACTCAAAATTTATTGATTGTGTTTATTTCAACTTCATTCAAGTCATGAATAAAGAATAAATTGATTTTTTTTGTTCGAAAAATTAGAATTTTTCGTTCGAAAACGAGAAAAATTACATATATTATATGTAATTACATATTATTACATACTATTACATATATTATTATAAAAAAAATATAACTCATTAAAATTTTTTAAAGCTGTAAAACATATTTATGAGGTCACGTCAACATAGGAATTAAAAAATACTACAAGAATTAATTTAGACAAATCAAAACAAACACTAATAAAATTTAAATCATTTCTTAGATTAAAAAGACTGGATTGAGAATAATCTTTATGAGACTTTCATTGTTAAGTATAAACTCTTTTATGAATTGAATCCTTTAAAAAATGAATAAATTTAAACATACAATGTTGAAGAAATATTATAAAGTGAGAATAACTGTCAATACTAATAATATCACTTTAAGAATTATGAATTTCACTAAAAATCACCAAAAAGCATCTATCAGTTTAATCAAGTTGGATCAAATGGAATATTTATTATCTATAGTTTACTATCTTTTATTTAATATTCATATCTACTTATTCGCAGCTATATATATAAAGAAATGTTTAATTTACTATTATCTTATTGTGGAATAGTTTTCTGAAGGTTTGATCCTCAAGGACAATGCTACACGGGTCACACTCTATACATATCAAATGTCTATCGAAGGGCCACAAACACAAGCAATTTTATCAAAAAGGAATTTTCTACCATCGATTTTTTTCTTTTTTTTTAGAGTTCCTCTAAAACAGTGCAAACTTTCTGCCAAACTTATTGTTCCAACTCAATGTTAACACTTAATTAAATATGAAAATTGGTGACAGTGTCTTTTTAATTTTTGAGACATCCTGTTTACACACGCACACATGAATACACACACACACACACACACACACACACACACATATAATATATATATATATATATATATATATATATATATATATATAATTAGATGAAACGATTCTTCGAACTGAATAAACTAGAATTTAAAAAGAACACATAGAAAGGAAATCACTGAACTCACTACTATATTTCGATGTCCTCGTCTTCAGGAAGAGAAGTGAATCGCTCCAAAGGCTGATAACGACTCACGTCGTTACTAATATTACTAACATTCTCTGTCGTACTAATATTGCGAACATTCTCCGTCGTACTAATATTACCTACATTCTCTGTCGTACTAATATTACCTACATTCTCTGTCGTACTAATATTGCGGTCATTCTCCGTCGTACTAATATTACCTACATTCTCCGTCGTACTAATATTACCTACATTCTCTGTCGTACTAATATTACCTACATTCTCTGTCGTACTAATATTGCGAACATTCTCCGTCGTACTAATATTACCTACATTCTCCGTCGTACTAATATTACCTACATTCTCTGTCGTACTAATATTACCTACATTCTCTGCCGTACTAATATTACCTACATTCTCTGCCGTACTAATATTACTAACATTCTCTGTCGTACTAATATTGCAAACATTCTCCGTCGTACTAATATTACCTACATTCTCTGTCGTACTAATATTACTAACATTCTCTGTCGTACTAATATTGCAAACATTCTCCGTCGTACTAATATTACCTACATTCTCCGTCGTACTAATATTACCTACATTCTCTGTCGTACTAATATTACCTACATTCTCTGTCGTACTAATATTACCTACATTCTCTGTCGTACTAATATTGCAAACATTCTCCGTCGTACTAATATTGCTGACAATCTCTGCCATACTAGCAATCATATAATTTGATTTCGAAACACTTTCCAATAAATTAAAGTCACATTAAGGATGGTAGACTTATCGCATCGTCAAATACTTCTTCTACAATAACAACAGATTGATTTTCATCAAAATCTGATAGGGCTCTCTTAAGGGAATTTCACTTGAAAATCTCTCCCTGATCCTCTTACATAATCAATACCACTCTGGTTATTGTTTGTTTTCTAAACTGAAGGTTCAATTTGAAAGGAAATCGATTTCAGGTATTAAAGTAGACAAAAAGGAGACAAACAACACCTGTGGCCAAAGACAATATCTTATAAAAGACACGATACAGATGAAACATACCTTACAAAATTGAAAAACTCTATAACTCACCTGTAAGCAAAATTATGTTAAAAAATATGATTAAAAAACCGACAACATAAATATGAAAAAAATAAGATTGTTTAGCTATAATTAAATAGTTCAATTTTTAATATAATAAAAAGGCAAACTTTTTAGAAAATAAATAATATATCCATCAGCTTTCAGAAATTTCTAAAATATCAGTTCATGTATTTTCTTTTTATCTATAATATTAATCATTATTTTTAAAGTATACGAGGTAAAATTATACATTCTTCTTTACTTGTTACTAACAACTTTTGAGATTAATAATAACAAACCGCTTATTGCTTTTAAAACAAAGAGCAGCTTAGCTGTCACCCCAGGCCTCAATTGGACTGTAATTTATCTGTGTAGTGATCAATCATGTTTAACTTTATATTCTCATTAACTTTATTATTATATTGAAATAATTTTATATATTATATATAAATAACATTTTTATAATGAGACAATATTATTTCAAAATTTTCTTTATTTAATTTAACACTTTTTCTAAATTTAAATATAAAACAGTTGACATTTAACTTATTTCTTTTATCCATTTATTTTGCATGCACCATATATAATATTACATGCAATCGAATCTTAGATTTAACTTAGTTATATAAAAATTTAATTTGATGGGTCTAGCTGCTCTTTATATCCATTCCAGACACTATGCAATTTCAAGTTTTTTAATTTCCTTTCTGTTTTGTCTATTCTTTTTCATTCGACATTTTTAATTTTTTTTTTTGTATCTATGTTCTTGTTAGTCTGCCTATTTGATTAAATTTTAATCAAGGCGAGAATGTGTTTAAAGAAATATTGAAATGAAGCAGATAAATGCTTGAGACAAACTAATGAAAGGAAACAGGTGACTTTAACAATAAATGAAAAGAGAAAAGATCTAATAAAGTGAACTAAATGTTAACACTTGATTGGTTAAATAACAGTAAAAGTAAACTGTAACTCACGATTATATACTTTACTTTAAATGAAATGGTTGAGCCCGACTCTTCACTAAACTCATAAGTGTTTCTTGTCTTGCTATTAGAGGTACGAGTGTTATTGATTTTTCATTGGTACGTGGCAGTCCTTGCCTTTAATCGTACTTTCTCTAATATACAGCTCTTATCGCTTCCAATATAATGAAAGGAAACACACAATATCAACCTTATTAGTTCAACACAATTTCAATGTTGTACTTATACAGTTATAACATATCGTTTAATTGAATAGACTAAAAGTAAACCATATAAATATATATATAAATGAATATCTGTATATAAATTCAAGCTAAATCAATGCACTTTGAAAACATAAAGAAACACGAAAGAAGGTGAAAGACTACTCTAACGAAAGCCAATGAGTTGGCTTTCGTCTTCTCGCCGCTCCACTTCCTTTCATGAAGACGACTGTGAAAAGGATCGGAATATTGAAAGAGGGTCCTAGCGTCTAGTTTTTACTTCTCTTTCTGTCTGTTTTCAAAGTATATATATATATATATATATAACTTTAAATTACACAAAGCACGACACAGAAAAGAGAATACAAAGAAAACTTACAGAATTCAATATCTCGAACTGTTGTTCGTCATCAGGAGAGTAGACTAGTAGAGAGGACGAAGTGAGAGAGATCTCCCCACGTCGAAGAACGGAGCGCGAATGAAGAAATAAAGAGTCAACCGAAGAGAGCAGCACTAGCGTAAGAAAGGAGCTAGGCACTAAACGTCGGAGAACGGAGAAAGCAAAAACAATAGATAAAATTATAAAATTAAAAATTATAAATTAAAAATTATAAAAAAGAAAATATATATATATATATAAAATAAAAAATAAAATAAAAAAATTAATATAAAAAAAAATAAAATAAAAAAATATATATACGAGTATAATAAAAAAAGGGGGAAAAATATATATAAAAAAATAAAAATATATATATATGAATATGAATATATAAGTTAAAAATAAAAGGAAAAACAAATAAAAGTTAACGCTTCTGATTTAAACCGGGATCTGATCGGGCCCCCAATAACCATATGTGGGCCTCCTCAGACGCTCTTAATGTCAAACTACGGTCATCAGTGGTCACTAGCTTAATGATTTGAACGATATATATATATATATATATATATATATATATATTAATTCACTGATAAAACGAAATACGATCCAAACTGGACACAATACGAGTTTGAGATTAACAAAGAGCAACACACAAAGTAGGGAAACACACTTACAGACTCAAATTTTCGGGTAATCCGTCTTCAGGAGAAAAGAGAATGGGAGACCAAGCACGTTGTAGACGCAACGGCAAGTTGCCGTTTTACTTTTACTTTATTATACCTAAAGTATAGAAATCATTAAAAAAATTAAATCTCGAAGTTTGACAGATATACTATTTGTATGAGTGTGTTTATAAGGGGTGAGTATCCATAAATATAGTTTTTGGGTTAGTTCCACTGAGGTTAGTAATATTACAATTATTAATAATAATGTCCGGTATTACTAATACTTTACGAGGTATAACAGACATTATTACTAATAATAACAGTTCCTTAAGTTTGTATGCAAGCTACAGTCTACAATGTTCGATGAATCAAATTCATATTTTACTCAAAAATTGGCCCTACAGTGTAGATGTTCATTTATTTTTTGTTTGCATTATTTCATTGTGGAAAATGACTTGTTTCGTCAAAATAGGTTTCTAGAAAACTTTTTCTCATTATAAAGTGTTAACTTTACTGTGTTGAAGTTTTGAGATTATTATGAAACTGATAGCAGCAATAAGAAAATTTTACAAAAAATGTAAATAAAAAGAACTGTCTTAAAAATATGTGCCATTATCCTCTTTATTAAAATTTAATTAATTTACAGTTTATCTGCATTTATATGAACATGATTGCATTAAAAAGGAAGGTGTTGGATGACCCAACTGGTGACGGGTAGTCTATTGAAATTATAAATTTAAGTAGTTTCAAGGTCAAGTGAAAGTTAATGAGGTGTAATTAGTTATGATGTGAAGGTAGAAAGAGAGGGGGGGGGTTAACTGTCGTGAAAGAAGACAAAAGCAAGTAATAAAACACTGGAACAAAGGTGTTTCGAATTTGAGCAAGAAAGGAACAGAAACTCGTGTAAAGTAATCCAAGAACGTCTCACGGATTAGCTCAACTGAGCAACAAGGATCACCAATGGTTCCAATTACGGTTAAATCATCGAAATAATAAAGAAATAGTAACTCCGGAACACCAGTCCGACGATATGAGCGATCGACGAAAATTAAAGGATTGACAAATTTCTTATATGAAAAACTGAGAGAAAAAAATTTAACTCATGTTGTCACATAAGAAGTGTTACTATTACTCTGTTACCATATTTCGTGCAAACCCTCCCCGTAGTACAAGCATTACTGCCACGTTTAAAGAACACTTTCTGAACTCTTTATGTTCTTAATTCTGAACACTTTAAAGAACGCATATATGTTGTTATATAGTGCCTTCACTTTAATGAGAGCACAACTTGACAAGGTACTCGAACATGGTGTATATTGTTACAAAACACATGGTAAAATATAACACAGATTCAATAATTCATCTAACACATGGTGATCCACAAATTGCTAATCTTGACCGGTATATACTCGTTATATACTTGCCCATAATAATAATAACAGTGTTGTAAAAAAAATTATAAAATGGCATGCTGTGACAAGAACAAACAATAGCATTTAGTTCCAATATATGATGATTTGGAAACCCTATAATTCTAACTTTTTCATTAGACTATTTACCATGTTTCAACTTTATAATAATTATTTATGGTCACAAGGAGTGATTTTATTATGTAATTAAATATTTAAACCTTTAGTTATAGGTTGAGAGAATACTTGAATTTATAGCAACTGAAAGGGTGTGGTTAGACGCTAGTGAAGAAGGGGAATATTTTTTGTTCCGGTGCTGAAATCTAACCTTGTTCAAGGATAGTAAACTGCATATTTATGTATAAATACATTATACATTCAACTAATCAATATTTTTGACCTTGAAAGCTAATTTTGGCCTAATAATTACAGTGATGTTATATGTTGTTCCGTTTAAAGAGAAGCGATTTCGTTTGGACACGCGAAAATGGCGTGTTCAATAGACGAGAAAGTTTGCAGCCAGGGGGCCAATGACGCAGTATGAATCACCTGTGCTTAGCTTGCTTTTGACATTGTTTGAAAATATCCAACAATAACCCCAAACCTGTACCAGCTAAATACTTAATAGTGCTAAAATGATTTACTACCAACTGTAGAATTAATAATCATTATCATTATTATTTATTTATAAAAATTACACCGTCATTAAGAATTTTTTTTACTAGTAAGATTAATGAAGAATGTAAGTGAGTCCTGGTGTACAGTTTTAATTCGTTTTTCTGTTTTAGCCAATATACATTTCTTTTTTTACATCACTATAAGTAAAGTATAGTGATCATGAAAAAATTAGATCTCGAGATTTTGACTAAATTACATGTTTTGAGGTCCCAGAAGTCCCTTTATGAAGTTTTTACGATTATGTCTGACTGGATGGGTGAGTATGTATCCAAAGTTTGTGGCCATGTTACGGTCCAGAATTTTTTATGGATCAAATTCATATTTTACACAAAAATAGGCCTCCTCATAGTGTAGATGAGCCCTATTGTTTGGGAGCAATTATGCATGATGGGAAAGTTACTTTGTTGGCCAAAAACCTGTTTTTAGACTACAATAATATCTAAAATAAACAAAAAAAAATCTGGAGTGGCCTACACTCTACTTTACTATAAGTAACTTAATGTCAAATTTCTTGAGTATATAAAACATAACGTCTCATTTAAGCATAACGTAAACATCTAAATGGGATATAATTATTAGCCTGTCATTCCTGAGGTAGTACAGATAGTGATTGAAGGACATATCAATTTATAAGCTTATTTTTGTACATCACAAATAATTTATTATTTGCAATTAATTTCATTAGTATAACTACAGCAGTAATAACATTTTTGAAAAACCAAAGTGAACATTTCTTGAAACGAAATAGTATCCTACAAGAGAACATGGCTATTGTTCAAATAGCCAGTAGATTTCTTACATCGTTTACTTGACATCCTTCTACATTGAATATTAATGGAAAATTTTCAAATTTGAAACAGTAAAATACCCTTTTTTTCTCTGAAAAACATCTTAAACAGCGAAGAAAATGTTGTTTTAAGGTGATTTGTTAATTAAAGATGTACGATAATTACAGTTATTAATCTCTAAACGAAAGATTTCAATTTTGAATTATCTTTTACATTTTTGGTTTTTAACAGAATTATTATACTGGGAATTTTATGGCTTCTTAGTATTTAATAAGATCATTTTCCTTCCCCTTTGTCAAATAACATATATACGAATTTTTTTTTAATGAGTGTTATCATTTACCTGCACAATATTATTCCTCTTACATCTCTTATAAGTCAATATTTTCATAACTCAATATATTAATACATTAATAACTCAATATATTTTCATTTTTCCATTAGAAACATTAATTTTATCTCAGTGGATTCGCTCAAAAAATTTCTAAGTCAATGTAAACAATGTAAAAAAATACAAAAAATTCGACAAGTATAGCAGGTGATCTCTTAGTCTAGAATAAACAAACAGTTTTTATATCGTTATTGCTCTTTCCCGTAATTGAAACTTCATGAATTTTTTTTTGTGAATTGCTAATTTTTTGTTCCATTTTTGGTCAAATTTTCATTTTTTTTTAATGAGCCGTTTAGCGTCAAAAAATAATTTTCTGAAAACACAAATCGTACTGTAACGCCCCTTTAGCGAAAGTAATTTCAAAAAAAAATATCTCAACTCATTTGCCATATAATGTTCTATTTGTAGGCATAGTTTCATTCTTTTCCGTCAAAAGTATGGCTTGTATCGCTCTCACAAGGTTTGAGATTGAATTATAAGTCAAAATTTTTACATTTTATTGAAAAAAAAATATTTCCTGTTGTCTTAAAATTCTGAATATATTTTTCGTTTGTTGCATTTGTAACTTCAAAGATAATGTCAAAATTTCAAAACTCTAGGGTTATCAGATTAGGAGAAATAA
Organism: Hermatobates lingyangjiaoensis; assembly: GCA_026182355.1. Lineage (NCBI taxonomy): Eukaryota > Metazoa > Arthropoda > Insecta > Hemiptera > Hermatobatidae > Hermatobates > Hermatobates lingyangjiaoensis. Next base: position 10,030 of record JAPFBL010000304.1, read on the forward strand.
ATGTTTTAAAAAAAAAGGTTTTTGGCAAAAAAAGTGACTTTCCCATCATGCATAATTGTTCCCAAACAATAGGGATCTTCGCCTAAATGGGGCCCATTTTTGTGTAAAATATCAACTTGATCCATCAAAGATTCTGGACCGTAGCGTGGTAACAAGCAATGCTAACACACGCACCCACCCACGCACCCACCCACCCACACACACACAGACATCATAGTAAAAACTTCATAAAACGACTTCTGGTACCTCAAAACATGTAATTCCGTCAAAATCTCGAGATCGAATTTTTTCACGATCACTATACTTTACTTATAGTAAAGTAATATCCTAAAATTTTTAAAACAATACGAATATTTTTGTTTTCAATATAATGTAAAAGTAAAAATCCTGACTTATAATTCAGTCTGAAAAATTGTGAGAGCCATACAAACCATACCGTTTAACGGATCAAAATGAAAGCGGTCTGCATAAAATTTCGTATAATAATATTATAAAAGATCAAAAATGTGAAACATCATTCAAAATTGCAAATATTCTTTGGAAAATAATAAATGAATTTATCCTACATTTTAAATTAAAAATGATTTTAAAACGTCATTTTTTCATAGATGTTCCTGACATTTTTCGGACAAAATAGTAATATTTTCAGTTTTAAATGGGAATCTTTGTCTTAAATGTTCAATGTAGAAGGCCAGATAAACTAGGTAAGAGATCCACTGACAATTGAAACAAAAGCCATATTCTCCCGTAAGGCATCATTTCGTAACCGAAATCTACACTTTCGCTTTTCAAAAATGTTATTACTGCTGTAGTTATACTAAGGATATTATATGCATCAGTGCTGTGATATATAAAAATAAGCTTAACTGGGTCAATTACTATCTGTACTACCTCCAGGAACGAAAGACTAATAAACATCTCAGTAATAAACTATGCCTAAATGGGACATTACATATCATATACCCAAGAAGTTTGATGTTATGTTTCTTTACAGTAAAGTTGAGTATAGGCCACTCCATTTTTTTTTCGTTATATTTCTTGGTTTTATATATACTGATTTTCTATTTACATTATTTAGATATTAATTGTCTTTATAATTTGTTAAACTTATTTACTAATTATGTATTAACGTGTTTCTGTTAGCACATAAACCACCCCCCAAAGTTATGTATGATTGTATAATTAAAACCCCCTTTATGAAAGTAATAATGATAATAAAATATACTTTTTAGTTAATAATTCTTATGGGTTCATCATATCTAGTAAAACTAATTCTCGCTCGTTAAGACTACGAGTATCATCCTTTTCCTACAAATATTAACGTTATATGTGTTGATGTGGTTGCTCATACTGCTGATGTGATACCATGTAGAATGTCTTTCACGTTTTTTAATTCTACCAATAAATCATTATTAAGAAATTCGCTATTGATGATTCACAAAAAATCAAGCCTAAAGTAAAACAACAAAACACTGATCTCGGACAATATTAGTAATAACAATCAGCACAATAACCTTCAGCACAGTAAATATTAAATAAAGCTTCATGAATTACACTACGAAAAAAATTGCAGTACAGTATAAAAGACAATGATGAAGTGTGATATTTAGTTCTTTTCAGCGCCTCTGGTAATAGGACTCTTTAAAAAAAGGATTCTTTCAAAGTAATTTGACTCTCAAAGGAATCAAATCGCTGAATTGCTGATACTAGACTCTTTTGACTAATGAGTCGTGGACCATTGGCTCAGTTTAAGTGGATTATATTCATTTCATCTCTCATTTCATTCAGTCTATCTTGACTTAAATGATAATTTAAGTATTAGAATTGATTATTTCCTTTTATTTCACGAAACGTACTGTATTTATTTAACAATTTGAATTATCAAAGAAATATTATTTATTGACAATTGTATGCCTTAACTTCAGGAATGTAATTTTTTTATTATTAACACGTATTGCTATTTTTCTTGAAAAGAACACACACACGTACACATGCATACCAAAAAAATAGTTAAAAACTTATTCAAGAGACCTCATTTGTAAATTCATCAAAATATTAAAATAAATGCTTTCCATAAATTATATATAGTTCAAATAAATGATAATTCTCATAGTAAAACACAAATAAACATATAATCAGAAATCTGGGATAATCCAAATAAATATTTTAAATTCACGAAAGCAAAACTTACAAAAGTGGAATTAAAAAACGACTGCAATGAATTGACTAAACCTGACCTTTTACAAATATAAAAAGCCCTCTTTCTAGTACAATTCTTCGTGTTATATTTACATTAAGCTTTCATTACAGTTTTAAGGCAGAAACAGCAGAACGGACTTTAGCTCAGTGTTTCTCAAAGTGGTCCTTACCGCAGACAATGGGAGCGTTAAAGAAATGCAAGGGGGTGGTAGAAAGTTCCGCCTTATACGAGGGCGTCGAACATACAGAAGGGTGCGTTGAACAAAGTCTATTTATTTCTATTTATTACGTGTTCTGTGACTAGCAGGAGTCACACAGCAGTCACTGTGCGTGGCACCCTGGAAAACCTGCGACTGTTCGTGTTTTCCAACAAGATGGAAAACATAAAAAGAATAATCGCCGAGTTTCCACCGTCAGTCAACAAGAAAGTTTTATGGAGTGAAGAGAGTTATTTTTGCGGCTCGTAGAAAATTGTATTATTTCTGAAGAATGAGTGAAAGATAGGGTTCTACATAGTCAAGTATACCTCTAAATATTACATACTACCTATTATGTACCAATGAGAATGAGAAACAACCAGCTAGGTATTCAAAGCACTGTCCACACGACAAACTATTGACTCTGAAAATTTCAGTTCATTTGACAAACTTGTTGGTGAAAATTCAATTTCTATCCAAAAAATTAATTTGTAGTCTTGGTAGACTTACTCAATGACATCAGTGCTATCCATCTCATTAAAAGTTCTGAATAAAAGTTGAGTTTATCAAACATTGTTCTTCACCATTATAAACTCATTTACATGTAACACATTTTGCAGTTTAGTAATTTTTTTATATTATACAATGAAAATTTTTAGGGGCAGGTGGAAATTCAAATGGTGTCTTAAGGGATTAATGATTAAAAAAAAGTTTGAGAAACACTGTTTTAGATGAAGATGGCTGAATGAACTAGAGTTTATGAAAATTCTAGTATATAGGAGTAAGAATCAGCTTTCTGTGAGACAGATGCATACTTCAGTTTGACTTACCTGTAAAGTCATCTTCGCCTTAATGCAGTTGTGGACAGACTCTCCTGAATCCTCTGCAACAGTGGATTCTGCAAGAGAAGATTCGGAGGATCCTCTACATCAGCATGACATTCACTTCTGAAAGCCACTTAATTTGTTCTCTATCCCTGTTACAGTAACTTTTTTAACGAAAATATTGTACTCTCTGAGGTAATCCCAGTAGCGCGCTAAGGAAATATAAAAAAAAATTCGATTATTTAAAAAATAAATTAATTTAATATAATAAAGCATAATGAAAAACTATAAAAAAAAACTTATTTAAAAATGTTGTAAAAAAGTAATAGTTTGTGAGATTTAGATTCTAGTTCAATCTACTTGCATTACTCTTGTGGTTTATTTATAGGGGAGTGGCTCGTAAAGTTAGATTTATTTCAACTGAATTAAATGAACACATCTGTATAACTGAATAAAAACTCTCTTGCCACTTGAATTAATGGCTAGGGTAACATGAACTGTTGAGCGCAAATTATCAACAAAATTACAAAAAATACACAATTTTACCTCGTATGTTTTATATTACATACAAGGTAAGATAGTGTATATTCGAGAACTACATATTATGCTATAAAGCGCCTTTTAGATTAAAAAACTTTACTCTTGTTCATCTAGTAGAAGTAGTAGTGGAAGGCCACCCTTTACGATGCAGTGGACAAGGAAACACACACGGGCCGTACTTTCGGCCCTTTGTGATACTACACAATCAAGATTGATTCTACATTGGGAGTCCTAAATTTTGCCTAACTCAAGTGTATTTAACGAGTACCTGACATCGTACAGGCTCGGGACGGGGGGTGACGTGCACAGATTTATTCATCTCCCACGTGAATAAATCGAGGGCCAGGTGGTATTGAACCCCGGACCTACCAGTTCAGAGGCGAGTACGTTAACCACTGAGCTAACCTGACCACCTATCTTATTCATCTAGTTGTAATTGATAGTAAAACTACCATAGTGGTGACCCTTGACGTGATGGAAGGATTAAAGAACAATTACACTTCACTCCAAGTTTTAGAGCTATGATGCGAACTTATTTTTAACGAACTAGATTAACAGTTCAAAATTACAATCATTACAAACGATAAAACTGAATATTACAACCTATCAAAGCAATATGAACAATGATGTAGATGATGTAGAATATGATGATGTAGATGTCATCCGTTATGCTAAGGTGACTCTCTCTAATAAACCACTTAAGAGGCATATATATAAGTAATTAACCATTATTTTTGTGATAGATAAACGTTTTAAAAACAGTTTACCTCTCTTAAGAAAATTACATATAGAAAGTGCCTATGCTACAGAAAGTACAACTATAAAATTGTATCTTTCCCTCCCCCAAAAATTTCTTCTGAAATGTGTTTGTTATTGTCTTCTGAAATTCAAAAGTTATTATTTTGAATCTTAACTTTGTCATAGAAAAGTTATATTATTTCAATATATGACTTACTTTTTATTTAGAATTTGATTTTAAAGTTTTTCTGGGCAATGCTAGGAAACTATCTGGTGTTATTACAAAAATTTGCCATCTTATGATGTCTTCAAACTCGTCGGTAATATGTGTAGTTCATATTATTATGTTCTACCGATAACATCACTGCGCATATTGTGATATTCCTTTCCATCAAAAACTAATAGCGTAAATATTGATTTACAATAGAAAGCATTATTTCAACAATTTTAATTTGATGATTCTAAATCTGTTCCATTACTCCATTGAAGAAAAGACAATCATTTAGGACTTAGGTAATTCTACAATTACCTAAGTTAATCACTGTACTTCTATACCATTACATCATGTTATTTTGGTTCTCTTAAAGATACCAATTGACAGACAAGCTGATGAACCGAGATCTTCTAGTGTAAAGTAGTGTAAAGTAGTGTAGTAAAACACAAGTGAAACCCATCAAATGTCAAAGCTTGACGAACAGACAATTGGATGAAATGTGGACACAAGTCATTGAGTTACCATAAATTCTTGTGTACAAATTGCATATATGAACCCTAAATTTTCTTTTCAAGTTTGCTTGCAGCTTAGTTACACAGTCTAAAAATTATATTTGTAACCTCTCTTTTAGGTTCAAGGTTAAAATATTTAAAAGAACGAAAGAATCACTTCTAATTCATTGAATAGTTTTGTCATTTTTTTTTTCTGAGAACAGACCAGATTATTGATTTCTTGGTCATTAATATACACGGCCAACCACCATTGGGCGATTAGTAAATCCGGTTGAACTCGTACTTCTTGGATCATAGTCTCGAGTTGAGTTCAAGCCGTCATGATGAATCAAGCGGCTATTGCAGTATTATTTCGGATTATTGACATTATGTTATTCTTCCTAATTTGGAATCATCTTCTAACTTCTTTTCTGCTGAAAATAAAAACAGTATTTCTGCTAGAGTCCCCGGAGTAAATCACAAAACTGTCATATTTGTAATTGACACAGATTATACAAAGTGGTGTCTGTGATTGACAGAACATCGGAACAACGCTTCCTATTAGACTGCACATAACTTCCAAGAAAAGACAGAACTGTCAAAGACTAATCTATTCTTCGAAACTCTTCCTATTAAACTGCGTAGTTTCTAAGAAATGGAAGGAGGATGGTATCGACTCAAGGAAACTACCAACGTTATTTAACAACACCGCTTTTGTCCTCCTCTTTTCAGAGCTTTGCCTCTTATTCACCACTCCATAAAACTAGTGTAAAGTAGTGTAGTAAAACACAAGTGAAACCCATCAAATGTCAAAGCTTGACGAACAGATCACACCCGATGCTCATCTGATATCATCGGATGATGTTTCTTCATTCAACCATAACACAATCTCAGTGATAATATTAATCAATTATTAAGACTTTCCTTTGTTTTAGAACTTTTCTATTTTTAAATGAATAAAAGATTTTTTTGCTTCATTAGTTCTTTTTATTATTCTACAAACACATTTCCAAGCTTACAACCAAGAATTTGTCTTTTTCAGGGATACATTTTTTTAAAAAAAAAAAATTGTTTAAGAAACTACTTTGCGCTATTTTAAATTTATTTTTAGGAGGTAACATCAATTTGGGTTTCATTGTACATCACTGTTGCAATATTTTCTAAAAATAATATATACTGTGATATTAATTAGGGATTTATTAACTTCAGCTATTACAATATTTACTAAAAGAAACGGTCCAGCGGACTTTTTTAAAATAAAATAAATTCAAAACGAAGGAAACACATAGAAAGACACAGACATAACTCACATCGATATTTCGACCATCGTCGTCATCAGGAGGTGTGAAGAGCGAAGAGTCCCGCAGGAAGACAGGGCGGTTATTAATATTTACTAAAATTAATATATACAAGTGTATTATTTAATTGAATTTGGAACAACCAAATCTACATTCTGACATTCCCATTCAATGGGACTGCTTTTCACAACTATTTTTAATGTTGATATCTAATTTGTGAACAGTTTTTTGAATATTCTCAGCTAGATTTTTAAATACGGAAAAGATGCCCCCTTATGATTTTTTTCATTGTTTTCATTGCTATTATTATTGCTATAGCTAATGCTTTAGGAATTTCTGTAAACACAGATATCACACGCGATAATCACCTATTTTTTGATTTTATATTATTTCTTTAAATTCACTAGAGTCTCTAACATTATATGATCTGTGTGACTGCAATATGTTAGAAATGACTTAGTAAAGGTTATAATTGGGAGTATTTTCTGATGACATTATAAGTCACATTTTAGTTCCTACATTATGTATTTTTGAAAGGTAGTAAAGTTTTGGTTCTTTCTATTATATTCTATAGTTCTTTGTATTGTTCTTCCCATATTGTATAGTAGTAAATATTGTATCCTCTGTCCCTTTCAATCTGTGTAGCATATTGATTTTTTATTAATATTTGTTTGTATTTTTCTAGTGGAACTGATTCAATCTGTTTACATTCGAGTAAATCAGATAACATATCCTCTACTCAAGTTTCATTCTGATTTTTGTAGATAATTATTGTTTTCTCTCGTTTATCTTTTTTTGTGACCACAATTTGAGGATCAGAAAAAACCTTTTTTGATAAATTAAGTTATACTAAGGGATAAGATAATAATTTGCTGGGTCAATGTCTAATTTTATATTTTGAAATGGTTGGTATGTAAGTACAATTAAAGACGTGAAATGTTTCTTAAACAACTTTTTTTAAGAAATATATTATTTATATCCTTGAAGAAGACCAAATATTGGCCGAAAACTTGGAAGTTGTGATTACAAAAACAAACAAATACCTGTAAATGTAAAGAAATGTGTTTTATTCAACCTTATTGTTCATAGTAAAGTTCTAATTTACTTTTGCTACACTCTGACCAAATCGTCTGTTTAAACTTAAACAATACAGTGCAGAGATGTAGGTTCACACAGAACGTATATGTCTGCTCTGTTCCCTTTATGAACACATTATAAATACAGGTTGTAGCTCAAAACACTGCATTCCTAAAGAAATGGATATCAAATGCTGAGAAACATTTTTCTCTGTAGTCGAATGTTGTGACGGCGTGCCATTCCTGATTTCTTAAATAATATTATAATTCTTCATAGAATTTTTTTTAAAAAAGTGGTTCAATCGTTACATATGGACTGAATTCAAGTATATAACGGAACATGAGGAGAATCAGCAGGATTTGGAACATAACAAGGATGATACATGCAATGATAAGTTCCTCGCTAAGCAGTATAGTACTATAGTTGGGTTGTGATACTATTGTCTAGTAAACAAGACTCAAAAATATTGAAAAACTGCTTGATTTTAACAATGCAAATCCTAAATTTTATAAAATTTAAGTTCTTTTAAACAAGTTCTAATTAATTATGTTGTATTAAGTACTGATAATAGTCATCTTTAACAATGACTTACAATCTTTGAGTCTTAGTACCAACTACTAAAGTCTTAAAACCAATAGTCTTCTCCGAAGGACAGCATGTACAAGATTTTCTTCTCTCACACAAAAAAATCTAATTATTACCTGATTTGAGTTATAGGTAGCCTAGTGGCTTGCGTGCTCGCAGTGGCAACTTACATAATTTTGGAGGATCATGGTCAAGTGAAAGGTACACGGATTCTGCGTTCTCAACAATGGAGGATGAATATATTGCTCAGTGAAACTGTCAAACAAATCACTTGGCATGAACGGCTAATAGAATTTAATTACATTGATGGTTAGCAGGCCAAAATTACATAATTAATAAGTTCAATTCCTCTAGCTATGAATTTCAATTTTTCCTTTTAAAGCAAACATATTGATTATGTAGATATAATTATTTACGAGAAAGAGTAGCCGTAGAAGAACAGGATGTAGTCCACATCGAAGGGATAGCTTGTACGATGACCAAGGTGTTAACCGCGATTTTGGAATTTTCTAGTCAATATAAATGTCCACATGTAGCAATCCGAAGATGTATAACTTTAAAGGAGTGTTGAAAAGAAAGTAAAACACCTGTATTTTAACACAATCTTAAAACTGTTAATTTTAATTTTAATCTCAAACTGTTAACTCGTGCAATTTCCACGTTCAATATATTCCCTAAGTTTGGTTCGTTCTTTATTCCGAAAAATCAGAAAACGTTAACTATTATTAAATTATTAAATTACTTTTTTATAATAATATAGCCTATTTTATCTATCTATTTATGGTAACTGTAAAAACTTTCCCTATTCATTTCCTCCTCAATGAACACAATATATTAACTATACAATATCTAGGAATTATGTAGATATTACTATGGGGGTAGTAATGGAGTGATTAAGCGCCTCTAATGGCCTCTAACACTCAACTCCGACTTTCGGCCTTCACGAGGCTATCCTGTTAACCTGCTATATGCAGAGACAAACGAAAGAGGAGGAGAAGGTGATCAGAGGCTGGGTCTGACCACCCTCGTTTCACATCTTTCCTAATCTCCAAATCCCCTCCTTTTATCTCAGCCCCAACTTAAGGTGTCATGCGATCCGTGCCGAAGGATGGATGATACAGGGGTTACTGTATTATGAACGGAGCCTCAAGGGTACCAGGCGACCCCCTTGACTAAATAGCTTTATTCCGGTATGCGGTGCTCTGCCGGAGCGGACAAAATACCACCGATAGAGCTTCAGTTATTTTCCTCTATAACGAGAAGGAATTCCGAAGACTATCCTCCGGAAGTGCTAACTAGAAGGAGCCAACCTCCCACAACTGCATCTGAGGACTCAAGAAGACCGTCCCGAAGAAGGAGAAAGGAAGTTACTTGCTCCTGAAACATAGGGAGCCTGAATGGACACTATCAATGATGGTTTGTGCAGATTCTGCAAAGAAGAATAAACACCGTTGCACCTGCTGACTGACTGTAAGGCAACTTTGTTGCACAGAGGTAGGTGCTTTGGTATAATCAACAAAACTATAGAACCGCTTTACCGCTGGATCCAGCAAAAGGGCTGAGCTTCTTGGAGGCGTTGAAGCTAACTGCTGGGGTACTTTAGTACAGTAGGGGGGAAGTACAATAGCTTTTTTGTAAGACGCAGTGCTATAGTCACCATCAGATAATAATAAAAAAAATCTACGAATATACACAAAAATAAGTTGTTAAAATATATAAACTACGCTACAATATATTCAGCTATATAATATGCATTACACACTAAGAGGCAAAAAAATGTGATAAGTGCAAATGAATATTACAAAGTCAAAAAGTTTTCCAATTAAAAATATTTAAATGAAGTTATTGATACATGAAATAATGCGAAGTAATGCATCACTTTAGTAATATTGATGTAAGTTTCCATCAGAGAAATCTTGGACCAGAACAACTGTTTTATTTTTTGATAATTTATTCAATATCTACTTGATCCGCAACAACTTTAACTGCTAAACAGTTTGCCATTTTAAAAATGATGAAGTTAAAAAATAAATAACTAGAATACTTGTTTGAGATTAGTGAAATATTACAGGAGATAAAAAAAACCTAACTTAAAAATATAGAAACGTAGTATGTACTTGTCGTTGTTACTGAGTAGCTGAAAAGAAAAAAGAAACTTGAAACTTGACCTCATTATTGGATTTAGGAAAGTCAACAGTACATTTTCAATAAGTGGGCAAAGTGTCTGTGTAGAATGACCACTTTAGTTAACTCTCTCCAATGTATAAAGCAAGAGTCTCCAAAAGGATCTATATTAACTCCCCGGGGGGCAATGAATATACTAGTTCATAGCGGTGAAAGAGGATGTCAATAAATATGAAGCCTTCATAGTTGAGTTTATACAAACACAAATACACGAAAGTGTTGAAAAACAAACAAGATTCGAAAGGGTATTGATATTTAATAAGTACACGGTTGAAGATGGTTTTTTGCATGCAAACCCAATTCTGACTAAAAACAGAGGAATGGACTAAACTCGGAAAAAAGTGGTGATTTGCGGTTAAATCTCTCTGAATTTGAACCCAATAGCAGCACTCTGCTGCTCACCAAGGTCATTCTTCTTAATAATGTCATTCATTTTAGTAAAAGAGGTATGTTAGTATATTCTTCTGTTATTTTGTAGTAGTAAACTAACAGGCAAGACATTTTCATCAATATCATCCTTGCTAAAATTCACTTGTATTCGAGACATTATGACAAATGTTCATAAAAATCCCAGAGAAACTCTCATAAATCTGTAATTTTATCTGCATCCGTCCAGTCATTCAGGAATTTTATTATATTTATGTGGAAAACGAAACAAAAATATGTTGACTTTTTTTCTATGCAGGTCATCTGATTTCCTGAAGTTATAATGTGGAAAAAATATGTGTTGTTATCAATGTGAAAGTATATGTTAATTTCAATAATGTTTTTATAGCGGGCCAATAAGAAAAAAATATTTTGGGAAGGGATGGACGTGGTGAAAAGTTTGAGGACTCCTAGCAGAAAGAAAGTATCCTTTTTAAGCATTTCTACAAGGGTAAAGGAAAAACTTACCGTTGTTATAAAACAACATTGTCAACATAGGTAGGGGAAAAACCAATGATGGAAATTAATTACCATATCTACTCTACCGGTAGTTCTAAGATTTTTTTTAGGCTCTGAACAACATGTTTTCCGATAGAAGTGAATTCAGGTAAATCATTAAAAGATACGCCTCAATCATTTGATTTCTCCATTATTGCAGGAAACCTGTGTAAATAATAATTTATTTGGTCTTTGAGAATAACATTAAGGAAACTGAACAAGATTTCCTTCATTTCTTGTCCACAAGTCCATCATTTCATCTTCACATCAAACAGCAACCTATGTTTTCTTATGCCGCATTTTGACAATGTTCAAAACTTTCTGGGATCCCAACCTTTTCTATTCGTCATTACACAAGTACCAACATGTATCTGGTACAGAAATGAAAACCAAATCGACAGTACAATATCAATAAGCATATAAACTGCGAATTATAGTAGAAAATTACAGATAAATATTAACATTAAACATTACTTGATAAAACACAAATCTGTTTCATGACATAACAGCATTTTTTTAAGTAATTCTTTGTTCATACAAAGATTTTCAAACCATTTCATTAAATATTTTAAAAGTTTCAGATATATTAATACATTTCACATGCTCAAATATCTCTTAGATATACAAATGATTATAGTAAGTTCTAGACGTATTTTGATAAAGAATCATGCTCTACTCTAGAAACTCATGCAGATATCGCTCATGTTTTTCGTATAACACATTGTCCCTTGAAAAATCTTGCTTGTTTTCCACTAGTTTATGGCCTCGAAGTGAAGCTTTTTTTATGATACATAGTAGAATTAATTTACCAGTAAAACTGATAATACCAAATTATAACTATTTGGAAGCAATGATTAGAAATATACAACTAAGAAATAATACATACGTATTTGGTTAACAAATGAATAACAAACTCACAATTACAGAGAGTGATGCTAGAAAAGACACCTGGAAATACAATTATACATTTTTAACAAATGCAAAAAGAAGTGATTTTAATGTATAATGAATTTTATATGATACGAACTTAAAGTTCAATTACATAGAAAAAAAAATAAATATAATTGATGAAGTGACTGATGACTATAATTGTTACATTTTGTCATAAAAAGGAATGTACTTTACTATTTTTAAGAGCACATGCAATCGTGAAAGTGATCAGGCTTGACAGCTGAGGTGATGATGCATGTCTAAGTGCAGACAGAAATTATCTGTTGCTAACAGTACCTGACGAGTCACTGTCCGAAGATCGCATGGTGGTCATACCAATGGAACAAATTTCATCACTCATTTTATTTGTGCCGATGAAAGTTATGCATGTGTCGTGAAGCAGTCGGACGGTTCTTAGACCTGCAATAGTGTCGGATTGATGACAAATTTAAGGGAACTCATGTGAACTTGGACCCTGGTTTTTCACCGTGTCTGGAGGGATGGGGAGGAATTCTTTTAATTTATTGCTTGTATAGTATCACGAGTTTATTGTCTTTTGTGGGGGAGAGTAAAGGAATGAGGTGGTAAGAGTGCCCACGGCGCGGGGCAACTGAGTCTCCGCAGTGGAGACCACGTCTGCGCTGTTATCAACGCAAGCGCTGATTCATCGATCCTCCTCCTCTTATAATGGATCTATTACAATAGACTTAAACCAATTAAATACTGTATCAGTCCCGAAATTGGCAACAGGTTGATGTCTTTTCTATATATCAAACATGATAATTTGTATTACTCATCCAATCTGAGCTACTATATGATGTCATGCTTATAATGCATGCATTCACTATGTTCTCTTTGGCATGCCTTACTTACCGTATTTCTCTAGAAGGGGCCGAAAATCAGTGAGCTGATTTTCATCCAGCCATGAATCTACAAGTCGTGCTTCATCACGCCAATACCACATGAAAAGGAAGCCATTAAGCGCCGTGAATACTAATGCAAGGCATCCACTTCCTATTAATGTGAGTCTTGTTAGTCCTGACATTTAACGAACAATTTTTAAAAAAAATTGACATATAAGAGTTTATTAGAACAAAAATATGATAAAAGCGAAAAAATTAATAAGACATCCATATTAATGAACGGTTTAAAAGAAAAATCAAACATTATTTTCTATGTATTTGATGGAAAAATGGTTATAATAATTAATATATTGGTAAACACTCGACTTGCGGCAAGAGAAGGTTACAGCTGGTATAGTCCGCATGCGTGGAGCTGCAAAGCCGCAGGCGCCAACTCGGGTGCTTCCACAACTCAACCGTCAAAATCAGCTGATTACCTTAACCTTCTACACTGAACGATCCAAGTAAATGTCAGCAGCTTATCATCCAACTCTCCGCAAAGCCCAGGTCTACTTTCATGGCTCCTTTACCACGCCCGTTTTCACATAATAAAAGCCCATACTACAAAAAAAAAACTAACTTCTAAGCCACTGAAATTTAATTCTATTGTAAATACATTCACATTCTTGTTGAATATTTATACGCAGATAATAATTAATTATAATTATCTTCAACATATTTATTAAATGATGCCATACCATTTTAAATTCTCACATATTACCGAAGTTAGGTAATAAAATAAATAAAAAAAACTTTAAAGTTATTAACCTAAGTCGTCTAAAATAAAATACTGGAGATTCTAAACTCAAATTTGCTAGGATTGAGACCATTATCAGAAATAATGAATAATCAAATTAATTCATTCATTATAATCCTCATTGATAAGAGTGAGAGGGAAGAGTGTTATTATGCCAGTCATGCTGAAAATCTAATTGCATGTTTGCATAGAACATTTGATGAACGCTTATAATTTGTGCAGCCTCATTGAGATCTTTTCTACACTAAAAACTATTTATATTACTATTTGTCTAAAAACGGGCATTTAAAAAAATGCAATCAAGAATTCAGAGGACCTAAAAACGTGGATACCTATCGATATTTCAAACAAAAGATTCTGGAGTGGCCTACACTCAACTTTACTATAAGTAAACTTAATATCAAACTTCTTGGGTATATATTATATAATGTTCCATTTAGGCAAAATATAAATGTCTAAATGGGAGAGGTTTATTAGACTTTCATTCCTGGATTTAGTACAGACAGTGATTCATCCACTTATCAATTAGATGCTTTTTTTTGTATACCACGCCACTGATGCATATAATATCGTTAGTATAACGACAATTAGTATAAAATACTGTTTAGAATACATCTTAAAGTATTTATAAAGAATAGAGATTAAATATAATATCAAATGAGATTATCTATAAAGAAATAAACAGATATTACCTTTATTTGCTGGGAAGTAATTTGACGTTTGTCGGTCTTGTGAACTGACACAATACGATTGGTTTCGTCAGGCACCTATTTACTAGAGAGTCCTAAAGTTCGCTTGCCCCCTTCTGACAAACCTACACCCCGCTATAACTTTCAATTACGACTTACTTTATTATGAGAACAAATAAAATGTCTCATAGTATTTCAAATAAGGTATTGTATAAAACAATCTTCTGATGTTTTATTCAAAAAGCAAATTAAATTTTTTAATTTTCCCTTTTAGATTTATTCTAAGGAATACAGAAGAGAATGTCACAGAAGAGTGAATGTGCTTCTGTAAGAGATTATTTCGTGACACGAAATCTACCTTTTCACTTTTCAAAAATTTTATTATTGCTGTAGTTATTTTAATGATATTATATGCATCAGTGTTGTGGTATACAAAAATAAGCAAATATATTGATAAGTGGATGAATCACTATCTGTACTACCTCCAGGAATGAAAGACTAATAAACCTTAAACATTTAGACGCGTCAAAAAAATATTTTCTGAAAACAGTTGATGTACTCTAACGGCCCTTTCGTTAATGTAATTTTCAAAAAAATTATCTCAACTCATTCACCACGTAAACTTCTATTTTTAGGTATATTTTCATTTCTAAAAATTTGTTTGTTTCCATATTTGTTTTTATATTTTATATTTGTTTTAAAAATTTGAATTTTTTCGTTTATTGCCTTTGTAGCTTTAAAGATAATGCCAATGTTTGAAGACTCTAGAATTAGTAGTTGAGAAGAATAAAATGTAGTCTAAAAAAAGGTTTTTGGCAAAAAAAGTAACTTTCTCATCATGCATAATTGCTGCCAAACTATACACTAAGTCAATATAACTATCGACACTATGTGACCAATTTTGGTGTAAAATATCATTTTGATCTATCAAGGATTCTGGACCGTAGCGTGGCCACAAACTTTGGATAAACACTCACCCACCCACACACAGAGACATCATCGAGAAAATATCATAAAACAACTTTGGGAACCTCAAAACATGTAATTCCGTCAAAATCGCAACATCGAATTTTTCACGATCACTATACTTTACTTATATTAAAGTAATAATTAACTAAAAATATATAAACTCCAAAAATTGTTCTTGACCTCTTCTATTCTATTCTATGTTTTGTTATTGAGTTTCTATGTGAGTTGTAGATTGTTTTGGTAAATGTATTATAGTTCTTATTCTAATTTTAACCCTGAAGATGATATACAAATACATCGAAACGTCGGCCTAGGAAGGAGTTTATTTTCTTTTATTTGACCTAGCCCTCAATAACAAAACATAGAATAAAAATATATATATATATATATATTCTCATGACGTTGCTACTAATTTAAGGGATATTACTATGTAATATTTCTTTCTCAGATTGTGTTGTATGATATATAGGTCATTACGCCCTATAACGACACTCATTATGACATCACTGTTGCATTGTGTTAACCATTTCTGCCCTGTCTTCTATGACTGTGAACAAGGAAATTGAAAACTTAGAATAAACTGTCCATTGAATATGACACCACAGCAGACTAATGGTTTAATTGAACACTTCCTTGTGACGCACTATAAGAAATGACTTCTTTTAATACATTTACAACCTAACAGTCATAGCAAGACTACTTCAACATTTAACTTCATTATAACTCCTGTGTTTTTTTTTATATTTACAAATTCAAGTTAACCCAAGGGATTTCCATAATTGGATGAAGTTAAACATTTCATAATCTCCACTCCGTTTGAATTAATTTTATATATAATAATATATTTTATACATAAACAACTATGTTATTCTTGTTCATTATATAATATTAAAAAAAAAAAGAAAATTATGATAATTCTGCATTTGAGCTTTTAATTATAGATACATATTATATTCCAAAATAAGAATTGATAAATAAAAACTGCTTCATTAAACAAAAAATGACACAGACCTGAGGAAAGAATGCTAATACCACCACTTAATACGATTGATATATTTTAAACAAGAGGTCGTTCTCAGAGAAGACGAAGTACAAAATACATATATAAACTATTTTTCTTTTTTATCGATGTTTGGACTTGCTTCAAACAATACAACAAATGAAGCTGGACCAAACCTCGATGAAAATCAAAAATACTGTATGATCGAGGAAAAAAATATTTAATTATATATATATATATATATATATATACCTCATTAAATATCTTGCCAACATTAAGTTTAGTATGTTTCCTACATACCTTTTCAAGGTTTCGGATGCTACTTATGTATGTTTAAAAGAAGGTCTGCTCCCAAAGTATGTATGTTTAAAAGAAGGTCTGCTCCCAAAGTATGTATGTTTAAAAGAAGGTCTGCTCCCAAAGTATACCAATATATATATATATATATATATATATATATATATATATAGAGTCGCATTTACGTCTCCGTTCCTTCATTCTTTCTCCTTTTATTTTCTTTCTTTCTACTCTCCTGAAGACGGCAAGACGCCGAAATTATCGAGATTCGTGAGTGTTCGTCCTTTTTCTTGTGTTCTCTAGCTGTAACTTTAATTTTATATATATTTATATATATGATCAAACCACAATAAGAAATGGGAAAACAAGACTAAGATCTTTCAACCGTAACAAGCGGTCTTCGTCAGAGTCAAAAACCCAACTGAGTTTTTGACTCTGACCTCAGTTGGGTTTTTGACTCTGACGAAGACCGCTTGTTACGGTTGAAAGATCTTAGTCTTGTTTTCCCATTTCTTATTGTGGTTTGATCATTGATTGTTGTTTCACGTGTTTATGTGAAATCTTTTTATATTTATATATATATATATATATATATATTGAAAATGTTCGCAGTTTCTGTATTCATGACCTTTTTATTAACAGACTGGGGGCCAGGTTAGCTCAGTGGTTACGTGCTCGCCTCTGAACTGATAGGACCGGGGTTCGATCCCCACCAGCCCCTCGATTTATTCACGCGGGAGGTGAATAAATTTGAGCACGTCGTCCCTCGGAGAAGGATGTTAAACTGTCGGTCCCGAGCCTGTACAATGTCAGGTACTCGTTAAAGATCCCTACTCTAAATACACTTGAGTTAGGCAAAATTTATTACTCCCACTGTAGAATCAATCTTCATTGTGTTGTATCACAAAGGACCAATGCTTGGCCTAAGTGTGTTCCCTTGTGGGACTGCCACTGCAACCTAACCTAACCTAACCTTATTAACAGACTCCTCACTATTTTTCTTATCGCAGTTGGTAAACTATAAATCAGGTCCACCAATGACATTTCCAAGTAAATAGTTCAAGTGAACGAAAGAAATTTAATTACATGGTCTAAATGTGTATTCACCTTACACTAATAAACAAGCTTTCAACATTCATATGCTATCATCAAGTTTACGAGTAAACTGAATAAATTAAATAAAGAAAGTTATAAATGATATTCGATCTAAGTTCTATTCACAACTGAAAGCATGGATGGATGGAAGGCGGTTATGGGAAGGGGTGGGGTGAGTGGGATATGTATATATATTATTATTATTATTATTATTAATATATATTATTATTATTATTACTATTATTATTATTATAATATTATTATTAATTTTCTTAATCTATTTATTCTCTATAGTCCAGTTATACCGTTGACCTTTCAACTCTTTTATTCTAACCGCTTGTTTCTTGTTCATTATTGACCTTTGACCTTCTCTTTATATTAACCTGTACTATGCTTTTAATCTATTTATAGCAATGACTGAGTCATCGATTTTAATTTAACATGTCACTTGGCCAACTCCTTTTCCAGTTGAACCCTTTTAGCAGGAGGTTAGTTCGTAGGATCGAATCTCTCAGTCTTAAGATCGTGAATGCCGAGACTGCGGTTAATTTTAATGATACTTGTTTAAAAGAAGATCTTCTGCCTATTTTTACCAATATATATATATATATATATATATATTCAATGTATATACACACTGTGGATTATATATATTCAGATGAAAGGGTCCAAAGGATTTTAGATAAAATATAACGAAAGCAACAAAGGTAGACATGGACAACTCACTTCTATACATCGACAAGCGTCATCATCAGGAGGAGAACTGCCCTCAGGAAGCCAGGCTGGTGACTTACCATCAGTTTCACCAGCCTGCCTCCGTGCAGAACACTTCGACTCCTGGTGACGATGATTGTCAAAATATAGAAGTGAATTATGTAAGTTTTTATCTTTATATTGCTTTCGTTATAATAAGACACTGTTTTTTTTAGGTTGTCATTTATCCCCTGATGACATAAGATTGTGGAAATATTAAAGTTCAGTTCTTTCTCCATGTCTTTTTCCTCAGATTTTGTACTCTGTAATTTAATATGTGACAGTTTCATCTTGTTTGTATACATGTATATAAACCTGTAAACCACAGTAAATGTATCATTTGAAATACAAAAACTACTATCAGAACAGACTTATTAAAAACTAGAAATAAACGCATCAAAAATGATTAACTGCAATAGATATTTCCAACTGTAGATTATCATCAGGAGAAAAAAAAGTGTGAATGTGATGTTTAGGTTAGAGAAACAATAGAGCATTACAAATATTTTTTTGCAGCCTGATTTATAAATGAATATAAATACTGAAAATATACTAAATCAATTCACTTTTCTATTTCATATAAACGTAGACGTTTCAATAGGACAAGGAGCTAAAAATCTAAAAAGATTATAAAGTTTCCTTTTCTGTTATAAATTAGAAATAATCAACGTTAACAAAGAATATCACGTAAACTTAGTTATTTTTTTACTGTAGGGGAAATAAAAAAAAAATGTCTCAGAAAATGTGGTAAAATATTTGTATTCTGAGAAAATATTATTTTGGTTTTTGCGAGAGTTAGAAACACTGCAATATTAAGTTACTGTGATTACATTACCTTATAAAAACTTGCAAGAGGGTGCAAATCTAAATAATTGTATAAGGGCGCTAATTATCTTGTACCAGACCTGTTGTTTTACAATTGAATTAAATACTTGACTTCATAATACAACAGTATAATTTGCTGATCCACAATCTCGAGAAAGTACAAATAATGAACTAATTGTATTATTCGACCATAATATATAAATATGTACTGAATTTTCAATTTAGAATCATTTCTAATATTCGAAGTCCTAAATTATTAAAGCAAATGTTCTAAAATTATATTTTAATGAAAATTAGATTTCATGTAAGTTGTGAGATGAAATTCCATAAATTTTAAATTTATATCGTCAAAACAAAAGTAATTTACGCGAAATTCATGAACACTTGATTTGTCTATCACACATATATGTATGAATGACCCACAACTGTCCACACAGTATATAGTTTGGAGACTACCTTATCAACGCACTCTTGATCGTCTATGAAGTATTTATTTCATAAGCTCATTCCAGATGCATATGAGCGAGCTCTTGATTGTTTATGAAGTATTTATTTCATAAGCTCATTCCAGATGCATATGAGCGAGCTCTTGATTGTTTATGAAGTATTTATTTGATAAACTCATTCCAGATGCATATGAGCGAGCTCTTGATTGTTTATGAAGTATTTATTTCATAAGCTCATTCCAGATGCATATGAGCGAGCTCTTGATTGTTTATGAAGTATTTATTTGATAAACTCATTCCAGATGCATATGAGCGAGCTCTTGATTGTTTATGAAGTATTTATTTCATAAGCTCATTCCAGATGCATATGAGCGAGCTCTTGATTGTTTATGAAGTATTTATTTGATAAACTCATTCCAGATGCATATGAGCGAGCTCTTGATTGTTTATAAAGTATTTATTTCATAAGCTCATTCCAGATGCATGTGAGCGAGCTCTTGATTATTTATGAAGTATTTATTTCATAAGCTCATTCCAGATGCATTTGAGCGAGCTCTTGATTGTTTATGAAGTATTTATTTCATAAGCTCATTCCAGATGCATGTGAGCGAGCTCTTGATTATTTATGAAGTATTTATTTCATAAGCTCATTCCAGATGCATATGAGCGAGCTCTTGATTGTTTATGAAGTATTTATTTCATAAGCTCATTCCAGATGCATATGGGTGAGCTCTTGATTGTTTATGAAGTATTTATTTGATAAGCTCATTCCAGATGCATGTGAGCGAGCGCAATATCCACTATTAAGTAACCACATTGAAGGCTCGTTGACGACGCATATGAACGAGATCTAATTCATCAGTCTCCAGCCCTCTTTTGATTTGGAACCACAGTCACAATGAGGTTAACAGACGAAAACAAACATCAAATGCACGCTATTATGCTAATATTCATGGCAACTTTCATATTTTAGCAATCTTGTATGATACACCGGATGAATAAATAACTTTAATTCTTCATATTTTAAGTTCATTCTGATGATAAAACGGTCCATTATATGCTTTCCTGTTCCCATTCTACTGATCATTGTTTACGTGCGACTAGATGATACACCAAATCAAAAACTCTACTAAAGCCACTGTCAATGTAATAGAATAGATAAGGAAGATTTCTTCCTTTATAGCAAAAATGGAAAAATTAATTAAAAAAATTTAAAAAAAAACCAAATAATTATCATGTGCCATTAAGTGTGATGATATAATTAGAAATTTAAGGCCATCAGCATGACATTAAATTTCTCACCTTATCTAGTCAAGAAGGCCTGTTTCCAAATATATATGTTTTATTGAAAATAATGACAATATTTATTCTTACACATTTTCCTGTGAGTTTCTCACATATGTTTCTACCTTTTTCACATGTTGCAGAAAGAAGATGAACAGTGGGGAAAGAATATGGGAAAGAAGAAAAACTGTCTAGAAAAAGTATCAATGAATCAATGAATCAATGCATGCATCAATGAATGTCTTCTCCCTAAGTACACAGTGTGTAACAGGCGTAATAATTGTCTAGAGCAGTCCCAACAAAGTCGTTTACACTTATTGGCAGAAGGAACAGATGTATAGTGGTATAGTACTTGTAACTGGTGACCCTGCTTCGTATACAGTAAGGGGTTTCTCGGTCAACCTAAGCTTACTCCGTCCATCCAGCCTTGGGTGTGGAACCATAGCTATCACTATATAATGGACCCACTCACGACCGTACGCGACTATACTCATGCTCGTGGTACTAAGTATATTACTGTAAATTTAGTCTATAACTCAGAAACTTGATTTGATTTCATCATTTTCCTTAGTCTTTCAGCCATACCATAATAAAGAAGATAAGGTTGATCAGTGGTAGGTTTCAAATTTTTTAAGAACCGGTTCGTGCGAACAGGTGCTTAAAATATTATGAGTTCGGAAACTAAATTGTTTAGTTATATATAGGCTATATACATGTGCAAATTACGTTGTCATACATGCACAAGTTATGTGAGTCACGCGACACTTGTAGAGTTTGATAGTGGGCTAATTAATACAGGTCTGAATAGGGGTTCATATAATTTTAACCACCGGTTCGCCGAACTCATAGTATTTTACTATCGTGCGAATAGGTGCGAACCGGCTGAATCCCATCACTGAGGTTGATGTTTTTTAACGTGAAGCTTAATTTTTTTGTAACATTTATCTTGGAGCTTTTACCCGAGGAAACATACTTACATTCTCTTGAGAGATACAACATGACAATGAGAAGGAACTTTGCAAAGAAGGGAAACACTGAAACTACACGAGCCTAGTAATTCTATTAGTGGTTAGTCAGCGGATATGGTTTAGTTGCTTTAAGTTGTTTAATCAGACTTGTTGCCTTCTACCTTAAGCCAGAGAACTCTTCACTCCTGAACGAGACCCATCTCACAATGCCCAGCAACTCAGCGTGCCTGCAGCAAGTAGGCACTTAGAATAAGGGAGGATAGCACCACCTAGACAAATAGTACCTAGTTGTTATTAGAAAAAAACCTCTATGCTTTAAAGACTAGGTAGATGAATCCGAAAGGGCATCACATCACTTAAGAGTGCAGCGAGCTCCTTCTCAAACCAACCAAACTGAACCTTGCAACAGCTTGGCTTTCATGAAAAATAAACCTGGTGACTGCGGAAGTAAAAAAATACCTATAGAAACTGTACTTAGAGTTACTAATAAACAAATTAGAAATGAAAAGGCAGAAGCTTTATAATAAATTGAGTGATTATAATAAACAGTTTTGTTTCCAACAACTAGCAATTTAATGATAATGCTCTCATTCAATTAATTAAATTATTTAACTTGTTTTGGAAATGTCACTAATGGGTATATTAAGTGTAAAAATTTCACCCTACGTCACCGATGTTTAAAATTACTAAGGCGAGTGTTGTTGAATTAATTAGACTCTCTTATCTGACGTGGAAATTGTGTGTATACAGTAAATTCCTGTATGATTGCGAAAAAGAACCACATGGTGATAGTGCATCATTATTCCAATCAACTAATAGTTAGAATTGCTATTTAAAGAACTCCAATGAACAGTCATTCAGTTTGTAATTCATTTTTCACCATGAAAGAACTTACTTTTCTTTTGTTGGTTCTGTGTGTATGGGAAGTAGCTTCTCAGTCAGACTCGACTGTAAGGTAAGACTATTCACTTCTTGAATACATCTTTGTACTTATTAAGAAATGTAGGTTAACTTTAGTAGGCATTAAATAAAAATTGTCAAGTCGTTTCTACATCACAGGCATAGGTGGTTTTCATTAACTCAACTCATATAACTAAAGATATGTTTAGTCTAATTTAACGTGATTCTTAAATTAGAAATTTGAAATACTCTTCAAGAGTATTTGAAGAGTATTACTTCAAATACCCTTTCATGTACATATACATTTCATTGAACAAATAACTCCAGTGAAATACGGTCATTTCTTCAATTAAACATGTTTAAATAAAGGACTGCTCCCAAATTTTACTTACATATATGTATATATAACATATTCAATAATATATCGAATGATTGATAGGATAGGTGTGTTATATAATTAGAATTCGGTCAATTTTCTAGATTGAAGAATCAAACCCTAGTTGCCAACGTTTCGGTTTTATTTAAAACCTTTTTCATAAACAGATATAAGAATTTTTTGAATAAGAAAATTACATTTACATTACGAGTATTTAAACGAACCTAACAATGTTAACTAGTCAAAAAGTTAAACAAGACTAATCAGATAACATTACAAATTATATATATATATACTTCATTGAAGTCCTTTTGTACTACTTGCTGTGGATTTCCGATCTTACGGCTGGAGTTTCCACATTAATTGTCTAAGTGACATCAGTGGATCCGAGCTTTCGACCATAATCACGTTGGTCATCGTCAGGTAACATTTCACTTGATAGTGTTCAGTAAGACGCCAGTATTAGTTATACACCTTTAGTTTTTGTAATTGTGTTGAATAGTATAGTACAGTGAATCAGTTCCAAAGCTATTTCCTCCTCGCATAAGTGGAAAATTACAAATAAGTGAAACACCTTTAAAAACCACTCCATAACACTAATTTCAAATAAAATCCTCGCTTTACTGTGATATATCACGACGGTATATGTACTATAAATACTGTATCTTTGTTGTATCGTAACACGAAATATCATCCCTGGAGGTTAAAATTAAATTATTAATTAATGAGTATTAAGTTGTTAAATTAACGTATAAATAACATCTTAGTTCACAAAAAGAATAAATACAAATAAAACAATGATTGAAATGCATCATGGGAATCTTTTGACTCTGCTCTGCCCTCTGTTGGCGTTGGTAGAAATTCGAGTTATGAAATTTGGAGTCACGTATAGCAGAGTGTTTCATGTACATCATTTATCGATATATATATATTTCCGCTTACAAAGGAAAATACTTCAAGGCTTAAGATAAGGTATAATAATCGCTCAAAAGTTAAAATATCACCAATTAGTTTTTATTTATTTTGAAAAGCTCAAATTACCGTCTTATCTACTATCATTACAAAAATTTGGCAAATTTTCCCTTTTTTTAGAAATGAAGAAAAAAAAATCATTGTATGAAAAAATTTTATTTTTTTTGGATCAATTGATTCATGAAATAAGCTAAATGGAAGTAATGTTTACATTGTTGTATATTTTTTAGTAATATTCTAACACACGATCGATATATATCTCATCTGTATACAAATAAAATACTTGATAAAGGTATCGACCGTGAAATAGAATGGAATAAAAATGTTTATTAGAAATTAATTAGTTTCCAGATTCAAGTCAAACTTTCAAAGGCGAAATTTCGGTTTTATTTAACACAACTTTATAGGAAGAATAGTATTGGATGGTATGGAATTTATGAATATAAATATATATATATATATATATATATATATATATATATATTATATAAAAAGATTTCACGTAAACACGTGAAATAACAATCAATTTTCAAACCACAATAAGAAATGGGAAAACAAGACTAAGATCTTTCAACCGTAACAAGCGGTCTTCGTCAGAGTCAAAAACCCAACTGAGTTGGTATATATGTGAGTATATATATATATTATAATATATTTTTTATATATATAATGTTATAAAGTTTAAAAAACAAGGAAAAGGAAAGAAATGTTCTGAGGCCTTTCAATTGATGTCATCAGAGATTTATTACTGTCATAATTAAGTTATTACTTTGTTTGCTCTCTGATGACATAAATTGAAAGGCCTCAGAGCATTTATTTCTATTGCTTTCCTTTTTCCTTGTGTTTTAAACTTCATTGATTGCATCACGTGTTTATTTAATGTGATTTTTCTGTATATATATATATATAACCTATAATGTTCTCTGAAACACTTTGCTTCTTCTTGAATACCACGTGTTGCTGAAATACTTGAAAATCGTGTTTTTAGCCTTTCTGTGTTTCTGATATTGAAGTTTGCCTATAAATTTGATCAATATTTACTCTCGGAATATTGTACTGATTTTTAGTGACATTTGATTTCCTATCTTCTTGTTGTATCCTTTGAGTGAACAGTTGTACGGTTTACTTACTTGTAATATCATCTGATTAGTCTAGTCGTAGGATTTGTTTGTTAGTTCATTTATATAATATAAATTTCATTTTTTACATTAATAACTTAATTAATTAATTAATTAAGTTAAGTCGACTTAATTTAAATAAAAAGCAATCAAAATGTGGAAATTTATATCTACATCCTGCAAATTTTATTTCAAAACAATTTTTTTTTAATTTAATTGTACCATAAAAAAAAGGGCGAGTGGCAAAACGAATTGCTACTCTCCCATTTGATGATGTCATTAAAGCAAATGTATAAACTAAAAAAGAATAACTTAAAGTACTAAAGATATGACACTTTGATGTTAATTACACAATGATGTTTATTTGAATTGTTCATATGTTTCAGTTACCCTACTCCAAAAAGTCTATACTGGTACACCAGACAACTTACTGAATGCGTTAACAACTATCGCTGGAAACACAGGACATCTCCCCTAAGAAACACCGTAGAAGTTAGTTTTTTTGGCATCATTAATTTCAAATGTGATATAACCTGTAATGTTATATCACTTTTTTTTTTTTAATAATAAGCTGTTCGTTTCACCCATCGATTCAGGATATTTGATTCAAAAGAATTAGAAAACAAAAAATAAATCCCTTTAATAAAATATAAATATAAAAATAAAATTACTTTTTAAAACGTTCTGAGAAAATGAGATTTAATCACAAGTCAATTTTTTGCCAAACTTGTTAAGGCGCATAGATTCAACTTTTATTATTTATACAACTTCAAAATCGAAGAAGAACAACACAAGGAATAAATAAACACACTTCAAACTCAAATTTTTGAGCAATCCGTCTTCAGGAGAAAAGAGAGAGGGAGACCAAGCACGTTGCAGACGCAACGGCAAGTAACCTACTTGCCATGCGTCTACTGCAGAAGACTGATTGCCCGAAAATTTCAGTCTGTAAGTGGGTTCCTTTACTCCGTGTGTTCTCTTCTTCGATTTTGAACTCATATTGAGTTCAGTTTGGATTGTCTTTCCGATTTTATAGTAATTTCATTGTTTTAAATGTATACAAGGGGTGAAAATTATTGATTTTTCAGATATAATAGCAATTAAAATTGTTCTAATATGTTATTTTTCAACATCGTCTCTCTCCAAGTCTACACACTTCCTAAATCGGTGCTGAAGGGCTTTTATGTTGTGTTTTGTTGTTTGAGTTTGTTGTGCTTTGCGTCCGCACCTAGCTTTTACAATACTACCGCGTAATACATTCAAACAGCTTCGAGCACGCTCTTCCTGTAGTGTTAAAAATAATCCCTTGAGTAGATATTTCTAGAGAAAAATGAGTCAATATTTCTTTATTTTTTTTTCACTGAAATGATGGGTAAATATGAGAACCATTCAATTTGGAGTGTCGTTATAAAGTTCTTTTTTGCAGCAGTGCTGACCAGTCTATATAATCAATCATATTGAAGAAGCCGTCCAGAGCAGGCGGCTTTTTCAAAACTCTCTTTCTCACAAATGATAATAAAATAAAGCGGTCAATGAATCAAAAAACAGACCAATTTACACACAAGTCTAACTACCCTTTATCTTACATTTAAAATGAAAGGTATTTCACAGGAATTGAAATACATTTTTATCAATCATGTTTAAATATCTTTTTAATTTGAGGTTTCTTATAAAAAAAAAGAGGAAATTAGTTTCAAATAATCTAGCACGTTCAATTATCTGTGAGGTAAATAACAAATAAATTGTGTTTTATTTAATAATAATTCATCTTAATATTTATATTTGTGATGTGTAAATAAATTAACATTATCTGACATAAGTTAATTTAATCTGGAGCGTGAAAGGTTTACTTCTTTCAACGACCACTCTTTTGGGATAGAAAAGGGAAAAAACTATGGTTCATTCTTCTTTTACAGTCATTTAAGCGACATTCCCGATGGAGAGCCTAAATTGGTATCACCCATGCAAGAGCAAACTGAACTCAATGTTGCTTAACTTCTGTAATCTACGAGGGTCGTCCAGAAAATAAGTTCCGTTTTGGTCTGTAGGGCGGTAGGAGTGGTTTTTGCCAAATCCGGCAACACCGCTCGAAAGAGGAGAGGTGGGGGAATAGAATGAGAGGTGGGGGACCTCAGTCGGTCAATTACCAACGTCAGGGCAGGTAGTTGAAATGGAGCCCTCCATGACACGTCCCGCCACCTCGATCCCGTTCCCTCTCGAGTTGTTTTGCGCGGAGTGATTCAATTTCTTTATGCACAGGGTTTCAAATCAGTTCAAATTCACGAACAGCTCATTTCTGTTTATGGAGAAGGTGTAATGAGTGAATCAATGGTGAGGAGATGGGTACGTGAATTTAAGGCGGGAAGACATTCAACTCTCTAGGGACCCACCGGGCGGAAACTTTCCGAAAGTCAAGTTTTTCCGAGACGATCTCATGGATGAGGGATCGTGAGATGTCTGGGAAACTCAGGTGGAGTTCATCCAGGGTTAAACGACGATCTTTGCGAATTGCATTGTCGATTTCTGCGACAATTTCGTCCGTCACAACTGAGGGTCTGCCTCTCCCACTTTCATCCTCAAGTGAATGTCTTCCCGCCTTAAATTCACGTACCCATCTCCTCACCATTGATTCACTCATTACACCTTCTCCATAAACAGAAATGAGCTGTTCGTGAATTTGAACTGATTTGAAACCCTGTGCATAAAGAAATTGAATCACTCCGCGCAAAACAACTCGAGAGGGAACGGGGATCGAGGTGGCGGGACGTGACATGGAGGGCTCCATTTCAACTACCTGCCCTGACGTTGGTAATTGACCGACTGAGGTCCCCCACCTCTCATTCTATTCCCCCACCTCTCCTCTTTCGAGCGGTGTTGCCGGATTTGGCAAAAACCACTCCTACTGCCCTACAGACCAAAACGGAACTTATTTTCTGGACGACCCTCGTAGGTTAGCTTAGGTTAGGTTGCAGTGGCCGTCGGCCCATTGTGATACCAACAAAGAAGAAGATCTATTCTCATCTCGAAAGAACAATGAATTTAATTAGATCCCTGATATCAGTGGATGCTAA
This sequence comes from Hermatobates lingyangjiaoensis, assembly GCA_026182355.1. Lineage (NCBI taxonomy): Eukaryota > Metazoa > Arthropoda > Insecta > Hemiptera > Hermatobatidae > Hermatobates > Hermatobates lingyangjiaoensis. Next base: position 38,653 of record JAPFBL010000304.1, read on the forward strand.
GTTCTCAAGATTGTCAAAGAAGTATTCTCCTAATTTTGTAATCTAACGAGAATCAAGATATATTCATTCGGTATATTCAAGATGGCTATGGCTTTCTGCTCAGTGTGAGGAGATTTCAAATGTTTGTTACTTCTAAAACATGACCGTTTATAGCATCAACCTCTACCAATGTATAACTCAAAATATATTTGTTTAGCCCACTAAAGGATATTATTCAAACAATTACTTTACCATCTTATATTCTTTTCTTTTAATTAAAAAATAAATTTTATATTATAGAAAGAAAATATACGAGTAAGAATGCTTAATTAAGGTATAAAGCGTTGACCAGGAAAAATAATACAATGAAATATTAAAGAATACTTTAGGAACTTATAAAAATAACAACTCAATTTTTTTTAATTGAGCGAAATTTATAGACAATAAATAAGAACAAACTAAATAAACTAAAAAAAATAAACAAAAACTATTATTAAAGGAAGAATATATTAATATTACAATGATGTTTCCTTCAACTTTATTTTTGATGTTTCTTCCAAAAAAAAAAATCAACTTTTATTTAAATTTTCAAACTGGTAATCTGTATAAAGAAATAATTTATTAGGAATTCAATTTAAAATTGATCAATATGTTATACTCTTCCTTTATTAGATTTAATTAAAATGTTAAACATAATTTTTTTCCATAACTTCAATAAATACCTAATGTATCAGCACGTTTCTTAAAATATGTAGTCTCATCGAACTGTTTAACTTGAGGAAATCGTTATTAGTTATTAAAGATTAAAAAAAAAATAATTGCAGGATATATTAAACTGACTTCTTTGAAGAGCCAATATGCTATCCTCTTAATCGGTAATATAATTAATAAGTACGTACATTACAATTCATAAACCTTATAGACTTTCCAAAAATTGTATAGTGTCTATCTAAATGTTTAATTTAATGTAATGAAAGGCTTAATGTAATCGTACTGTAATGTATTTTAATGTTAAAACTAAGATTTGATAGCATGTAATATCATATATGGTGCATGCAAAATAAATTGATACAAAAAAGTACGTACATTTAGAAGAGTACTTTTTGACTACTTAATATAAAAGATTGTACTATATATATAATCTTACTAAATAAAGGACTGACTATAAACAGAAATATTGTACACAACATACAAAAAACTGTGGTTGTCTAGAGTCAATATTACTGTAAGTAAATATATTAATAAACTTATTAATAATAAACTGAATTAATTTATTAATAGAATGTGGCTGTCTTCATTATTGAAATTATAAAGAGAATGTAATAAATTTTGGTGTAATTCTTGATTGGAGGGCTTTAAACCATTAGACGGATCTTTAAAATATGTTTTAATGCAAGGGACCTGCATTCTAGAAACAAGAATAACAATTCATGTTTCGGTTGGTTTATTATAATGTAGCTGGAAGTATTTTACAAGTTTTAATGAAAATGTAATCAATAATTAAAAGTAATGAGTCTCCACTTATCAGGTTTAATAATCGGAACAACACGTTTTGAACACTTCAATCTTCTTTCCAGTTGTACCACAGACTCTAAAGTGTAGCTAGTACAACTCTTTTTCCTTACTTTTTTGTACCATTTACTTTATTCTGTAGATAACTTTCTTATGTGATTGTATTTGTTAGTTTTATAACTGAGGAAGAACACTACACATTCAAAACATGTTGTTAGATTATTAAACTTGTATATGTGGAGACTATTTCATTAACTTTTCATCCTACACTGAATAAATACCACATGACTGATTGCACTACCAGCCATAATTCATTTAATTATCAAGATATAAAACGTAAATTAGAGCAATTTACTTAAATAAGTTAAAAATATTATTTTGAAAATAAATATATAGGTAATAAATTAACCAATAACTGGCAGAAATATCTATAAGGTCAATATAACATTGTAAAAACCTAAATAATGTTACAATTTCGAAACAATGTTGAACATTATTAATTTTAACAAACCCATTATAAAAATGAAATGTCTTTATCATTTTAAATTATAATCGCAGGTTAAAATTCACTACTTCAATAACTTAGTTAAGTATAATTTCCTTAACAGTACTCATTAATTAATATTAATCCTATTTTCAGGCCGTCATAATAAAATAGTCACAGTATGCATTCTATATACAATATACATTGCTTAACTGTTTATTATTTATGAAGTATGAATATTGTAAATCTTTAAAAGGATATATATCAACGATATTTTGTTTCATTAATGCTACTAAATTATAAGAAGTATTACTTTAATAATACACTTTAGTAAGTAAATAGAAATATTATTTCTTCATTCATCTTAAATTACAGTAATTGTTTAAAATCAATAAATTAAGTTAACAATTTTGAAGTAATTAAGTACAAATATCTTAATGTACAAAATATTTCTAATTAAAATAGGTCTAATTGTTATGTAAAATATTCTTTGACTAATATGTACTTTAAATAAAGTACATAATTATATTGCATAAATAATCCAAAAATAAGCATTTTTATTGTTTGTGACATTATGTTTAATCCACTAAAATTTTATGTTGGCAAAAAAGATATGAAATGTATTAACCAAAAGAAACGAAGTTAACATTTAAGCCGCCATGTTCATTGATAGTAATTGTTAAGTAGGTAACTAATTATTTTCATATAACATTAATATTAAACAGTTTAAGTAGTTATTGTACTGCAGAAATAAGTTGAGACAAAAATCGTACTCACTATTTGAAGTTATCATTGTATGAAATATCAGTTGAATGAATAAAATTCTAAATTATTAAAGACACTCCCGAACGCGTAACACTTAATGGAGAACAATGGCGAATGCCCACAGTTTTGTTTTATTCATAGCTTTTTTATAATAAAAATTATTTTCACATAAAATTAATTTGTTTAGCTATTATTACAAAAAAAATCTGATTTAGTCTATACTAAACTGTAGTATAATTAAATTTGTTACCAACATCACGAATAATGAATGTTAACAATTTAATTTAATATTGCCTCCTAGCCAATGAGGTTATAACAAGTTCATAAGTAATAAACCCAACATTTATAACTTATTGCTATCCTTTCTTACCCTTAAGATCAAGTTCTGGAAAATTTATCAACCCATTAAAATAATTGTTGATATAAATAGTCAACTGTAGTTAATCAGACGACGCATTTACATTATTTAAATTGAAAATAGGCCTTTGTTCGTTTATCACATATCCAAATGATTATCAATAGAACAAGAGTATAACAAGTTTAACATTTGTATCCTATTGTAACTTATGAGTGAGAGTTATCCTTGTCTCTAATTGTTTTCTTTAACTTAGAAATTATTATGTCAAAGATTTAAACAAATTTACTTGGACAGGCAAATAACAAGAAAATCTTTATTAAATTGAATCGTTTCCTTTTTGTTTTTCTCTTAAGACAGTATTTCATGAAATCTATTTCAATTTAACAAAAGCTGCTGGTATTTATCTTAAATTTAGTTATTGAAAACACATATAGAAGTAATATTCATGTAAATTTGTTATTTACATAGAATATTACTTCTAGAAACAATAATTTACATTGAAATTATTATATTAAAGGGTTCAAGCAAATTTACTGAGACAGGAAGATAACAAGGACATCTTTATTAAATTGAAAGGTTTTAATAACCTTTATTAAAATCCTTTTTCTACTTCTTTTACGACAGTATTTCATGAGTAATCTATAATGTTAGTTGAACAAAAACTGCTCGTATTTTTCTTAAACTTAGTTATTGCAAACACATCTAGAAGTAATATTGATGTAAATTTTGAATTAAGTTAAAATAGAAGGTTATCCAGTCTGATTCTTATTGCACACAGTAATGTTGCTTAAATTTATCTGCAGATTGAAAATGATTAATCCTGTGATGTAAAAAAAAAGCCTTCGGCTTGGATTTATTTATTTCATGGATGTCACTTATATATAAGTCTCTAGAGCTATAACCTTCAACATATGTGTACGTAACCTTCCTGATGTACATCCTGACTAGGTTCAGGCTTCTTCTCATCGTAAACACTATTCTAGGAAATGTCTTTGATCTTCAATATACAACCTTAAGGTTAAGATTTAAAGCGATGCAAACATGTTCTGTATTTCTAACAAAAATTGTATTTCAAGGTGATGTGTTTCCTAATAAAAATCAATGGTAGCAACATCTCTTCTTATAGAAAGAGACTCCTGTAGTCGATTACAGGTCTGACGTATAACATATAAGCCTGATTTAGGACATCAGGCATTCCTCATTTGTTGCTAACTTGCCTTTTTAGCAAGCCCAATCACTTTGCCCCTGCGAATGCTAAGTGATCTATGTCATTATTCCATTGCAGCGTTAAGTAAAGACAGATTCTAAAATATTTTGTCATGTTTTTGGCTTTATAATGAAGAGTACTGCTTTGATCAAAAGGTAAACAGTTGAACTCTGATTTATCTTTTTACTTTACACTCAGTTTTATCTGTCCATCTTTTTAAAAGATGCATTAAAGCATTTCTGCATACCTACAAAATCACTGCTAGTAGTCCATATCACTAGGACTTCTATGTACAGGAAATCCTGAACTATATATATGCTGTCAACCCCATCAAGTACGTCATTTATTATATTGTTAAACATAATAGAGCGAAATCACTGCTCTCCGGGGAAGGCATACACTTATGCTTATAAATGATCAAACCACAATAAGAAATGGGAAAACAAGACTAAGATCTTTCAACCGTAACAAGCGGTCTTCGTCAGAGTCAAAAACCCAACTGAATCCAGTTTGATCATTGATTGTTATTTCACGTGTTTATGTGAAATCTTTTTATGCTTATAAGTGGAGAGCTCTTACTTATACCCTCCGGAATAAAACTTCGGTTATATGATCCTTAATTCCTTGTCAACACTTGTTGACAGGCTGCTGATATACAGTCAACTACATTATTGATTGTATATCAGTTTTAAATGCGCTCCAACTGGTTCCTTTATATCAGTTATCCTTTTGCAATATAAAATAAGAACCTTGAGGCATCTATGACTCAGTCTTGTTAATTAAAATTTGTGATTGTAATAATAGCATTTATTCTTATGTTATATTAAATAAATATCAAGAAAACCACCATTGTTAGTTATAATTAATATATTTGATATGACTTCCAGTTGAATACAGTGGCAACACTTTTGGCACAGAACTATGCTACAACCAAACAAGTGAACACGACTGCTTTGGATGAATTCAAGTTAGGCTATACTAATTATTCTACATTTTGGTTACATCCACACCGGGTTTGCAGAGAATGGTACAGGGAAGGATCTGACTATGACTATAACCAAGAGAATCCTGCCAACTCCTCAGTCCCGTGAGTACTCCTTCTACATAGTCATTTTGTTTTAGTTATTTTAAAGCATTTGCTGTAAGATCATTGTTTTAAATTGCAATCGACCCTCGAGTTTGTAAGTAGCCTACACTACAAACCATTAGGCTGACACTTACCAGTGTTACCAATTTCCGGACCTGTATTGGTCTATATTAGCACGGAAATTCTATGGTCGAGTGTAATTTTCAATATTCACACTTGTAAAGGCTATAAACCTTTTGCGTCACTCAAAGGGTTAAAATTATGACCCATTTGTTGTTTAGAATCCATATTTTTATTAGTGAGCAATATTATCGGGTTAATATTACATCAGGTGTCTTAAATTTGCCGTAACTAGGTTTATTGAGAATGGGGTTCTTTAAATAGTAACTGACAGTGTAGTCATTTCTCTGGGTTCAACGAAAGGGTCTCTTTGAGGAAAAGAGGGAAAAAATTCGAGGTGTAACAAAGTGGATGACATTAAAAATACCAAGCTAACCTTTTGTTATCCACAGTGCGGTTGAAAGTCTTAAGTATATGGCGATCAGTCAAATAGGCCTTTTGTCCTTTCGAGGGTCTGAATAAGCTTTGCCCAATTACAATAGCCTAGATTCATTAGCAATACAAACCTCAAATGCTCGGTTCTAACGGCAAGCACACTATCCATTAAATCACTCATGAACCATTATTACTATTTATTTCTTACAGTAATATATATATATACAGAGAGAGAGAGAGAGAGAGAGAGAGAGAGAGAAGAGAGTAGCAGTTTGCTTCTCAACGCGAGTACTTCGCACTTTTTCCCGATGACGACGTATGTCGAAATATCGAAGTGAGTTCTGTAGTGACTTTCTGTGTTCTTTCCTATTTATTAAAGATTATATATATATACTAGCAAACGTACCCGTCTTTGACGGAATCAAAAATTCTATTATACTTGGTATTTCAAAATATCAATTACAGTATTATACTAATACTACAATTAGAAGTTATAGAATAGTAGAAAATACCATTATTAGTACAGTGCTAAAAAAAGCCTCTGTATACAAAGATTAGATTTTAAGTTAGACATACACAAATCTGCAATCAATGTTTCAGCTTTATATGTCTTATGGTAGCAATATTTTGTGGACAAACCGACAGACAGAAATTATTCTAAGGGTACATGTGGCTACTCTGAAGTATGAAACGTAAAGAAAACTTGAAATGAGTTAGTTCTAATTAACGTGCTCCCAGTCAAAAGCTAGCACGCAAGCCACTGGGCTACTCTGGTTCCATACCTTACTTTATTACCAGTGTTTATATTACGCAAATATTAAATTAAAAAAAAATATTTTTGTTGTGTTTATTTATAATACATTTGCACTAGTGTCATCGGCGATCACGCAAGCCACTGGGCTACTCTGGTCCCATACCTTACATTATTACCAGTGTATTAATTAAGCAAATATTAAATTAAAAAAAAGTTGACAGTTATATATAATACATAGCAAATGTACCCGTCTTTGACGGAATCAGAAGTTCCTGTTTTGGTTTATTGCCGTGTGCCTATTGCCTTTCGGCTATACCACGGAGGAATCAGAAGTTCCGTCATTTTTGGTATTTCAAAATGTCATTAGAAATTATAGAATAGTAGAAAATACCATTATTACTACAGTGTTAAACAAATGCCTCCAGCTTATACACTACATTAGCTGTCTGTCCTTCAGGTTCATGGTAGAAGAAAGAGTTGAAACCTCTGACCGTTGAGCATGTAAACTACATTTGACCATGTGAGAAAAACTTGGTTTTGCTACCTTGTATTCCTGCGTTAGATGAAGTCTCCCTTTGCGACTTAGTTAACGTCATTGCGAAATAGACTCTGACCCGACTTTGCAATCATTTCAACGTAAACAGACAGTGGCTCGGAATCAATGGTATGTGAAGTATACACACAGACTCCCCAATACCACATCCAGTCATTATGTCCGCCTCTATGGCATATCTGTGTAGAGCACGAACTCAGAGTCGTGTCCCGTTGCACAGTTTTGGGGCACTCATGTTTCGTAACATGAAATTTGTTACTGCTACTAAATTGTAGCATGATTGGTGCTCTACTTTAAGTTTTTACTCATGAGCAGGCAGTCCAGGAGAAATAAATTCAGAGTCAAGAAATTCAATTAGATAATGAACTGCTTCTTCGTCACTAATCCAATCTCTTTACTGACTTGTAAGTTCTTTCCTCGGCTTCATATAGCGTAAGAACTTGTTTGTTGATTTTTCCTCCCTGTTCATATTAAGAGTTGAGAATTGCTCGTTTACAAAACATTTATTCTCAATAGATAGTACATCCTTAACTCTGTGAAACACCATTTCAATGATGTCAAATACGCAATATATTCATATGCTCAATTGAAATTAAAATCAACTAACAATACCTACTTGCCACACCTGTGTATTTTCAAAACAAACTTGTCTGTGAAGTTAGGAAAATACAGCTAAAAGCCCCATAACTTCGCTTCTGTACTGAATTAATAATCTATTTAGAGCCCATATTTTAAGTTAGGCACACACAAATCCAGTGTCAATGTTTCAGCTCGCTATGTCTTATGGTGGCTGAGTTTACTTGTGACAAACATTTTTGCGTTAAACGTCCATAACTTCACTTCTACGTTGAATTTCCAATCAATTCATAGCCTATATTTTAAGTTAGACCTACACAAATCTACTGTAAAAGTTTCAGCTTTATATGTCTTATGGTAGCTGAGTTTACCTGTGACAAAGTTTTGCGGACAAACCGACAAACCGACAAACCGACAGAAATTTTTCTAAGGGTGGATTCGGTTTCTCCAATGTATGAAACGTAAAGAAAACTTGAAATGAGTCAGTTCTAAGCAATGTACAGACAAAATCATTATTTTATTTATAAAGATAACTCAATACAAAAAGAGAAAAACAAAGATAAAGACATACAACACTCATTACTATATTTCGACTAGCATCGTCATCAGGTAGAAGTACTAATGTAGAAGCAGTTATTAGTCCTGTTGGACCTTTTAATTTCCTATATATATATATATATATTGGACGGTCTCCAACCATCTTTGTACCAGTGCGCTTGGTTTCCCTCTCTTATCTCTCCTAAAGACGGTTCAACCGAAAATTAAACTATAAGTGTGTACTTTTAATTTCTCTATGTTTCTTTATGTACATTGAACTATATATATATTAATATATACCAACAATGTAAACAGTGTTTCCAACTATCAGGTGCCAATTCGGGCTAAAAGAGTACAGAAAATGGGTTAAGCTATGAAAAGAGATACAATTTTCCAAACCAGCAAAAAAAAAAAAGAAAAAAGAAAAACCAAGAGACAAAATAAGGAAAATAACATTCTGAACAATATTTTAATATTTATTTTTAAACATGATTAAATAATCTTTCCTTTAATGAACTGAACCAAAGATTTCCCCAAATTTGTCATCAAATGCAGCAAGTAAATTCAATTCTTCATGAAAATCTTCAGTCCTTCTCTGGTTTCATAGATTTTGTTGATCCCGATTTTTTTAATTAGGTCAAAATGAACATCAAAATCGTGTAACATTTTACTATAAACTTTTAGCCCATGTCGTATTTATTGTCGATATATTAATCATGTTTCGAAGTTTGTTTTGAATGATGTTTATTTGGCTGAATGCTCTCTCAACATCAGCATTAGAATGGTGAAGGCTCAGCGAATGAGATAGACTGAAGATGGGTAGTTAGGAGATAAGTTGGCAAAGGAGTTGGGTATGCCTACAAACAGTAAACTGCTATAAAGCAAGGCAGAAAACACTGTTTTAGAGGAAGGTCTTCTTTTTTTTTTGGATTAATCACGTATTTTTCTAGCTATAATTTAAGAAAAATAAAGATGAGTTTAAACAGAAGAACAAGTTACCTTCTCTCTGTCTGTCAGATCAAACCGTTGAACATCGTTTGAACGAATTTTCAATGAGCAATGAACTTGATTCGAATCAGATGGTTGACATGAAGTTAGATAATTTTCAGTACATACTATGTATAGAAATAACAAATGTGTATAAAACACTCAAAATAAAAGAAATATTAATCTTTTACAGAGATTTTCTTATAAATACGAGTACTAGATACGTATCTCTAACACTAAATTTTATAAAAAAAGGAACATAATGGGCTAAAAAACGAGTTAAATTAGTATAAAAAGGGCAAAAAAACGCACCAGGGCTAAATTCAAAATTTCGAGAGCTAAGAGTTTAAAAGGGCTAAATCGGCAACATTAAATGCAAAAATATATAGATGTAAATATCATACTTGTATTCCCACAAGATCGGAGGGAATTTAGATGGTTAGATTAAAGTGTCTAAATTAGAAAGTTAGGTTAGATTAAAAATCGAAAAAGCACTGTAGTACTATAACACCTATGGTTATTGTTTAATATAAATAAAAATAGAGTAAAAAAAATACCAAAAAAATCATACAACTCACTTGGATATTTCAAACAGGAAAAGTACTGTCCTTAAGAGACAAACAAGAGCTACCTTCTTCTGTTCAAAAAATGTAACTTGAATTTAGCTTCAACCACTGAAGAATCAACTCAGTAACTGAACTGTTACAGTACAATATTCGCTTGTGGAATTGGAACTTACTAGAACCCTTATTATAAATACAAAAATAACTAAATGTTTGTTTAATAGGTAACTTTACGCAAATGCTTTGGGCTGCTTCAAAAGAAATCGGCGTTGGAGTAGCATACAATGCAGACTTAGCCTACCTGATTGCAGTGTACAACCCCCCAGGGAACATCGCAGGCCAGTACAAGGCCAATGTTCTGCCCAGGCGTCGCGGCTGGTCTTGGTGGGACAAATAGAATTATAACCTCGACTGAAAATTAAATAGTTAACACAGTTTTCAATATTTCATTCTCCATTCTTCCTACTCACAACTGACATCATAACATAAACATTGTGAATTCAACAATCATTACTTTTATAAGTTCTGTGAAAAGCCTACATTTGACAAATGTCCATCAATCTAACAAGATAAAATGAAATGACACTAATTAGGAATTTAAGCTGTTTTATTTTATCTGTTCATTTATTTACAAACGGCATCGAGACCCTTTTAATCATTATGTTAGATATTTTGTTATTAGATATTATATTAGATATATTTTTCAATATGTTTCAAAAAATTACAGAAGTATATCAACTTTCTGGTATGCAAGATCTGAATTAAGTATGTAGATACTTAAATTGAAAGCATGTAGGTATTGAAAAAAGTAACAATTCCATTACTATCCATTCTAACAATTCAACAGACATTCATAGAAGAATGATCTATAATCTAGAATTATAGATTATATATTTATAAGTAAGGAAGGCTTTGGAGTTCTGCATAGCTTGAATTGGCATGGTTTGAAATAAGAACTACTCATTAATTACTTGCTTAATCAAACGAAACCATAGCAAAATTATAGGATAACTAACTATATAATAATTTTATAGTATTACTATTAGAACTAAATGCTATTAAAATCTCCAATAATAATTTTTAAGTTAGCTAATTGATGAAACACCTTTTGGCAGAGAATTCATAAAAAAATATATTAAACGATTACAAGGAAAGAACACGTAGAAACAACACACAAGTTACTTCAATATTTCGACTCCATCATCATCAGGAGAAGGAAAAGAAGACGAAGAGGAGGAATTCTATTCGGCTGGCAAACAGCAACTCAGACCTTGCTGTTTGTCAGCAGGATTATTTGAAGGCATGGCAGAACTCTAAAGCCTTCCTTCTCTTATAGAATCTATAATCTATAATAACAAACTGTTATTATAGTTTATATGTTTATAAACTATAATAATATAGTATTATATGTTTAAAAAAAATATATGACAATTTAAGCATTAAGTAAAATAAATAACTGATTGAAATGTTTTAATTTTATAAAATGTTAACAGTACGAATGGAAAACAGTCTTAACTCCACAGCCAACTTCAATAATTTTACAACATACTTATTCTAAACGAATTAAAAGTAAAAAACAATTACTGTCTATACTAAAAAACACTACAATCACATTGAAAATCGGCGTGGTTGTTACAGATACACTAGTTAGCATTATTCTCAACCGTGATTCATCATTAAATCAATTTCACTTCTTTTAAAGGATACACATAGAGCATATTTGATGTTTTCAAATGTCATAAATATGAATCAGCACTATCATTTAAGAATAAAAAATAATCTCTTTTCTATTACAGGTAGGGTTCCAAAATGTGTATCTTTGCGTAAAAATAATCAATCTAAAATACTTAATAATTACAATAAACTGATTCAGATGACAGGTACAACAAAGTGACAACGAATGGTTTAAGAAAACACATATGTAGATTTTTCGAGGTTAAAAGTTATAAATTACAGTTTGAATTAATTACATAAAAACAGATCAGGTAAATTAAGAAAAGGAACATATTTTCATCCAAGATATTGAAAAATAAAAGGTGTTTCTCTGAATTCAATTAGCCTATACTTTACCACTTCCTTTTCTGTTTGAAGCAGTTTTGAAGTATTTAAGTAAGTTTCCTCTGGCAGTTGATCGGGATGCTCTATTCCTATTGGAAGTACTTTTGATTAGAGGAGGAGTGACTGATTGACGTAATTTCGTTAACCAATCACAACGATTCTGACTATGAGGAGTGCATTTATGCTGGTGAGGTGATTCTCCATCTATTACGAAATTCGGAAGGTTTGCTGTAGGACTAGTTATATCTAAAAAACAAAAAGAACAATTGTTACGATTAGGCTAGATTAAAAGATGTTCTTCTATTTGGTTATATATGACCTTAAAAATAAGATAGTTTATTACAATAACTAAATTCTTTATTGTAAAAGTTGAAAAAAGTACAAAAGTGTTACGTACGAATTTAAATTTCAATTATGTTTCATTATTATATCAAATTACGTGGAAAAAAAATACATCCTCGGTTGTTGCTTCAACTTTATTTAATGAAATCTTCATGACAAGAAGTATATGTTTCTGTGATTTACTTTTATTTCAATCTGATATTTCGAATCTCTTTCCTCTCACCCAAATCCATTTGTACGAATCCTTGCTTCCTCCTCAACTTCCTAGAATCCCCCAAGACGACTCAAGAGAAAATGGCCCAGGAATCTACTATTACTATAATATACAAAAAAAAAAAAAAAAGTGAGAAGTTGAACCAGTGGGTTTCATTCTTTGCCTCATGTGCATCGATGTTATTGTGTAATCTATTACTACATATGCCTGTTACGCAGAATATGCGTAGTTGTATATTTGTAAATAAAGATGTTGAAAAAAAAAAGAAAAAATATTTCGAATTATAAACATGGTGGATAATATAGATTTATGGACCTATAAAATACATAAAAGTAACCCAAGAAGTAGGAAGTCCTCAATGACAATATGTGTTGCGAATGGACTTTTAAAAGTCCATTAAATCAGTTAATTAAAAGTCTCACAATCAGGTGTGTGTCATGACAATGTCTCACTAATCGTTTAAGTTTATAATTAGATAGAACATTTCAAACCTTTTTCTTTACAGATTCAGTCAAGAATGAAATAAATCATTGATTCAATACTGATTATAACAATGTCTCTTCATGCAGTTATAAAGTAACAAAACACGAGTACAATGTACTCGTTTGGTTGGCAAACTTTCATGTTTGGTCCATATTCCATTTCACTTCTACAATTTTCAAGGAATTAATTTGAAATGAGCATCGTTCCATAGTTGACCCACTAATCATATGACATTGAACAATCTGTTCAATTAAAAAAAATATCAAAAATATTTGATTTTGAGAAAAAGTTTAAAACTAGAAGGTAACAGATTAAACCTGACAAGAGTATACCCTTTAAAATTCATTTCACGTTTATTTAATTCCCGGTACAATTATAACGGAAATATATTTCAATACTAAAGACAATAGTTTAAAATTATTATTATTATTAACAGGTAATTTAAAAAAATAACATTATATAAATAAGAATTTCAAAAGCAACTCACCGAATTTCATCGGAGACTGAAGCACATATTTCTTCCCAGGCGATTTTATAGGAGATAGGCTAATTCTACTAGTCGTTGGAGACCGTTGGATACCATTCAACAGTTGGGCTGAAAAAAAATATATAATTTTCAAAATGAGTACCTCTAAACACTATTTGTACTATTGTTTTTATATTTATTTAAGTATTCTTTTACAACAAATGACGAATAGCTGATGTTGGCCCAATAAGTTGAGAAATTATTTACCTTACCCATGTAACAAGCAAATCAAAGGTGCACATCTAATATTATCTAATAACAAATGGTTAACCATTTGTTATTTTTTATTATACCTCAAATAAAATATGATTCAAAAATTAAAAATATTATATATGATAAAATTTATTATTTATTTAATCATAAAATTTGACATTAAAAATTAAAAAAAAAACAGTTTCTGTATACTGTATTTTTTAAAAATAATATATAAAAAAATAAACGTAGTGCTGCATAAAAAAATATTTTGATTCTTTACTAAATGAAGATAATGTATATACAATTCAATCATTCATGTGACAAACACAATCATCAAATCATGATCTGATATTATTATAAGAATATGATTATCTGATAATCAAATCATTATCTCACCAAAATATATATTGTTTGTCACATGGACTTAGAAAATGAAGGAAATTCAATTTTTTGAAAGAAAAAGTGTTTGTTTATATTCTTTACTGTATAAGGGGCAATAATGAAACCTAGAAAAATTAACTTTTAATTTCTTTACCTTAAAATCTGATCACTAGTATTAAAACAACAAAATAAATACATTGCAATATTTACACAAAAGCCATAAGTTTGTTTCATAATAAAAGTCGATAAGAACAAAAAAATAAACTCTATCCAACAATTTTTGTTGGATTGACTACCCAAATGCATATCAATTTTTGTTTTCTTTTAGATAGTTTATATAATTGTATATATAGTGTTAAATGACCATATTCAATAAAAAAGTAAGTATAGAAAACTAAGAAGAAATGACTCTTATACAATTATTTAGACAGAGATATAAGCGTATGTAAATTACATTTCTATAGCTGAAATATTTCTTTTCTGGTTAAAATATGGATTTTATTATTCAAAATAGTTATATTTTGGCTATTACATACTATTTATATTTCAAAAGGAACCTCACCCAAATACAAATCCAGAAACCATAAAGATTAAGCGTCAACTAGGAAGTACATTTTGATAAAATAAAAACTACCAATTGTAACAGGTTTTTTTTCATATTTATCTACAATATCATTTCATAAATTGAATATTCCAGCTTTATAGATTAATATTAAAGTTAGTGATACTTTTAAGGAATGCAGAGAGTACTTACGAATACAAACGTAGTGCTGCATAAAAAAATATTTTAATTCTTTACTAAATAAAGATAATGTATATACAATTCAATCATTCATGTGACAAACACAATCATCAAATCATGATCTGATATTATTATAAGAATATGATTATCTGATAATCAAATCATTATCTCACCAAAATATATATTGTTTGTCACATGGACATAGAAAATGAAGGAAATTCAATTTTTTGAATTTATCATTAGTTGAGCAATTCGTAATTGTATGGTACTTACTCATTCTGAAGTTAAATCGATAAACAAACAAAAGTCTCCACACAAATGCGATCGTCTACCACTCATTTGTGTTGAGACTTTTGTTTGTTTATACATTTTACCTCAGAATAGCTAATTACTATAATAAACCATGAGATCACGAAAACAAAGTTGCTCATCCGGCATAATATTAACATCAACTGCTTTGCATAACTATGTTTTTACGTTCATCTTCTATTATGGACCGGTAAAAAGTTTAATACACTACACAACTAATGTTGCTGGACTCTTAGAGGGTTGTTGAGGCAAAACTGCGTTTTTCTTTTTTTCTTGAGAACATCCTTGTCAAGAGGGTGAGTTTTTTTGAAAACTCATAATTAAAATTAATTGAGGTATTTTAATTTTATTTTATTTCTAGAATTTTAATTCCGTTTGAATAAATCAATCAATAACAAATTAAATTTAGCAGTATATTTCTCATATAACTTAAAACTTATTTAATTACTTAATTATTCCATTTAAATTACTGAAAACAACTAATTACACATATAAGATTCCACAACTATTAATATTTGCAATTGCAAGAATGAATATAAACAAATGAAAACCTGATCTCCATCATGAGTAGTAAGAATTAAGCTGAATTCAAGGGTTTGAGTTATATTTATTTATCAAATGTTAAACAATACTTTATAGTGTACTTTATAATTCATATAACACTTTACTAATTAAGATATGCAACACTTTAAATCTTATTTTGCATATGACTTAAGTTTGATTTCCTCTTTTCATTAAATCGAGCTAAAGTTAAAGGATTATAGCACTGCGTCCTAAGAACTATTGTACTTCAAAGTTAAAGGACGGTACTAAATACTCCAACAATTGAAGCAAAAATTGGTAACTTTCCACTTCCGGCCAGTGGTTATGTGTTCCTTTAATGAGAGCAAAATAATATTTGATTAAATTTTGTAATTCTTACCTTTTTTACAACCCCTCCAACACGACTTATATACGGTCGCCGAATTAAAATTCTTAGAATTGCGCTTTTCTTTTGTCAAATTGATTTCAGATATTCCACATCTGCATGTACATTTGCCTCTTAATTCATTCTCTTCCAATGATGGACAACAGCTCCATAACATATATGTCGAATCATCGGAGCAAGTAGCCAACTATGGAAAAAGAAACCAGTTAAGCTCTAGACAACTTAAAATAATTCTTCGAAATAAAAGTATTCGATGTAAAACTGTTTATTGTTACATTTTCATCAGTACAGAAGAAAAAGAACCATCATGCATCATTCTCTGCTCAATATTAGTTTACATATGTCAGAATTTCTTATATGTAGTTCATAATAAAGAACTATGCATATAATAAAGATCTATGCATATAATAAAGATCTATGCATATAATAAAGAACTATGCATATAATAAATCAATTAAAGTAGTCTATCATTCTATATTGACTTACTTTACAGAATCTTCAATGATATACTATTTCAATGAAATATATTTAACTCTTTGATCATGGTATTAATACAAACATGATATAAGACGTTTTAACAGGAAAATATTTTTTACCAATAGATTTCTAGAATTAGATGAAATATCATACAGAATATAGACAATTGTTGCCTGTGTAGACATTTTTTCAGGGTATACTCATGCTACTCGTATTTAGATGATTTAGTCAGCGTAATTGTTAAGTACATATTAAAAACAATTATAATAAAACAATCTTTGCCCTACTAAAAGAGAAATCATTACAATTTTCCAAACAATTTAACATTTTATTTCAATTTTGATTTCTAATTTTCACATTTCATAGACTTGTCTACACTTTCTGTGCTATCATAAAGGCGGAAAGTCTGTAGAGTGGTTTGCAGAGTCGGGAGCGAACATTGCCCTCGGAAACCTATTGAATAAGGGTGTCCAAATAGAAAGAAATAATATTACCAAGATAAAATTTCCAAACTAGTGAATTAAGTTTTGTAGATTAAACTCAATAAGAAACGGATGATAGTCATAGTTTCTTATCCATATAATCCTTAATAAATAATCTGGATATTCACAATACAATAGAAAAACACATTTTACAAACTCTAAATCATGAATGAGCGATTCATACAAAAGTTACAAATTGTAAATATGTTTTCTTTTCTATGCGAATACATACTATACATATTGGATATAACACAATATTCACTCATACATAACATAAAAGGAGGAGCCAACTGAGGAAAATAATTTAATGTCTTTCACTGATTTATATTAATATCAAAAAGATATCTGTGCTTTATTAAAGAAAATATATTTTCCTTTTTCATATTTTTTTTTTATGTAAAAAATATAAGGCTGTACGCTGGGCCCTATATTTCTGTACCAAAGAATATAAAATCAAGACTTTTCCCTGGTATCAAAAGAACTCTATACAACAGTTATTGTGTTTCAATCTTATTTATTATCTATCAATCTTAGTTTCATTTTACATCTGGAGTCCTAAATTTCAGTGTAATCAAATTTAATACAACATGTATATTTGGTATTACAAATATACATGTAATGTAAGAAGACTTTATGTACTCTATAATGACGATATGTATATACTTAGAACTTAATATCTTTTTCTATTTAACATTTTCTATTCCCTAGATGGAAAATTTAGAACAATTTATTTTTTGGATTTATATCAAACAAGCGATACTAACAGCATTAACTACACAATGTTTAAGACTTATTACCTCAGCTTCTGAGGTGCCCGTAATGTTGTTATGACGAAATTGAAAGCAACAATAATTTGGAAAAAAGAATGTCATTTCATGATTTATTCAAAGAACATTAGTTTTATATAGGTCGTAAATGAAATTCGTGATAATATTAATCAATAATTCTAGATAATAAATTAATACTTCAATATTGTGTTCTGTACATTCTCAAACTTGTATGCAACAAAATATTATTTTCAAAATAATTTCAAAAATGTTCTCTATATTAACATGTGTAACTGCAGAAATAGGAAAATTAATATTTTTTTAGGATTCTAACATCTCTGCTATAATGCAACAATATTTAATGTAAATTTTTTGATATTTTTATTATTCTCTTGTTACAATTGATTGTGTTTTAATATTTTTCATTAATTTTTAGTCCTTATTGAATATTTTTTAATAGCTTTAATGCTGTAGAATATATTTTGACCCAGCAATTCACTAGTTGTTTGATATCTTTCTCGATCGTACAAGAAGAATCCTGTATATTTTCTTCTCTAATACTAACTACTCTATTTTTTTCATTACGAGTTGTATTTTTTTATTTTTTTACTGCAATTACAGTTGAATATTTTTTTTATATTTTTTTAATTTTTAACTGAACTCGCGAAAACTGAACCGCGAACAAACGAAGGTTTACTTTATAAAAAAAAAAAAAAGAACAGCTCATTACTCTGGAAGGTGAATTAATATTATTATATGTATTAAATAAATAGAGTTATTATTAACGGAATAAAAATAAAGTATACCTGAAGATTTGCAGTTTTTGACCAATCAACAGCTGTTACTTCTGCTGTATGACCTGAAAGTACTGCAAGAGGGGGTCCAGGAAGGTCAGCAGACCAAATATAACTCTTCAGGTCACTTGACCCAGACAAGATGTACTGGCCGTCCTTACTGACACTCGTTTTAATATAAAAACTACCAACATCGTGGCCCCGATACTCTGTAACTGATGGAACACATAAAAGCAGGGTTACTTTTATTAAATTTCGATCAATAGCAGTATAAATGACAAGTGATATCTAACTTCACATCAAGCTTTTAAATTTAAAAGGTCCTACATATCTTGTTCATACTTGTTTAGGGCAAAATAGTATTTTCTTGAATAAACAAACAAGGTTATTCTAAAAACATTAAAACAGTTTTTTAGTGTTTAAGTTCAATGCTATTATACAACTGTAAAATGGTTATACGATATGGAAAGTATCAAACCCAGCCTGTCCTCACATTAAATAAAAATATTGTTGATTTGTAAAGTAAATTAAATTAATTATGTTTAACGAAATATTTTACAAAAAAAATGAATCAATTAAAATTTCATTTCCCTTAAAAAAAAACAATAACTTTTTATGATTTAGAATTGAATATGAGTGTATGCACGGAAGCAAAATTAAATGAACCTTTCTGCCTTAAATTACATCGATGTACATCAAATTTCTTTACAATAGCTTTTAGAATAATTTTTAATTTTTGAATGGATATATCTAGAGATTAAATTTAATTTAGATAATGTTATATTATACATTTATATATTCCTGATTTAGAAAAAAATATGAACTTTTATTAAAATTCATCTAGTGTTGAGAAAGGTCTCCAGTAATAAATTTTAGGTAATATTTCACGAATAAGTCGATTCACTATATTAGGCATTATTACCACCATTAAAACAAATATATTAATTAAATTGGTTACCATGATTTCCGTAATAATTTTAATTCGGGTTTAATTGAAACAACTTCCCAGATTATTATATCTTATGCATTTAGACGTTGTTTTTTTTTTTTTGTAAATAGAGAATATTTTCTCGAAACTGATAAAATGTTAGAAATCTCACTGATATTTTCAGAGCTTTATCGACAAATTTCTGGAAATTCTTCATTATGAAAAGTAAAACTCTGTTCGCCAGTTACCTTAAATTTAAGTTTTCTGAAATATTAATCTACAATATATTCTTTTGCTTTTGAAGAGAAGTATTTCAGCTTAGGAGCATCATGAAATGAGCTCCTAATCCAGAGGCAGTAATCAGTCATTGAAACAAAGTACTCTCTAGTTCTTGTTTAGCTAAAACAGTTCTACTTTGGCCATCATATAACAGAAATTGGCATATTTTCATTACCGTCGTGTTTGATATCACCTTGACAGATTTCATGATTCCAGTATAGTTTTTTCGCGTTAGTTATAAAATTGAGAAGGCAAATATTTTAATTAATGAAAAAATGGATTTTGGAGTCCAGGCTATGAAACTATGAAAGCCCCCAATATAGACCACTTAAAATTGCTTATGATACCTAAATTTCAACAGGAGTTACATACATACCGGGAAATATGTATGCAACTGGTTGAATCTGCTGGCATTAAAATAACAAGGGTAATAAGTATTATTATAGGTAATATTATACGTATATAAGTAATATTATTATACTCAAAATTCGAAAAAACTATCCAGACTGGACGCAAATCAGCTCAAAAACGAAGAAAAGCAACGCACAGAGAAAGAGACACACTTACAACTCAAATTTTCGGATGATCCGTCTTCAGGAGAAAATAGAATGGGCGATCAAGCACGCCGGAAACACAACGGCAGGAAACCCGTTTAGAGCTAATATTATTATAGGTATATAAGTATGTAACACTTATGCATACATAAGTATGTAAGTATAACAATATTTACAATAATAAGTATTATATTATTTATTAAAGATAATGACAAAATGTCATTATTATTTATATAATGAAAGATAAGGATTTGTTTTCCACCCCAAGTGTAGTTGAGGTGCCAATCAATAACGATCAAAGACGACAGTGACGTGACGATCAAAGAAGTAAGTAAAAAAAGTGCTAACACTGAATTGATAATTACAGTTAATTGATAACTGTAATAATGATTGCATTCTCTTTCAAATTTTTCTTTTACATTTAATACTAATTAATATTAATACTAATTACTAATTAATATTAGTTACTAATATTAAAACCAATTAGTTTTAACACGTAACTATTTTTATTTAAACGTTTCATTACAGAATAGAAACAATTAAAAACAAAATAATTGTTTGTCTTTCCCTACTGAGGTAGAGTATACCAAGAAACCCCCACTGAATACTTCACCAGTTAGCTTAACACTAAGATTACAGATTAAATCACACCATTGATTGGATAATATCACCGATTAGCACGATAGGAAGATCAAAACCGTCCTGATTATGGTTAAATTATTAAAAAAAAAATAAGGCCCATTATGATGTATTTATCATAATGGCAAATATTAATACCTCGAGATAAAACTGTCCGAGTATTTATGCGTTGATCCAATACTCAATGTAAAAGTTCTTTACCAATCACAACTCCTTTTCTTATTCTCTCTTCAATGGGTTGCCTCGTCTGTCCCATTATCAATCTCCAACCACATTCCACAGCTCCCTCCCATAACACCACCATTCTGTTCCAAATGACTGCTCCTGTACCTCCAAAAACTGTGTGTACCGTTTCGTTCTACGTGGGCCAAGCATCTACCAAGCTTGGTCTCCGTATGAATAATCACAGAGCTTTAGTTAACAATCACTCCCATCTTCCCATAGCCATACATGCCAATAACCACGAACTCCCCTTTAATGAGTGTTACAGGTTGCAGATTCTGTGACAAATTCCATCTGAATGCAAAAATCTCACTCTACGAGATTCCGAAGAAAATCATATTTTATTTATTTTATATTATTATTTGTAAACTCAGTATTATTTTATGTTTTATTTTATTCTATTTTTTATTAAAGCTTAGTCCATAACTTTTATTTATGCACCATTTCCTCTCTTCATCCCTCAGTTTACCTTTTATCTATTTGTTATTATTTTTTCCTGTTTCCAAATTTAACTATAAACTGATTCTTGTCCACCTTATTCTCTGTGACCGGATATATATATATATATATATATATATATATTTTTACATATTAAATGTAATTATACCGTCTGATAGAATAGAAGTAAATATTAATCAGGTTTCGTTCAAAATTCTAGGTTGAAATCAAACTCTCAAATGACAACGTTTCAGTTTTTACTTAAAACCTTTTTCATAAGCACAAATAAGAATTAACCGGAAGAATAGAAGTAAATATTAATCAGGTTTCGTTCAAAATTCTAGGTTGAAATCAAACTCTCAAATGGCAACGTTTCAGTTTTTACTTAAAACCTTTTTCATAAGCACAAATAAGAAATCTGAACAGAGGAAACTATAACTTCTCTTAAGCATATTCTTATGCTACATATATATCCCTGCTTAATATCTGTTCTTCCTCCTCTTATCCCTTCTCCTATAGTATATCTCGAGCCGTCAGTGATTATTTCTCACCCTCTAGTTTTCTCTAACGCTATCCTTCTCTATCCACCCCGTTTTCACAACGCCCCCTCCCTCCCTCCCTCCTCTTTCTTAATATGCATGACTTGCCTTATAGCTATGATCGGTGTGTCGTCGACTTTCCACTCATACCCTATTACAGTCATCCTCACTTAGCCAGAATAAACAGAATTTTTCACTACAAACAATATTTTTTTAAAATTCTTTACAATACAAGATTTCATATGATTTAACAACAAATATAGAATAACTTACTTGGTTTATTATTATAGGTTCCAACATTGTAAGCATATATAGTGTTGTCCGTGCAATTGGCGTATAAAATTAATCTAGAAGGACTAAGAGTGATATGAGAGAAGCCTTTTTTCTGTTTTCTATTAGGATGATCTAAAATGTAACAGGGTGTAGGTCTTCGCCGTGACATTGAGTAAGTCCGCCTTGAATCCCAAACTTTGATAACACTGAAAAAAAAAAAGAAAGACATTTTTAATTAACTAGACTTCCAATTCTACTGTACTTCGGTCATGCAGGGTGACTAACCAACTGCTTTGCACCTTTGACTTTGCTTTATTATGCAAAGTCCGAGAATCGTGAGTGTTAGTCTCTTTTCTTGTGTTTTATAGTTAAATATTTCATTATATATATATATATATATATTAGTGTATATTGGCAGCAGATTTTCTTGTAAACATATTTTATTAAAGTAGACGGCAGCTCCCGTATTTACGACTTTTATTTTATTAAAGTAGACGGTAGCTTCCGCATTTACGACTTTATGTAAACTTTATAATAAATTATATAAATTTATATTAATTTACGCAAAGTCGTAAATGCGGAAGCTGCCGTCTACTTTAATAATATATATATATATATATATATATATATATAAAAAGATTTCACATAAACACGTGAAATAACAATCAATGATCAAACCACAATAAGAAATGGGAAAACAAGACTAAGATCTTTCAACCGGTCTTCGTCAGAGTCAAAAACCCAACTGTTGGGTTTTTTGACTCTGACGAAGACCGCTTGTTACGGTTGAAAGATCTTAATCTTATTTTCCCATTTCTTATTGTGGTTTGATCATATATATATATATATATAATACACTTATATATTAAACTTGTATAAACATGTAAAAATATATGTAAACTTGCTCTCTCTGACGACGTGATAGACGAAAGGCCTCAGAGCGATTATCTTCCATCATTTATGGTGAGTTACCTGAATATATATATACTGCACCAACCGTAAGACAGAAGAATGTAAATATAAATCGGGTTTCGGTCAACATTCCAAGTTGAAATCAAACCCACAAAGGCCAACGTTTATTTATTCAAGTAAATTAGAGTTAATAGAAGTATTATTTCAAAGTGTATCAAATTTTGACTCACATACTCTCTATGTGACTGGTAACCAATAACAGAGCTAGTTGATAAGGCATTTAAATGAACTACAAAATACGCGTCTAACTCGAAGGTAAACTTTATGCGGAATGAAGTTATAGCCAAATTTAAAAATTTCTTTTTAAAATGAAAATTGTAAAGTTTTTTTTTAATGTTTCATAGTAATAATAATATAATTTCAGTTGCTTTTAAAATGAAAGATGGATGAATTATAAATATAAAATTCACCCATCTGTATAAGGGTTAAAATTTTTGCTGGTATATTCAGGAGTATGAAAAAGTAATTTTATCAATAAAATTGATATTAATAGTTAGTGCTACAGAAGTTAGCAGTAATATTATTGTAAAAATACAGTTTCATCTCGTTTTTTGTCTTCATAACTCGACCAGTTTCAGACATAGCCGAAACTGAATATTTTTCGGTGTTAATGAGCGTTTACTCTAGATGTTGTGTTCCATTAAGTTGAAGATAATAGATACACAAAGTCAGTTTGGTCTTGTTTCATAAAAGTTTATTTTTTTGTACCTACATTAATAAATAGCATTTCTTCAGACACTCTTTAAAGAGTTAAAGGCACAGTAATTTTTTAAGTTGTATAAAAAATGTCATTCTTGAGAAATAAATAAATTTTTTTAATGAGCTTTTCTAAATGAATGAAGTTAATCTGAATTTTATCAGCCAAGAAAGAAGTGATGTGCTACCTGCAAATTGCCGCACTACTTCTGTAGTAAAAATAATCAACTTATGAGAAACAAAAAAAAGCACTTTTATTTTAGTCAAAAAAATGTTCAATCTTTTCAATGGGATTTCACTGTAATAGTAAGTAGTAACGGGAAAGTAGAGTTACGGATTGTGTCGCACTACAAAATCAGATGGTGTCTATAGCAAAAAATGAATAGGAACCTTATAATTTAAATTAATTGGAACTTTTTAAGGTTAATAAATCATTACTAATGTTTTACATATAACTTAGGTAAAAAAAAAATAAATAAATACCAAATTGAACAGATTACTAAGTAAAGGACATTAGTTTGTTTAGAATAATAGTCTGACTGAAGGCACCTAACTTCTGGACTAGGAACAGTTATTTCTAAAAACAACCAAGACGACTCAACTCTTTCACATACTAGGTTTTGACTATAAGACTCGAAAAAATATCATATTTATAAGCAAAGGACTGTTACTTACTGAGCTGTAAAACCTTTATTTGCATGGCAGATTTAAGATGTCACCATGCCTGATCTTCCCTTCCTTTCTCATCAGGCTTTGGAAACAAATAACCAGGTAATACATCAGAAAGTAAACTTTTTTTTTTTTAAATTATGCGCATTTCTTTTATAACTTCACATTTTAGTAGAAAATATTTACCAGACCACAGTAATTCAAATTTACTCTACCGATTCTCTCACATATACAATCGACCTCAGTTCGATTTTTACAGCTAGAGAAATAGGCATGCTACCAATCACTCAGAAATCTATAGAAAAAAGGTAAATAAATACCAAATAAATAATAAAATACCGAACCTCGAAACCATAAATACCAAAATAATATATTTTTGAAACTCAAAACTAGAAATAAGTTTAACATCCCACTTTTTAAGTTACTAGTACAAAGTACATTCAGCCTAATTTATACGCCCTTTGTTAGATATTAGAATAGTTCTATGTCCTCTGCAGGGTAATATTCTAAACCTCCATGATGTTAGCATAAATTAGATACAAATGTTATAAGGCAAGTTAGTTTGCATTTCCTGGAGTAAACATCAATATAAACAAGAATTATTTTGTGCGTTATATCATCAAGGGAATATCCCATTACCTCAGAGGTAACTTTTTTTTTTGCTGTAGTTGTTTCAGTCAGCCTTTATTTTTCTATTTTTTCTTTTTTATTTTATCATAAGTCAATTTCTGTGGGATCGAGGAAGTCCGTCTCCACGTTAACCATTTAGGGCTTGTTCTGGAGGATTGAAATTAGAAAATTGTTTTGGATTAACTTCTGCCGGAATATGACATAAGAACTGTCATATATATTAAAAAAAAAAAAACATAGAGAAAATACATTATTAAACCAGGATTCTTAACCATACTACACCCACCATAAAACAATTGTACCAGACCACCTTCAAAAAATAAATCAAAGATTTGATTAGTATTAAAGACTAAAGGGTTAAATACTAATTTATCAATTTAGTCATCAAAAGTTATTTTATTTTTATTATTTCAATTCAAAACTGGTTAATAACTTAATCTAATTTTGAAAAGAAGTTTACTAGAATAAATTATTTATACTAAAATGAGACTAAATAAGAATATAGTATGTAAGCCAATTCGACAAGTGGCAACCAGCCGGACTTCAGTATTATAGTTGTTATTTTTAATTTGTTGCTAATAAAATTAACAACCTTTGCAATAATCTAAACACACATAATAAATCATCCTAAACATTTCAAAATGAATCATGGGACCTCAGAATCGACTTTTTTTTTAAAAGATACTTTGTTATACTTACGGAAAAGTAAAACGATATATATTAACAAATAAAAGAAGGAAAAATTCGATAAACCTAGGAAACCTCTAAAAGTATTTAATTTCAGAAATCAATATCAAAACAAAATTAGTAATATTAACCTAAATATTCAGAAAAAACTAAACATCTTCATCTTTATATGTAAGTTTTGAGCTTGTGTGGATAATAAAAGTGGGTCGGTAAATCCACTGGGCAGGACTTGAAATATAAAAAGTCTAACTGAGAACTTAAGATTTATTTATTAGCTTTGAATATAAAATTACATAAATTTAATCGTCTTTTCCAACATAACGGTCTTAGGTCATCTCGAGGACAGTTGAGACATTGACACTTCTAAGAGAAATACAGCATGTCTGACACTTTTTCTCTTCAAGAGATTGCCAATATTTGGATTAAAAGACTTATCAGTATAATTAATACTTTCAATATTAACAATACTGTAGTTACTAATAATTACCATCATGCTCAGGTAAATAAATGTAAGATAAAATTTGAAAAATACAAATCATAAGTTAGCACTTACGGTAATTATAAGGATAATGTTAGTAAAACTGTTAGCAATATTACACCGAAATAGAAAAAACAAAGTAACAACAAAAATGTAAATGTATGAATCTGAGTATTTCTAGAAAAGAAACGGCTGAAAATTTGAGATTTAATCTAATGATTGTTCACTATTATAACAAAAAATTCTTAGCTACTATGAAATTGTTAAAACCCTTGAATAAACGAATTAACGGATAAAAATGATTTGTCAGAGCAAGTTATATGGGGAAATGAGGAGAATAAACAGTGAAGCAGCATCAACATGGTACGAAGAAATCCAAGAAATACAATGGACACCTAAATTTAAACGAGTGAATATAAGAAAGAAACCAATTTCAGTTCTTTGTGTTGTTAATTCGAAACATATATATACGTCAGCAACATTTTTGTTTAACTGCATCACAAAAACCATGTAAGATAAGTATATTTTCAATGTATATTTTTCTCAACCAATTTTGAATTAATTTAAACAAAACACTTTGGCTTAATGGACATTTAAGATAACTCATTAAATTTAAATATACATATTTTCATCTCACTTAAGCATCTTATTATAAGCATAAAATTGTAAAATAAATGTAATTCTGTTGTGACTGTCACAACTTCAAAATGCTTATTCAAAACTTTTTTGAATTAATTCACTTACACTATTTTAACAATATAAAAGCCAAAATCCTGTCTTCAATCTTAGCATAACAAAGCAAACATTTTTTTGTATTTTCAAAATACTACTAAAAAGAATATTAATAAGTAATAATAGAGGAAAATTACATTAAATATATGAAAAAAAAATCAATTTTTCATTCTCGCCTGCCAAAGACAACTTTTAGTGTGCAACAGACCAAACTAAACCATACATCAGATAATTTACAGGCCCCATAAAGTTCCAATCATAATAATAACACATATGGTGGCTTACGTTCAATATATTGTGGATTATCAGTACAATTGAAAATAGACAGACAATATAAATTTTGTTTTAATATACATGGCTGTGTTATAAATTAATAACAAACTTTTTCACAAGTACCGAATTCAAATGCATACTTCGTATGTACAAAATATCAGTATATCAGTCTCAAATAAAAACTCAGCAACATAATTGCACCTTTAGTCCTACTAATCCCATGTTTTCCATTCCATCCCTTCAGGAGGTTTGACTGAAACTTTGTCCTTGCTAACCGACTCCCAATTGGTGTTCAATTCTGTACCTCGGGATTCTTGAAACGATTTATTCATGGCTCTCTTCACTTCATCCGTACCGTCGTTATATATCTTCTGAAATAAAGCATTCAATGCGGCTTCACCTTGTGGTTGATCTTCTTCAAATTCAGAAACGACCTTATCCCAATTTCTACTCACAACATTCGTAACGATAGCAGGTTTATCAGCTTCCAGCTTAGACCAATAAAGTCCTTCTGCCTTTGGTAATTTTATTTCTAGTTTTGTGGAAAAAACAGTAAATGAACACTTGGATGAAACTACTTTATGGGCTAAATGGAGTTCGTGATTATAGGTAGTACCAGCTTTTAATTGAAACGAGACCGTAAGAGAATCGTCTAAAAATTTCACTTCAAGTGAAGAAGGATTTATATTTTTCGATAAGAATACAACAATAACTTGAGATTCAGTTTGATACCAATCAATTTTTACAGCAGGTGGAGCAGGAGTTACATTTGTCGGACTCTCTGTAACTTCCTCAGTTTGAAGCATCTTGCAAATATAAAACGTAAACTAAGATAGTCTAGAACTTTCGGAGACAACCACACGGGAGGTTACAATACAGCTGGTTTTGTTTACAGTAAAGTATTTGAAATTATTCCACAATAATGATTATTAAAATTACTAGAACAATTTCATGTATTCATAAAATTAATAAACAGTAAAAATAACTGATTTAAAATGGAGTATTTCTTCTGTAACATTTTTTACCTTATTGTTCTACCCATTAGGTTCTTTTCTTAACAGTTTCTTTTAAAGGGTTAAAATTATTCAGACTTTAGAATTAGTTTAGAATTTGAACCAGTACATCAGTTTTAAGAGACACATGCTCTTTATTTTAAAAAAAGCTTCTCGCCATTTTGATTTAAGATTAAGCATAATTTTTTTAAATTACCCTTAATTGATGTGCACAAAGTATGATTATTGTAAAATACATTTATTCTATAATTTTTTTTCTTCTTGGTTTTACATACATTGGTGTCATGATTTCAAAGAGTACTATTTTATTTTTTGTTCCTAAATGGTAGGCTCTTCTCCAACTCATAAGTCGAATGAATTACTTATTGAACAACTGCACTCTGTTTTGATTTAGTATTGTCTCTAATTTCCAATTTGCGATTCGGTGCTTCTCTTTTCCGCCAACGGGAATACCAGATTGTATAAGGTAGTTAAAGTTTGAACTCTCTTTCCATTAATAGAATAACGCCAGGTATATCATGTTCCCATTTTTTGAATATTCGCATTACTGGATTCATTTGTTCACCAATAATTGATCATTTTTTAAAACCATGAATCTGTGGAATATATAAAACAATGTATGTTCTAAAATTATTAAAATACAAATTGAGGTTTAGTTTTCTTTTTGTGTTGATTTTTTTTTTATTTGTAAAACCTTGAATATGGTAAAATCGGCTCCTAAATAAAAAAACTTCTTAAACTAAAGAAATGGTAAGTTATAAACCATAAAATATTTTTTGTAAGCACAATCTTTCATGCGAAATCAAACCTCTTGTGGGTCTTAATTGTATACCTGGATAACTTTTGAATTTATCATGAAACAATATATATTTTCGTTGCCTTTTTGAACCCATTTGAAATACTTGTACCTAACGGTAATAATGTTCTTGATATGTGAGAAACACCGATTGATACTTTATAATTGATACCAAAACTGGTACCTATATCTACACAATCTTTACTCACGTACTCAATAGCAAAACTAATTTTAGCCATATATAGCTTACTATTTTTTTCTGAACCTATTTTTAAAATAGGTAACATATAATTTTATTTTCGAAATGAAATAAATATGTTGTTTAAATTTCTTTCAGTCTTTTTGATAGGTTATAATCTAATTATGAAGATAAAGACAACTGTACTTCCACCCAACCATAATCTATTATACAAAGAAACAATCCATCTTAGTAAATTTTTTTAAAAAAAAAACTTGTTCTTATTGAAAAAGTTTTAAGCTGATCTATTAGCTGTAGCAATACAACACTGTGCAGAGTTAAAGGGTCACTATAATTAAGCCATGTACGAATATAATTTCACTCAAAAATTGAACTTAACATAATGTAACTGGCTGAAATGTTTATGGAAAGAATACTGAAAATATGTTTACACAAAAACCTCCCTCTGTCGAAATTAACATTCTTCAGGGTTAAAATCAAACAACTTTAAGAGCAAAAGGCTGTTTCGACAAGACAACGGTAACATAGGCGTTACCGAAAAAAAATATAATGAGGATATAAATGTAGTTCTATGTTCAATTCTAGTAAATATAGATACTGGAGTGAGACACTTCCAGCTAAATAAAACCTAAGAACACATTGCAGAGATGCGTGGAATGAATGAAAGGGAATCACAAGTGTTTGAGTCACCAGTGAAACAAACTTTTCCAGAAATGTAAAGCCTTTTAATGCCTAAACAAAATACATTTCTGAATCCTACAAGGCTACAGAATTACATGTCAACTTAGACAAACTTGAAACATTATTATGTATTCTAAGCATTGATGCAGTTTTAATAACGTTAGTTATAACGTTTCCTTACAGCCTTAGGAATGATCGCACTATATTTAATTTGAAATGATTATTAATGAAATAATTAATGAAATTATCCTATATATTAAATTAAAAATCTGGAGTGGACTACACTCAACTTTACTAAAGTAAACATAATATCATACTTCTTGGGGCATATAATATGTAATATTATCTATGTAATATGTAATATGTCCCATTTAGGCAGAAATAAATGTCTAAATGAGAGATGTTTACTAGTCTTTCATTCCTGGAGGTATTACAAATA
This sequence comes from Hermatobates lingyangjiaoensis, assembly GCA_026182355.1. Lineage (NCBI taxonomy): Eukaryota > Metazoa > Arthropoda > Insecta > Hemiptera > Hermatobatidae > Hermatobates > Hermatobates lingyangjiaoensis. The sequence goes on from JAPFBL010000304.1 coordinate 69,345, forward strand.
GTGATTACTTATATTATATTTACTTATAGTAAAGTAAAAACAATGACAGTTGGAAGAAATTTAATAAAAAAATGAACAATTTATGAAAACGATTTAATGAAATATTAATTACGGTAAAGAGCAATAAAGCTATAGAAACTGAATATTGATCCTGGACTAATGGTTTACTTGCTACTATATTTGTTATATTATCATATTATAATGTTAATATGCTGTCATATTTGTTTATTTACGACCAAAAAATGTAAAACATAATTCAAAATTGGAAACATTTTTTGAAGCATAATAAACGTAATTATCCTACATCTTAAATTAAAAATTATCTTAAAACGACATTTTTTCTTACATGTTTCTGACATTTTTCAGAGAAAATAGGAATATTTTCAAGTTTTAAATGGGAAAATCTGTCTTAAATCTTCAATGTAGAAGGAGGTCAGATAAACTATGTAAGAAATCCACTGGCTATGTTCCCCTGTAAGAGATTATTTGGTAACACGAAATCTACACTTTCATTTTTTTAAAAATGTTACTGCTGTAGTTATGCTAATTATATTATATGCATCAAGGGTGTGAAATACAAAAATAAAATATATAATGGTAAGTACATCAATCACTATCTGTACTACCTCCAGGAATGAAAGACTAATAAACATCTCTCATTTAGACATGTATAATATACCTAAATGAGACATTATTATATTATAATACAAATGAGACATATATTATACACACAAGTTTTATATTATGCTTACTTACAGTAAATTTGGTTGACTTCAGATTTTGTTTTATACCCTGCAAACAGCATTTTTGTTATTTGTTTTTTCATAAATATGACAACCTAATATTTTAATAATTTTGAATGAAATTATTTGATTCTGTATTTTTAGTACAGGCATTCGTTTGCATTGATAAGAATATTAAATAAAAAATAGTAAAATATACACATTCATATTAAATTCATTAAACTGAAAAAGAGAGAGTGAGAGAGAGATCATTTGTTTATGATAAACAACACTCCTACACCGTGATAAAACCAGTGCTATCCTAACAAAATCTACACAAGTTTGAAATTACGTAAATTAAAGTTTTGTGCCATGTAACACCTGATTTTAAATATTTAATTACTATATTTTCATTTAATAAATAAGTTTAGTATGATTTTTTTTTTAATGAAGGGAATATCTACAAGAAGAGGGAGAGTTACATTGCGCGGGGGGTTAGATCACCCTCGTCGTGCCCCCCGGCCTAGTTATCAGGCTTTATTCTCTCTATAACTCCGACTAAATGATCTATATTCCCGCAGTACAATGCATATATTGCATTGAGCTGCCAGAAGGTGAAAGGCAGAAGCACAATAGTCCCGGTATAGGGGAAAAAAAGTTACATAGCAGGGAATACAAGTAAACTTTCAGCATTTGTGCATCAAGGGTAACTTTTCTGAAACCTAGATAATCATGTATTACTTAATACTTCGACAGATCAGTAATATATAGGTTTATACTAATATGTGTACATTTGAAATAAATAACTCAAGGAAGTTTACATGTTTATTCCCGCTGTGGAATAACCAGGATGAAATCTTCTTCGTTTTCATATTTAGTAGAATTTTATTATATATATATATATATATATAGTTCAATATAAACAAAGAAACATAGAGAAATCAGAAGAACACACTTACAGTCTCTAATTTTCGGTTTGAACCGTCTTCAGGAGAGATAAGAGAGGGAAACCAAGCGCACTGGATCAGAGACGGTTGGAGACCAACAGTGTTGCCGCATGCGCGCCCGTTCACAGAAAATAAGGTAGACAGGAATCAATTTATAATTAATTTATAATTTATAAAATAAAATAAAATAATGGAATATGAAAACAATAATATATAAAAAAGAAAAAATTGAAAAAATAAGGGAAATTGATACAGAGAAATTGATACATAAACAAAAGTGCTGACTAAGCTATGATAAAATAAAATAAAACTAAGAATACAAATAATAATAACAAATGAAATAATTTAATAAAAAATGTGAAAAGGCAAGGAACTTTTAGACATTATCGCTTTAGATTGAGGCCAGGTGCACTGCGCGCACTTAATAGCCAAATATGGGCTTCTTCGGAGGCTCGTAGTGTGAGATCTTTGCTGTCAGGGGGTATTTGTCGCAGAATCTGTAACCTGTAGCACTCATTAAAAGGGAGACCGTGGCTATTGGCATGTATGGCAATGGAAGATGGGAGCGGCTATTGACTGAAGCTCTGTGATTGTTCATACGGAGACTAAGCTTGGTGGATGCTTGGCCTACGTAGAACGAATCACACTTGGTACACTCCAAACGGTACACATAGTTTTTGGAGGTACACGAGCAGTCAGTTGCAACAGGATAGAGGGTGTTATGGGGGAGCTGTGAAGTGTGGTTGGGGATTTATAATGGGACACGTGAGGCAACCTCGACGTCCGCACAGTTGCGCTCCAGAGGGCAAACTGTTTGCCCTCGTGGAGGTTAGCTTCCTGTGCGAAAGAAAATTGCCAAGGTTGGGAGGGTCTGTAGGATAGGCGTGGCGGATTAGGAAAGGTTTTGGAGGTGGCTGGGGAAGAGGATATGATCGGGAAAAGTTCTTTATGATGGTACCCAGTCTGTGGATACCTGGGAAGTAGGTTGTTATAAGGTAGGGAGACCCAGAGGGAGAGGAAGAGGAGGTTGATGTAGGATTGTGTGGGGTCGTGGCAGGAACCAGTCTTCTTGTTAGGAAGGGGAGAGGGTAACCTCGCTCTACAAATTTACTTTTTAGGCTATTGATATGTAGTTGTTTATCTTGTAGTCTGTTACAAATCCGGTGAATTTGTGAATCCGGCAAGATAAACAACTACATATCAATAGCCTAAAAAGTAAATTTGTAGAGCGAGGTTACCCTCTCCCCTTCCTAACAAGAAGACTGGTTCCTGCCACGACCCCACACAATCCTACATCAACCTCCTCTTCCTCTCCCTCTGGGTCTCCCTACCTTATAACAACCTACTTCCCAGGTATCCACAGACTGGGTACCATCATTAAAGAACTTTCCCGATCATATCCTCTTCCCCAGCCACTCCCAAAACCTTTCCTAATCCGCCACGCCTATCCTACAGACGTCCTCCCAACCTTGGCAATTTTCTTTCGCACAGGAAGCTAACCTCCACGAGGGCAAACAGTTTGCCCTTAGCGCAACTGTGCGGACGTCGAGGTTGCCTCAGTGTCCCATTATAAATCCCCAACCACACTTCACAGCTCCCCCCCATAACACCCTCTATCTGTTGAACTGACTGCTCGTGTACCTCCAAAAACTGTGTGTACCGTTTGGAGTGTACCAAGTGTGATTCGTTCTACGTAGGCCAAGCATCCACCAAGCTTAGTTCCGTATGAACAATCACAGAGCTTCAGTCAATAGCCGCTCCCATCTTCCATTGCCATACATGCCAATAGCCACGGTCTCCCTTTTAATGAGTGCTACAGGTTACAGATTCTGCGACAAATACCCCCTGACAGCAAAGATCTCACACTACGAGCCTCCGAAGAAGCCCATATTTGGCTATTAAGTGCGCGCAGTGCACCTGGCCTCAATCTAAAGCGATAATGTCTAAAAGTTCCTTGCCTTTTCACATTTTTTATTAAATTATTTCATTTGTTATTATTATTTGTATTCTTAGTTTTATTTTATTTTATCATAGCTTAGTCAGCACTTTTGTTTATGTATCAATTTCTCTGTATCAATTTCCCTTATTTTTTCAATTTTTTCTTTTTATATATTATTGTTTTCATATTCCATTATTTTATTTTATTTTATAAATTATAAATTAATTATAAATTGATTCTGTCTACCTTATTTTCTGTGAACGGGCGCGCATGCGGCAACACTGTTGGTCTCCAACCGTCTCTGATCCAGTGCGCTTGGTTTCCTCTCTTATCTCTCCTGAAGACGGTTCAAACCGAAAATTAGAGACTGTAAGTGTGTTCTTCTGATTTCTCTATGTTTCTTTGTTTATATTGAACTATATTTGTCCGTTTTGGATCGTATTTCCAACGAAAAAAAGTATATATATATATATATATATATATATAATAAAAGGTCTCCTATATATAAGGTCTCCTATATATATAATATAGGTCTCCAACCGTCTCTGAACTAGTGCGCTTGGTTTCCCTCTCTTATCTCTCCTGACGATGGTTCAAACCGAAAATTAGAGACTGTAAATGTGTTCTTTTGATTTCTCTATGTTTCTTTGTCTATATTGAACTATATTTGTCCGTTTTGGATCGTATTTCCAACGAAAAAGTGTATATATATAAGAACCGGACCATAAAACTTTAAATTACACAAAGCACAACACAGAAAAAAGATTAAAAAGAACACTTACAGAATTCAATATTTGGAACTGTTGTTCGCCTCTATTCTAGTCTACTCCTGATGACGAACAACTGTTCGAAATATTGAATTCTGAAAGTGCTCTTTTTATTCTTTTTTCTGTGTCTTGCTTTTTGTAATTTAAAGTTATATATATATATATATATATAGAATAGAATTTTATATGTATTAGAAAGTAGCATTAGATACACATCGGAATATATGAAATAGATATTAAGAAAAGGGTAGACAATCATAAGAAAAATAAGGTATATGGATGAAGATGGTAAGATAAAGTAAGAAATCTCATATATAGAAGCAACTTGAAAATGACAAGAGAGATGTAGTTGAACACAATAATGAAAATAACAATTTAGACATGATTCCCCAAATAATTAACACATTTTCATAAATTTATAAATCAAACCAATAAGCGATCAACATGGAATAAATAACAAAGTAAAGTACATTAACAAACGAAGTAATAAACAAACAATTAAACAAAAGAGAGAATAAACATAAAATAATAAACAAACAGACAAAAACTATTACAAAATAACAAATAAGCAATAAAGGAGAAACACTACAAATTAAATAGTTAAATAACTATCCAATTCAAAGTAAAAATATCTAATGTTTGAAGACAATTTTTAATATTAATATTTGATTGTAATGTTAATTAATAAGAGGCAATAAAGTTTTGAGCAGAACGATCTGGCTCAAATTGGTTGCAACAGTTCTCCGTATTTCTGTATGAACTACCAAACAAGTATTCTTGTGGAGGAATTCTCTCTCCTAACTGTTGTTTTCTGCAGCACAGTTCGGTCCACCGAAATGTACCGTAACATTTCCTTGTACATTTACTTTTCTTGGTAAGAACACTTACTTCATTCACGGATGAATATCAAAAATACAAACAAATGAAACGCCAATTTTATACTTTTATTTTGAGACTTTAAATGACGTCACAAAAAAAATGTATTGAATAAATATTATAAAGAATGAAATCGACTATGCGTTTTCACATTTCCTCTAAATTTACCTGTTTTTAAAATATTTGATCGCTTATAACTTTAGAGATTTAAAAGTAGGCGCTTGTAGGTTTCCAGTATATTTTAAATTTTTAAAAGTAAATTACGCTTCAATCCTCTAAATGTTGTGTAAGAATATTGAAAAATCAACTGAAAAATAGCTAATAAAACAAACTAGTTTATAAATCTATTTCATTCTATATATGTATGTAATAAATAAGTATTAATAAAAGTATCGACCGTGAAGTAGAAACAAAATAAAAGTTTATAAGAACTCGGTCAGTTCTTCAGGTTCAAATTAAACTCTCATTTCCAACGTTTCGATTTTTATTTAAAACATTTTTAATAGGCAGAAGTATAAAATATTTGAAATAGAAAAACCAAGTATTACATTAGAGATTATTTTAAAAAGAAAACAGTTTGTGGATTTCAGTAACAACTAACTAGTTTAAATGAACTCGTGACAGTGTCCTGATAAACTTTTATTATATAATAATTAAGGTTAATTATAATTCATAAATATTGTTTTTTCATAAATTAATTATGAGTACGGTTCGTACGGCATCCAAAGGCCAGGTTCAGATGGTTAGTTGTTATTTTGATTCATAATAGGGAACAATTTTTAGAAGCTATATCCATAGTATTGATATATAGATCCAATATTGATTAAAATCCATAATATTGATTGATTAAGTAATCAAAGAGTATCAACCACAATATTAAAGATAAACTAATTAACTTTGGAAAAAATCTGGAATGACCTACACTCATTATGACAATCATAGTTGATCAGTTTAATGATTCCATTAATTCTAATGTAATTTATTTATTTGATTAGCAATAATAAACTTGCATCATTGATTCAGAATGATCTGCATTTTATTATTTTATCATTAATCTGTGACACCGAGTCTCATCGGACTTTCAAGTGACATTAGCACTAGTATCATTTATCTGCCTAAGAATTAATGATTAAATAAATAATCTAACTAATCACTAACGATTAGGGTTAAACCCAATCACTCGAAAGCGTTAAGATTTTACTTTTTTAATCTCAAGAGCTCTCACTGATCTCTTGGCATTTAGATCTGCTCCTGCCCTTAAGCCAATCATTAATGACTGTTTTCTAGTACTTTTAATGCAAGTTTTTGTTCCTTATAGTAGGAAATAATTAACTAATTCCTCCTACAGAAAGCTCAAGAGATCAGTTACACGTAGATTGGTAAAAAGGTATTTTACATAAAAAATAATCAATCTATATTCTTCCTTAATAATGGAAGAATTGAGAATTAAATAATTAAATTATAGCTCTTAAAATAACTTGATTACTAGTATCATGGATCTGATGGGGAATTTGGACACGGATACAGTCGTATAATATTATTGAAAATACCGTCAAATTTAGCTGATATCTGTTTCTTAAAAAGCTTCTCAATTTTCCTAAATAACACTCCCATTATTTCGTCTACATTATAGCGTATTTCCTATATTCGAAATGTTTCACTATTTATCTTCAGGATATGAATACTTCTGATATGCATGTTTTGTTGAACACGACTCAATATCTTCTGTCATAGCTTCTTTTTATTAACTCAGGCAACTTGACGTTAATGAGAAGATGCTTATTGATATATTTACAGCCACAGTAAAGAAACACACTAACTGAAATGTTCGGAAAATCCGTCTTTGGGAGAAAAGAGAGGGAGTCCAATCACGTGGAAGACGCAACGGTAATCGTGTCCATAGAGACACTTATAGTCTCTACTTTTCCGTTTGAACCGGAAAATTAAAGTAGGAAACTCTACTACTTTTACAGCCCAGTTAATTAAATCATTTCGCCTTGGAATGGGTAATTACTTACCCCACTCCTAAGAAATGATATATTAGGAACCTTATATATAAATTGAATGTTATTTTTAATTCTGCCTAATCATGTTAAATGGTTCAGATATATTGACGGGATATTGTGTATCTTTTTTTAAATCTATGAATAAAGGTGCCTTTGTAACAAAACTAAATTCATTATGCAGACATCTAATTCACAATCGACGAATAAGTAAATTATAAGTTGCCCTGCTTAGATGTCCTTATCCATAGATTGTCTATAGCAGGGGTGTCAAACATACGGTCCACGGACCGGATCCGACCCACTTAGAGGTTTAGTATGGTTCAGGGGATAAATCTGCATTATTATAAAAAAAAGGATGAGTTTACTCTATTTCCCTAAAAACTTATGTTTCTTATACTATCTACCAGGGGCAAGTATTTTAGTACGCGCAGACAACATGAAAGGAACCAACACAAGGTTGGTGATAGCATTGAACGTCTGTTCTGCGTATATTGACATATTATCCACTTTCCCTTTGTCCTCGCACCTTCACCAGTGAAATATCTCTGTCAAAAATGATAAAAATGAATACAGAATGTTGGGTTTTTTAAGATTTTTATCATTTACTTGTTCTTCTTTGCACTAATTATTCTATTAGTGACCAATACAAAGAAAAAGGTGGACTTACTGTTAGTTCTATGAAATTTTGCAATGAACTTAATGGCCTGGCCCGCTTGAGTTCATACTAAGCTGTATTCGGCCCCCTAACCAAAATGGGTTTGACACCCCTGGCATAGAGGGTAGAGTTATGTTTTAGTGCATACAGAAAAACCACTATTGTTCAGTAGTGGGTACGTCGATTTTTATTCCGTCCATCCAAGAAATGTTAAAATATCTGATTTTAGACATATAGGGGTTATATGTCTAAATATAGACATATATATGTCTATATAGACATATATGTAGGGGTTAAGAGTTTGCTCCTTTGAATTCCTTAATGAAATAAACAACATAATTTCTATTGCTCATTCATTAAAATACCCCATGTCTCAAATAGACAAAGATTTAAAGTGTGTCAAAAAAAAAAAACGTTCGCCATGCTATAACAGAAACCAGTTTAGTGTTAAATGTCACATTTACCATCTCATCAGTCAATATACCCACTTCCTTGGCTTGATAAAACACTCAATTTTAATATAGGTTTTCCTAACGTAGGCAATTCGTTAATTGAAAACTGTGCTAAGGAACTGGAGTATAGTGGTATTTATAATTTTCCGAGTAAATTTTGTCATAAAATATAAATAGGTCAAACAGGAAAATCATTAGAAGAAAGCGTTCCAAACAACCTAATTAGAGGTGAACAAAGTAGCACCTTATTCTTGCATATGAAATAATGAGAATCATAGTGTAACATTATATTCGGCAATTGTAAGTTTTGGAACAACGCCACGATTGTTACAGCCCAGTTCTTTTACACTTATAAGTATATCCTATTTAAAATTTTTTAAACACACAAAAACAACAATATCAAAGTCGTGTATTGATACAGTAATATCCACCTGCAAGAAGGGACGACTCCTTTACTACCAGTTCCAAAACTATTTGGCCAAATTCATCACAAATACACCACCAACACTCTAGAAGTCTGTATCTTATATTCTTCACTTTTCTTCTCTGTTTACCACTTGTCACCATCGAGACCCCCTGTTTGCTTTTATTCCACCCACCTGTTGCCAGCCCTCAACAAGTAGACAAACTATCCCAAAACAGCTGGGCACCACCACTCCAGGGATTCCTTACACATGGTATAAATTGGAAAGAATCTAAACTGACAAGGTAAGAAGGATCAATGTTGTTAAGAAATATTATCGAGTCCTCCATAGCTCAATCACTATAAACATTAGTAATAGTTATTCAAGTTAACTCAGTGCTGACCAGAGCTTTGCAGGCGACTTTTATTTATTTCTTCCTGAACTCTTTTGTTTATCCCGAATGACTTGCCCATCCCTTTGTAATCATTCTTTGCTCTTTACACCCTTTAAAAACTCTCTTACCTCCCTCCCTTATTCCATACTTCTCCAGAATCCTATAACAGCTTGTTTCAGTATGTATGAAGCATTGATGAAGACCAATTGTATTGGTTGGGAAGATCTGAGCCATATTTTTAATTTTCTTTCTGTAGTCTAAATGTTAATTTTTATATCATTATTTGAGATCAAATTGATCTCAATGTTAATAATATTAACATATAATGCTAAAATATCTGATTTTGGACATATATTTTTGAAGAAGTTAAGCATATATTTTAGTACACGCAGACAACATGAAAGGAACTAGCACATGGAGGTGATAGCATTGAACGTCTGTTCAGCGTATACTGGCATATTATCCACATTTCCTTTGTCATATTATATCAAAGCTAGATAGTAGAGTCATGTTTTAGTGCATACAGAAAACCCACAAAATTATTTCGTACGTCGATTTTTATTCCACCCATCCAAGAAGTACCTTATAGGTATTTATCTCATCTTATCAGATAAAATCTGATAAAATGGTATGCAAAACAATAAATGTATATCATAAATTTTTTGTAGTTTTTCCAGCTGAAAAAAATGTACATCACATATTTTTTTATCACATAGAAACGTAGTTTACTAACAATCATTATCGGGGTTTGTGGCAACAGTTTTAACACTCCCGGTATGTCCAAATCACGTGTTTACTCCGAAATTTATATTTATATATAGTTCAATGTACATAAAGAAACATAAAGAAATTAAAAACACACACTTACAGTCTCTAATTTTCGGTTGAACCGTCTTGAAGAGAGATAAGAGAGGAAAACCAAGCGCACTGGTACAGAGACGGTTGGGTCTCCAACCGTTCAACCGAAAATTAGAGACTGTAAGTGTGTGTTTTTGATTTCTCTATGTTTCTTTATGTACATTGAATTCTATTTTATCCATTTCGGATCGTATTTTCATCGAAAAAGTATGTATATATATGTATTTTATGTATTATATATATATATATATATATATATATATTTCGTCACGAGGGCAATAGCCTCTTCAAAGAGGGTTGACAGCTAGCGGATAGTTTTTTACTTTTTCTTACTGTACTCCTTTGTTTCCCCAAACATCCCTTTCTGGACATTAGTCCTTTCCTGTGCTTTCACCCTTTTAAAATACCACTCTTCTCAACTCCTCACCAGATGTTTTCTGCATCTAGTGTTCAGTTGGGTTTTTGACTCTGACGAAGACCGCTTGTTACGGTTGAAAGATCTTAGTCTTGTTTTCCCATTTCTTATTGTGGTTTGATCATTGATTGTTGTTTCACGTGTTTATGTGAAATCTTTATATATATATATATATAGACTTGATTACTGATCAAACGAATACGTTTCCAAACCGTGGACACATACGAGTTAGAGATTAACATTTGTTTTTTATGTATACACAAAGGTAGAAACACACTTACAGTTACTTCAAATTTGGGTAACGTCTTCAGGGAAAGAGAATGGGACATAGCACGTTGTAGGCGCAACGCAAGTAAAAACGCGCATTTTTTTTGTTTCATTACCGTATCAGCAGGTCTGAACTTGTTATCAACATGTAGATCTTGAAAAGTCAGACTAAGTCATCACTGGTTGGGTACTGCCATAAGTATGTTTTTGAAAAATCTATCAAACAATATAAGATAAAAATCAATACTATAAAAACAAATTTAATGATGAATTGAACTAAAGAAAATTAAAATAAATAAATAAATATTATTATAAATTATTATAAATAAAATAATTATTTATTTATTTATTTTTTCTTCTTTTCTCTATCATTATTTTTGTTTCTTATAGTTTGTTTTTATCTTATATTGTTTATAATTTTTCACTATTATAGTTTTACCCAACCAGTACTGCTTATCTGAGCTTCTGTTTATATCTTCTCCTAATTTTATACTTTAAGACCGGGTACGGTTGACAGCATGGCGGTTGCCGGGTTGGTTACTTGCCGTTGCGCTACAACGTGCTTGGTCTCCCATTTCTCTTTTCTCCTGAGACGGATTACCCGAAAATTTGAGTCTGTAAGTGTGTTTCCCTACTTTGTGTGTTGCTCTTTGTTAATCTCGAACTCGTATATATATATATATATATATATATAAGACTTGATTTGTCAAACATAGTTTCCACCGTGGAATAGAATAGAATTAACATTTGTTTTTTATGTATATGTACAAGGTAAAAAAAAGTTATTCAAATTTGAAAATATGAAAGAAATGAATAGATTTAAAATAAAAAAAGTGATTTTTTTTGTTTCATTACCTATCAGCAGCTGAACTTGTTATCAACATGTGATCTTGAAAAGTTACGCAAGTCACACTATCAGGTACTGCCATAGATGTTTTTGATGATCTTCCTACAAATAATTATAATAATAAATGTATGAAAAACATTTTTTTTGATAATTGAATCCTTAAAAATGAGTTATAAACATTTCTTAAATCTGCAAATTTCGTTAATAAGAATTCAGAATAAGAACAAACTTATTGTTGTGATGTTTATATCCAATCTTACAATTATATCTAAAACTATAGTAGTACTATAAATACTTAATAATCTAAGAAACTTTAGCAAAAAGAAAATGAATTAAGTAATCAAAATGGTATCGCCAAAATTAAACAGAACTTTACAAAATTCTTATACCTGAAAAATTGTAGTTTCTAATTATACTATCAGAATAAATATCACTTTGCATATTTGCACGAACATCCCAAATTTGTATAGTCCCATCTCTTGATCCAGTCGCAATAATGGCTAAAAAAATAATAAATGTATATCACATATTTTTTTAATAATTAATGAAACGTAGTTTACTAACAATCATTATCGGGGTTTGTGGCAACAGTTTTAACACTCCCGGAATGTCCAAATAACTGGATTACAAGCTTTGCAGAAGAAGTGGAAACATCCCACAAAATGGTAGTATGATCACCAGAGGCTGTGACTAATTTACACGACTGATGGGTCCAATTCAAGTCAAATACTGCATTGTGATGAGCCTGAAAATCTAAAAAAAAATTACAATGCAAATGACAAGAAGAATACGGCTACGAATTCTATTAACAAAAATCAGTAGTATTTTTTGTAAATAAAATCTCGCACTTCATAAGAAAGGAATTCAAGAACAGAAGATAAGGACTTACGAAACAGGAGGAGTAGGGGAAAAGGCAAGGAAAATTCATATTTATAAACTTACTGTGACTTGGAGTTTTCAAATCAACGTTTTCTATTTTTATAAATCCGTCTTCATTGGCAACCGCAATCACATTACCATATGAAGTCTGAGGACAAAACTGACAAGCAAACACTGGGGGCCCAAAATTATCAGCGACAAAATGTGGTACACCAGATAAACAATTAAAAGCAGAATCCAACTTATTGATAAATTCTGAAAAAAGAATAATAATTATAATATACTGTATGTCGTACTTAAGGAAAGCCCGTACTTAAGTACAGCATTTTAATTGTCATACTTCCGTAATATTGAGCTTTCTCTAATCTGTGAACAAGATTGTTCATCATTTCACCATGTGAAGTAGAGAGAAGAACAAAACCTTTGAATCGTTGATTAGGAACCTAATTCACTGCTATCAATTTGAATAGATGTGAAGTCAAAATTTGGCGGGGACAAAACAGCTCTCTATCAGTGTTTACCATTAAAAATATATGCATGTACTATACTTCAATACACCCCAAATAATGAACAAATCATAATTAAAAATTATTTCTTATATATTTAATAAAAGTGTGTAAATTAAATGAACGATTCAATTTCTAGAGTTATTATTGAAAAATCATAACCTGTTACCTATAGTTATCATTCTGGTAATTGTTTGGCTCTGTTAAACTGTTTTGAATATGTTCTGTTGTACAATAACTTGTCTTTAAATGTATATATTTTAGAATGTATTAAGTTTGTGAAAGAAATTTGGCATTGTATGGATATAATGGTAATTAAGTTTCTGATCCAAATTTGATATTTTATAAATATCACAATTATTTCTTATTTCCTTGCCACTCAGATGATATAAGACTGTAAAATACATCCAAAATGCCTATTGCTGGATATGATTCTGCTCATGATGATGGACCTGGGTTTGTGGGTATTAGGTTCTGTCAAGAGTGGTATGTAATTCACAAGGATTTCATAATTTGTAAATTGTATTATTCTTAACGTCTACTAATCCTATTTCTTTTAGTAATAACATGTTATACCCCAAAGAAGATAAAGAAAATAAAGTTCTTCTTTATGCTGTAAGTAACTCAATCTATAGTTTATACCTAAATATATTATAAATAACTCACCTTTTAATTTTGCAGTGTAGAAATTGTGACTACAAACAGCTAGCAGATAGTAATTGTATATATGTGAACAAAATTATGCATGAAATCGAGTGAGTATATGTTCCACTGAATTTGATTTAAATTTGTTTCGGATGTATTATTTGTTCGTAATTTTCTTTTTTAGCGAATTAACACACATTGTGTCGGATGTTGTATCTGACCCTACCCTGCCTCGAACTGAACAGCACCCTTGTCCCAAGTGCAGTCACAGGGAAGCTGTATTTTTTCAAGCCCAGACGAGAAGAGCTGAGGTGAGATTTATTATTGCACTACTCAAACAGTTGATGTTCATTTGTTTGAACATCATTTCCATATTAAACAATAATAGATAATGTAGAAATTTAGTGGATAGGAACGAGGTCATGAATAACCATCAAAGAGCTGTTTTAAATTTACACGAACTGAATAATATGTATAACCGGTATATAATGAACTTTTATGAATGGAGTGGGACTCTGTTGATACTATTTTACAAACAGTCCTATGTCTTACTTTCAGATATGTTTTGACATTTTTGATCCTAAACTCCAGAAAACAAACTGATATCTTCTTTTGTTTATACTGGTGGTAATGTATCAATATTATTGTGTACACACTACGGGTTCCAGCGTAAAACAAATCATCATGAAAGTTGTATATAAGTTTATTTTTATAGAAAGAAATGTTTATTTTTTATAAGAAGTTTTGAGTAATATAGAGTAATGGTAAGTACTTACTTTATATTAAAACAAAAACTATTTTTTTCTTTTCTACTACCAGATGAATTTCGTACTTGATATTCTCTCTATAATACCAGGCTATAGTCAAAATGTTATCTTACAGCACTAAAAAAGGATCACTATTAAAATGGAATAACCTCTGCCTTTGAATTTGTTTTGTCTACATTTTTTCTTTATTTGTTATGGGCACTAAATGAACCTATCCTACTTTAGTAAATTGACAATGCTTTTTTTTTATTGAACAAGTCCAAAAATAAACTCGATTCGACAAGACTTGTTTAGTTAATTGAACATATGTCTTTTGGTTCGTGAAGTCAATGAGTTTGTTTAAACTGGTACTATGAGGACAATAAATGCTATATATATTTATAAAATGTAATGTTTGTTTCTTAGGAATCATTTGAGTTATACATGTATACTACCAAAGTTAATTTGTTAATTAATGTAAAGATATCCTAAGCAGTAGAAGTAATGTAATTAAGTCTACTTATGCAGAGCTTCGAACTCACTCTATCCCGCAGCTATAAAATATTCAACTGGCTTCTAGTTTCAACTATTTCAGTCCTTTTAATAAATTAGTTCAGTTATTTACTATTTATAATAGTAAATATTGATCATTGGGAATTACAACCAAGCTTATTTAAAGCATTCAACGATTACCTTTTTACAGTTGTTTTCTCAAAAAGCCTATTTAACTTTGAATGATTTGTTGAACAAGTGTACAGAGATGATACTATTATCCCTGAAATTGTATAAAGTATTCTCCAGAAATAGAATAATTTCCTTCAATAGTGTAAAGTAGGAAAAAAGTTTTATTTTTTCTTTTGCTACTTTTAGTGCTCATTTTCTTCTTATATATATATATATATATATATATATATATAATATAATATATATATATATATATATATTATATATATATATATATAAAAGATTTCACATAAATACGTGAAATAACAATCAATGATCAAACCACAATATGAAATGAGAAAACAAGACTAAGATCTTTCAACTTTGTCAGTTAGTTGGGTTTTTGACTCTGACGAAGACCCCTTGTTGCGGTTGAAAGATCTTAGTCGTGTTTTCCCATTTCATATTGTGGTTTGATCATTGATATATATATATAATTCGTTTATGATGGTGACCACTAGGAGAGTAGAGTTTGTAGATCCATGATTGCGGTCCCAGTTACCCACTGCCCAGTGAAGTCTCCGTTATACCGCCAATGGGTATAGAGGTTGCACAGTCCCTCTGTCATATAAGAATATTGCCAGAAAACATGAGCCTCACTTTGCAGTGAACTCCTGTTCCCTTTCTATTTCTGATTTTTTTGGTGGTTGGGTGTTGGTTGTTTCTATTGTCTACTACGGTTAGTGATTTTATTTTACTTGATACTCTCATTTGTCTTCTGGAAAAGTAGCCTTTGTCTTCTTGTCAATGGGGTAGAGGTTGCACAATCCCTCTTGATTAAAGGATGATGACACTCGACTCTAACTTCTTCACATAGAGACCTCTGCTTATTAGAGGTCTTTCATAAAGACCCATTCGAGTTATTGGTTATGACGAATCTACGTTTCCTCTTCTGTTTGTTATGATGACTGGTCGTATTGATGGATAGCTGGCTGATGGTGGAGAATTTTGCACTGCTGACTTGGTGGGGGTATTTACAACATGTTTCAACCATTCTCTGGTTATCTTCAGCCAATATTATGTTACCTCTGTTTTTTGCCAATATTCTTATATCATAGAGGGACTTTGCAACCTCTATACCCATGTTAAACCACAATGGAAAAAGAAAAACAATAGAAATAAATGCTCTCAGGCCTTTTGCTTTTATGGTTTAAACTGCATTGATTGCATCACGTGTTTAATTATTGTGATTTTTCTGCATATTATATATATACTTTTGATCATATATATGATCAAACCACAATATGAAATGGGGAAAAAAAGACCGTAACAAGCAGTCTTCGTCAGAGTCAAAAACCCAACTGAGTTTTATATTGTGGTTTGATCATTGAATGTTATTTCACGTGTTCATGCGGAATCTTGTATATATATATATATGAAGTTCAAAATTGAAGAAGAGTAACACAAATAGTGAAGAAACACTTATTAAGTCAAATTTTCTGAAAATCTGGAGCATGGAGAGAGGGACACCAAGCATACCGGAGACGCAACGACCGGTAACCGACCCCAGTAACCTCTCTATTCTCGTGAAGACGGATTTTCCAAAAATTTGAATTAGTAAGTGTATTTCTTTACACAGTGTGTTACTATTCTTCGATTTTGAACTTTTGTATGTCTTTCCAATTTCATAGTGAATATATATATAAAGTCACTTTCTAGTTGATAAGTCCTTTCACGTCTTCATCCTTGTGTTTACTTTACATCTTGAAGACGGTGTGAAACTAAAAGAATCGTGAATGTTATTCTTCTTTTGTGTTTTTCCGTAATAAGGTTTATATATATATATATATATATATATATATATATATGGATTAATTTACCACAATGAAAACAATTTTTGAAACAATGCTCTAAGGCCTTTCGTTAACACATCTTCAGAGAGCAAGTGAACTAAAAAAACAATAAATACTTGTTAACTTGGCTGATTGAAATTTCCAGAATTGATGGCAACCCTGAATGTGTTTAATGATGAAGTCTTCATCTGTTTAATTATCCCGTTAATCAAAACTTCATCTAATTTGTAGAGTCCTAGGCTATTGTTCATCAACTTCTCATAAAAGTTCTTTATGAGCGCACTTTCCACGATATTTCTTCTTCTTTCTGAAGACACGTATATTAATTCATTTGCTTCATTCCAATTAATCACATGATTACTGTTTCTTATGTGTATTAACAAGGCACTCTTTTCGTCCTCTCTTCTGATGGAACTCCATCAGCATTGCAGCATAGAAAAGTGATTAGAAAAAGAGAACAATTGTAGAAAAAAATCGTGAATGCAGAATCTGCTCTGATATTTAACAAAACATTCATAGATGAAGACCTGCTGCCAGTTTATACACACACACACTTTTATATATACATAACTGCATTATTATTATTATTAATACGAGGTTATGGTTAACTATAATCTGTTTTTGTTTTGTTATAGGAAGAGATGAGGCTGTACTATGTCTGTACTAACCAGCATTGCACACATAGATGGACTGAATAAGAAAACCTATTTCTGTACTATTTCTAGGATCTTAAATGTATAATTTTTAAAATAAAATTATTTTGTAAAAATAATTACTTATAATAATTGATTTTTTTTATATTTGATTTGTATTAACACTTAAGAAAGGGATTTATAATAAGGTAGGAAGATCTAGAGTAAATTTAAAGAAAAATTAATCGTCTTATGTTCAACATGAATTTTTATTAAGAATTATGATCAACTAATAACACTGAATTCTGTAAAATTGAAATGAATTATTCCATGACTTCTTTTTTAACATTAACATGGTAACATTTAGAAAAATACATAAGCCAATAGAAATATGTTTATACATAAATAAGACAGTTCTATGTACTTATACATTACAGAAACTTCACTAATGTTCCCGAATATTATCATAGGAGTCAATTCAAATAAAATGAAAAATCTGAGGCCCAAAAATAAATTTTAAAAGATCTTATTTTGTATCTATCAGAGAACAAGAAGTGTTCTGCATAACTGTGAACATAAAAACTGCCTGATATTAGCAACTTTTTGTATGAGTTCATTTACTCTCGAAACAGACAAATTAAATTTTGAGTGTATTTGCGAATTCGAGATTGTATGTCACATAGGAAAAATACTACTACCTCTTTTATTTTCAATTATGTTTTCAAAATAAATAATTCAAAATTATTACACTTGGCTGCTGTTGGTAGCACGAAGTTGTTTAATTTTCAATTATAATTCTTTCAATGTATATGAAACTGAGTTCACTAAAATAGTGAAGGAGAAACTGCCAAAAACAAAACAATGATTCAACAAAAGTGACGTGTAAGTTATAAAAACACAAAATTATCAAAAGGTATAAAAGAAAGGAGAAGACAAATTCTTTTCGAGGACACTTGTAATCGATAATACTTAACCCATGAAGGTAATCATTCTCTCTTAGAAAGTTTGTAGTTTTATACACGGTTGATGTTCGAACTAAAACATTTTCAATAATGAAATGTAATAATTCACTAATATAATTCTTTTCTTTTTCCATTGATAAGATTAAAATCGAGATAACTGAAGACCCAAAGCTTGACACTATAGCTGAACATTATTTATCCATTGAATAATATCACCTTAATTGGTATTAATTAAATTATAACATTCAAAATATGAAACAGTCTGTTAGGACAACATATCAAACGATTACAACAAAAAAAGAAAACGCAGAAACAACACAACTCACATCAATATTCCGAACTCGTCGTCCTCAGGAGAAGAAGAATGAAAGTTATGCTCGAATGGCAAACAGCAACAGTTTGCTAACTGAATAGAAATCTTCTTCTTCTCCTGATGACGATGACACAGAAATATTGAAGTGAGTTTTGTTGTTTCTACGTGTCCTTTTCTTGTAATAGTTAAATTATCACATTTCTTATTTAATGCAAACACAACATTTGTAAGAGTAACAATCTGAGATTTCTCGTAAACAATTTAACAGATTTACTCACAATTCTAGAATGATATCGTAGTAAGGATATGATAGTGAAGCCTCGTTTCAAGTTGTCTGATTCGGTTCTCCAACATTTTTTACCTTGTGATAATTTATAGCAAACAAATGAAATTTTTAAAATCTTAACAACAGTAATTATACTAAAAATTACACTTTGAATCATATTAATATCCGCGTTCTGAAAGCTTTTTTGCAGCCTCAATAACTACTTGTTAATAGTGCCGTTGAAAAATATTAACTTTTAATATTTAAAAGAAAGAATTTTCCTTCTACAAAAGGCTTTTCAAAATGCCAATCAATTTAATTGAATAGGTTGATTCTCAATCATTGTGAATCAAATTCACAATTCTGCAGTCTTGTACTTAACAGCTGATACCTTTTAAGTCTTTTATAGTATTAGTTTCTATAATTTTGACAAAACGGTTACTCCTATAAGAATTGTTAAAAAAAGGTTCAGCTTAAGCATATAACCGTTTTATTTTAAATACTTAAAAGTCTGAATTATTAAAAGCAATACTTACTGAGTATAATATCAAGCTTAAGTGGCTTTGATAAAGCTTTAATTATCCCTTTGATAGGTTTTTTTTTATAAAATGTTTTATCAATCACTAATTCATTGAGCCACTAGCCACTACTTAATTATAATGTACTAATTAAATTCCATTTCTCAAAGTTATAAAATGCCACTGATATGTGTTACATAGGAAAGATCATAAAATATTGAACTCTATACATATAAAGATAGCTAAAGTAAATGCATTGAGAAACATTAAAGATACATTTGAAGTTAAAATTACAAATTTTGATTAATTTTTAATTTATAAATCGAAAATGGTAGAAAAGTTGTAATGTTAATAGCTACATAAAATAAACTCAATAATTACTTAAAATCTCTTTTACCTTTACCCATTTAACAAGAATAAATAACTCTAAAGGTATAAACAAATAGATTTTTATCTTACAAAAATTATCGAATTGCAGTAAAAGCAATAATTTCATACCTAAAATTTAACTGAGATGAACTTAATTCTAGAAATTAAATATATCTACTGGTTTAACATTAAACTGCAAATAGTCGTGGCGGTTCAGTTTTCTAAATTTAGAATTATTTGAATAAATAATTTGATTGTCTTAAATAAATCAGTGAATTTAGAATAAGTAATGTTAATTAATAAAAATTCAAAATCTTGGCAAAAAGCTTTTTATTTTTTTGAGAACTGATTTAATACCAAGGTATCCTAACGTGGATGGGTGCATATCGAACCAAACACATTACTTAAGAATTTTCAATCATATCTACCTGTATTATGAACTGAAAACTAGGAACAATTTCAATGAACATAGGTATTGGAAGATTTCAAGAATTATGTCTCCACATAAAAGAAAAAGTTTAATATGAAACACAACGCGTTTCGAACACGAAGTGTTTTTTTTTTGTGGAGACACAATTGAGCCGCTTATTTTGAAAGTGGCCTAATGTTAAAATCGAGATATTTAAGGGTTTGCGTTTTACAAAATTTAAAAATATTGTCATTTTATTTATCAACTAATTTTTGTTATAAAAAAACTTAGTAATTTTAAATAAATTTTGTACAATTTGCTGCAAAAGGTAAAGATAACGTAAAAATGTAATTATTTAAATAGCTAGCTAAATTTTTTTGGAAAATGGAACTAGGCCACTTTCAAAATAAACGGCTCAATTCTTGAAATCCCCCAATATGAGTCAATACCACACTATAACAGATTGCATAAGTAATGAACACAGGTATTTAGAAAAAAAAAAAAAAAAAGATTCAAAGACAATCTAATCTATTGATTTAATCAACTTTTAAGTTTCTTTGATCTCTATCAAGGGCACATTGTTCTACCAGACTAAGGATAAAAGAAATTTAGCATTAGAACTGAGAACGGAGTTTACAGGCCAAATTGTTGGTAATAAAGCTGCTAAAATAACTGCATTATAATGAGCAATATTAATCTAGGAAAGAACAGGAGAATCAATTCAATACGACTAGCACACTTGATAGTCATAAATACTGAACCGTTTGAGTCAGCACAATCCAATCATTATTTCAATTTCTTACATTAAAACTGAAAGCACTACTTTGGATTTGACAAAAATTACTTTGGACCAATGATTTTAACACATACATAGTTGGTCAAATATTTATCATTTAAAACATAATGAAAATAATTCGTTCAAACCAGTGTAATTAAATCCGAGCGCTGTTCCAAAACTAAAGGTTTTTTTTTTTATTTTATTTACCGGAGCCAGCTCATAACTGTTTCCATAACTCCCTAACATACACCACAAAATTATTTTATTATTTTTTCAAATTTGTTCTTATTGTAGATTAACTTAAGACATTTCCGTTGTATATGCGGAGATTTGGTATCAAGATGATTTAAGTATAAAACAGTCTAATGTTTTTAAATATAAATTCCAAAAGCAGTGGTGGATGTATTAACTATTCTATTTTATTTTTACCAAGGCCTCCTTAAATAAATGAAATTTTAAAATATACACACAAAATTTCATTTCAACAGTATCAATGATATTTAATGATGGCAGTCTGTTTTGAACTGCGTTTACAGTTATAGACCCTACGACTTTCCTGTTGTTCAAGGGGCGGGAGGTGTGGCTCATTTATTATTTCGCACCAATATTAACTTGGACGAGTCGCTGCCATCTTCGGTTGATTTTACATTGCAAGTCCTGAACATTGGGTCTTTAACGAATACCTGACATTGTACAGGACGACATTACATCCGTAACAATGATGATGTGTTTAATATTTTCATAAATACATACACTCATGTATAACTGCAGTCACTGACAGGTGAACTTTACAATGTCACCATCCACGTCATAATCAGACATAGAATCTGGCCAGTAAACTGGATTAAATCCATCCTTTGCCAACTAAAAAGTGTGCTAAAAATGGTGCGACTTCTCGCCGTAAAAATCCAAAGACAAAATCTACGACAAGGTGCTCTGCAAATCTTAAAATAATTATAAACCACATCCGTAAAAACCACACCACAAAGTAAAAGTTTTTCTCTGCTCATACGACCTTATTATATTTGCTATCCGCAGCAACATCGAAGAACTACAATCTACTTTAAAACACTACCCTGAAAAGTCTAGAGTAAACCAATTGTAACGCGATGACAGTGAATGCAGTGCTTCTAAGCCGATGTCCAACCTATACAAGAGCAGAGTTCTCGAGAACAGCTGGACAAATAAACAGTTTGGTTTCTATATGAGTAGAAGACAGTTGAAATTATCATATAGAGGTAACTACCAAGAAAGGTATTAGTCGATGAAAGATTTTGAAACGATGACAGCAGCGAAATGGATGTCCTGACAGCTGTCTATAAAACACATTAGATCTCTTCTCGAATATAGTACCGAAGTCATAGTCACTGCAATTCGAATCAGTACAATGGGAATAAATCCTGTCCCTTAATAGCGATGACTCCGATCTGGTATTGACTTAAAGTTCAAAGAATAGATTTATAGTTCAGGGAAGAAACAAGTGAGTGATTTCAGACCTGACTTCTTACCAGAGACGACTCAACCGTCTGAATATTCAAAAATCACCACTGACTAAAGCTGAAAAACTTTTTAATGAACACAACTTTGATATGAGTACTGGCTCTTTTATGTTCAAATGTACTCTAATACAAATCACTCAACTCCTAAATATTCTTCTGGTTCTGAGCTAAGGCAAGCAGCCTTGGAGACAATACTCAATCTGTACCTACATACCACTGCTTACATACATTTATACACAGCTCTTAGGATACTGGGACGGGAAGAAAGGAAGAGGACTACCTTATAAACCTCTACTTGATAACACGGCACCAAATGGTAATGATATAAAGAATTTATGATAATAATAAAAATTAGAAAATCGGAAACGTTCACGTTGAAGGAAAAAAAAAGAATTCTTCTACTTATAGCTCTTTTAGGAGAGTACGTAGAGATTCGTGAACACTTCCATTGTCTTTCATGGAATATTTTACATCTGAAAATCTTTAAACGTTCATATATGCACAGTCATATTTTTTCCACACGAAACTAAGATACATACAGACATTGGCTTCTAACAAACAGATAACTATTTAAAAAGAAATGTCAATATTTAACACACTCTTCAGGATTGGATTTTTTTTAAAAAAAACATCTACTTCTAATTTTCATAGATCGCCTCGACTATGAAAATCATTTCAAACATGGTCATAATATTTATTATTTTATGCCCACTTACAATGAATAATACTAATTCGTAATAATATCCTTTAGTATTATCTTTAAGTAATTTTTTTTCTTCGGAATGATAGACTCCAAATAAGTATTTTTGACCCCACATTAAGCATCCACTTAAAACAGTTCTATTAAAAAAAACAACGTGTTTCCAACACTTACTGATCTTCTTGAAGTTTATCTAGTATAGTGAGAAAATAAAGAATTAGTTTTCTGTTTCTTCCCAAAAAGAAATTTTGTATAAATTCAAGGAACCCATATTCATTATAAAGTTTTGTTTCTTCCTTCTCTGTTTTCAATTGTAATCCAACACTATACTACGTTGATAGTCTTGTACTGTGAATTGCAAAAATGATTCTGCTTTTCCCCCCCACTCCTCTACTCGCAAACTCCTTAAACTTTCAACCTTCCATTTTTCAAAATGGATGCGTCTGCTTGACCTTTCATTTTTCGATTTACAGTTTTGCCATTAAATAAATAGTTGTCATAATATAATTTTTATTTTTAGTTAACTTGAAAAAGACATACTATAACTATTTTCAAAAGGCGTTGTTATTTTAATAAAACTTGTTTATATGGAGGATTTTATATCCATAATTCCAAAGTTTGAGTAAAAACAACGTAGAACCAACAACACGGAACAACTAGAGAATGATAAGTTTATTCCTTCTTCGAGAAACCAAATATTGATGAGATGATAACTCTCAGAATAATGCAGTGTTTTAAATTTTTTAAAAGAATTATGTAGGACAGGGAACAAGGTACCAGACAACTAGGAATACAAAGGCTGCAATGGCAGGATTGTGCGTTCAGAGATCTACTGGCAATTACTCAAAAGAAAGAGGTATCCGGCGGACATCTCTTGAGGAGGCTTACCCATGGACAAGTATCTGAGGTCAACAAAAAAATAATCAATTAAATAATAGATAACCTGCGTATTCTAAAGCATATTAAAGAAAAATGTGTAATATATGCATATGCAAACATTTATACTGAACCACCCTGAATCTTTTGCAGAAAATATGTAAAAATATATACATAAAAAACCTACGAATAGTTATAAAAAAGATAAATAATTTTATGCATGGAACGTAAACATAAAAGTAATGACTAGTAAACAAATTGAACACTTTGAAATACAAAAGATAAATAGTTACATCATTCTCATAAAAAAATGTAACGAATCAGTAAATTAATACCTTTAAGGTATTTCTCTAAACCTGAAAGGAAGAAAGCTGTCAAACGGAATGTGGTTGGGAATGCACAGGAGGTAGACCATAGCAGGGCAGTCGACAAAGCATCGACAACACTGTCTTGTGCAACGACACGTCTTCTCTTCTCAACTGTTCAATTGTTGTTTCATTGTTTGCAATTGACTCCAGTTGATCGTATAATATCACTAATACAAATATGCCAAACAGTATGCTTTCCATTAACAAAATAATGCAATGCACTCTAAAAAAGAAAATAATAATAATAATAATAGGTAAAAACCATGGACAAAGTATAATTCCATTAAGAAATGTAGACAAGGTATCTAAAAGACTGGATAAATTAAAAATGCTTAATCAGCTTTTTTTCCAGTCTGATAGTTATATATAAAGACGTCTAAGGTTACAGTCAAGAATGTTTTATGCAAATATAATCTTCATTTACTTTAGGCTTAAAATAATAGACAACGAACTTTCCTCAAGAAACCGCAGAAGGCCGCACTTCATGACTCAAAAGGTCACATGCAGCCTTAAGGCCGCAGGTTACCCACGCATGTAGTAGAGAATACGATATTTGAAAATTCATTCGAAACAAACCAATAGTTTTACTCCTCCCTCACAATCACGGCAGATATCAAAATGCCTAAGTAATTTTCTGTTTTGTGTGTGTTTGCTCCATAATTTTATTTAGTTCGTTTTGAATGATTTCGATAATCGCTTAACACAGTGATTTATAGTTAATGTCGAAAAGTTTTTCAGATTACAAACAAACACAAA
Organism: Hermatobates lingyangjiaoensis; assembly: GCA_026182355.1. NCBI lineage: Eukaryota > Metazoa > Arthropoda > Insecta > Hemiptera > Hermatobatidae > Hermatobates > Hermatobates lingyangjiaoensis. Next base: position 94,631 of record JAPFBL010000304.1, read on the forward strand.
AAAGAACAAAACATTTCCTTTAACTGATATTTCAAATCAGAGTTCATCGTCTTCAAAAAGAGACTGGAAGAGAAAATGGAGAGGTAAACGTTCCTAGTTTACACAGTCGCTCACTGTTCGCATGGAATGTTCCTCTTCATATTCTCTTCTCCTGACAATGAAGGTCGATATATTTATTATACTATTTTGTCTATTGTTAGTTCATGGCTATTTAGAAGTATTTATTAAGTCTATTTGGATCCCTAGTTTCAGATTATGAAAATATATGTATGTATTATTAGAAGTTGTAACAGCTTTGTTGTCAATTTAAGATTTCTTTTTTTCTTGGAATTTTGTTCAGAGTTCATTTCTACAATAATTGACAAAACAAATTTAAATTTGAATACAATATTCAACACGAAATAAATTTATAACTCATTTTCTAATATGTCAGAGTTTTCATTCAAATTTTTAATAGTGTATAAATAGATTTCACTTTTAAAAGATCACGAATTGTAGAATTTTAAACAGAAAATCAGAAACACAGATATTTTTATATTTTGTAACCAATCAGAGTGTAAAGTTATATTTTATTTCTCATATCTAGCTATCAACTGAAGATATATTTTAAAAATGAAATAACACTCACATCCTTGACTGCTTCAAGGGGAGATCATTAGAGCATTCTGCACAAGTCTTAAACCAAGATATGATAACAAGTACGATGGCATATGCTGAGAGTATTCCAACATACATCAAGAATTGAATAAAATACTTCTGATTCCTCTCGCCCACGCAATTGTTTATCCTACAACATGTTGTTGAAAATAAATAAACAACAAATCAAATAAAAGGTCAAAAAAATTAAAGATTAAATTATTTTTGGATTTATTTTAGACATGTCTTTAACAAAATAATATTTAGTACAACATTGTTAACACAACAGAGTTATTAGATGTATTATTAGAATATAAATTCATTATTTCTTGAAAATGTATGTCTCGACAGGTTTTAAAAACAGTCTAATCAACCGTAGAACAATTTTCTAAACCGGTTTCGGAAGGTGTCCTCTTTCAAGTGCCTAGTCAATTGAAAGACAAGTTTGAAACAGGTTTAGGAACGCGTCTTTTCTCAAGTGCATACTCAACTGAAGGACAAGTTAGAAACCGGTTTCGGAAGGTGTCCTTTTTCAATTCTCTCCTCAACTGAAATACAAGTTAGAAACCGGTTTCGGAACTTGTCCTTTTTCAAGTACCTACTCAACTGAAGGACAAGTTAGAAACCGGTTTAGGAACATGTCCTTTTTCAAGTGCCTACTCAACTGATGACAAATTAGAAACCGGTTTCGGAAGGTGTCCATTTTCAAGTGCCTACTCAACTGAAATACAAGTTAGAAACCGGTTTCGGAAGGTGTCCTTTTTCAAGTGCCTACTCAACTGAAGGGCAAGTTAGAAACCGGTTTCAGAAGATTTCAATATTTAAAAATAGTTTCAATAACATGTTCCATCAAAACGTTGACACCTTATACATTTTTAAAGAAATAACAAAATATTTGAAACTTTTTCAAGTACATACGCAACAGGAGGAAACGTTTCGAACCATTTGGTTGCAGCCCTTTGAAGAATGAAGAGCCTACTCACTTGAAGGACAAGCTCGAAACCGAAATGTGCCGGTTTCAAGAGCGCACTAAACAGTAGGACTCTTTTTAAAATTGATCGAGAGAAGACCACAAATTACGAGGCATAATGACTTTATAATCTAATAATACTACTTACTACCTAAAACTGCCTGTAGTAGGCTAAAACTGGCTGAAGTAAGATACACATTACAATAATTTTCTCAGAAAATCACATCCAGTTTATATTAACACCAATCATCAGTTACCTATAGTACAGCAGAAACTCCCTGAGATCTCACAAATTCTCTCAATATTCAAGTTAAAAAAAAAAAAAAAAAGACGTTTGCATGTGTGTAAGATTATCTTAGAAAGAAAAATTGGAATGATGAGATTAGTGTGCAAATGTTTTGCTAAAAATAAACCTTCTTCGGTCTCTGAGTCTTGAGGCAAACAAGTGAATAGTGACCAGCTTTGGAAACCATCATTTTTTACCGAAATTATATATTGTTCACAAAGCAACTAAAAGACTTCAAAGATTCTCTAACTACACAATTTTGTCCTTGTTTTATATTTTTTTTTTTAAATTTAACGAAATAAAATTTAAAAAATAATATCAATACACACTGTGAGAAAAATACACAAATGGCATTTTTTTCCTTATAGGAAAGACATTATAGAAATATAAATAAAAAAAAAACAAATAAAGGGTAAGATAAGGAAATTATAGATGTATAAATTCATCTTTGGAATTAAATTTAATTTTTATATTTTGAACAAATTTATTTTCTAAAATCGTGTTTAAATTAGAAATTAAATGGATACATTTTTATTTAGACTATTGTTGATAAAATTGCTTTGAAACTTGGTGTAAAGCGTAAAAAGTTTTAACAGGAATATGATCTCATACATACTTTATATTATTAAAATTTCTAGTTATTTCTATCCATTTATTGAAAAAATAAAGTCGCTTTCCTTACCCTTCATTCAACAAGTCCAGTAATTTAACTTGAACTACATTTATTAGGTTAATTTTTGCTTTTTTTTCCCCTTTTAATTGTTTATTCAATACTTCAGGCTACGGATTGTCTGTAATCGGAAGTATTGTTAATACTGAATTTACAGTGATCGGGTGGTCACCCATTGATGGCACTAACATGGTTTTATTAGTTCTTGGCCTTATTGTGTTAGAAGGTCTCGTGACCATTCCATTCTTAATTTTATTGAATTTAAAATTAAGGCAAAGTTAATGAAAATTATAATGTACCACAAGGTCATATAAAGTATCGTATTCTGATAAGATCTCTCTATCTCCACTCATATTTACACAATGCCAAAATAAAGTTTCCAAAGGAAGTATTCTTATTTTAACTTCTTTAAATGTTGTTAATTTTTAATTATATTTCTTTAATGAAGTCTAAATAAGTACAATATTTACCTTTGAACTCTAAACATGCTACATCTTTACAGCTTGCAAGTTCATATGCAATCAATCTAGTCTACTTTATCTTTAAAAAATATCTTCATTTAATTAGCAAACAATGTGAAAAGAGTAATTAATTACCAGGGACAATGGTGATCCATTTTTCTAATACAACGATTGCAAATACGACAATGATGAGCTCTTGGAGGCCTATAAGTTTCACATCTGGAACAAACTGTCCAGTCATCATGAGGTAACAGGGAGGATTCCCAGCCTCCGCCGCCACCACCAGAGTCTGAAACAACCAAGAACAACTATCAACTCAAAACAAATCTAAGAATAAATGTTTAGAAACATTTACTTGACTAGAATCTAAGACGGTGACCTCAATAAAACATACAAAATAAGATTTAACTAATAACCAAGACGTAAGAATTATTAATGTAATTAATATATAACTTGCAAAGAAAAAAATCATGTATCCAAATTTTATTTTTTTTGAATATTACTATAATTAATATGTAAAATGTGTTATTAATTTTGTTAATACAACGGATCCCATCATACTACACTCGTGAAGTTTAGATTAATATACTAAATTTATGTATAGATCAAACAAAATAGGTGATAGCAAACAAAGCGACGAATAATACTAATGTGAAAGTCAGTATTAAAACAATCAAGAAAGTTATAAACTTCTTTTAAAATTCAGTAGCTTTAATTTGAATGATACCTATTACATATGGACAAAGTAAAAGTAAAATATAATATTAGTTAAGTAGTACTGTAGTTCAAGGTGAGTAAAAGTTGCGTGGTTCAATACTTTCTAAACATAGGAACACTGTCAACAATTATGTTTGTAAACTAATCCTACAGAACACAACAGGAAGTTTGAATGGATGATTGAAAGGATGAATGATTAATACTAACACTCACAGAACACCAATAACTGAATACTAAAACTGTATGAGAGTGAAATATTGAACCTGAATGAATGTCAGAGAAATCCATTCTGCTTTGGGGTAAAGGAACTGCACCTGGATCGGAACACATTGCTCTTAAATGAGAGAAAGACAGTAGAAAAATAACTGTGTTGAAAAGGACAACGTGAAATGGAGCCCACAAGCTAGAAAAGAGAGAATAGTTATACATTGAAGAATAAAATACATGAACTAGAAGACAGTGGGGAACATTAAAACTCAGAATAATTCACAAATATGTATACCTGTCTTGCATAGTTTGCATTACAACCCATCTCACAATTACATAATCTGCATAGAACACAGAAAGATATGTTGCTGCAATACAAACAAGGCCACAAGGATCTTTAATAAATAATGACATATCTTAAATCCCAATCCATTAAATCTGTTTACTGACTTTCCCAACAGCGAAACACAGCTGTTCGAAATGTCATGCCCCTCCCCCAATAGCAACTGCCTTCAGGTAGTTAGTTCATATCTTGTAACAAAAAATATACTAGAAATGAAATATTCAACATTTATTGATAATGTACATAATACTACTATTATTTAAAAAAAACAGATGGCATTATTGAAGATATTAATAAATTAATAAAGAATATTACTACAAAAAAAAATCTGACACTTGTTATTAGGCAAGTTTGTTTGATCAATGTATAGCAGGTGTTAAATATATGTAAGATTTTGTTTGTATCGAACTAATACTGCATATAAACTTAATTATATTATATTAAAAATGCCTGAAAAACAAACTTCAAGTAAGGAAAAGTTAGAAAAAGAGATTGATAAAGAAAATGCCGAAGAAGAAGGCGGGGAAGAGGGAGAAGTAGAAGAGGAAGAAGAAGTTCATTACAATTCTGAGGATTTTATTTCAGCACCTTATTTCAGTGCTCACTGCACTCTTCCAGAAAATTTTTTTGACCTAAAGTATCCTTTGTTGAATTCGGATGTCAACTATCAAATATGTCAGTTGTTTCTAAAACTTTACAACATAATAATATAACTTGCAATGCTTACCAATTTGTTAACAATATTATAGAACTTGCTTTTATTTAAAATAACTCTACATGAATTTATTACATCATTTTTTGATTTAGTATATGCATAAACAATCGCTTAGCTTAATTTATTAAAACTAACAGTATATAAGCAAATTTAATAACTAAAAAAGAATGTATCAAATGTTAAAAGATGTAAAAATTGTATGATGGAATGGCAATTGATTTTACACCCGAAAAGAGAGTTGTCAAAAACACTGGTAATCATTTTGATTTAATAATTGCTTTATTTCAGTGAACTAACTAATTTAATCATAAACAAAAGAAAAGAATTCTTTCTTGCATGATACTTTCATCAGATGTAAGAATAAGTAAAAGATTGTCATTAAAAACAGAATTTACGTATTTGATAAAACAATTGTTATTGATAACAAAAAAATGAGCAATCTTCATCGTTTTCTTCTACAGATCCAGCAAAATACCAAACCTATTGGCAAAGGAATTGCTATTTTCAATGATTTGAATTATTATTACTTTGTAATAATCTTTTTCATGATATCAGTTTCCGAGGCGTTATTTTCATTGGACATAGTGTGGCAGTCCATTTCTTACTGTTTTTCATTACATTAGGGTTCTCTTTTGGATTATGACGGCCTCTTCAGTGATTTTTGTACTTACAATAAGAGTTTCCGAATTGTCGTTTTTTTTTTTATATTATATGGTAGTCCATTGCTACTCTTCAAGGGCTAAAGGTTCTTCTAAAGGCTTCTTCAGTGATTTTAACACTGATGTTTCTCATAATAATGGTTTCCGAGATATCTTTTACTTGCCGTTGTTGGGAAAATATATCACTGTAAGATGTTTTATTGACTCTTCCCCACTATAACTGAATTTACTACCTACTTTGTTGAGTGTACATATGATTTTTTTTTATTGTTTAACTGGTCCCGTAGCGGGTTATAACATCAGCCGTTTGCCGGCTTTTTGTTTGATCAATGATTCTACAGAATCTACATTAAGAGTCCTAAATTTTGCCTAACCCAAGTGCATTTCTAGTAACAATCTTTAATGAGTATCTAAACATCGTACATGATCGGGACCGACAGCTTAACGTCCTCTCCGAGGGACAACGTACTCAGATTTATTCACCTCCCGCGTGAATAAATGGAGGGCCAGGTGGATATTGAACTCCGGACTATCAGCCTAGAGGCGAGTACGCTAACCACTGAGCTACCTTGGCCCTCTCGTACCTATATGATAGGATTCATTCTTTTTTATCCGTCAATCCGGTTAAGGTTACCAATAACTTTATAAAAAACGTTGAAATGATCTCCTTCTGGTTTTCCGAATTGCTTTATATTATTCACTAAGAGGACGTTAATAAATCTCCCTTCTTTTTGAAAGTTTGCTTGATTAGAGATTTTTTTGCTTCTAATCTAAGATGGTTTAAGGTTCCATTCCACTATGAAGTATTCTTTTTATAACAAATTACCCTTATTGGTTAATTTAAAAAAAATATATTTTATAGTTTTATTTAAACTGAATATTTCATGCAATAAGAATTCAAAATCGAGGACACAGTCAGTAAAATTCAATTTTCTGTAGGAGTTTTTAACCCGAAGTATACAAAGGAAACTATATGCGTGTATGATGATGACATTATCATAGACCAATTCTTAACCCTATTCCAATTCAGTATTCTATTAAGCCTTCAGAATGTGTGGCTCACAGTTATCGGTTAGCCAAATTACCGAGTTAGTTATACATGAACAATTATAATGTTTTCTTACTTAAGTTAAAAAGAACATCTCCGACTGCTTTATATTATATATCAATATAGTTTTGATTGTGTAAATATTCATGTAACAGTTGAACAAATGAATAAAATATTTCCTTAATTGAAAAGTCTATCCCTCGGATATGAATCAGTAAAAAGATTCAACTTATGTGCCTTGGATGAACGTCATGTTGCCCATTGGTCTGGCTGCATAATCCATATAGTAAATATCTTCAGCGAAGAAGTGACTTACCGACGATGTGCAGGAGATGGAATTGGTTTTATTTGTGTAAGTATTTACTTATTCACAAACTAAATGTATACTAAAAATGATTAAAATATATTTTTATTTTATATTCAAACAAAATATTTTGTTATCTAATTAATTATTTGTTAATAATCTGGAGTGGCTTAGACCCAACTTTACGTCAAATAAACAAAATCAAACTCTTTGAATATCTGTTGAGTTTTGGTTTTATATTAATGAATCTATCGTGAAGACGTAATATAGCGGTGCAGGAAGAATCCCCCGACGAAAAAAAACCCCGTAGGGAAAAATCCCTCTGGAAATACCCCCCTGGGGAAAAAATCTCCCTTCGAAAAATCCTTCCACCCACCCCCAAAAAAAGAAAATGAATCTATTTTTTGACTAGAAGTATTATATTTAACCAATATCAAATTTATATTATTAATACCGCCTACCGTCATACTCAACTCAACGAAGAGCAGTAAGGAAAATGGAAGGATTCATTAAGAAAATTGTTAATGCAGAAGCTACTGCAAATTTTAATTATATGTAAATAGATTGGAAGGTAACACAGGATTCAGAACAGAAAAAGGCACTTACCACAGTCGATATTTCGAATGAAGGGTCGTGATCACGAGAAGAATAGCTGACGATGAGAGATATCTTTCGGGTGGCTCAGCAAAGGCTGATATCAGTGCCCATATGAACCAAACAGAGTCACAAACAGAATGGATTATATGTTATGAAGGTCCATATATTTCTAAAGTTTGACTACTTATTAGAAAGTATAGAAAAAAAATACTAGTTCTAATTAATACAATTACTACGTTAGAGAATTTGAGAGTGTTTGAACATTATGTTTTTGCATCCTATAATAAATTTCATGTCGCGAAATGCATGCTTTGATTTTGCTATATTAATATAAAAAAAAATATGTTTCAATTAAATCAAATTTTTAATGAAATTAATTTACAGACTTTAATTTTTTTTTTTAGAAACATCCAAGTCTTCCATATTTCGTAGTTGGTGAAAAAGGAACATATCCTTTACTTATTGTTTACGAATGGCCAACTTTTGAAATAGCCAGTATTATGAGAAGAGGGACAAAAACATGTTACGCATTTTTAGATTTTAGGTGAGGCAAAGGTACAACTTTCTTTTACTTTTTCCATAATTTAAATTGTTTTTTTCATTAGTTTTTTTAATTATATTAGCTCTAGAAAAGTAGCAGTTGGTGAAGAAGTAAATTATTGTATTGTTTGAGTTCAAATATACGAGTAACATTACTTTACGCATACTTACTTACTTACATACTTACTTACTTACTTTACATACTTTACTTAATTACTTTACGTTACGAGTTTCCTCGGAACATTGCAAAGGAAAAGTAATATTACACTTTAAATTCAATTAATTCTAACGTAGTGCAATCAGTTATTATGTGGTACAATTTACTCGTTGTAGGGTAAAAAGCTAATGAAATGGTCTCCACATATAAAAATTTAATGGTATAAAGAACGCGTTTCGAACACGTAGTGTTCTTCCTTAGGCATTAACTAACATGATGACATTGTATTTTTTAGTTAATGCCTGAGGAAGAACATTACGTGTTCGAAACGCGTTGGTTATACCATTAAATTTTTATATGTGGAGACCAGTTCATTAGCTTCTTACCCTACAATTCAATTAATTACCTAATTTATTTAAATTTTTTGATAAAAAATGTTTACAGATATAATTAATGTTTTACATCGTTATTTAAAATCAATGTATGTATTATATAAATTTTATAAAGTTTATAAAGGATATTTATATTATATAAAGTTATAAAAGTTATAAAGTTTAGATTTATAAAGTTTACGTTTATGTATAAATGAATTGGTAAGAAGTTCAAACAAATATGTAACAGTGCATCACTTTGATCCATTCATATATTTGATCTCTTACTGACTAATTTGTATTTCATAATTTTCAAAAAAAATATACAAGTACTTTAGAATAGCTTCATTTCCAAGAATTTCTAAACGGGTAAATTTGTTTTTTGAAAAAAACTAAAAAAGGGTTTGTAAAATTGTGAATTTGAGCTCATAATATTTGAAAAACTTAAAAAAAAAGTCACGATTAAATGTAGCGCGTTTTATTAATAAAAAATTAATGATTTGTTGGTTTACGAAAGTCATGATGTATAAGTAAGAAGTAGTATAAATGTTTGTTTTATTCGAATTTTAAATTAGTTTTCTCCTTCTTGTCAAGCCCTGATGGGGAAATGCTGGCCTCACAAGGAGCACAGCCTGATTACATGCTGACTATTTGGAATTGGAGAAAATCATGGGTTATCCTCAGATGCAAAGCTTATGCACAAGATGTTTATAGGGCGGAATTTTCAAAACATCGCGTTGGAGAGCTCGTATCAAGTGGTAAGACATTGGAAATAAATTATTATAAAAAAATAGCTTACCAGTTGTTTTGGTTCAATATATATATATATATATTATTTTATTATTTATATATTATTATTTTAATACATTTTCTTGTCCTTTAATAAACTTTTATCCTTCATTTACTTTAATATTCTTAATCTATTTATTCTCTATTAGTCCAGTTATACCGTTGACCTTTCAACTTTTTTATTCTAACCGCTTGTTTCTTGTTCATTATTGACCTTTGACCTTCTCTTTATATTATATAAGCTCACCTTTTTAACTCTCATAAATACTTATTACTACAGACAACCCTTACCGTTATATTAGCTCTAGAAAAGTAGCAGTTGGTGAAGAAGTAAATTTTATTTTATATTTCAAATAATTTTCTACATTTTTTTTAAGAAAACTTAAAATGTTTGTCAATGTAAGTTTCTTAAAACAATTTCATCTTTTTACGCATGGAAGTTAACATGTGTAGAATAAAATGCGTCTCTTATGTCCATCAGATCGTATTTTCATCGATAATGTTTATATGTATACATAAGAAAACTTTTTACCTCCCATAAATACTACATAAATTACTCAGACAACCCGCACCGTGAGATCCCATTGTATACTATAGGCTCTACCCGTATGTTGTAGCCCCTTCATTGGCACAGCATTCTCTCCAATAGTCAGTGACTCAAAGTTAACTTTTGGCCAAATTTATTGCGGAATATATGAATAAATCATTTAATAGTGGTTTCATTCATGGTATATAATACATTTGATAGTTGTATGAGGGAGAATAGGTTCTCTTGTTAAGCTTCTCCCCAGTTGTTCATTATTTTAAATCTGTTGCAGAAATACACAGCAAAAATTAAACTAAGTTTGTTGTTGATCGATTTCCAAGTGAAAAATGTAGGTTAGGTTAGGTTGCAGTGGCAGTCCCACATGGGAACACACGTGGGCCGAGCATTGGCCCTTGTGATACCACACAATGAAGATTGATTCTACAGTGGGAGTCCTAAATTTTGCCTAACTCAAGTGTATTTAGAGTAGGGATCTTTAACGAATACCTGACATCTTACAAGGCTCGGGACCGACGGTTTAACGTCGTTCTCCGAGGGACGACGTGCTCAAATTTATTCACCTCCCGCGTGAATAAATCGAGGGCCAGGTGAGGATCGAACCCCGTTCCTATCAGTTCAGAGGCGAGCACGTAACCACTGAGCTAGCCTGGCGCCCAAGTGATAAATGTAACTCCAGTTTCCTTGTATCCCAGTAGTGTTTGCCTTGGTTCAGACCATGCCACGAATATTATCACTCTTCTCCATTTTGAATGTCATAAAGATAAACTGGTCAACATGATACACATGCAGAAGAAAATAAATTTTAAATAAAGTTCACCCTTTATCGTAGAAAGTACTCAATGATTAAATGACATTAGGCTAGCAGCTTTGTATAGGTAACGAGATTTAAACTATTTTAAAAGTAAAAAAGAAGAAATATTTTTGTAAATTATTGTTTTGTTTGATTGATTATTTCATAATTTAAAAACTTTTTGATATTTTAAAAACAAATGGGTTTTTATTGTTTTAATTTCTAAAAGTTTTTTGAATTATGAACTACGAAATAGATATTATCACAAAAAATACTCTACAAAAATGCTTTTTGTATTGAACAGCCTTATTCCTAGTTAGTTGTTCAAGTTTAATAACATAATGTCCCTTGGTTATTGGCAACATTGCACTAAAAAAGAGATTTTACCAGTAAACTCTGTTTCGCATAAAAATTGAATCATAAAATACGAAAGACAAAAAAATATAGACTCTTGTCCTCTATAACAGCAGTTTATATGCCACACAGTATTTACTATTAATTTAAAATGTTACTGTTCTAATTCATAGATTATTTCTGCATTAACATTATAAATTATTTATTATACTCCTTCAATGTTGTATTTTGTTTGTTGGTTCTATATTCTTGGTTGGTTTGTTGGTTCTAAAGAAAACTTACTATGAAATAAAACAATTCGAATACAAAATACATAGTCTTTTCACCATTTCATTAATGATATGTTCAGTAACATTTTCCTTATTTTTCTGTAAAATAGAAGCTAATTATTTGGTCATGTAACACTATTGTTTGGTTAGACGTGATTACGAAGACAATGTGAATGCATGCAAGGTCGTTCAAATGTTATTGAGATGCCTTACGGGCTTCTGTTTATTCACCACTTTTCACTTTACTGCAAGTCATAAACTCAACTTTGCCATTATACAAAATATACATGTTTAAAGATCCTCTTAATCTATTTTCAGTATTTTTCTTAAAGATGTATGGGTTTGTTTGGCTGGGTTTGTCTTAAGTAATTTACAAAGACTCTGTTCTTTGAATTTTCTATTCAGAACTTGTTGGATTTGGGTGGAAAACCTAACATTTTGCATTGAAATAAAACAGTTTTCATATTTAAGCTTATAAATACAAGAATAGTCAATATAAATTACTGTTTATAGTTGTTTAATCGTGAACAAATGAAAGGTCAATGGAATCCAAAATAAAGTTTAAATTAAACAAATAATAACAAATTTTGAGGATAATGTTGCATGACTAACGATGTTGTTTTACAACAATAAAGATGCTAAACACATTTCAAAAACTTTCAGAGATTACAGATTTCACACAAAGTGATTGGTAGACTTTGAATTAGATTTTAGATATTATTTTACGAATTGTAATAATTGATTACATTACAGAATTAGTAAAATTCAAATTAGTGACAAAAGTCACTAATGTGACATTAGTCACATTAAAATAAATCATTTAATGAAATCGTTGGTTGCTTATGTTTGATAACAGGTTTGCATTAGTGAACTTAAGTGTATACAGACTATCTAGATTTATTTTGTTAGTCCATAACATAATGTTCGACGTTATATTGTTTTCTGTTTTAAATATTCAGTTTTTAAGTCAATATATATTAGTAAAATATTACCAATATTACAAAATATAAGTAATAATTATACATATATACTATAATAAAAATTAATAATCAACAATAACTCTAGATATACGAGGTGGTATGTAAATAAAGTAGTGAGACTGATTTTTTTTAAATTTTCTATTCAAATATAATTACAATGTGATATTGTCACCTTCAAAATAGTTCCCTTCGGAAGCCACACAGCGCTGGAGACGGTCCTTCCAATCATTGTAGCATTGCTGGAACTCGGATTCTGGAATGGCCTTCAGCTGGTCGGTTACAGCAGTTTGTATGTTTTGTAGTGTCCCGAAATGAGTTCCCTTGAGGTGATTTTTCAATCTCGGGAAGAGGAAAAAGTCACAAGGACTCAAGTCTGGTGAATAAGGAGGCTGAGGAGCAACAGGAATGTTTTTACTGGCCAAAAACTCCTTCCCTTTCTGAGATCGTTTTGGTCTTGGGAAAGGTTTTTCGGAACCATTTTCGCACAAATTTTTCTCATCTCCAATTCATTGGTCAAAATGTGATGAACGGAGGTGTGATTCAAATTCAACTGTTCCCCGATCATTCTGACTGTCAAGCGTCGATCTGAACGCACAAGGTTCCGTACTCTGTTGACATTTTCATCGGTGTTTGCACTTGAAGGCCTTCCGCTTCGTGGTTCATCTTCAATCGACTCTCTTCCTTCTGAAAATTCCTTAAACCACCGAAAAACCTGTGCCCTTGATAAAACACGTTCTCCATAGGCCTCCTGAAGTTTTTCAAAAGTTTCTATGTCCAAGTCTGAAGCAAAATTTGATTGCACACCGCTGCTCAACTTTGAGGTCACTCATTTTTAAAACGCTCAAGAAAAAACCATTTCACGAAAACCAACGCTACGGACAAACAAATGACTGTGGCGAGTTCAGATTCATACTGGAGGCGCATCACACGTGCACCTGACGCTACTCAAGGCCACGCGTCTCCAGCGTTGCCAGATCGAAAGCGACGTTGCCAGTCTCACTAGTTTATTTATACACCTCGTGATATATGAATTAAACACCACAAAAACAATTATATATTGATTGAAATGGTCTTAGGCCTTTCATTACATCATCAGAGAGCTAAATGAAACAAACAAAAAATGTAATAACAATTTAACCTGGTTGATTGATGATTTTTTTTCTTTAGTGGATATGGATTTATTCTGTGTTTTTTGTGAATCATGAAACAGAATAATACTTATTCCGTTGATTCAATCAACCAGGTTAACTTGTTATTATATTTTTCATTTGTTTCATTTAGCTCTCTGATGATGTTGTAACGAAAGGCCTTAGAGCAGTTTAATCAATATATATAAGTTTATTGCAATGTTTAATTCATATACTATAATATGTATTAAGAATAATATTATTATTATTACATATATATACATATATTATTATCACATAATATGTATGTGCAATTAAGAATAATATTATTACACACAGATTACATCAGAGATTCCCAAAGTGGGTCCCGCGGAACCTCAATGGACTGTCTGGGGTTCCGCCAAAAACATTTAGAGAAAAAATTTTTCTAATTTCTTTTTCTTTAATGGGTATGGATTTGTTCTGTGTTTCTTGTGAATCATGAAACGGAATAATGCTTATACACACAAGCAGAAGTAGCCAAAACTTTATTCATATTTAGGATGAATTAATAGTCAGTTTTTAGAGCTATCTGATTCCCGAATTTCTTTCTATTGTAAAAATAGCACTTCACACATTGCTGCCACTTCCCACTACCTAATTATGTAAAACCAGTTTTTCCTTTTATACTGCCATAAAAACTAAATACCAAAGTAGACTTAACGCTTGTCCTGACTTGAGAATGAAACTTTCAACTACAAAACCAAAAATGATTACAAAACAAACTTTGTGTTAAAGTTGCTAATAATTCTTTTTCATGTGTTTATGTACTTGTAAAAAATATGAAAATTTAAATCTTTTAGGTTTGAATTTTTCTTCGATAAATACGCATTGCAGTAATATTACTTTTGAATTGTTTTTAAACATACATACTGATTTATAAAAGCATATGAAAATATTTATATTATGATTGTGTAAAATCATTAGAATCTGGGATTTCTGGGAAAGTAACTGAAGCAAAAAGGGTTCCGCGTCGAAAAAAGTTTGAGAAACTCTGGATTACATAGTATACATGAACAGTAAGGTTGGGACTAGTGTTTGCATGCTTGAAGAGTACAGGTTCATCTTTGGGTCTGGGACTAATTTTCTGTATCTAAGAGGTTCAAAGTCTTGTGCAAGTTGACTGAGAAGTTCAGTCAATGGGCAAAGAATCTTGCCTGCACTAATGCGCACGTTGTTATTTGAAGTTTAGATTACTAACTAACACCTGTTGGACTTACTTTCCCATTGTGAGTGTGAGACTCGCTTATCTTAGGTCCTTCTTAAGCTTCAATTGGTCAGAACAGTTTTAAAATTTTTTTCATTGTTTTACTAATTGAATATTTATTGACTTTTTTCTTTATATTAGCAAAGCTTCAGTAAGTTCTAGTCTGTGGTAATCTCTTTCGCTTTTTTCATTTTTTTTCTGTTGCCCACCAATATTTTTCGAAGTTAACCTGATGACATGCATATGTTCTACATTGTTTGTCGATACCTCTCCTATTCTTTTTTTTTATTGTAACAACATGCTCCGCCAGAAGGCATTACATGCATTAACATCTTTAATAGTACACAATAATTCCTATTAAATTATGAGAATGAAGTAAAAACAATTATAATAATTAATAATGAAAATACAATACCATGCCAAATCCAAATTAATGTAACACTAAGCAATAATAATGATAACGATGATATAAAGCAATACTAATAACAAAATAATAACAACACAATGATTATAATTGGACATAATGGTAACAGACCACATAATAATCGCGACTACTCACAAACATAAAACAGGCCATTACAAGCATTCAACCAAGTAAACTGAAATATCCCTGTTATTTCAAACATACTGCTATTTCGAATGAACATACTGCTAATATTTGGCTTTTGTTATAAGTTATTCTTTAATAACCATTTAGTAATTCCTGCTCAGACCTATAAGCAAGATTTCGTCAGTTTTTAAACCAGTTTAATAAAATTACAACAAAAAATTCATAATAAGGTAAATGTGATGTCCCAGAGATCTTTTTATACAACAAAACTTAAATTTATTCAGTTTAGAAACTGAGAAAGAAAACAAACAAATAATTAAATTTGATTCTTGAAAACTCCAGTTTATTTCAAATTGTTTTTTTTACAAAGCAAGTATTATATCTCTTATTAACCCTGCATCAAGTTATTTTATTCTCTCATTTTTGATTTCCTCTAGGTTCTGGGCACATCAAGTTTTGGACAATGGCTGACACATTTACAGGTCTAAAGCTTCAGGGAATGATCGGCAAATTCGGCAAAACACCCATATCTGATACAAAATGTTTCTTTGGAATGGCTTCTGGTTTGGTATATATTTAAACTTTATTAAATTATTATCTCATTCACTTCATATTTATACATTTTTTTTTACAAGCGATATATGGTATGGTATAATGTCAAATTTAGTTTATATTTTTCAAATATTTGATTGTAAAAGCAGTAACGTGAATTTAATATAATAAAGTTTCATTTTTTCACACTAGATGTGAACAACTCTGAGTGCATCATCTCTTAGATTTGTAGTGATACAAATATTCTTATTGAACAGGTTTTATCTAAATTTTTGCTTTTTTAATGTTTAATTAGTCTATGCCACATTTTGTTGCTTCAATAAAGAACTGTGTGTTAGTTAATAATAAAACATAATACATACATAAATTAAAAATATGTATTAAACACATATACATAACAAGATTTCACAATAAACACGTGAAAAAAAAATCAACGTCTAAACCATAGTAAGAAAGTAAGAAATCGGAAAAATGACTGATTTTTATTCTGATCTTTGAAACAGACCTTTCAAGCAAAACAATTAGTCTTCGTCACAGTACATACATACAAAACGTACTAATTAATAACAACCGACAAAAATTATTATTTGTAAATTTATGAGTACAGCTATAAATTAATAAAGATCTATTTATCTCTTACTACGGATTATGTTCGATTTAATTAAATTTTTAAATCTGACAAACTTCCATTCATTTAAAATTTATTCCGTATACTCTACTCACAGAAATAATAAAACAGGTATGTCACTATTTAAAGAAATACTGTCAAATTATTAATTATTATTTGTTTACTCGGGTTAAGTTGGGTTTGCTGGTGTAGACGATACAGTTTAAAAGAAAATAAAAAGGCAGCAGTAAACATTAAAGTATAATAATTCAGTTCCATGCTGAATTAAAACCTCATTTCATCTACAAAAATAACCTTATAAAGTTGAGACGATATTATATACTTTTTAAAGAATAATAATTTTAAAGTGGACTCCCCTGGATGTCTGCATAGTTGATTTCAAATGTATAGAAACTTTTAAAAGGTGTTTAGAAGTTTATCCAGTATTCAATCTTTGTTTGATGAAATCAAATCGCTATAATAATTGAACTAAAACCATTTGAGCCAAATAATTTTTGTATATTTATTTTTTTTTATTTTGCAGGTGTTAGCAGCTAATCAGACTGGTAATATACTGATCTGGGACGCAGCAGAAATAAAACTAGAAGTTTCCCGAAGCAATAATCAACCTTGTCACGAAGGAGAAATTATATTTTTTGATTACGATGAAGAAGCTTCAGATCTCATAACATTGGGTACATTGTTTCTTTCTTTCGTCATAACGGTGGAACATAAGCCACCATCTATAGATCCCAGGGGATTAATTCACTCCTCGATGAAAACCAGGAATCCCAGTCATATTATAGAATTGTTATATCTCGCAAGATTTGTTGGTAGACTGCAATTAGTTTTTTATTCAGTTGAAAACTTTTTATCTTTTAGTCTAATTTAATAACTTTATCATTAATATCGCCTAATAATTTTTTATGGTAATAAATAAATAGAACTGCATTTGATAAGTATACAACCTGTATTTACATACTAAAAACTGGAGTTCTCAAATTATGTTCAAATTCTGAGGGCATCATTTTGTTTACATCTCTGTTTGAACTCCGAGGTAACACTGTGTATATTAAAATCTTACGTTAATGTTCTATTTACAATACGATCTATACTATCCATTCATTTTTAACTACCTTCTGCTAATAACAATTAAAAAAGCACAAGTCAGTTGTTATTCCATTCTTAAATTTAATAAAATATATTTATTCTGTAGTTGCATTAACATACAAAGAATACATGCATATTGTTAGCGCCACAGAGGTTAGTAAATAACATATTATTATTAACCGTCATACCTCGTCTACCGCTGGTGAATTCGCCTGACCGGTTTCGCAATGGCTGCATCATCAATGAGACTAACCTTACCTTCCAAAATCACGGATATAAATCAAACACCAGACAGACAAAATATTTAAACCAATAAAAAAACATGAAAAGACGACAGGACGGACAGGACAGAGACGACTTAAATTGTAAAAGATAAAAAACAGAAAAAAAAATTAAATAAAAACTATTAGGTAGGAAATTTAGGCATATATTGGCACCATTGAGCTAAAATAGGTATTTATATCCGTGATTTTGGAAGGTAAGGTTAGTCTCATTGATGATGCAGCCTTTGCGAAACCGGTCGGACCAGCGATAGACGAGGTATGACGGTTAATAATAATTTCATAATAAGAATAAGTATGCTTCTTAACATGAATATTTCTACTTTGGTTATAAAAATTAAAACTGGGTGGACGACTGAAGGAGCTATTAACGAGGTAAGACGGATTTATATAACGATATGAATTAATAATTAGTATCAATACAAATAATTGAAATTTGACTTTATTTTGATTACAGGAACTGATGGAAAGTTCAGGTGCTGGGATTATGCTCGAATAGAAAAAACTAAACCAAAAGGAGACAGAAAAAAGGTAGTCGCTTTGCCTTCCTATGAGGCAGACATCAGAGATAGCTTCGGGACGTCCAGTCTGCAGTATGTAATCCGACTCAGTCGGGACCCTAGTCATCCTCTCTACTACCAGTACATCGGCCAGGTATCTAGCTATATCACAACTTACATGCATACTTAAAAGGTAGTCGCTTTGCCTTCCTATGAGGCAGACATCAGAGATAGCTTCGGGACGTCCAGTCTGCAGTATGTAATCCGACTCAGTCGGGACCCTAGCCATCCTCTCTACTACCAGTACATCGGCCAGGTATCTAGCTATGTCACAACTTACATGCATACTTAAAAGGTAGTCGCTTTGCCTTCCTATGAGGCAGACATCAGAGATAGCTTCGGGACGTCCAGTCTGCAGTATGTAATCCGACTCAGTCGGGACCCTAGCCATCCTCTCTACTACCAGTACATCGGCCAGGTATCTAGCTATGTCACAACTTACATACATACTTAAAAGGTAGTCGCTTTGCCTTCCTATGAGGCAGACATCAGAGATAGCTTCGGGACGTCCAGTCTGCAGTATGTAATCCGACTCAGTCGGGACCCTAGCCATCCTCTCTACTACCAGTACATCGGCCAGGTATCTAGCTATATCACAACTTACATACATACTTAAAAGGTAGTCGCTTTGCCTTCCTATGAGGCAGACATCAGAGATAGCTTCGGGACGTCCAGTCTGCAGTATGTAATCCGACTCAGTCGGGACCCTAGCCATCCTCTCTACTACCAGTACATCGGCCAGGTATCTAGCTATATCACAACTTACATACATACTTAAAAGGTAGTCGCTTTGCCTTCCTATGAGGCAGACATCAGAGATAGCTTCGGGACGTCCAGTCTGCAGTATGTAATCCGACTCAGTCGGGACCCTAGCCATCCTCTCTACTACCAGTACATCGGCCAGGTATCTAGCTATGTCACAACTTACATGCATACTTAAAAGGTAGTCGCTTTGCCTTCCTATGAGGCAGACATCAGAGATAGCTTCGGGACGTCCAGTCTGCAGTATGTAATCCGACTCAGTCGGGACCCTAGCCATCCTCTCTACTACCAGTACATCGGCCAGGTATCTAGCTATGTCACAACTTACATGCATACTTAAAAGGTAGTCGCTTTGCCTTCCTATGAGGCAGACATCAGAGATAGCTTCGGGACGTCCAGTCTGCAGTATGTAATCCGACTCAGTCGGGACCCTAGCCATCCTCTCTACTACCAGTACATCGGCCAGGTATCTAGCTATGTCACAACTTACATGCATACTTAAAAGGTAGTCGCTTTGCCTTCCTATGAGGCAGACATCAGAGATAGCTTCGGGACGTCCAGTCTGCAGTATGTAATCCGACTCAGTCGGGACCCTAGCCATCCTCTCTACTACCAGTACATCGGCCAGGTATCTAGCTATGTCACAACTTACATGCATACTTAAAAGGTAGTCGCTTTGCCTTCCTATGAGGCAGACATCAGAGATAGCTTCGGGACGTCCAGTCTGCAGTATGTAATCCGACTCAGTCGGGACCCTAGCCATCCTCTCTACTACCAGTACATCGGCCAGGTATCTAGCTATGTCACAACTTACATACATACTTAAAAGGTAGTCGCTTTGCCTTCCTATGAGGCAGACATCAGAGATAGCTTCGGGACGTCCAGTCTGCAGTATGTAATCCGACTCAGTCGGGACCCTAGCCATCCTCTCTACTACCAGTACATCGGCCAGGTATCTAGCTATGTCACAACTTACATGCATACTTAAAAGGTAGTCGCTTTGCCTTCCTATGAGGCAGACATCAGAGATAGCTTCGGGATGTCCAGTCTGCAGTATGTAATCCGACTCAGTCGGGACCCTAGCCATCCTCTCTACTACCAGTACATCGGCCAGGTATCTAGCTATGTCACAACTTACATACATACTTAAAAGGTAGTCGCTTTGCCTTCCTATGAGGCAGACATCAGAGATAGCTTCGGGACGTCCAGTCTGCAGTATGTAATCCGACTCAGTCGGGACCCTAGCCATCCTCTCTACTACCAGTACATCGGCCAGGTATCTAGCTATGTCACAACTTACATGCATACTTAAAAGGTAGTCGCTTTGCCTTCCTATGAGGCAGACATCAGAGATAGCTTCGGGACGTCCAGTCTGCAGTATGTAATCCGACTCAGTCGGGACCCTAGCCATCCTCTCTACTACCAGTACATCGGCCAGGTATCTAGCTATGTCACAACTTACATGCATACTTAAAAGGTAGTCGCTTTGCCTTCCTATGAGGCAGACATCAGAGATAGCTTCGGGACGTCCAGTCTGCAGTATGTAATCCGACTCAGTCGGGACCCTAGCCATCCTCTCTACTACCAGTACATCGGCCAGGTATCTAGCTATGTCACAACTTACATACATACTTAAAAGGTAGTCGCTTTGCCTTCCTATGAGGCAGACATCAGAGATAGCTTCGGGACGTCCAGTCTGCAGTATGTAATCCGACTCAGTCGGGACCCTAGCCATCCTCTCTACTACCAGTACATCGGCCAGGTATCTAGCTATGTCACAACTTACATGCATACTTAAAAGGTAGTCGCTTTGCCTTCCTAAGAGGCAGACATCAGAGATAGCTTCGGGACGTCCAGTCTGCAGTATGTAATCCGACTCAGTCGGGACCCTAGCCATCCTCTCTACTACCAGTACATCGGCCAGGTATCTAGCTATGTCACAACTTAACATACATACTTAAAAGGTAGTCGCTTTGCCTTCCTATGAGGCAGACATCAGAGATAGCTTCGGGACGTCCAGTCTGCAGTATGTAATCCGACTCAGTCGGGACCCTAGCCATCCTCTCTACTACCAGTACATCGGCCAGGTATCTAGCTATGTCACAACTTACATGCATACTTAAAAGGTAGTCGCTTTGCCTTCCTATGAGGCAGACATCAGAGATAGCTTCGGGACGTCCAGTCTGCAGTATGTAATCCGACTCAGTCGGGACCCTAGCCATCCTCTCTACTACCAGTACATCGGCCAGGTATCTAGCTATGTCACAACTTACATGCATACTTAAAAGGTAGTCGCTTTGCCTTCCTATGAGGCAGACATCAGAGATAGCTTCGGGACGTCCAGTCTGCAGTATGTAATCCGACTCAGTCGGGACCCTAGCCATCCTCTCTACTACCAGTACATCGGCCAGGTATTTAGCTATGTCACAACTTACATACATACTTAAAAGGTAGTCGCTTTGCCTTCCTATGAGGCAGACATCAGAGATAGCTTCGGGACGTCCAGTCTGCAGTAAGTAATCCGACTCAGTCGGGACCCTAGCCATCCTCTCTACTACCAGTACATCGGCCAGGTATCTAGCTATGTCACAACTTACATGCATACTTAAAAGGTAGTCGCTTTGCCTTCCTATGAGGCAGACATCAGAGATAGCTTCGGGACGTCCAGTCTGCAGTATGTAATCCGACTCAGTCGGGACCCTAGCCATCCTCTCTACTACCAGTACATCGGCCAGGTATCTAGCTATGTCACAACTTACATGCATACTTAAAAGGTAGTCGCTTTGCCTTCCTATGAGGCAGACATCGGAGATAGCTTCGGGACGTCCAGTCTGCAGTATGTAATCCGACTCAGTCGGGACCCTAGCCATCCTCTCTACTACCAGTACATCGGCCAGGTATCTAGCTATGTCACAACTTACATACATACTTAAAAGGTAGTCGCTTTGCCTTCCTATGAGGCAGACATCAGAGATAGCTTCGGGACGTCCAGTCTGCAGTATGTAATCCGACTCAGTCGGGACCCTAGCCATCCTCTCTACTACCAGTACATCGGCCAGGTATCTAGCTATGTCACAACTTACATGCATACTTAAAAGGTAGTCGCTTTGCCTTCCTATGAGGCAGACATCAGAGATAGCTTCGGGACGTCCAGTCTGCAGTATGTAATCCGACTCAGTCGGGACCCTAGCCATCCTCTCTACTACCAGTACATCGGCCAGGTATCTAGCTATGTCACAACTTACATGCATACTTAAAAGGTAGTCGCTTTGCCTTCCTATGAGGCAGACATCAGAGATAGCTTCGGGACGTCCAGTCTGCAGTATGTAATCCGACTCAGTCGGGACCCTAGCCATCCTCTCTACTACCAGTACATCGGCCAGGTATCTAGCTATGTCACAACTTACATGCATACTTAAAAGGTAGTCGCTTTGCCTTCCTATGAGGCAGACATCAGAGATAGCTTCGGGACGTCCAGTCTGCAGTATGTAATCCGACTCAGTCGGGACCCTAGCCATCCTCTCTACTACCAGTACATCGGCCAGGTATCTAGCTATGTCACAACTTACATACATACTTAAAAGGTAGTCGCTTTGCCTTCCTATGAGGCAGACATCAGAGATAGCTTCGGGACGTCCAGTCTGCAGTATGTAATCCGACTCAGTCGGGACCCTAGCCATCCTCTCTACTACCAGTACATCGGCCAGGTATCTAGCTATTCACAACTTACATACATACTTAAAAGGTAGTCGCTTTGCCTTCCTATGAGGCAGACATCAGAGATAGCTTCGGGACGTCCAGTCTGCAGTATGTAATCCGACTCAGTCGGGACCCTAGCCATCCTCTCTACTACCAGTACATCGGCCAGGTATCTAGCTATGTCACAACTTACATGCATACTTAAAAGGTAGTCGCTTTGCCTTCCTATGAGGCAGACATCAGAGATAGCTTCGGGACGTCCAGTCTGCAGTATGTAATCCGACTCAGTCGGGACCCTAGCCATCCTCTCTACTACCAGTACATCGGCCAGGTATCTAGCTATGTCACAACTTACATGCATACTTAAAAGGTAGTCGCTTTGCCTTCCTATGAGGCAGACATCAGAGATAGCTTCGGGACGTCCAGTCTGCAGTATGTAATCCGACTCAGTCGGGACCCTAGCCATCCTCTCTACTACCAGTACATCGGCCAGGTATCTAGCTATGTCACAACTTACATGCAACTTAAAAGGTAGTCGCTTTGCCTTCCTATGAGGCAGACATCAGAGATAGCTTCGGGACGTCCAGTCTGCAGTATGTAATCCGACTCAGTCGGGACCCTAGCCATCCTCTCTACTACCAGTACATCGGCCAGGTATCTAGCTATGTCACAACTTACATGCATACTTAAAAGGTAGTCGCTTTGCCTTCCTATGAGGCAGACATCAGAGATAGCTTCGGGACGTCCAGTCTGCAGTATGTAATCCGACTCAGTCGGGACCCTAGCCATCCTCTCTACTACCAGTACATCGGCCAGGTATCTAGCTATGTCACAACTTACATGCATACTTAAAAGGTAGTCGCTTTGCCTTCCTATGAGGCAGACATCAGAGATAGCTTCGGGACGTCCAGTCTGCAGTATGTAATCCGACTCAGTCGGGACCCTAGCCATCCTCTCTACTACCAGTACATCGGCCAGGTATCTAGCTATGTCACAACTTACATACATACTTAAAAGGTAGTCGCTTTGCCTTCCTATGAGGCAGACATCAGAGATAGCTTCGGGACGTCCAGTCTGCAGTATGTAATCCGACTCAGTCGGGACCCTAGCCATCCTCTCTACTACCAGTACATCGGCCAGGTATCTAGCTATGTCACAACTTACATGCATACTTAAAAGGTAGTCGCTTTGCCTTCCTATGAGGCAGACATCAGAGATAGCTTCGGGATGCCCAGTCTGCAGTATGTAATCCGACTCAGTCGGGACCCTAGCCATCCTCTCTACTACCAGTACATCGGCCAGGTATCTAGCTATGTCACAACTTACATACATACTTAAAAGGTAGTCGCTTTGCCTTCCTATGAGGCAGACATCAGAGATAGCTTCGGGACGTCCAGTCTGCAGTATGTAATCCGACTCAGTCGGGACCCTAGCCATCCTCTCTACTACCAGTACATCGGCCAGGTATCTAGCTATGTCACAACTTACATGCATACTTAAAAGGTAGTCGCTTTGCCTTCCTATGAGGCAGACATCAGAGATAGCTTCGGGACGTCCAGTCTGCAGTATGTAATCCGACTCAGTCGGGACCCTAGCCATCCTCTCTACTACCAGTACATCGGCCAGGTATCTAGCTATGTCACAACTTACATGCATACTTAAAAGGTAGTCGCTTTGCCTTCCTATGAGGCAGACATCAGAGATAGCTTCGGGACGTCCAGTCTGCAGTATGTAATCCGACTCAGTCGGGACCCTAGCCATCCTCTCTACTACCAGTACATCGGCCAGGTATCTAGCTATGTCACAACTTACATACATACTTAAAAGGTAGTCGCTTTGCCTTCCTATGAGGCAGACATCAGAGATAGCTTCGGGACGTCCAGTCTGCAGTATGTAATCCGACTCAGTCGGGACCCTAGCCATCCTCTCTACTACCAGTACATCGGCCAGGTATCTAGCTATGTCACAACTTACATGCATACTTAAAAGGTAGTCGCTTTGCCTTCCTATGAGGCAGACATCAGAGATAGCTTCGGGACGTCCAGTCTGCAGTATGTAATCCGACTCAGTCGGGACCCTAGCCATCCTCTCTACTACCAGTACATCGGCCAGGTATCTAGCTATGTCACAACTTACATGCATACTTAAAAGGTAGTCGCTTTGCCTTCCTATGAGGCAGACATCAGAGATAGCTTCGGGACGTCCAGTCTGCAGTATGTAATCCGACTCAGTCGGGACCCTAGCCATCCTCTCTACTACCAGTACATCGGCCAGGTATCTAGCTATGTCACAACTTACATGCATACTTAAAAGGTAGTCGCTTTGCCTTCCTATGAGGCAGACATCAGAGATAGCTTCGGGACGTCCAGTCTGCAGTATGTAATCCGACTCAGTCGGGACCCTAGCCATCCTCTCTACTACCAGTACATCGGCCAGGTATCTAGCTATGTCACAACTTACATACATACTTAAAAGGTAGTCGCTTTGCCTTCCTATGAGGCAGACATCAGAGATAGCTTCGGGACGTCCAGTCTGCAGTATGTAATCCGACTCAGTCGGGACCCTAGCCATCCTCTCTACTACCAGTACATCGGCCAGGTATCTAGCTATGTCACAACTTACATGCATACTTAAAAGGTAGTCGCTTTGCCTTCCTATGAGGCAGACATCAGAGATAGCTTCGGGACGTCCAGTCTGCAGTATGTAATCCGACTCAGTCGGGACCCTAGCCATCCTCTCTACTACCAGTACATCGGCCAGGTATCTAGCTATGTCACAACTTACATGCATACTTAAAAGGTAGTCGCTTTGCCTTCCTATGAGGCAGACATCAGAGATAGCTTCGGGACGTCCAGTCTGCAGTATGTAATCCGACTCAGTCGGGACCCTAGCCATCCTCTCTACTACCAGTACATCGGCCAGGTATCTAGCTATGTCACAACTTACATGCATACTTAAAAGGTAGTCGCTTTGCCTTCCTATGAGGCAGACATCAGAGATAGCTTCGGGACGTCCAGTCTGCAGTATGTAATCCGACTCAGTCGGGACCCTAGCCATCCTCTCTACTACCAGTACATCGGCCAGGTATCTAGCTATGTCACAACTTACATACATACTTAAAATATATAATGGAAATACTGAAATACTTTTATTGCGAGTCAGAAAATCAGATTCACATGAAGTGTATTTACAGTCATGAGTTTATTTTTCATAACACTTTTAGCCCAGTCACAAACATTTCCATATTCCTATTTGCTCACAGAAACATAATAGCAAGAATATAAAAATGAACTTTGGAAATTTCAAAATAAGCAAGTCCACTAAATGTTCTTACATCTTGTGTATTATAATTATTATTATACTTCAAGCAGACACTTTTCTAGTGAAGCTTGGATTCTGCTAAGTTGTATTTTTAACAACTATTTTCCAAACAAAGTTCGTCAACATGATACCAGCTAATAGACGTTTTTTGAAAACGACGTTTATTTAAATATTTCTCGAACAGACTTTTCCATTTATGCTTTAGTTTAAAAGAGCAGAAAGATTGGATCAAAGTAGTAAACTTAACATATCCACTGAAAGTGGGTCAGAAAAGAAAACTTAGGTGCAATGTTAAAAACGCAAAAGCTGCCTCTAATTTAGAGCAATGGTAATCATAAATGAAAAAAAAAACGTTCAATAGAGATCCGTTTAATCAATACTCTTCAAACAAATGTCGTTTGACAATAGGTCTGTGTGACGTTGCGAACATCATCTTGATAAGTCAACTGATTTAATAACTTTCAAGTCCAGCATCAACCAATCCAGTATATTTTTTACAAGTTTTAAAGCAGTATGTTATGCATACTTTTATAAAAGGTTATGTAATTTACATCTTTAATACAACTTTTAATTCGTGAGCATTAAATTATTATAAAAACACTTGCAATATTTCCATTGGTCATAGTGATGTTGAATCCATCGGTTTTGGTTAGATTACATTCAGTATGCTTAGTCAGTGGGAAATAACGGTGGGAGGGGCGGGTGTCACGTGCCAAGAGGGGCATTTTGACAGGTAGTAAATAAAGAAAAACAGAAAAAAATTAAAATAAGAAAAAGCAAACAACAAATCTGAAATTTTATGCCAAAATCAGTTTTTAAGGTCGTAATTGTTTTCATTTTATTTGTATAATACTATTTTTAAAAGGATTTTCAACTGTAGTATTTGCAAATTAAAATAATTTGTTTTTAAATTTTTCAAAACTAGTTTTTTAATGGATTTGAAAATTATATTTTTAAGAACACATATAAGTTAGTTGAGTGGTAATTTAAGAAGTAAAATATTTCTTTACCCACATATTTTGCTTCCTTTTTTGGAGAAAATTTGTTATTGATGTTGAAAATGCTTATTTTCGTTTAATTGAACTTTTATTTTAATGATCTGAAAAGTAATAGAAATTATTATATTTATTTGCATGGTGAGTTAATTTAATTTAATGATTTTTCATGATTTGAATATCACGATCATGTTTTTGAAAAATCTTTGGTTTTCTTTGATGAAGACCGTATATGCATAAGAGTACTGTAATAAGATGTAATTCTGGGAAAAATAACAACAGTCTAAAATTAGATCCATGATTGTAATTCCATGACAATAAGTATTTTGAAGACGTTCAGGTGTTTTGAATGCTATAGGATTATCAAGGGTTGTCGAGAGGGGGCGGAAAACATATTTGCTATGCCACTGTGGTTGAAACTGAAATGATGGTAGCATGCGTCTATGGCTCCCAAGGTGGTGTGAATCACCATGATTGAAATGGGTAATACCATGCGGACTTACAGACTTGAACTATGGGGTTGTGCAAAACCTTCTAACATTTATAAAATACAATCACTACAATTAAAAATCCTCCGTAAACTCACTAATGCACCTTATTATGTCACAAAGCACACTCTACATAGAGACCTAAAAATCCATTTTATTCATAATTTAGCCACTGATCGTTACAAGGTGTTTGATACCAAACTTTCCTCTCACCCAAATCCACTCGTGCAAAACCTTGCTCCTTCATCACCTTCCCAGAATCCCCCAAGACGACTTAAGAGAAGATGGCCGAAGGGTCTACTGCCATGACGATCCACAATCAGGAAACAAAATGAAAAGGTGAACCAGTGGGTTCCATTCTTTGCTCATGTTTGTCAAAGTTATTTGTATTACTCACACTACATATGCTTGTTACGCAACATATGCATAGTTGTTGAGAATAATAGATGAATTCTTAGATGAATTTCTAATTGAAGGAATCGTTAAACAAATCAAGACTATTTCGACTGTAATAAGGAAAAATACTGTCAATGATGCCAATCTTAATCCAACTTTAAATCAAAATTCATAACCTGCCTACAACTTGTATTCACTTGCTCTCTCACGACGTGAAAACGAAAGGCCTTAGAGCGACTATCTTCAATCATTTGTGGTGAGTTACCTGAATATTTAAATAAATATGTAAAAAAAAAATAATTTTTACTATCAACATTTGTTCTATCTCATTCGACAACTTAATGCTGAAAATGCTCATTAGTAGTAGTTAAATGAAAGATATATCCGATGTAGTAAAACAATATGGCAAGTTATATCATTATTTGAAAAGAAAAAATAGTTTGTGTAACTCGTTGATTTTCAAATTCAAATAAGAAAACAATTTGTATGATTTGTTTCAGGATTACAAAGGTTCGATATGGAATATGAATTTAGAAATAAAGCCTAATACAGAGGCCCCTCGGAGGCTGTTTATCAAGCACTCCGGGCCGATAGTCGGCATCGACAGCTCTCCCGGAGACTACTACATTGTAACAATGGGCTATGGCGGCAAGCTTATGGTCACCAACATACTCAAGAGGCAAATAGTGATGGCCAAGCAGTTCGATGCCCTGGGTAGTGCCATGCTTTGGCTCCCTATCAGTGTAATTATTAAACAAACTCATTTACTACTCACATTTTAAAGCATTAAAATTAATTTAATGCTTTAAATTATATTTAAAATAATTTTGTTTATTTGTTTATTAACAATAATTGTTCATTTTGTTTATTAACATTTAACACATATAAATTGGTTGGTAATTTAAGAAGAAAAATATTTCTATACCTAAATATTTTATTTGCATTTTCTGTTAAAAATTTGTTATTTATAGTATGTTGAAAAAGCTTATTTTTGTTTAATTGAACTTTTATTTTAATGATCTGAAAAGTAATATAAATTAATTCAAAAAAAAAAAAAAAAAGAAAGCATAGATTCAAGTAGAACAAAACATTCTCTTACATGTTATCTAAAAAATTATACCAACAAAATTTAATGATATGCGGAATGCAAAAATTAAAAAAAAATATGGCGGTAACGTAGTTACTAATATATTTTCATATTTAGTCTTTCGCCTAAAGTTATAGTACTTTATTTAATACATGTCTCACAACGTTAGCAGTCTTTGAGTGACGAATATCAAATTATATATAAATTCTACATTGTCATTCATGAATCTCGAGGACTAACCGAGAGATTTGATCTTACGAACTATACCTGATATCAGGGGTAATAGAAAGAGGAGTTAGCCAAAGGACTTGTTTAAAAAAGATAAAAAAATGTATAATCAAATAAAACCATATGTTGGCAACGAGAGTTTGATTTTTGAACCTAGAAAATTGACCAAAACCTGTTTAAATAATACACACACACACACACACACACACACACACACACACACACGTACACACACATTATATATATATTTGTTAATTCAACTACAGAGCGCTTGGGGCGCTAGCGAGTTGTAACCTTCCTTGTATCACCTGTTATTTCTAGTCTTGTTTATATATATATATATATAAAATGATTTCACATAAACACGTGAAATAACAATCAATGATCAAACCACAATAAGAAAATGGGAAAACAAGACTAAGAACTTTCAACCGTAACAAATAGTCTTCGTAAAGGGTTTTTGAACAAAGTCAGAGTCAAGGGTTTTTGACTCTGACGAAGACCGTTTGTTACGGTTGAAAGATCTTAGTCTTGTTTTCCCATTTTCTTATTGTGGTTTGATCATTGATATATATATATATATATAACAATATTTCACAATAAACACGTAAAATAACAACAATGATCAAACCACAAAAAGAAAAGTGAAAAAAGACTAAGATATTTCAACCGTAACAGGTGGTCTTTGTCAAAATCAAAAACCCGACTGAAACACCAAATGCAGAAACATCATGGTGAGGAGTTGAGAGGAGTGGGAGGGAAGAGTGGTATTTTAAAAGGGTGAAAGCGCAGGAAAGGACTAATGTCCAGAAAGGGATGTTTGGGGAAACAAAGGAGTACAGTAAGAAAGAGTAAAAAACTATCCGCTAGCTGTTAACCCTCTTTGAAGAGGCTATTGCCCTCGTAACGAAAGTATCAAGTTTGAATAGACCGTTATTAACATTTATAATATTAGATCTATTAATTTAATCAGAGAGAATTCGATAATATTTCTTAACAACACAGATTTTTCATAGGTAATAAATTTAGCTTTAGTCCAATCAATAAGATGATTTCCATTATTTATATAGAATCTGAAAATGAACGGGGCTTTGTTGAAATATTAGAGAAGGTTTTTTTAGCACCCTTAAAAGCCAAGTCGATATAAGAGGAGGGTTATTTAATTATAGATTAATTGGCAATTGATAAAGATTAATAACATTTGGTCATTGACACATTTAGGACTGTATAAGTCTACACCCATAAATTATAAGTAATAATCAGGATATATTAAATAGAATTATCCATTATAGTTATTAATATACAATTATATCAATTACTTTTGTTTATTTCACTGTTTCTGATATCAGGACATGTTTTTTTAGGTGGACAAAACTGGAGAAGTGATTTTAGTTGGGTTCAGAGATGGTACACTTAGAGTTAACGTATTGTCAATTCGTTCAGCAGAAGCCAGTAATCTTGATTTAAATCGAAAAGGAGATACATTCATTTCATGTATACAGGTTAGTTTTAAATTGTTTACTATTCAGATGTAAGAACCTATCTATCCATTCAAAAAAAAAAAAAAAAAAAAAAATGGTGACCAGAATATAAGTAAAACATTTACAAGACAAACTGTAAAACAGGAATCTATTTTGATTATAGATTTTTTTATAAGGAAGTTTATCCAGTTCCCAGTTAGTTGGTTCTAGAACCAACCAGGTAATGTGATTCGTCTCCAGTCAAAATGGGTGAAAAATAACAAAGAAACCACTGTCAGGCCCTACTGAAGATAAAAGCCTATAAATTGGTGTTAGAAGAGATTTCCTGCCAACACCTTTATAAAGATTAAAAATCATCTTGATAAAGATAAAGAACAGTTGTTCTTCATGTTAGAAGAACAACTGTTCTTTAAGGCACTGTTTAAATCATTAATCCAGTGTCAAAAACTCCACTATAGTAAAATAAGTAGTTATTTTCATTCATCACAATATAAGTGAGGTAACCTGAAGAAAAACAACTGCATTTAGAAACGCTTTTGTCTGTATGAAACATTT
Organism: Hermatobates lingyangjiaoensis; assembly: GCA_026182355.1. NCBI lineage: Eukaryota > Metazoa > Arthropoda > Insecta > Hemiptera > Hermatobatidae > Hermatobates > Hermatobates lingyangjiaoensis. The sequence continues at coordinate 126,086 of JAPFBL010000304.1, forward strand.
TTATGGGGAGACTTTTATTGTTTTGCATAACATAAATCAAAACCACATAATGACTAATAGCACTTCTAGAATATTATATGTAATGCGTTTTCTGATATACTCATTGTAGGGTAAAAATCTAATGAAATAGAAATTTAATAATATAAAAAACGCGTTTCGAAGATATAGTATTCTTTTTCAGGCATTAACTAAGGATGCGTGTCTGTGGTACAGCTCCACAGACTTCAACTCTTACTACAGTTGTACCACAGACACACATCCTTAGTTAATGCCTGAAGAAGAACACTACGTGTTCGAAACGCGTTGTTTATACAATTAAATTTCTATATGTGGAGACTATTTCATTATGTTTTTACTCTACAATGAGTAAATACCACATAATAACTGATTGCACTACGTTAGAATTTTCTGATATAATTATATATTTGGGACTGCATTATAGTTATTTGATTGTTAGTTGATATTACTTTTTATGTGTGTAGAACGTATTATTTTTTTTGTTTGTACTGATTTATACTAGTAAATATATTTTTCTCTGTCTTATAAAGACCTACATGATTTACAGGCGCTGAAGCCCCACAGCTCCGAAATAACATCGATTGCTCTGAAGGAGACTAACAACGTTGTAGCTACAGGTAGTGCCGACTCTACTATTTTCATATACCGCCTGGTGCCCTACCGAATCCACCTGAAACTGATGCCGGTGGGACTGATGAGCTCGACAGGACCTGTCTACTCTCTTTTATGGAAACCCCACACAGTCAGAGTCCTTTCATTATTCGCACATTTTCATTATGAGAAACACAGTTGAGTAAGAGAACTGAATTATTATTATTATTTGAGGGTGATTGTACTTCCCCCCTTCTGTACTAAAGTACCCTAGCAGTTAGCTTCAACGCCTCCAAGAAGTTAAGCACTTTTGCTGGGTCCAATGGTAAAAGTTTTTCTATGGATTGTTGAGTGTACCGAAGCCCACACCTCTGTGCAGCAAAGTTGTCTGGTAGTCAGCCAGCAGGTGCAATGGTGTTTCTTCTTCTTCTTTGTAGAATCTGCACAAACCATCATTGATAATGCCCATTCAGGCTCCCTATGTTTCGGGAGAAAGTGACTTTCTTTCTCCTTCTTAGGGACAGTCTTCTTCGGGTCTTTAGCTGCACTTGTGGGAGGTTGGCTCTCACTAGTTAACACTTTTGGACCCTGGACTTCTTTCTCCTTAGTACCATACAGGTGAAAATCCCTGAAGCTCTTTCGGTGGTATTTTGTCTACAGGAGTAAAAGCTTTTTACTTCGTTCGTAATACCCTGTATCCTCCCTGTAACCCCTGTATCATCCATCCTTCGGCACGGATCGCATAACACCTTTGATTGGGAAGAAAACTGAATCTGGTATGTCATAACTATAACAAATGGCATAACTAGAACTGGGAACCAACTGATTCACTTAGGTGAACAAACAATAATAAATTTGATATGTTTCTTTTGATTAAAATACTGCTGTATTGCATAGTAGCTACACTATTTCAATGATCGGTATTGTTCAAGTTACTTACCAAATAAAAAAAAATATTATCCATTAATAGATAAACGGTTATTTATAAATTTATGGTTCACTCAAGATTCTAAATTCATGATTTTATAAACAATAATTGGTTCTGGTGTAGTATGTGATCTACATGCCGGTTCCTCGTTTACATTGAGGTCTACATTACTTCATATCATAACAAGATTTGACAATAAACATGAAAAATAACAATCAATGTTCAAACTACAATAAGAAAGGAGAAAAAAACTAAGATTTTTCAGACGTAATAAACGGTCTTCGTCAGAGTCAAATCTCAAACAATACGGTACATGAAAGCAAAACAAAAGTAGTGGGTTGTAGCAGGGTTGTAACAACATTCAGGTTAGACCCTCAATTGTTGCTACCCTACTAAGATTCTAGTTCTCTAACAAGTTTATAACTATTGTCAAACGTGGTGCTACTTGGGATAAGATTAAGTTCATAATTTGAATAATCCCATACTAATAATAATATTAATAATATATATATATATATATATATCAATGATCAAACCACAATAAGAAATGGGAAAACAAGACCGCTTGTTACGGTTGAAAGGTCTTAGTCTTGTTTTCCCATTTCTTATTGTGGTTTGATCATTGATTGTTGTTTCACGTGTTTATGTGAAATCTTTATATATATATATATATGTATATATGATCAAACCACAATAAGAAATGGGAAAACAAGACTAAGATCTTTCAACTGTAACAAGCGGTGTTTGTCAGAGTCAAAAACCCAACTGGAAATCCCAAAAAATCCAGTTGGGTTTTTGACTCTGACGAAGACCGCTTGATACGGTTGAAAGATCTTAGTCTTGTTTTCCCATTTTCATATTGTGGCTTGATCATTGATTGTTATTTCACGTGTTTATGTGAAATCTTTTTATATATGTATAGATATATATATTTCTCCATGTATTTCCTATCAGGTGAACGTTAGGGCTATCTCTTTCCTTAATATCGATATCAGTTTTATTAATAGTTTCTTCTGCACAAGAGTTCACATAAAACCAAGAATACTCAACAGTATCTTCATTTTCAGAGTTTCAATCCATCTTATGTTAAGAAACCTATCTTAGGATCGCTCTCTGTTTGCCTCCACAGAATTAACAGTAACTTAGATAACAGGCGAACACACATTAAAACATTGAAGGACACATTCACCGAGCGTAACTCTCCATCTAATTTAATCACTAGTTGAATTTTACCTGCCAAGACTTAGAAGTTATTACCATTCTAAGCCTAAGAAAAATAAATTTTATAAATAATAAATATGCCAAAAGTACAAAATTGTAATTATAATGTATGGAGGAAAATAAATAACAGATCTTAATTTATAAATTCTCAGGCTGAAGATGAAATCATCGCCTGCTGCACCAATGGACAGGTGGTGAGTGCTGAGTTCGTAGGTATAAACAATGCCAAATCAACTGACAACTATATCAATCCTGAAGACATCAGAATCACAACTTTCAAGAGTGTCAAGTCTGAGATTAGAAGAGATGCAGTTATGGCTAAAATTAATGAAAGAAAAACAAAGAAATTGATCGAAAAGAGGGATAAACTAAGGAAAATCAAAGAAGAAGAACCAGGAATCATCATTGATGAAGAGTTATTCTTGCGTAACATTATTTTTTTTCCTTTTAAATTTCTTCTAGTTCAATTATGTATAAATATTTATTAATTTTAAAGTATTTATCGAGATATTATAGTGATTTTTTTTATTTTTTCACCAATGCAGTTAATATAACTGCATTTCATTAATTTTTTCATTGCTCAGTGTTTTTCAACCCTTTAAATAAAATTTATATACATTTCGTGACAAGTGTATCAACAAAACAAAAAAAAAAAGAATTTTCAAATTACAATGTATCTAGAGTGTGGAATTCAAAAAATCTCCTTACTTTTTGATCATACTTCGTATACAAAGTGTGACGAAAAAGTTCCTGGACTGGTTTTCCAAAATATTTATTTCGTATATAAGCGACAAATTAGAAGTATTTGTCCTTTAAAGTAGCAGTCTTTAAATGCACTTTTTTCGTTTTTTTAAATGCTGTTTGATTTAGAGCTTTTTTCAAACTTTAATATCAGCGACTAACTGCAGAGTAAAGTATTTTTACGACAAAACATAAATCAAATCTTTTTCTTTTATCATCTTTATTTACAAATATACAACTACGCATATTATACCTAACAGGCATATGTAGTAATAGATTACACAATGACATCGATGCACATGAGCAAAGAATGAAACCCACTGGTTCAACTTCTCACTTTGGTTTTTTTTTTTTTTTTTTTTTTTAAGTATATTATTGTAATAGCAGATCCCTGGGCCATTTTCTCTTGAGTCGTGTTGGGCGATTCTGGGAAGGTGTGGAGGAAGCAAGGATTCGTACAAATGGATTTGGGTGAGAGGAAAGGTTCTTGTGAAATAACCTATAACGATCAGAGGCAAGGTTTTGGATGAATGAAATTTTTAAGTCTTTATGAAGGGTGTAGTTTTTGACGTAATACGGAGCATTTGTGATAGAGAAATCAAATCTAAATAAAGAAACACACATTTTCTCAACAGTCATTCTGTAGCAATCCTAATAATGGTTTATTTAATATATACAGACAAGTTTTTTGAAATGTATACATTTTTATTACGTAGAAAAATTTCAGTGGGCAGATACCAATGTATTTTAAATTGTTTGTATTTTGCGGTCTAGTGTTTTTACAATAATTTAATAATAATATTTATTATTAATTATTAATTTAATTAATTAATATAATTATTAATAATAACAATAATTTAATAAGTTTTGTTTTAATTTTAATTCAACTTACATTTCATTTTTTATTCTCATATTAATTTATGTAAAAAATGCTTTTAAAACCACCTGGGAATCACTGTTTCGGTTAGTGTTTGTTAACATTTTAACTGTTAGAACTGGAAAACATTACTTAAAAGAAAAACAAATATAGAAAAGTGAAATGTGTAAAATTAGTAAAATAAATATGAAATATACATAGACATACAAAGAAAAAAATGAAATAATAATAAAAAGTGATAATAAAGATACTAGGCCTTTTGGTTTGAACAGGCTCCAAGAAATTAAATATGAGCCTCTTTATAGATTCTCATTACCAACTTCGTAAATGAGTTAAGTTTTTTAAAGAGATTTTTATTTATTATTAATAATGTAATTACATAGCTATTTTTTTGAAATTTTATTATTACTTGCGCACTATAATATTAGAGTTCAAAAATGGGTTTCTTGAAGATTTTTGATCTAAAGAAATTTGATGTATTTCTTTAGACCAAAAATCGTCAAGAAACCGATATTTGAACTTTAAGAATCAGTAGTCGAGAAGCTATATCAATATAATATTAGATTAGGGAGCCAGGCTAGCTCAGTGGTTACGTGTTCGCCTCTGAACTGATAGGACCGGAGTTCAATCCTCACCTGGCCCTCGATTTATTCACGCGGGAGGTGAATAAATCTGAGCACGTCTTCCCTCGGAGAAGGACGTTAAACCGTCGGTCCCGAGCATGTAAGATGTCAGGTACTCGTTAAAGATCCCTACTCTAAATACATTTGAGTTAGGCAAAATTTAGGACTCCCATTGTAGAATCAATCTTCATTGTGTGGTATCACAAAGGACCAATGCTTGGCCTACGTGTGTTCCCTTGTGGGACTGCCACTGCAACCTATAATATTAGATTATTCAATAATTTAATGTTGTTATGTAATATAGTGTTATTTTATTTTGTAGAGGATTCCGAGGAAGACGAAGAGCTTCCTGAACTGTTCTATCCTTTAAAAGCTCCAACAATATATTTCGCCAGGTATTTTCATCAACATTGAAATCATATTAATAAATATTTCATAAATGTAACGTCAGGAAATTTTTTACAGCCCTGAGCAGGAGAAATTCATATATTAACTTCTTAGAGGCTAGCGATGGTCCATGCACCTCCTATAAATTAGTTTTTTTTTTTTAATTATAATTCTATAGAATTCACTTAATTATAACCAAAAAATTCTTTTGCAATGATCTAAACATTTTTTCATAATTGTAACAAAATAAAGATGCTCGTATAAAATTATTATGGTTCATGTATATTTGAAAACACATATTTTATTCTATTTGTAGTTTCTTAAATAAAACCATAATATCGATGAACGGTCAAAATTGACTCTCACTGGTTAAGCGAATGCTAAAGATTAACCGTTAAAGGAACATAAAGATGTGTTCAAAAAGTAAGGTGACTTTTTGAATTTTGTGGGGTGGGAACACTCTAATTTCAATTTTTTTTTTTTTAAATATAGTCGAAAACTGTAAACGTATAATCGTGACAAGTTTATCAACACAACAAAAAGAAATTTTGAAATTACAGTGTATCAAGAATGTTTTATCATATATAAATTCAAAACTAGATATAAATTTATATTTAAAAAAGGTAAATAAATATAGATGGTAATTTTCAGATATGTTGATGGAAGATATTGGCTTTCACCCAGCGGTTACGACGCCGGCTATGTGTATTTGTATCACTTAGGTACCAGCAAGCCTTCAGAGTGTATACCTATCAATGATGCTGAAGACATTGAAATAACTGTTTGCAGAAATATGTTAGTAATCAAAATGACTTATATAATTTTTTTTTAGCAATTTAATATATACATTTCATTAAAAGTACTGTTTTATCTGAGAAATGCTTTAAAACTTTGGAACATATATTTTGTTTATAAATACCTTCAATGATCAAACCACAATAAGAAATGGGAAAACAAGACTAAGATCTTTCAACCGTAACAAACGGTCTTCGTCAGAGTCAAAAACCCAACTCTGATGGAGACCGCTTGTTACGGTTGAAAGATCTTAGACTTGTTTTCCCATTTCTTATTGTGGTTTGATCATTGATTGTTGTTTCACGTGTTTATGTGAAATCTTTTTATAAATACCTTATATTTTATAAATCAAATAAGCTGTTATCAAAAAAAATTACGTAAAATTTGGGCTTAAGTATTTTATTAGCAACTTTACAGTAGAAATTTTACTACACTTTTTTTTTTATCTTACCCCTGCTGCTTTCTTAGTTTCCCAGTCCAATATACGAAAAATGGTCTCGTTCGTTCTAGTTTTCATCTTTATTGATGGTCGCAAAACATGACATAGTGGCCAGTGGTCATATTTTGTGTGTGCGGTGAATGGTAGTATCTATCTTGAATATACCGGTTCTTACTAGACTACCAAAGTTATGGAACGTTGGGATAGTTTTCACTCAGGTGATATTACACGATATTACGTGACTCAGTTCCCTTGGATAAGATTGCTCAACATGGTTAATAGGTGCCAAATAAAACATGAGCCATACCTTTCTCCCTTGAAAATAATAAACCGTAAGGAGTATATGTATGGGCTAAGGTCCAAAAAAATGTAGTGAGCAAGGATGCAATAATGCAATACTATTTGATTTCACAGATTTAGGACTTTATGTGTATCCATGTATCTGTATGAGTGTAATGTATGTGTGTGTGATGTGTGATTTTGATTAATGAGGGTCTTATTACTGTCAATAAGGTGGCTATTATATTGGTGTAGCTACCCCCAAGTTAAATAAAAATTTGTTGTTCGAAGTACCATAGAGCATACTATAAGCCAAATCATACATGTCATATTACCTTGTTGAACCGGTTTCGGTTCAATACAATTTAGCTACCCCAAGTTAAATAAAAATGTGTTGTTCGAAGTATCGTAGAGCATACTATGAGCCAAATCATACATGTCATATTTTTTGTTGAACCGGTTTCGGCTCAATACAATTTAGCTACCTCAAGTTAAATAAAAATGTGTTGTTCGAAATATCGTAGAGCATACTATAAGCAGAATCATACATGTCATATTACTTTGTTGAACCGGTTTCGGTTCAATACAATTTAGCTACCTCAAGTTAAATAAAAATGTGTTGTTCGAAGTATCGTAGAGCATACTATATGCCAAATCATACATGTCATATTACCTTGTTGAACCGGTTTCGGACATAACTCATCCTTAACAGCACATGTCTCTGAATGCAAACAGCACTCGAATCTGTTGAAAACCTCACGAACAATGCAAGAAGACGTCAAATATTTATTTCTTAACCTAATTAAGTACCCGAAGAAATTGTCAGTATATAAAACGGAGTGTATGTTTGTTTGTTACAAGCCTCTACACTTTTAGGCCTTTGACATTTAGTGCTGCTTTAAGAGCTTAAAGTGTGAACATTTGTTACATGGCACCCATTTTAGTAACGAGTGAGGGCACTTCCGGGTCAGTTCTAATCAGGAGGACTCAATTGTATCGCACTTAAATTCAGTAGGGTAGTAGAGTATTAACGAGTACCAGACAAACATCCGTGTCATATCCTCTATAATGGACGCTGTGCAAGATTTATCTTCCACATGAAAAATCTAGAAACACAAATCCAAGATTTGAACCTCTTACCTTCAGCACTGGAGGCAAGAACTCATTCTGTTAGACCAGTGGTTCTCAACAGAGGTTTACTGGGGGGTCCACAAGAAAAAATAGTTTTTCCTCTAACAAGTGGTTAGTATCCATAGTATTGTATAGTTACAATACTATGTATCAGTACCATTGTGATACAATACTATGTATCACAATACTAATATGATAGTATTGTATCCATTGTAATTATCAGGATACAATAACTAAATATACATTAAAGCGTTGCAAGCTGACCGTTAGAATATTCAAGCATTATAAAACATAAGGCCCAATATACTTCTGTTTGTTATTCTGTTCCAATGATTTAAAATGTGCTATTATCATTTTGATTTACGTTATATTTAAGACTAATTCTTTCATAATTTATTTCAGCACACATTATATAAAATCTTACTGAACAAATATATTGTTACTATTTTAAAAAGATCTTTTTGTATTTCGATATTACGTTGTAAATGTAATGGAATTATTCCATAGTTACAGTTTTCATTTTCCTACATATTTTTTTGTAATTTGTTACAAATTTAGACGAGTGTAATTATGTTTTTTAAGCAAGCAGGGGGGGGGGGGGGCACAGATGGATTACCATCTATATTAATAGCTATATTAATAGCTCTCAGGGGGTATACAAGCAAACATAGGTTGAGGATCCCTGTGTTAGACTAAACCTATCCAGAACTGCTTCATCCAACGTAACTATTGCTTTTGGCGATTTGAATTTGGCGATAGTTGAACTTGGCATCTATTTCAAAATAAAAATAAATTTACCTTATTATTAAAGATTTGTTCATCCATAACTAAAACTTTACTTGCATCAGTGATTAAATAAATAACTGTCAACACTTTTTCATGATTAATATGTTCTAAAAAAAAATAATATTAATTTATGTTTGTTTTTTTTTTTAGTTTAGATGGAAAATATACTTTCCTTGGATTAGGTAATGGCAAAATAAGAGTTGTGAAGAGAAACGACGATAAACCATTTGATTTTTCTGATTATATGGAAATAGGCATGCACGACTTGGAATATGGAAGGATAAATAAAATATGCTTTAGTTACGATCTACGGATGTTTTATTCTTGTGGAAATGACTCGAATCTTTTTTGCTACAACCTCAACCTTCCGGAGGAATTGTTTGCACCCAAGAAAAATCTGCCTCCTCTTTTAAATCCGGTAAGTAGTGTGTTAGTCAATCATTTGAATGTTTTGATGTTTTTTCTTTCAGTCAAATGCGTTGGCGTTTCAGTTTTCCACGACTAATTGAACCGTGCTTTATATAATAATGCTCTGTAGTTTTTATCTCCTACTCTGTACACTCTACATTGCAGTGTTTCTAAACCTCTCTTGGCTAACATATTCGTGCTATTTGAAATTACTAATCTCATTTTTCCATCAAAGTTTTATTTTTTTTTCAAATTCAAGCGAAAAATTGTTTATGTAAAAAGTTTTGTAAGAACTTTTCATTCTACAGTTCTTCATTTATAACTATTCATTCAATAGTTCTTCATTCATAATTAGTCATTCATAACTATTCATTCGATGGTTTTCATTGTTAGGTCCGTGATATCAACTCTTTAGGACTTGAAAGATTGTACGCATATAATCTTCATAACTATTTATTTGATAGTTCTTCATTCATTACTATTGATTCGAAAGTTGTTCATTTACAAATAATCATTCGATAGTTTTCATTCTTGCGTTCGTTATATCAATCTTTTAAGATTTCAAAAATTTATGCATATACTTTTAATAATTTAGACATATTTGGAAAGAAGATTGGATCAAATAGCGGGATGGCAAATAGACTTCTTCCATGGACACCGTTCCGAAAAAGATGCGAGAGCGTAACGACAACTAATCTGCCGCTATACTCCTTCATGAAGGAAAACTAGAAGCGTCCCATCACTTGTCTACTTTAAATTTAAAAGTATGAGTTATCAGGGACTCAGGGACTTGAGTTATCAAGTGCCCTATCTTTAGAAACTCAATATATCAATATAGATTACATATTAGGAACTGTAGAGTTTTCTGAGCAAATTATATCTTTATTAAAAGTGTAAACAAACTCTTCTTACGACCTCAATTTTAGTGGCTCAACCGTAGGTGTGATGGAAGCCCAACACTTCGTACGGTTGTTGATTTGCTCGCTCGAATTCATCGTTTTGCTGCACTATGAATAAATATATGAACATCTCTTATCTATACAATTTTACAATACTTATTCTTTAAGAAGTGAATACAACAAGTCAAAAACTATGTGCAGTTCTTCAAGAGCAAACACTGCTTTGTATCTAAACCACTTTTTTACTGAACCAATGTTTAAATTCCAAATATTTATAAGACCTTCTTTAATAATGAAAACTGTATTTTCTTGAATGGTAGGTTAATTTTAACAGGGGTAAATTAAGCTGTTTAATTATTTTGTAAATGTACTAAGATGACTAATTTTAGTTATATTTTATAACTTTCAGAAGTAAGGAACTTTAGAAATAAATAAAAAACTGTTTGATTGCAGCCTACATATGCCATAGATGGTCATATACCTGAAAACGCTTTATCGCTCCAAGAACAAGTTGCAAACGTCAAGCTGAGAGTTTTAGAGGGGGAAGCCGCAGATTTGATGAATAACAAGCTGAAAGAACTCGATGAAATGGGGAAAAAAATGAACGAACTCTGGCAGCTGTAAGGAAACTGTCTTTTTAAAATATATATATATATATATAATAGAGTAAGCATAATTTATTAATTGTAATATAATAAATTTCCGTAATATAATTTATTAATTGAAATTACAGAGGATATTTTTATTACCGTCTTTTTCCAAAAAAAAGACACTGTCCTGTTTCTTTTTAGGTCCAAAATACGTTCTAGGATTTATTTTCGAGAGAGGGCTTCAAGTACAATAAGTACTAGGTAATAATCAGATTTACGAAACTGAAATGCACAAACGTTGTACTTGCCCCGTCACTCTATGTAGACTGTTGCAATATATTGTATTTTGAAGATAAATTCAACTTTAGAATAAGTAGTGCATTCCTTGAAACGAACTGTAGAGGTAAGCAAGAAATATCTTGGAATGTTTTGTTCCAAACATTCCAAGAAATATTAGGTCAGTTAGAGACACCTACTAAATACAACAGCATTTTTTTTAAAAAAAAATATTATTCATATTATTTCAACTAGGGTTTATTTTCAGCGAAGGAATTGTATTCCAAAGTGTTCCGTAAATCACACTAGGGTTTATTTTCGGGGGATGTCTTATTTTCAGAAAAAGACGGTATGTAGTTCGCCTATAACTATGACGAATGCTAAAAAATAAATGAACCACACTTTGGAACAACACTAATAGCTGAAAACCTTTCAATAATGTGCAATCATAAATAACTGTACCACTAAGAGGAACTTAAATTTAACATTTCCACAGAATGGATCAAGGTCCAGGTCCAACCTAACCTCGAACCTATCAAAATGTTGGTACAACAATCACATACAATATTTTCAATTTTCAATCACTAAATATTGAGATTTTTTTTTAAAAAAAATATACGATACAATCAAAATTTTGTTAATTTATTTTTAAATTTTACTGTTTGTCATTGTATTTTTGTAAAATTTAAAAAACATATTCAAGTAATTCTGTTTTTTATTTCGATCATAATAAAATTAAATGATATATTTCTTTTCTAGTAATGATCTTCTTCCTCCTAACAAAAGGATACCTGTTGAAAAAATGCATCTACATCCAAAATTCTGTCAAATTGTGCGAAGTGAATTCGATGAGAAATTAATAATTTGGGAAAAGAAATTACAGTTTGACTTTGAAAAACAAAAGCTTTTGTATAAAAAAGCATACAATTATTATATAAAACCGCTGAAAACTTTAGATGTCACCTTGGTTGGTATAAAGTAAGTGTGTTATGGAAATTTACATTATTTAAATACATAAATAAAGAATGTAAATATTTTAAGGAAGAACTACTACCTATCCACAATAATATATATATATGTGAAGATTTTTGTAGCAGTCCTTCTTTGAAGCATATATTATTAAAAACATAACCATAGTTGGCAGAAACTTGCTTCTTTATAAGTTTCTCTAACATCCTAAATAAGGATTTCGTTGTTGTATCTCAACTATATAACAAACTTCCTACACAGTTAACAGTCAACATGTTTCAACTCCTTCACAGAGCCATCTTCAGGACGAGAATGATTCTCAATTGCTTTTTAGACCCGGCTCAGATAATAACAGCCACCGCTTAGGTCACTCACCCCCCACCAGCTTTGAGCCAACAACCTTAATCCCTCTAATTGACTCTACTTTGCTTAAATGAAAGGTGAAAGCAATTGAGAATCATTCTCGTCCTGAAGATGGCTCTATGAAGGAGTTGAAACATGTTAACTGTTAACTGTGTAGGAAGTTTGTTATCTAGTTTAGATACAAATGAAATCCTTATTTAGGATGTTAGAGAAACTTATGAAGAAGCAAGTTTCTGCTAACTATGGTTATGTTTTTAATAATATATATATATATATATATATATATAACTGAAAAGAAAACACTTAAAGAAAGAGAACATTTACTGGATCAATATTTCGAACCGAAGTTCGTCGTAAGAGCTTATTCTCACATTAGAAAAGAAGAAGAAGGGAAGAGAGTGGAAGGGAAGAAGAAGAGGTACGTGCGTTCAACACTGTGCGCCTTCCACACACAGTCTTGAACGAACGTACCTCTTCTTCTTCCCTTCTACTCTCTTCCTGATGACGAACTTCGGTTCAAAATATTGATCCAGTAAGTGTTCTTTTTCTTTATGTGTTTTTTTTCAGCTATTTATCTATCCGGTTTGAACTGTTTAGTAATGTCATATAATATATATATATATATATATATATATATATATATTATATATTATTATATTATTATTATTAATTTTCTTAATCTATTTATTCTCTATTAGTCCAGTTATACTGTTGACCTTTCAACTTTTTTATTCTAACCGCTTGTTTCTTGTTCATTATTGACCTTTGACCTTCTCTTTATATTAACCTGTACTATCATTTTAATCTATTTATAGCAATGACTAAGCATGAGTCATCGATTTTAATTTAACATGTCACTTGGCCTTTCTTGAATGTCTTGGACTTTCAACTCTTTTATTCTAACAGCTTGTTTCTTGTCCTTTATTGACCTTTGACCTTCTCTTTATATTAACCTGTACTATCCTTTTAATCTATTTATAGCAATGACTAAGCATGAGTCATCGATTTTAATTTAACATGTCACTTGGCGAACTCCTTTTCCAGTTGAACCCTGTTAGCTGGAGGTTAGTTCGTAGGATCGAATCTCTCAGTCTTAAGTCGTGAATGCCGAGACTGCGGTTAATTTTAATGATACTTGTTTAAAAGATGATCTGCTGCCTATTTATACCAATATATATATATATATATATATATATTTACTGATAAAACGAAATACGATCCAAACTGGACACAATACGAGTTATATATATATAAATAACTCCTCTAACTCCTATATATATATATACCTATGGTGTTATATATACACACATATATATATATATATATATATAATAAAATGTTATCAGTACTCGGTCAGTTCAACTGAGTCAATCCTAATAAGTTTAAATTCTTATATTGGGGAAAGTATTAAGTCTCCACACAAAAAAGTTCATTATAAAAAACTAAACAACGCGTTTTGAACAATTGATGTTCTTCTTCATGTTACATATAAAGTTTGGACGTAACCTAAAGAAGAACATCAAGTGTTCGAAACGCGTTATTTAGTTTTTTATAATAAACTTTCTATATGGAGGCTTAATATTTTCCCCAATATGAGTAAATACCTCACTACATAAAACAGACTGCACAATTAATGAAGGTTCAATTCTTTTTCAGATAACTTTCTTTTTCCTTTACCAACTGAAAGTTTCACTGTAAAAGTGACAGTTAAGAACAGCATGACGTAGCTAGTTTAATAGTGGTCCTTTCATACTTCATTTGCTTTTCCTGCTTTTATTTTACTGTTGTCATTCTTACATGAAGCTCATATAATAACAAAGGACTTAACTGACTACCAACATATATATATATATATATATACAATTAGAGAAACGATTCTTCGAACTGAATAAACTAGAATTTAAAAAAGAACACATAGAAAGGAAACCACTGAACTCACTACTATATTTCGATGTCCTCGTCTTCAGGAAAAGAAGTGAATCGCTCCAAAGGCTGATAACGACTGACAAAGGTCGTTATCAGCCTTTGGAGCGATTCACTTCTTTTCCTGAAGACGAGGACATCGAAATATAGTAGTGAGTTCAGTGGTTTCCTTTCTATGTGTTCTTTTTTAAATTCTATTATTTATATATATATATATATATAAACCCGAAATTTATATAAATAAATAAAATAAATTTATTTATATAAATAAACCCTAAACGTCGGCGACAAGAGTTTGATTTTTTCCCTAGAAAATTGACCAAATCCTGATTAGAGAACACACCTATTCTATCAAACGGTCGATATATTATTGAATCTGTTATATATAGATATATTAAGGCCCTAAATATACTCGTACATATCTTACATATCTATATAAGTGTAAATTTATTTTAAACTCATTGCTTATTGATCCCGATTTATTTTTTCAGGAATGGTAAAATGGTTAAGGCTTTCAGAGCAACGAAATCAAACAAAGTATTAATAGAGGCAGAAAAACTAACATTGAAGATTATAGACCGTAGATTGTCAAGTATTAGGTACGTGTTGCTCCTTATAACTCCATTATTAATATATTTTACAAAAAAAACACACAATTACATTTGGTAATATACTAACAGTTTTAAATTAAATATGTTTTATTGTTTGTAGTTGTCAAATTGTAATATTTTTTTATATGAATCAAACTTTTATATTTTTACATATTTATGATAACTTTTATTTTTATTTTACTCAAGTAAATAAGATTATTCTGAGGTAAAATAGATAAAAAAACAAAAGTCTCCACACAAATTAAGTTTTATTCAACAGCAACAACGCGTTTCGAACACTTTGTGTTCATCATGAGGAAGACACCAGAGGATGTGGTGCTGAAGGGTTGGTCCAGTGAAAACAACTCTACAATAGTTGCCACTCCAGTGATGTTGTTTTCACTTGACCAACCCTTCAGCACCACATCCTTGGTGTCTTCCTGATGATGAACACAAAGTGTTCGAAACGCGTTGTTGCTGTTGAATAAAACTTCATTTGTATGAAGACTTTTATTTGTTTATCCATTTTACCTCAGAATGAGTAAATACTACACAATTACGGATTGCACAATTAATGATTTAAATAAGATTAATTATGAAAAATTATCTTCCAACTAATTGATGCGTTTTGAGATTCCCTGAATCAATTTTTGATATTTTTACTTCCAATTACCCTCTGTTTGAAATATGAGTTAGTGAAAGCATTGGATTTTGGTGAAAATGTAGAAATAAAGTTTTCAACGAAAAAAATACGTTTTGAAGCCTCTTACTACCATAAATAGGTTTCACAAACTTGTTTGTATGTGTGTGTGTGTGTGATATTTGAAAAAAACAAAAAAGCTGTAACCTCTATAATTTCATATGAATTTCCTGCATATCCGTTAGACCAGGTGTTTTCCTTGGCCCATTCAACACTATTGCCATTTCCTATAATGCCATTCCCCCTAACCCTTCTTCTTTCCAAGGTAGTATATATACTTGACAACTTTACATTGATTATGTTTATAATAGAATTTTATAAATTAAATGCAAATTAAATTTATTGATGGATATATAAAATATTAATTCAATCAAAATAATATTTTTTAGTTTATAATTAAGATCAAAACCTATAATAGCTTATCTCACTCTGTAAGATCATTGTGGTCATAATTCACCCCATGAAACCCAAAATTCACCCCTGAGGTGAATTCCACCCCCATTGAGAACCCCTGCGTTAGACGAAACAAGTAGCTCGACACCTATATTGAACTTTTTTTAACGAAATACTTTATATAAAAAAGTTTATACAAAAAAATGTATTTAGTTTAGTTTCAATAATATTGTAGTTGAATCGAAATAAGAAATTAAAAATGTATTAATTAAGTTTTCGAAATGTTTAACGGTTTTTCAGGCAACAAGTGAGACGTGAAATGATAATGCAGAAAAAAGTAAGAGAATCGAAGAAAAGAGAAACAAAATCTGATATTCCAATTATTGAAGAAGATCTAGCCCAGTGCGTGCCTCTGCTTGATCCGAAAGAAAAGCTCCTGTATGAGGCCTGCTGTAGGCGAAGAGAAGAGTACACAGGCCTTCTCAACGAGGTATTACTTCAATTTATATTAGAAATAGCCAAAAACCGTTATACTTCGTAAGAAGTTCTTGGAGTCGTTGGAGCGCTTTCGGACGTTGTCCATCTTTAATCGCAACACCGATTGAAGATGGACAACGTCCGAAAGCGATCCAACGACTTCAAAAACATCTTACGAAGTAAGAGGGTTTTTGCCTATTACTAATATAAATGATACTAACCTCAGTGGTAAAAACAATATGCATGTATTACTTCAATTGTTAATTTTGATTTAACTTTCTGACTCATCCTAAACAATTTATTTATCTATTTAGCTTAAACAATTACTTTCATTTATTTACGTCTATTTAAATTTAAGCAAAAATTATTTAAATTGAAAAACAGAAAAAAATTCTTTTCACTGGACCAACCCGTCAGTACCACATTCAAGGAGTCTTCCTGATGATGAACACAAAGTGTTCGAAACGCGTTGTTGTTGTTGAATAAAACTTCACTTGTGTAGAGACTTTTGTTTGTTTATCCATTTTACCTCAGAATGAGTAAATACCACACAATTACGAATTGCAAACTAATGATTTAAAAAAAAATTTGCTTTTAAGTTTTCTCAAAACTTCCTGACCAATTATTATGTCGATTAAAATATTAATTCAGTTCTTATACTATTTTTTCTTTTCTTCCCTCTTAATTATATTTTAGGCAACATATTTGTATTTAATTTTTATTTTTTCCTTCCTTTCTTATTCATTCTAAATTTTGTTTTCTCTTCTTGAATTGAGCAAAATATACTTCAACCAGTACTAATAATAAATATAAAAAAACTAGTCCAGAAACTGCATGATAAATACACGAGGTAAGAAGCTTATTAAAATATGTTATAAAATTAAAGCAAACTATTTAAACTCTATGGTACTAACAATATGTGTGTATTTATCTATTCCATAGAGTATTATCTTCCATATGATCAGTGTTGACACCACTGATGTTAATTTCATATATATATTGTGTCGTTTGTTTAGACAAACAAAATAAAAGAAAAAGAAACGTATATTTTTGCTTACACTGCACGAATCAACTTAAATCTTCTTATTAGTTCTCATAATACTATAGACACGTAATACATTCATACAACATATATATATATATATATATATATATATATTTCATATGTAGCCGTTGTAGCCGTTGCGTCTACAACGTGCTTGGTATCCCTTTTTCTTTTCTCCTGAATACGGATTTCCCGAAAATTTGAGTCTGTAAGTGTGTTTCCTTACTCTGTGTGTTACTCTTCTTGAATTTTGAACTCGTATATATGTATATAAGATTTCACATAAACACGTGAAATAACAATCAATGATCAAACCACAATAAAAAATGGGAAAACAAGACTAAAACAAGTCTTGTTTTCCCATTTCTTTTTGTGGTTTGATCATATATATATATATATATATATATATATACAATAAAATAAAAAACGAAGGAAACACACAGAAAGACACAGACATAACTCACATCATGATGTGAGTTATGTCTGTGTCTTTCTGTGTGTTTCCTTCGTTTTTTATTTTATTGTAAAAAAGTCCGCTGGACCGTTTCTTTTAATTGTATATATATATATATATATTCGTACAAATAGGCAGCAAATCTTCTTCTATACAGATGTTGTTGAAAACCATAGCGGCATCAGTATTAACGATCTTTTTAAGTAAATGCTCCTTTTTCCTGAACACTTTGCGATGTTGTACAGTTAATTGGTGGAGTACTCCAAACATTTGTATATATATATATAAATGATCAAACCACAATATGAAATGAGAAAACAAGTCTAAGATCTTTCAACCGTAACAAGCGGTCTTCGTCAGAGTCAAAAACCCAACTTATATATATATATATATATTTCCTTGAATAACTGACCATATTTTACTAATGTGATTATCTTCACCAGTTTTTCGAGGTTTCTTAAAACCTTCTTCTTTCCTTCATCCAAACGTTGGAGAATATTAATTAGGGTGGAACCGACATGTTTCTATTAGTTGAACTTCATTTATTTCCTACGTTTTTATTTTTTTTTTACAACTCCTTAAATTATTCCTTTTTTACAGCTCCTTAAATGTTAATATATTTTCCTCATAAAATTCGCTGTTTCCTTCTCATTGTTTATAGAGGAGCACGGTACAACTACTATAATCTTTCTACACACAGAATTACACTTGATCTATTTGAAACCGCCATTTTCTTACATAATTGTAATCTCTTTACATATTCAACAATTTTGTTTTTGCACAGCAGTATTAAACATTGTCCTTTCTTATCTTCTGTTATCTTAGAGGTTAGATATTCATAATAAATTATTAAATATCAATATTCTATAACTTTGTACATTTATTTTGTAGTTATATGAATACCAAAACATTGTTTGTTATGATTTGAAGTTTATTTCTATGAAAAGAAACTTTCAAGTATTTTACCCAAAATAAATAACTATGCCTTAATTGTTGTTCGTATATTGCAAATAAAACAATTAAATGTAAATATCTTTACTAGCTAGAAGAAAATCGACCTATAGAGACAGATATAGAAATCCCTCCGAATCCACTTTCAAGACCTGGTGAAGCAAACAAATTGAAAGTGGATAGCACTTACAAATTACCAGCGAGCAAGAGATTAAGTAGAGAACTAAAGCTCGCCCACATAGTCAATATTTACGAACAGGTAATCTATCATCAGTTACCATATTCCCTTTCAATCAAATAATTTATTTAAGCTAAACTCTAAAATAGACAATGAAATTAATTCAGTTTCTTTGATCATCGCAACATTACAGAACTCACAAGAACAAAAAATATTTCACTATATCTGATGGGTAAATAGTTTCCATTTTACAAGATAGGAAAAGAATTACAACGAATTATTACACTTCAATATTTTTCTTGGTACAGGATATTCTCAAGATATTGCGTTCAACAGCTGTGTTTAATGATTGTATTCATTTGTACTTTTAACATCTAAATGCAATAGTTCTTAGTTTTTCAGATTCAAAATGTTATACTTTTCTTTAAGAGATATATGTTAAAATGAAAACAAAAAAAACCTGAAACATGAGGTTTAAAAGTTTGACTTGATCCTAAACAACTGTTAATGGAATTTTTTTAAGTTTTCATATGTCCTACACTATTTGCAATAAAAACAGGAATCCCATTAGTTATTTTAGCTTTCAAATCTTCTAATGAACTTAAATCAGGAATTTCCTCACAGATAGATCAGAAATGATAAATATCTGACCAGAAGGCCTTCTGGTTCGCCATGTTTAACTCCATTAGATTTTGATTACGGGGACATGAGAAAACAATTGGGTATGTAACGAAACCTAGTTCATTAAAGGATTTGATACAATAACTAATGTCACATTTCATGCATTACTGAAAATCAGTTGCCAAATATTTTCCGTTAACTGCAAAATCGTATTACTCTTTGTATTGCTAAAAATGGATCACATGTGGAAACTTAAATACAATTTCAATAAAACCTTAAAAAAGATAGATTTACTGCTTTTTAACTCTTATTACAGATTATTTGTAACGCAAATACAAATAAGTTTATAATTTTGTAATTTTGTTTTGTTTTGAAGAACTCTTTTCTGAGACATTTATTTTTAACTTTCATTTATTGCATCTCCATGAGGTGTACACGCTGGTCGCTTAAAAAGCGGAAAATTTGAAGATGAGATGAGATCATGAATAAAATGCTTGCTTACTCATTTCTATTTTAATTTCTTTTTGATTTGTTTTAGGTTTTATTTGTTATACCCATATCATGGAAGTAAAAACGGTTTTCAGACTTTCAAAGGCAAGTGAGGTGGTTAGATGACGTATCCAACCGTCTCAAAGTTGCAACAATATTATTAAAATGATGCCATGTAATCGTTAAAAACAACATGTTGCTAACACAGCTAAACAAGTCGGTTTTTCACTTTTAAAAAGAATACTGACATGCCTTTGAAAGTCTAAAAGCTGTTTGCTATTTTCTTCCACGATGTCGGTATTAAATAAAACCTAAAACAAATCAAAAAGGACCAAAATAGAAAGCAGTAAGCACACATTATATTCACGATCTCATCTGATCTTCAAATTTACCGCCTTCATAAAAGTTTTTCTTTAAAAAAAAAATACATTTTGTTGCTGTTTGATAAATTTTCCGCTTTTCTAGCGACCACCCTTGTCGCTATGTATCCCAGAGACTATTTAATTTTTTTTTCATTTCATCTTCAAATGGTATTCTCATTAATATGTAACAGTATCTCATATAATTATTCACTGTGATCTTAAAACCAATTGTTACAATTATCCACACGATTTCTAAATAGTTACTTCTCTGATTTAACAATATTTTCTGTTTTTATTAATTATTATCAATAATAAAACCTTATTAAACGAAATAATTTAAAATTATAAACAAAAATAACGAGCTTGTTTCATAAAAATAACCTTATTTTTTTATTTTATTTTAATTAATTATTACACAAAATGTTACCTAAAGGGATGGATAATGTGTTTAAAAATGGTTCCTGCGAATGACATATTGAATTATTCAATAAGTTTTAAGCTTTTTAAAAGCTTAAAATAGTTACATATTGACCCCAAAGATTGATATTTTGGAACCACATATCAATAAACATGTGTATTAATGTTTTAAAAATAATTTTTAACTATTTAATTATTTTTTTACCTTTTACTTTGCACTTTTACTAAATTAACAGTTGATGGTTAAGCATACTATTATTATTTAGTGCTAAAATAACCTTTTATTAAATTTGTTTCAACTAGAAATTTATTTTATAAATATTTCACCTATTAATAAAAAAAATGTGAATTCTATTTTGCAGTTGGTCGATATCAAAGAAGAATTCAACGCCAAATTATTAAATCTGAGGGAATACAAAAAGAAACAAATGACTAAATTCCAAGATTACTACATGCTTCACAAGAGCATTAAAAGTGAAATACCTAGTGAATATGTAAAAGAATTTCCTGAAATTCCTGAAATTGATATGAAATTGGAATACCCTGAACTATATTATTCTGTAAGTTCTAATCATAGATATGTGTTTATCTGTACATTAATATATATATATATAATATATATACATTCTGATAACTCACAAAATATAAATTTTACACAAGGCATTTCGTACATCAGTTGTACGAAAGAGAGCAAGTAACTAATGATTATAATATATATATATATATATATATATATATACACTTTTTCGTTGGAAATACAATCCAAAACGGACAAATATAGTTCAATATATACAAAAAAACATAGAGAAATCAAAAGAACACACTTACAGTCTCTAATTTTCGGTTTGAACCGTCTTCAGGAGAGACGGTCTCCAACCGTCTCGGAACCAGTGCGCTTGGTTTCCCTCTCTTATCTCTCCTGAAGACGGTTCAAACCGAAAATTAGAGACTGTAAGTGTGTTCTTTTGATTTCTCTATGTTTCTTTGTATATATTGAACTATATTATATATATATATATATAGATTTCACATAAACACGTGAAATAACAATCAATGATCAAACCACATTATGAAATGGGAAAACAAGACTAAGATCTTTCAGATGTAACAAGCTGTTTTCGCCAAAGTCAAATCTCACGCTATCAAGATTTCACCAAGATGACAACATGGTGACTTCAACCAAGATGACAACAAGGTTTCACAATAAACACAGGGAACAAAAAACAACAGTTGAGATTTGACTCTTACAAAAACCGTTTGTTACGGTTGAAAGATTTTAGTCTTTTTTCTCATTTTCTTATTGTGGTTTGGACGTTGGTTGTCTTTGCCGTGTTTATTATGAAATCTTGTTTTATATATATATATTATATATATATATATATATATATAAACATTTCACATAAACACGTGAAATAACAAGCAATGATCAAACCACAATATGAAATGGGAAAACAAGACTAAGATCTTTCAACCGTAAGAAGCGGTCTTCGTCAGAATACTGAACCAGTTGGGTTTTTGACTCTGTTGAAGACCGCCTGTTACTGTTGAAAGATCTTAGTCTTGTTTTCCCATTTCATATTGTGGTTTGATCATATATATATATAATATATATATATATATATATATATATATATATAATATATATATATATATAATTAAAAATAAGACAATCTTTGACTGAAACTTGAGAAAATTATAAAAAATAATATTTCAGCCAAATATGGTTTTATTTTTAATTATGTATGTGTACAGGAACGATTGCTACCAAAATTTACAAATACACATATGTATATATATCTCAACGTCTGAACCATGAGAAGAAATTCAAAATGGGACTTTTCTTTCTGTGCTTCGTTGTTGATTCATATTTTACGTACTTTCTGTCATATATTGTTACATATTTATACTAAATTAAAGAAACGGTTCACACAGACCATAAAACTTTAAATTACACAAACCTTGACACAGAAATAAGATAAAATACACACTTACTAAAGTAAAAACTCGCCTTGCTTCCCTTTGATACAATGCAATGAACATTCTACATTGAGAGTCCTAAATTTCTTCTGTCTACTAAATTTATGGTAGGGATCATTAAGAAATATAAGCCTTAATGTCTTGTCTGAGAAACGTGTTCAGATTTTTTCACTTCCTACGTGAAAACGATCGAGGTTCTGATAGAAAACTGATGCCTTATCCACCAGTCCTTAGACCAAAACGAAAGCCAAACCATGTATCTTGAATTAAACAAAATAGAATTTACAGAAACATGACAAAGAAAAGTTTGCATTTATTTATTAATTAAAAAGAAGACTCAGAGTTCTTTTTAATTAAAAAGAATAAAATGTCTTATTAGTCGTCCAAAAAAAAGTTATATTTTTATTTAGAACTAGCAAATATAACTTTGCATTTCTAAAAAATAGAAGTTTCATTAAATGTAGAGCCTATATTTTAAGTTACACATACAGAAATCTACTATTAAAGTTTCAGCTTTGATATTTTTATGGTGACTGAGTTTACTTGTGACAAAATTTTGCGGACAAACCGACAGACATTTTCCTAAGGCTGGATTCGGTTTCTCTAATGTATGAAACGTAAAGAAAACTTGAAATGAGTCAGTTCTAAGCTGTGTACAAACAAAATCATTCTTTTATTTATATAGATTGAAATGTTTACATGGAAAATAAGAAAAAGCATGCAAAATATTGTTTTTACATTAAAACACAGTTTGGAATACTCAATTAAGATCTATTAGCTTAGTTTTCTTTGCACAGTCTTATCTGCAAGTTTTATTTATTACTCGTTGTATTACGTTCCTTATGTGACTTGAGTAACATAACGTCCACAGTAACTTGGTATACGTAATCATTAATTTGTTAGGTGCGTAATCAGTTACTATGTAAGATTGACTGATAAACAAAATAAACTAGCCTTATCGCAAAAAAGTTTTAACGGAAAAACAACATCACATTTCGAGCACTTAGTATACTTTATTAGTACTTTGTTAAATGTCTGGTTGGATAGGTGAGAGAAGGACAGATGGTCACTTTGACAGTAAGTCCGAACTTAAGACACCTTCCTTTCTCACCTACCTAATAAGTTTATATAACCTGAAGAAGAACACCAAGGGTTCGAAACGAGTTGTAGCTGCTTCATAAAACCTATTTGTATGGATTGCGTTTTCATTAATTTTTTTTTTCAATTAATCATTAATATTATTTAACAAATATTTATATATTAATCAATTATCATTTTAGGTCCAACCTAATGCTCTTGAAGTCAATATGAAACCAGATGACACCCCGGAAACAATAGAGACACTTCATGAAAAATATCATACAGGAATTCAACCAAAAGATGAAAACATGATGGAGTTTTACGATTCATCGCCTAAAACACCCCAATTGAAAGAATTTTACAAAGTCGTAATCGGACCTCGAATTCTGAGGTCAACTATTAGATTTTTTGATTTTACCATTCGAGCAATATTGAAATTAATTTAAAGCAATATTTATAATTGCTTTAAACAGAAAAGATAATATAAAAATATAATTATTTATTCCTTATGCCTTAAGAATTTTCTTCAGAGAAATTGAATTTTTACAATATAAAATATATATCTATTAACTTGTGCTACGGTATAAGGCTTTTCATACGTATAACTAATAATCATCTATCCATGAACAAAAATTAATACTAAAATAAATGAATAGTTGGTTTTTTTTGTCTAACATAAATCGTCCTTCTAGAAACCCATTTTATTATGAAGTATACAACATCTATATAAAAATATATAATGGTTCACCAGAAAAAAATTATGTAATCCTGATAGATAATTTTTTTCTTCATGAATTCTAAATAGCTTTATCTAATGAATGATGTTATTCAACAGAAAGTATACATGTATGCTTCTTAATGAATATTATATATATATATTAGTTTGAATTTTTATTAATGGTGTTGGAATTGTGGAAGATGGGTAAAGCATGAATGAGCAAAATACCACGGAGTCCTGAAACATGGCAGTGGTTGTGATTCGATGGTCTGTGTTTAGATCTTTATATCTTAACACTCTTACATGCTACATTGTCTTCTAAATGCCAACATAACACACCTTCCCCACCAGTCTAGACATAGCTTAACATTGTCAGCATAGCATAATAGTTAATTACGAGTAGATATAGATATTCACGGTCAAATGGTTTGAGTGTTTTAACCGCAACCCCCTATTGTTACGTGCCTTGTTGAATGTCACTTACTTCCTTGCTTTGGCAATTATCACCAAAATAGAAGGGATTAGTAAAAATGTTGTGAACACAGAATCTGCTATTAATTTCAAGGTACACACACACACACATACATACATATATATATATATATATATATATATATATATATATATATATATATAGGTGTATAATGTAATCGGGATTCGGTTAATTTTCCAGGATCAAAATCAAACTCTCAATGCCGACGTTTCGGTTTTATTTAAAACCGAAACGTCGGCATTGAGAGTTTGATTTTGATCCTGGAAAATTGACCGAATCCCGATTACATTATACACCTATTCGATCCAACGGTTGATATATTATTGAATTTGTTATATATATATATATATATATATATATATATATATATATATATATATATATATAGTTAACACATGAAAGAGAAAAAACAAACCTGAAAGAGAAAAGATTTACCTGTGGAACTGATATAATTTTCAACAAAGTTTTATTCTAACATCAAAATATAAATAGATGATATATATTAGTATGTATATACTAATACAAACTAAGATGAAATATCTTAGATCTAAATAATTATTTCATTTATTTCGGTAAAAATAAACTTGTTGATACTTGCAGTTGTCGTAGATATGACATATTAAATTAATAATATAATTATTTAATGATGAATTATTTTAATATCATTAAAAAAACTACGATAATGCATTTCGATAATGTTATGATAAAATTCTGAATAAATGAATTTTAGTTTGAGGCAGTTACAAGATCGATTAATAAATTCTATGAACGGATTTATTGAGAAATATGACAATGACTTGAGTAATTTAGTGACAGAGAAGGTGGAGTACGATTATATAATCACATATATAGAACTGTACCTCTCCACTCTCATCCAGGAGATGGTCGTCATCAGAAAATTCCAATATCTTGAAGACATAACACAAAAGAGTATCAACATCTTCCTTGGAATTAAAGTTTTAAACAAATTTAAGGTATTTTTTTGCGTTTATCAAATATTTAATTAAGTTCTTTTGAATGATTTTTATTACTAGTTGAAGTATATTTTCGTAATTAGTTTACTATAGTTAAAAAGTTGAAAATATTTGAGTATATATCTCATAGCACTAGATTTTTTGTATTTATTTCTAATTAGTACAGTTGTATAATAAACATACACCAATCTCAGCACTTTGTGATACTGGGAAACATTGTACTCTGAATTTTATTTGCCTGTTTAAATTCAAACATATTTTTGTCATAAAAGAAAAGCTACTTGTTAAAAAAATACAAATAGCCATTATAGGGTAAAAAGTAAATCAAATGGTCTCCACATATAAAAATTTAATGGTATAAACAACGCGTTTCGAACACGTAATGTTCTTCTTCAAGTATTAACTAAAAAATACAATGACACCAGAAAGTTATCTATAGTATACAGTAAATATAGTACAAAATAAAAATAAAATAAAATAAGGAAGAGAATACGAACTAAGGGTGAGTGTCTGTGGTACTCACTACGTGTTCGAAACGCGTTGTTTATACCATTAAATTTTTATATGTGGAGACATTTTCATTAACTTTTTACCCTACAATGAGTAAATACCACATAATACGTGATGGCACTACGTTAGAATTAGAAATAGCCATTAGTTTAAAGCAAACAAAAGAAAGAAGAAATTAAATAAAACATAATTCTTATAAAAGAAAGGTAAAATCAATTAAAAATCAAAAACTATTAATTAAAATATAAAGTGACAATATGATTCAAAATACTTGGAGTTTTAATTAAAATCCTTAATGTTATGCTTTCAGATTTTTGTAAAAAAGAGGAGAATACAAAAAAAAGAAAGCAATATTGAAATGTTTAACGAGAAGATAAAAAGTATAACTAAAGATTTTCAAATTATGGTCTCAGGGACTAAACATGCGAAACATTTATCGAAAATCTTTAAGAAGAAATATAAAGCGCCTAAGACTTTTAATGAAGAAGGTATTTAATGATAATCTGTCTTTATTACTTTATTTAATGTGATGTTTTAATAGAAACACAATTGAACTCAATAATAATGATCTAGACTAATATTAAAAAAAAAAAAGAATGTGAAATAAAAACGAAAAAAACTTTTTTTTTATATTTTCCATTTTAAATAAATATTTGATAAAGATGTATTAAGATTGATATAAAACATGAAAATGTTTTAAAAAAAATTAGTTTTGACTCAAAATAATATAATTTTATTAAGTTATGAGACTGTATTAGACCAACTGATACAGCCTGGCAAGTTGATTGTAAAAAAGACTGCACTTTTTCAGCAGTCTTAGAGAAAAGGTACTATTTCATTTTAGATGTGTTTCATATTTCTTACATCATTTTCACTTTTCTTATATTTAGTTCGATGATACATTGAAAAAAATTTATTCTTAAGTAGTTAGTAAACTGATGACTACCAATGATTAACTCTGAAGTTTCTATGATAAGTGTTTTGTAGAACTGGTCCTGAGATTTAAATTATTGAAAGCGTTACAGAAATAAAAATAAAAATATTTTTTAAAATTGTATTTTAACAAATAACTCGTATTATAAAAAAAATATAATGCAAAAAATAAGTAGGAACTGGCTTTCAGTAGTCTACAGCTTTTGAACTATTATACGGCTCAGAGAGGGTGGATTCCGTTACACTGGCATTTAGGATTTCCCTAAAGCAAGTACCAGTTTATAGCTTAAACTCCACCACGACTGGTTTATACCAAACCAGCTGATAAAAGGTTCTAGCTCACTGAGAACACTCGAAAAGAAGGTGCTTTTCTTAAAGAAGAAACCCCACAATCCCGTGGTATCCATCCAACCGGGCGTTTGGAAAGATATTCAACGCTTGCTAACAAAACATAACGCTCTATAATACAAAGAAAGAATTCACAGGGAAACACGTCGAAATTAAGGTATTGAACACAATACGAGTTCAAAATTCAAGAAGAGTAACACACAGAGTAAGGAAACACACTTACAGACTCAAATTTTCGGGTAATCCGTCTTCAGGAGAAAAGAGAAAGGGAGACCAAGCACGTTGTAGACGCAACGGCAAGTAACCAACCCGGCAAATATTTTAACACCGGGTACGGGGGGTAGCACTGACGGTTGCCGGGTTGGTTACTTGCCGTTGCATCTACAACGTGCTTGGTCTCCCTTTCTCTTTTCTCCTGAAGACGGATTACCCGAAAATTTGAGTCTGTCAGTGTGTTTCCTTACTCTGTGTGTTACTCTTCTTGAATTTTGAACTCATATATATATCAAAACATGAAACAGTCTGTTAAGACAACGATGACAAGAAAAGAATATGTAGAAACAACAACTAACTCACTTCAATATTTTGGCCCGGTCGTCATCAGGAGAAGAAGAAGAGGAGGAGTTTTCGTCGGTTGGCAAACAACAAATACTTCTGATTAAAAATAAATGATGACCAATAACGGAACCCTGCAACAGAAGAAATGTGATTTAGTTATTGATACGAGTATATCGGTTCGTAGTTTTTATATATGATATAAAGAGAATCATATAGATGTTACATATATAACATATAATATGGACCAAATATGGAGCTGACCTTTCGTCTGCACATTTATATAACATTCTTTTTTTTACACTTCCATAATCTTATATGACTTTAGATGGTACAGACTCCATCTTAAAGGAGAAATATAATATGAAAGAGGGAATTCAAAATTTCCTGGAATTAAACAAAAAATTAAAATGTGGCCTCCTCTCATCGCTTATATTAAATTTAGAGATTTCCTAAAGAGGAAAAATGGTACAATAATATTAGCAGCATTCGTTTAAGAAAAAAAATACTGTCTCAGTATATTTTATGATAAATAAACAATGAAGACTAAATGAGTTTTATCTTTATAATACAGAAAAGTACTACCAACATTTCTCCATGAAATCATGGACCTCAGAATGCCACCCCCTGGCACGTACCACCCGGGGCTGACAATCCCCCCCCCCCTCCCCACTTGCTACGCTCCTGATTATTCTTATACTCAAGTATTAGTACCTGATTGAGAAGAAGACGGTTTCAATTCCAAAATCTTTCTAAAATGTTTTCAATATTTATTCTACATATTAACTCATACATTTTATTCGGATAGCTAGGTTTCAACAGTTCACGAAATCATCTTTTCAAGAAATCCTTCCTCACAACTCTAATCTACTGTTTCAAATATTTTTTGACTTTCTTTCCCTTCAAAACAAAATGAGGTGTTCATTTTTATAAGGTAAGTTTGTTTTTATTCCAACATTAACATTTATAGGCTTGTGTCTTCAGTCTGTTCTAGAAGCAAAAAAGTGCAGTGTATTTGTTTTTTTTGAGCAACCATTTTGGTTACATGCGGGCCGAGTTAGGGTTTGATCTAAGGAAGGAGGAAAGTAAGAAGTAGGATCTAAGTAGAAAGGAGACTTACATTTTATCTTAATGGAGTTAGTACTTTAACGAGTAGCTCGGGACAGACGGTTTTTTATCCTCTACAAAGTGATAAGTTAACTGGATTTTCCACATTTTCAGTAAAGGAGAAAGCCTATATGTTACGTTGGATACAACAATAATATCATGGAGGCCCCCGTCCCTTAGCTAGGGGAACCGGGGCAACCACCATGAGTTTCGCGCTTGTGGGGGCAGAGCGTGATGACATGTGACTATCATGACAATGATAGTCACTGAGTGAAACGAAAACAACTAGTTGTGACAATAGTGAAATTAGTGGAAATGGAAGATTTAAAGACGATGGAACCATTGGAAATGTTCTATACAATTTAGATGTTTGTGCAAGAAGATTATTCAGATCCCTTGAGAAATACACAAGGAAACTAGTCAACCGTAAATATGGCGTATTATTTAATCAAACCTGTATATATATATACATAATGTTACAAATGAATCTAATCATTTAAAGGGAAACAAAACGATGAAAAATCATCCAATCAAGTGCCTCACCGTATCCATCCTGAATAAGCGTCCATGAATTATATTATCGGTTAAAGTCCTGAAATGGGTACCTGCCATTTCCAGATCATTTCAAGTCAAAAGTATTATGTTAATAATATATTACAATCTGTTCAGGTGAATCAGAATCATCTAGTTCTTCAGAAAGTGAAACTTCATCATCAGAGGAAGAAGAAGAGGAACTGGAAGAAATAGCAGCTTATAGATTCGACGAAACTATTTGTCCTGATGGATGTGACCCTGTCATGTTTTCTAGAGTATTTAAACTTCGTGACACTAGGTATAATATGAACTTTAACATTGATTTACAAGAATTTAATAAGCATATGAAAATATATTCATGTATTACCAAGCGCCAAACATCCATTCCTCCTGCTTAGTACATTCTAACCTTTTTGTTCTGCAAATTAATACCGTCTTTTTCCGCAAATAAGACACTGTCTTACTTTATTTTTAGGTCAAAATCCGTGCTAGGGCTTATTCTCGCGGGGGGGGAGGGCTTCAAGTACATTAAGTAGATTTACATATTTTTCTTTAATATTTATTTTTATACAAAAATTTAAATTTATTCGATTAGTCATGTCATCTTCTGAAAGATCGTCATAAATTATCAAAATTTGGAATTTCATTCTAATTTTCCTCCAAATCTATTTGCTGTAGAATCACTGGTCTCAATCTTTCGTGTCTTGCAATATAGCTGTGGTTAAATTAATACTTCTTGTCTAAGTAGCCTCCTTGAAACTTGAAACTTTAGAGGTAAAACAAGGAATTTCTTAGAATATTTTGTTCCAAATAATTCTCTGAAATTTTAGTTAGCTTGGTTAGAGATACCTACTACATTCAACAGCATTTTTTTAAGAATCATATTTTTTACATTATCTTAACTAGGGCCTATTTTCAGAGGACGGCTTATGGTCCAAAACATCCCGAAAATCACGCTAGGACTTATTTTCGGAAAAAGACGGTATTAGCCCCTGCAACAAATTTTGAAACAAGTACCTGTATAAGGATTTGTTTTTAATTTTTGTTTTAATATCTTACTCTAGCATAACTCTCTTTCCAGGTATATTATAATCCCATTTTTCTGATATTTCAGCTTCATTAAATAACTCATTATTTTTTAAACTTTCCATTCCAACCCTTTCTCTTGTTGTATGTTCTTATTATGATATCATAAACCTTTTTTTTAATATCTAATAACTCTTGTCGACTTTCTTTTATTCAATCAAATATCTGCGATTGGTTGTTAACTATATTTTTAATAAACAGATTTTTATGAATAAATTTTTAATAAACATTAAAACAATGTTGAAATGGGGTATGGTTTGACAGAATATAAGATTTTCTAAATGAATCCTTTATTTAAGGATACATCCGATTGATTTAAGTTTGTAAACAGCCATTAATTACATTTATCAACGTAAATTTCCTCTCGACTTGAGAAATAATCTTACAATAATTTATAAAACAAGAATTCTTTTACATTATAAGAATTATAAACCATTATAAGCTTTAAATTAAATACGTTTCTTTTTGTGAGTCCGGTTTTAGAACACATCCACTTTTGACAGAGTTCTACATTAAGGAGCAGGTGTATTCGATAGTAAGACGGATCTCTCGTGAAACCGGTTCAGCAAGCAGAATGATATACTAGCTAACATATAGGGGCTTGATTGTAATAATACATCTGAGAACCTCTGTGATATAAATAACTTTCTTATTCTTAAAGATTGTTTACTTTTAGACATCTCAATATAACACATTATATGAAGATATACTCTTAATATGGGATTCATAATTTCTTCTCAAGCAAACCATAAATATATTGTCTTATTTTAATAAAAATTAACATAATACAAAATCGTCTATATATTCAATCAACAATGGAAAAAAAATCATATATGTATATATATATATATATATATACTCGTATATAGGTGTGTTCTCTAATCGGGGTTCGGTCAATTTTCCAGGATAAAAAATTAAACTCTCGTTGCCAACGTTTCGGTTTTGTTTAAAACCTTTTTCATAGGCAGAAGTAAGAATTTTTTAAACTAAGAAAATGAAATTTACATTGTTGTTCCTTTTAATAATGTAAATTTCATTTTCTTAGTTTAAAAAAATTCTTATTCTGCCTATGAAAAAGGTTTTGAATAAAACCGAAATGTTGGCAACGAGAGTTTAA
Organism: Hermatobates lingyangjiaoensis; assembly: GCA_026182355.1. Lineage (NCBI taxonomy): Eukaryota > Metazoa > Arthropoda > Insecta > Hemiptera > Hermatobatidae > Hermatobates > Hermatobates lingyangjiaoensis. Next base: position 158,439 of record JAPFBL010000304.1, read on the forward strand.
TTTTTTATCCTGGAAAATTGACCGAACCCCGATTAGAGAACACACCTATTCTATCAAATGGTCGATATATTATTGAATCTATATTATTATTATTATTATTATATATTATTGTTATATATATACTGTTAGAACATACAACAGTAACACAGATGTTAGTGAAATTTGACTTACGGGATTCATAAACCGTTGTTGGAGTCGTACGACTAGTTTTCATTTTTATGACGAATAAGAAAGTAAAAATGAAAACAATTTCGATTTTATTACGTCCTTTCATATTTTAAGGCCTCAGAAACCATCTTAGATACGTTCTTAAAAGAGTGCTACACCTACGTTTATGACTCGTACGCAATATCGTGTGTATCTCGTTTTGTCTCATTTGTCAGAAGACGATGGTGTCTTGTGACATGGTGAAACCATTCCACATTGAAAACAACACCCTATTCTGCTTTATCATGCTATAGCCGACAGGCCAAGGAATGAATAAATTAAAACAACCTTAACGTCACCTCTGAGGAAGGACGTAATCTGATTTTTCACTTCGCACTTAGAGAAATAGGGTCCAGAGTGGGAATTAAAACCCGGGATCTACCAGACGTGAGGCGAGTACACAAGCCATTTGGCTACCCATAATTTTGTACATAAATATTTTTAAAGCTCATTAATTTATTTAAACCAAATGCTATGCTGAAAGAAATACGTGGAAACTGCTTCTCCAGTTAGATCCTTGAAACATGGCAATATGTTTCATTATTAGTGAGCTTGATATCAACTTTAAAGTACGATAAAACTAGAAAAAATAACTAAACATATATTTATTGTGTTCATTTTTATTTAATAAAAATCAAATCTTTAATATTAACACACCTTATTTTCAAAAAATTGTTTCTTTTATCTGCACTTTTTCTTTTTTCTGTAGACACGACTTTGAGGCAAAAATACAAATACAAAAGAAGGAAATCGTTAGCAATCAACAAGATATGGTTTCACTGAGAAGGAACCTCAAAATCGATGTTGTTCTTCTGGCAATTTATCAGTTACAAATGGAAAGATTATCAGTGAGTTATTAAATACCATTTTTCCAAATTTTAAATATTAGTAATTTTGATAAAAGTTAATATTAGTAAAGTTATTAAAAAGTTTGATGTTCAGTGAAAAGGTTTTTTTTTACTTTATTGTTATTCAACGTCAGTGTAAGTTATAAAGGAAATATATCATCTACTATAACTTCTGGTGATTATATTTTGTTTATTAATGGGGTAAAAAGTAATAACCCTCTATTTCTTCGCGACTATTCTCGCAAATAAAGATAGAACGATTGTGTTTCTCTTTCCAGCAACTCTGGTAGCAATAAATTATAAAAACTGCTCTCTTCTAATAAATTAAACATACTATTACATGATTATATTAGCATTGCAATAAAGTTTCTATTATGGCCTCCAGGACTGGAATAATTAATTTAATCTTATTTATCGTAACATTCAGGAAAGTAAATGTTTATAATTCTACTTCTTATAATTACCACTCTTAAAGTGTTTCTCTTCAAAGGAAACAGTGGCGTAGCAGGGGGGGGGGGGGAGGGGGCACGTGCCATGAGGGGTTAAAAATAGAAAAAAATTATAAAAAGCTAACAAAAAATCTGTCGATATTGTTTTTATGTGTTATGTATGCAATATTTTTTTAAACGGATTTTTCAACTGTAATATTTGCAAATTAAAAATAAATCTATTTTAAATTTTTAATGGGGTTGAAAATTACGTGTTATGGTTTTATGTGTTATGTATGCAATTGTTTTTAAACGGATTTTTTATTGTAATAAATTTATTATTAATTTTTCAAAAAACTAGTTTTTTAAGGAGGTTGAAAATTTATTATAGTTAATTGTATAGTCAGTTAATTTAATTTAACCATTTTTTTTATGATTTGAATTAAACGCTTTTATTTTAGTAAAATCTTTGATTTTCTTTGATGACGACTCGTATATGTATATGAATACTGCAATAAGATGTATGTCTGGAACCAATTATAGTAGTCTAAAATTAGATCTTAGATTGTAATTCCATGAAAATGAATATTTTTGGGACATTCTGGAGTTTTGAAGGTTAACGGATAATCAAATTAAGAAGCAAAAATAGTTGCTACGCCTTTGAATGAAAAATTAATCTAATTCAGCTTCATATGTCCATCTGGACCTCTGTAATATTTGCATTACTAATTATCTTTTTTAAAGTAAAATTATATATGATTATACGCAGCAAATAAGCAGATATATTACGGATTCAAATAGGATGTACAAGCTAAATAATGAAATTGATATAAGAAGGAGGTGTAGAAGACCTTACGCTTGGATGATGATCCAGTCGATATGTACCTGAAACTGTAATTCAGGTCGAAAAGAAAATCAAAAGTTTCTTTAGCAAGAGAGAGTTTCTTTAGCAACAAAGTTTCTGTTGAAGAGAGTATTAAAGTTAATTATCAATATATTCCTGTCCAGGAAATAATAATAATAATTTAGAAAAACCTTTGAACTGGTAGAAAAACTCGAATGATAAATATTAGGAAAGAGTCACAAAATATAGTTGTTTTGCATTTTACAGGCGTGAAAGTTTTACTGTAAGAAATATTAAAGATATTTTTGGTGTTTTAAAGTATCCGTGCTAACAAACATACAAGGCAATTTAAGGAATTAAGACATGCAAACCCAAAGAACCTAGTGCAAATAAACGGCTAGTTTTATTAATGCAGTTCAATTAAATGGATGCTTTTTTTTAAGTTTAAAGTTACTTAAAACCAATTCTTTGTCATTTACAATGTAAATTTTTTAAATTAAAAATATATGTTGCTAATTTTAGTTAATATTAATTCAGATTGCCTCAAAAAAATATAAAATAATGAAAGGAGGATTATATATATGTTGTATTAAATATAAACGTGTGTATTAATATTATATACAATTGAAGATTTACTGGTTTTTTTTTTTTCAAGAGAGAAAAACAGAATGAACTGAATCAAATAAATATATTATTGGTAATGAATTCAAGTCAGATTCAAAATTGGATATCGGAAAAAAAAGAGTATGTGATGCCTCAGGATAGTGTGGTTGTTTCAGTCACTTCCATGGATGAAATGAAAGAATACATGCACAAAACATTAAGTGCGTCTTCATCAATGAAGGAAGAGAGGAAGTATGTTTAAATGACTTGTAATATTTGGAAGCAGTCCTTCATTTAAACATATATTGTTAAATAACAATATTAACAATATTAAATAACAAGCCCCATATTTGGCTTGTATCTGTTTCTTATACAATTTCTCTAGTTTCCGGAATTCCTTCCTCGTCTCTTCATTAAAACTCCTACTATCATCTCATTATTGTCCTGATGATGAATGTGGTACATTCGAAACATGTCGACTAAGAATATTGGTGATAAGCTTTATAGTTATAATATTATATTATAATTATATTATAATATATAATTATATATTATTATATATAATATATATTATATTATATATAATATATTATATATAATTATATTATAATAATATTATAGTTATAATAAAGAGACGAGGAAGGAATTCCGGAAACTGAAGAAATTGTGTAAGAAACAGATACAAGCCAAATATGGGGCGTTATTTAACAATAAATGACTTGTAATATAAACAAAGCTAAAATAACAATTCAAAACATAGTTCTAACAGTTTTAATATAGTTGTATTACATTAAAAACAAAGTCTTATTGATTTAGCCATAATCCCAGAAAATATATGATATTTATGAAATACATAATAATTTTTGTTTTCCAGAAATAATGGGATACCATCAATATATAGCTCTAAGAGATGTCGTTTCTTAACTGAGTATAATAATAGTATCATAAAGACAATTATTTTCCTACACCAATAGTTTTTTTAAGTTTGTTAAGGCTTTATGCACAAGCATTACAAATATATGCCATTATTGTCCTAATTAGACTTTCAATTTTAATAAATATCATTAACATAATAGGAACTTTTGATCGATTAAATTTCACTAAAAGAAAAATTCTTCAGTTTTTCACGAAGTTAAGATTATGGTCACCATCACTTCCTACCTACTATATAGTATATACAGGGTCAGGCAAAATGATCTGACACATTTGTAGGTTAAATAGAAGGCAAATAAAGTCAATAAACAATAAAGTGTTTTTATTTTCGAAAAGTACATATAAATGCCATTTTCTTTCATTAGGTTTTAAAAATTAAATCAATGGCATTATATGTACTTTTCGGAAATAAAAACACTTTATTGTTTATTGACTTTATTTGCCTTTTATTTAACCTACAAATGTGTCAGATCATTTTACCTGACCTGTATAACTTTTACTTATTTTTCAATCATTATTGAAATTAAAACAATAATAATTTTATCTTACGAACACTATTAGTTAACACTTATTATCAATATATATTAATAATCTGAGGGATTCCATATTTTTTTAAGGTAATAAATTTTCAGACATCTTATGTGATTGGTGGATCTATCTATGTCATTTATATTATCTTATAAGACTAAAACGTTTTTACAATTCCCAACATTTTAAATATTATTGATAAAATCAACTTCAAAAATCAAGATTTTATCATACAGTATTTAAATTTTACATAAATTGTGAAGGTATTATGCTCAAGCCTTACAAATATATCCCATTATTGTCCTAATTAGATTTTCAATTTTAATAAATATCATTCACATAATAGCAACTTTCGAGTTAAGATGAAAGTTAAGTACTAAGTGTATGGTTAAATTAAAACAATGTAAATAAACAAATTATGTTAGATAATATTATCTTGGCTTTATTCGAATGCTTTCATATTTATCTGAAATGTTAAATTATGTTATTCAATGACAATTATCGTAGTTGTGTATATTTGTTTTAAACTTAACACAGTTAGGATCAATAGAATTAAATTTAATCGGAAATTCCTATTAACAGGTACATCGATGACTAAAATATACTACTAATTAAATTGTTTCTTACTCAAACTTTATGAAAATGCAAATAATAATAATAAATACTCTTATTTATATTTCAAAAAGTACAAAGTACTTAATATCTTTATAAAATTTCTTTCTTAAGAAACTTTCATTTAAAAGTTTTTATGACTTCCTCATGGCGAACTCATTAAATTTGTATGCAAACTGTTTAATACATCGTTTTGTATATAATCAAAACAACAGCTTAAATAAATTATAGTTAACCATGTTTATTCATGTTTTTAAATAAGTATTGTTACGTGCTTCTTTTCAAGAAAACACATAATAACTACCTAGTTGTTGATAAAAAAGATTAATTATAACTACATTTAGTTGTATCATGCAAGTGATAAAATGTTTAATATGATATATTTTTTTTAATATTCATGATTGTGGTGAATATTAATTTCATCTTATAGCTTTACTTGTGTCTCATTTATTTCTTTTTGTATTTCTTTTAGAAAACATAAGATTCACAACATGCAACTTAAAAAAGATATAAAACAGTTTCAAGAAAATGAAAAGGTTCTTTTAGAAGAAAAAAAAGAACAACTTATAAAAAAATTGGGAGTAGAATCAGACCTTTATAATGTCGACTATGAGTCAGTCAGAAGACTACTTCTTAAAAAATCTTACGACAGTATTGTAGCAGAGAAATTTAATTACCTATCATCTATAAAGGTTATACGCAGATATTTACTACTTACTCAGCAATATTAATAGCTTTTAGAAACTGATATTTAATTTCTAAATAAAACATTGTTTTTTACTTTTTCTACTATTGATCACATTTTTTTTAAAATAACGTCATACTTACAACTCAGAGGTCTTAGTAGAATGATAACAAAGATATTACCTCCTACGTCGTCATTACAACTCAACCCATTTCGGATTAAATCCAAACACAAAATAAAAGTTAACTCTTGAGAATTGAATTGTTCAGAAACAAATCATGTAATGAAAATTGTTGAAATATATAATAATTTTAAAATGAATAATTGTATAACTGCTAATTACTTATATACTAATTTTATTAAAATTTTATTTACAGAGCCAAATAGATAAGGAGAAGAAAAAATTGTTAGTACTGAAGAAAATGCATGCAAATAATCTGTTTACAATCGCTGCTGTCGAAGAGCAGAGATATAAAATTATTAAAAACCAGTTAACGGAGTCCAAGACAAAAGTAAATGGCTAACTTTTCTTACCTTAAAATTAATAATAACTAATAATTTTAGAAAAGTTGATAAATTTAACTATGTTAGACTATGGGATAAAGGTCGTTAACATCTATTAATAAAGATTATTTTTTTTTCAATATAATATTGTCTGTAGGCTGTGAGATGTAAGAATTTATAAGATGTTCATTCTAAAACACTCAATGAAGACGAAGACGCCGTCGTATACAAGGTTAGTAATAGAGATGCTGGAAACAGATGAGAATAGATGCCACAGGGGGGTTTTGATTCTGGATGTCCACATCCTAACTCTGTCTTACCTTTTATCATACCGTATTCTCCCACTACCTAACGTTTTCTGCAGAGCAGTGAAAGAAATGAATGCATTGAAAGCACCAATTGTAGGTTTTATTTCGTAGAGTCTTTCAAATAACACTTTGTTCTTCATCGGATTCAAGAGCTCAATTTTGTGTATTAATATTCTTCTTCAGAAAATTAAGCAATAGTTATTAGTCAGCTTTAACATCTTAACAAATATTAGTCAGTTTCTAATTACTTATTATATTCATCAATCACACTTTAACATAATCTCTTAACAAATATTAGTCAGTTTCTGATTTATTATTCTATTCATCAGTCACTTTAGTAACCTTAACAAATATTGTCGGTTTATAATTCTTATTCTATTCATCAGTCACACTTAAAAATAACATCTTAACAAATATTAGTCAGTTTATAATTTGTTCAGTCACACTTAAAAATAACATCTTAACAAATATTAGTCATTGTAGGGTAAAAATCTAATGAAATGGTCTCCACATATAAAACTTTTAATGATATAAACAACGCGTTTCGAACACGTAGTGTTCTTCCTCAGGCATTAACTAAAAAATACAATGACACCAGAGAGTTATCTATAGCACAAAGTAAATAAGTACAAAAATTAATATAAAATAAAATCGGGTGTCATTGTATTTTTTAGTTAATGCCTGAGGAAGAACACTACGTGTTCGAAACGCGTTGTTTATATCATTAAAAGTTTTATATGTGGAGACCATTTCATTAGATTTTTACCCTACAATGAGTAAATACCACATAATAACTGATTGCACTACGTTAGAAATATTAGTCAGTTTCTAATTACTTATTCTATTCATCAATCACACTTTAACATAATCTCTTAACAAATATTAGTCATTTTCTGATTTATTATTCTATTCATCAGTCACTTTAGTAACCTTAACAAATATTGTCGGTTTCTAATTTTTATTCTATTCATCAGTCACACTTAAAATAACATCTTAACAAATATTAGTCAGTTTATAATTTGTTATTCTATTCATCAGTCACACTTAACATCTTAACAAATATTAGTCAGTTTATAATTTGTTATTCTATTCATCAGTCACACTTAACATCTTAACAAATATTTGTCAGTTTATAATTTGTTATTCTATTCATCAGTCACACTTAACATCTTAGCAAATATTAGTTAGTTTCTATCTTATTATATTCATCAGTCACACTTTCAACTCAACTTACATGTTCATGGTAAAATCAATCATTAAAACCATTACACATCTCAAGTTCACCCACATTTTCCTACTCGTATATACAAGTTTATTAAATTATTTGACCAGAGGTTTTAAAAAACAACCTAACTCCGGATTTTAATAACCTCGGAGTTAACAGTTTTATACCATTTCCCAAGTACAACGGGCACAAGGGTACATCTTACATGTAACATTTATTTGCCAATCAGTTTAATGGTAAAATCATGCAATCTATTAACCCATGCCACATTCTTTTATTTTTGAGTAAGTTCATATAGAGGCAACTATAATAATAATCTTATTAATAATTAAATAATAATAATCTTATCAAAACTTTGGCATACGGTTGAATATAACCAGATAAACGTCTGAACCACAGTAAAAAATCAGAAAAATAACTAGGATCTTTGAACCAAAACAAGAGGTATTTGCCAATATTAGTTGGACCCTGACAAAGACCACTTGTTTTAGTTCAATGTTCTAGTCATTTTTCTGATTTCTTACTGTTGCTTAGACGTTAGTTTTGTCATGTGCTTATTATGGAATCCTGTTATAACTAGACAAATTATTTAGCTAGCAGTATTTTATGAAAATTAATTGGAAATAGTGTAACATAAATTAAACCAACAACAAGAGCAAGAGAAGAAAGTAAAGAGAAACTAGGGCTTTCCCACCATTCATATTTTAAAGTAAAGAAAAGAGATTGAGGGAGATTCGCTACATAGTGAAAGTTGTACTTAAAAAGAACCAGTGTGATAGAACATGAAACAACTGGAATACTGAAATAATGCTTGATTTATTCTTCAATTTTGAAGTCAACAGAAATGGGAATATCTTTTTTTAAGAAAATAGAATAACTTTAACATTACTAAGCAATTTTGAATAGAGACAAATAAATGAAACATTTGTCTTATTAAATTACTCAAAGTTTAATTGTGTGAACTACTGAACATTTTCACTTTTATTCGACTTACATAATTTCAGTTAATTATTAATTGCATTTTTGTCAATGCTTCAGCTGAGTTCTTTTCTTAAACAATAATACATACACCAGTATATAAATATAAAAAACCCTAACTTATTTAAGAAAAGATACTGATACATTGAACTGGCAGCGTGATTTGTTCGTTATATATGTTCGTAACGAACATGAAATTATTGTTTATGAATAATTTGAACTTACTACATACATCAATTACAGCTTCCTCATAACTTTATATATTCAGTGCCTTTTTTACGCCTAGCTTAGCTTGCTAAAACAGAGCTGCTTATCCGTTTTTAAAATAAATTGAATCCCTCCTAAAAACAATAGCGTTCTTTGTCATATCCCACACAATTTTTTGTATACAGAGCATACACTTGTAAGTATTATTTATACAACCTAAGTGGCGAATATGTGGCTCATTTTAATATGAGGCACCTATTGAAGTACGGATGAGTCCGATGACTGAAGTCACCAACGATACGCGGTGTCACCCATCCAATAAAAAACCAAACCCACCGATGATTAACTTTCGTTTTCTACTTGAAACCGGCATAGTGAACATTGGCGGGGGGGGGGGGGGGGCTCGTGCACCTGCATTTATATTTAGAAATAAAATGAATCGCATTTTATAGAAGAAATAAAATTAGAAATTTATAGAGAGCAAATAAATGTTCATATATTACATTTGTATTTAATCTAAGTTGTATTTTATTATAAGTTTTGTGGTTTCAAAAAATGAACTTTTTTAAGTTTAAGAAAATGGAGTTATTAGCAAAAATGAGCATAAATACAAATTGGGAATACAAAATAACTTTCACGATAGGGTGTAAACTTCAAGCACTGATTTTGGGTGGATCGGAAAGAATCTGCTTAGCTAAGATGGAAGACTCCTAGTACAGTTGAAAAATAAATATGTACATTTCATGCCATACTAATGGAATTAAACATATTTTATATGCATGAAACATATTCATATATACGTTAGAACAGTTCAAAATTGAGGATAGGTAGCACACAAAGTAAAGAAACACACATACAAACTCAAATTTTCGGGCAATCCGTTTTCAGGAGAAAAGAGAAAGGGAGACCAAGCACGTTATATACGTTATATGTCAACGTCGAAACCACAATAAGAAATGAGAAAAAAAGACTAAGATCTATTAACCGTAACAAGCGGTCTTCGTCAGAGTCAAATCCCAACTGAAACCAAATATATAAAAATAGTTTATTTCTACACCTTTGTTTTCAGTTGGGATTTGACTGTGATGGAGACAGTTTGTTCGGTTGAAAGATCTTAGTTTTTTCTCATTTTTTATTGTGATTTCAACGTTGATTTAACGTGTTTATTGAGAAATCTGGTTATATGTTGTATAGGTATAGATGATATAGCGGGCTGATTCTCTGCAAAAAGAGATCCACCACTATAATACATAAAAAGATTTCACATAAACACGTGAAATAACAATCAATGATCAAACCACAATAAGAAAATGGGAAAACAAGACTAATATCTTTCAACCGTAACAAGCGGTCTTCCTCAGAGTCAAAAACCCAACTGGGGTTTTTGTCAGTTGGGTTTTTGACTCTGACGAAGACCGCTTGTTACGGTTGAAAGATCTTAGTCTTGTTTTCCCATTTTCTTATTGTGATTTGATCAATAATACATGGTATGGCTCGGTATAGTTACCTTTTGTTGGCTCCAGTAGTTTTTAAGTGAATCTCTGCACACAAAGTTACACGTTTGAATATATATGAATAATATCTTAAATAAATAAATGAATTGATATAGCTTAATACAAATTTAAGGTAGAAATATTAAATTAATATCGTACAAAGGAAAACAAATAAAAGTTATCTGACAGCATACCATACAATAAGGAATAAGTATAGAATATGATTTATGTGGATTTACAAATCTAACTTTTATTCCACTAGCTTTGAAATATATGTGTGTAGTCACAAAATAAGTTACTTGTTTGATATTCCAAGTCTACAGATAATAATAGTAGAACATGATATGTTTCAGAAAGATTTTCAAGATTATATTTCGATAGAACAATTGGAGTTAGACATAAAAAACTTAGAGTCCATACTGAAAGAGCAATTGTGTCTAAAAAGCCAGCTTCAAGGAATGATTAGAAGTATAAAGTTCAGTGGAAGATATTCACCTAAAGAAATTGAGATTGAGTTACAGAAAGGTTTAGAAAAAGTGAAGACAACAGAAACGAAAAAGGAGTTGGAGAGAGTGGAGGAAGAAGGTGAAGTCGAAAGTGAAGAACAGAAACTGGAAGAGGAGTACGAGACCCCTGAGGCGACAGACTTAGAAGAAATGGATAGTCAGGAATTCGCCCAGGAGATTGCCAAAGAAATAATTGCAGACAGAATACGATTTGTGATTCCTTCAGCAGGAAGCTTTAGGAAAGACAGTTTAAAGCCTGAATCAGAAATGGTCGTACCTGAAACAATTAAAGATTCATCTGTACAGTTAGAAACAGCCGATGAAACAGATTCAAACTTAGCCGAAGAGGTGGATGATGGTACGCAAAAGGAGTTAACCCAAACAACCAGTGTACGCAGTATGACTAGTTCAACTAAAGAAACTAAATATGAAGTTTCAGACACTGCTAGTGAAGCCGAGGAGACACTCTATAAAGAAGAGCACACAGAAATAGATGACACTCAAGCCGATACTCTTGAGAGTGATGTAGATGACATTCATGAAGATGTTTTAGACGATGGAGATAAAACGGATGCATCTAAAATGCACTCAGAATATACAGGTGAAGAGGAAAGAGCAGAAACAATACATTATGATGAAGAAGAAACGGGATACATTGAAGAGGAACAAAATCAACACAATGCTGATGAAGATGAAGAAGCAATATTAAATGAAGACGAAGAAACAAAAGAAGATTAATCAGATCACTTGAAACAGCACTACTAAAATACATCACAATCACAAGGTTGATTTAAACCGAACAATGGAGTGCACTACTGAACACTCACGTTTCTATTGATTCAACATTACTTTTGTTCATTTAGTAAATAAATAATACCAACTGATGTAATGTTATTAAAAATATAAGTATGAACTTCAGTCACTAAATCATTAATAAAATAATAAATTTAATGTATCAGCAAATAATACAAGAAATAAAAAAAAAGACAGAATTTATTTGCCACTCCATAGACAAATCGTTAAGGAGATTTCTTGATTAGTTAATTAAGAAATAACCTAATTAATTTTATTTCTTAAGTAGGTTTCTTTACTTCTATCGTCGCATACACTAGGGGTGGCCAAGCTCCTTGATAGTTCGAGCTATTAAATGATTCGCGTGCCGCAATTAAATACATTATTAAAAGGTATGCAAAAAATACATAAGGAGCGATAATCATTTTTTAAAATATAATAGCACAAAAATGAAAAGGGAACTCGGGTACATTTATTAAGAGCCACAAATAATCCTTCAAAGAGCAGCAGGTGTTGGCCACCCTGGGCATACACAGTATAGCACTTCTCACACACTACAAAACTAGATGTTCCTGAAGATGAAACTTACTTGCTTGAAATGCATAGTTTACATGAAACATGTGTAGCACCTAAATTACGTTAGGTTAGGTTGCATTGGCAGTTCCACAAGGGAACACACTTAGGCCGAGCATTGGCCCTTTGTGATACCACACAATGAAGATTGATTCTACAGTGGGAGTCCTAAATTTTGCCTAACTCAAGTGTATTTAGAGTAGGGATCTTTAACGAGTACCTGACATCGTACAGGCTCGGGACCGACAGTTTAACGTCCTTCTCCGAGGGACGACATGCTCGGATTTATTCACCTCCCGCATGAATAAATCGAGGGCCAGGTGGGGATCGAACCCCGGTCCTATCAGATCAGAGGCGAGCACGTAACCACTGAGCTAGCCTGACCCAATCACTAAATTAAAATCGACATTAATTTTATAAAGTTACTAATATTTAGTACAATAGTACATTGATAAATTAAAAATTACATCCTAACCTAAACACAACTTCTCTAATTGAAGCTTCAACGAAAAGGAACTGATAAATGGAAATAAACTTCATTTATCTAGCATTCTTCTATCATAAAATAAAATTAAAAAAAAAGAAAACAAGAAAATGACCACGCTTACAGATATGACCAAGCCTGAAAATATCGTCGTTATAACCTTACAAATGAGGAGACAACACTTAAGAAAAAAATCAATTTATTCAAAAATATAAATTAGAAACACTAGAAAAAGGTCGCAATTATAACAATATGTACAAAATATATTTACATGAGTAATTTTTTTCTTACTGCTTTTTAAAACTTTTCAAAATTGGATAAATATTTTCGAAGGCCTCATAAATTTCCGTCCTCACCTTTGCTCCTGTAAAAAAATTTTTAATTTAATTTAAACAGTACATAAAACAAAAAAAAACAGAGGAAACGAAACGAAATGATTTTTTTTAAAAGTGAGAATTTCTTGCAACTGACATATAATGAATTAAATTTACTCATTATTTTGATTTTAAATACGTTTGAAATGTAATTAATACATTAACTGTTTCTTTCTGCAAATCTGAATGTCTATATCAAATTACAAATTATTTAATCCTGATATTATAAAATATTAAATTATCTATATAAATAAAATAATGATTTTGTCTGTACATTGCTTAGAACTGACTCATTTCAAGTTTTCTTTACGTTTCATACATTGGAGAAACCAAATCCACCCTTAGAAAAATTTCTGTCAGTTTGTCAGTTTGTCCGCAAAATTTTGTCACAAGTAAACTCAGCCACCATAAGACATATCAAGCTGAAACTTTTACAGTAGATTTGTGTAGGTCTAACTTAAAATATAGGCTCTGAATTGATTGGAAATTCAACGCAGAAGTGAAGTTATGGACGTTTAAAGCAAAAACGTTTGTCACAAGTAAACTCAGCCACCATGAGATATAGCGAGCTGAAACTTTGACACTAGATTTGTGTATGCCTAACTTAAGATGTAGGCTCTAAACCAATTGATAATTCAGTACAGAAGCGAAGTTATGGGGCTTCAAGCTGTATTTTCCTAACTTCACAGACAAGTTTGTTTTGAAAATACACAGGTGTGGCAAGTAGGTTTTGTTAGTTGATTTTAATTTCATTGGAGCAAATGAATATATTCATATTTGATCATTGAAAAGGTGTTTCCCAGAGTTGAGGATATACTATCTATTAAGAATAAATAGTTTTGTAAACGAGCAATTCTCAACCCTTAATATGAACAGGTAGGAAAAATCAACAAACAAGTTCTTACGCTATATCATACCGAGGAAAGAACTTACAAGTCAGTAAAGAGAGTGATTAGTGATGAGGAAGCAGTTCATTATCTAACTTAATTTCTTGTCTCCGTGACTACTCTTGGACTGCCTGCTCATTAGTAAAAACTTCAAGTATGAGCACCAATCATGCTGCAATTTAGTAGCAGTAACAAATTGCATGTTACGCAACTTGAGTGCCCCGGGAAATGTGCAACGGGACACGACTCTGAGTTCGTGCTCTGAACAGATATGCCATAGAGGAGGACATAATGCCTGGGTGTGGTATTGAGGAGTCTGTGTGTATACCACCCATACCATTGATTCCGAGCCACTATTTCTTTCCGTTGAAGTGATTGCAAATTCCATTGAGAGTCTATTTCGCATTGAGGTTTACTAAGTCTCAAAGGCAAACTTTATCTAACGCAGGAATTCAAGTTAGCGAGACCAAGTTTTTCTCACATGGTCAACTGTAGTTTACTTGCTCAAGAGTCAGAGGTTCCAACTGTTTGTTCTTCCATGAACCTGAAGGACAGACAGCTAATGTAGTATATACAGAGGCATTTGTTTAACACTGTACTAATAATGGTATTTTCTACTATTCTATAATTTCTTAGTATAGTATAATTTCTATTATAGTATTAGTATAATACTATAATTGGTATAGTATTCCATGATATTTTGGACTACCAAGTAAAATAGAATTTTTGATTCCGTCAAAGACGGGTACGTTTGCTAGTCAGATATAAATCAATATTTAGAGCAATCAGTTGGAAACCCCACAGTTACTTCGCAGGAATGCTTGGCATTCCTATCTCTTCTCTCTTAATGACAGTTAAGAGATCCAACCGTCTCTGAACCAGTGCGCTTGGTTTCCCTCTCTTATCTCTCCTGAAGACGGTTCAAACCGAAAATTAGAGACTGTAAGTGTGTTCTTTTAATTTCTCTATGCTTCTTTTTCAATATTGAACTATATTTGTCCGTTTTAAATCGTATTTCCAACGAAAAGGTATATATATATATATATGAGTTAGCTTCAGCTACTCAAAGGGACTACTTCTACCCGATGACGACGACTGTCGAAATATCGTTGTGAGTCTTTTGTGTGTGTCTTTATTTGTTTTTTCTCTTTCATGTGTTAACTATATATATATATATATATATATATATATATATATATATATATATACTTTGAATTGAAATTGAAATCAGACGGTCCAAACGGACAAATAATTAAAGTTACAGCTAGAGAACACAAGAAAAAGGACGAACACTCACGAATCTCGATTATTTCGGCGTCTTGCCGTCTTCAGGAGAGTAGAAAGAAAGACAATAAAATAAAAGGAGAAAGAATGAAGGAACGGAGACGTAAATGCGTCCACTGGCCGATGTAAACTCAGTTTTACAGAGTTTACATCGGCCAGTGGACGCATTTACGTCTCCGTTCCTTCATTCTTTCTCCTTTTATTTTATTGTCTTTCTTTCTACTCTCCTGAAGACGGCAAGACGCCGAAATAATCGAGATTCGTGAGTGTTCGTCCTTTTTCTTGTGTTCTCTAGCTGTAACTTTAATTATATATATATATATATATATATATATATATATATATATAATAAAAGGAGAAAGAATGAAGGAACGGAGACGTAAATGCGTCCACTGGTCGTTATCAGCCTTTGGAGCGATTCACTTCTTTTCCTGAAGACGAGGACATCGAAATATAGTAGTGAGTTCAGTGGTTTCCTTTCTATGTGTTCTTTTTTAAATTCTAGTTTATATATATATATATATAACTTTAAATTACACAAAGCACGACACAGAAAAGAGAATACAAAGAAAACTTACAGAATTCAATATTTCGAACTGTTGTTCGTCATCAGGAGAGTAGACTAGAAGAGAGGACGAAGTGAGAGAGATCTCCCCACGTCGAAGAACGGAGCGCGAATGAAGAAATAAAGAGTCAACCGAAGAGAGCAGCACTAGCGTAAAAAAGGAGCTAGGCACTAAACGTCGGAGAACGGAGAAAGCAAAAACAATAGATAAAATTATAAATTAAAAGTTATAAAAAAGTAAATAATAAAAAAATAAAAAATAAATAAATAAATAGATTAAAAAAAATAAAAATAAAAAATATATATATAATAAAAAAAGGAAAAAATTAATAAAATATACATATATATATATATATGAATATATAAGTTAAAAATAAAAGGAAAAACAAATAAAAGTTAACGCTTCTGATTTAAACCGGGATCTGATCGGGCCCCCAATAACCATATGTGGGCCTCCTCAGACGCTCTTAATGTCAAACTACGGTCATCAGTGGTCACTAGCTTAATGATTTGAACAGTTATATAATATATGATGTAATGATATATATATATATATATATATATCCGTTTTGTTTTATAACCACATTCCAGGGATTTCCAATTAAACTGATCACCTAGTCATTCACTTCTACATCTTTTTCTGATGACTACAGGTGTCGAAATTAAGAAGAAATATTGTCAGTTTTTCCCAAGGGATTTTCACTGTAATTTATCTTGTCCTCATGGATCCTATTATTACTTTATATCCCAAAGAACTGGAAATAACGCAGAATGGAAAAAAAATCACTTACTAATTACGATTGATATTTCGAACAAGTCATCAACAACAAAGATAAGAAGAAAAGGTGAAAACCTACGATAGTAATATCAAACAGCCACTGATACCAAAAGCGATTTATTGTTACCGAGATAGTAACTCAGCTTGTAAGCAAACAAACAGATAAGAAGTCTGGGCTTTGCTATGCCAGACAGAGAACTTAGCTCTAGCAAAGAAAAATCTCTGAACATCTGAATACTGTTAACGAAGGTATATTTAATCATTGATTAAAATGTTAGATAATAATGCTCCTTGTTATCAGCATTATTATCTAGGAATCTATGAAATAACGAGAAACCAAAGTATTTACATAATTCCTACATATAATCACTCAACAACTTACATAGTACCATTGAGGATCTTGAATAATGGAAACAAATCACGAAACCATAAAAACTAAGAAGCAATAAGGACAAACTATATTTTTTACAGTTTTTTTTTAACAATAAACCATTCATGACTGAACTGGATATTTTGCTCAAGTTACCTATATTATTATTTTGATAATTTCATTAGCTGTTTTTTTTAATAATCATATGATTATGGGTATTTTGTCTTCATTTTGAATAATTACAATAATACTTATGTTTTCAAAATTAAAATTATGTTCACTGTCAACAGAAAGATAGACAAAAACACAACCCAAAAACGAAATTATTAATATCATACTCGTATTTAATCAGAGTCAAACTATCTCATAAATATTCCTTTGCCTTATCTAAGTATACTCCATATTTAAGTTCAAACAAGTTAGATTAATTATAATAACACTGAAAATTCCATTCAACCGTGGCTTTACTTAAAAAATATATGTATTTATATAGTTTCTCGATTAAGTTATGGTGTATCTGCAGTTACTATTCGTTCACTTAGAACGGTTTGAAATTAACTGAATGAAATATTTTATTCATTAAATATTGTAGCAACATACTATTTGAGAATATTTTTTCAACATTTATTTTGCTCGAAACAAATTGAATACTATAATAATTAATTGCTACATATTTAAGTCTAAACGTTGTATTGATTTCATGTTTCAAGAGTGATAGGATAGAAATTTAAGATATAGGTAGCGAAAACGCCCAATAACAAAAAGTTTTTTTTTTCTTCAGTTTGTGTTTATTTGTAGTAATTGTTTCGCAAGTTTATTTGTACTACCTGAGATATCAAAACGTAACTCAGAAAGTAGGCAAGAGTGTTGAGAAAAGTAGCACTGTGATAGATAAGTGACTTGAAAATCAAGTAAATAATGTTGGACAGTAGATACACCATACAAACCGAGGTAACAATGTGGATGAAAAGCATACTTATTCCAAATCACGCTATCTAAGAATAAATGCATTAAAAAAATACACAAAGAAAACAAAAACTGACCCGCTGCAAAACTTATTCAAGAACGTGAAAAACAACTGATCCATCATGAAAAAAACCTTTTATTCTTTAGTTTTTTTTCTTAATGGTTTCTAAAATCTTCATCCACCCAACAATGAGACATCATATATAATTAGCAGTTTTTATTAAATTAAAATACAATTGTAAAAAGTTATTGAATCGTTAACTGCTTAATTTTTAAAATACAATATTAGCAATTACTGTTATTGACAGATTTGCTTTGATCAAAGTTATTTAATCCATTCTTCAATTACTAGTTACCACCCATTGTTAACGAGGGACTAGCTATCAGGGTGTTAAGAACTATTCAGCTCTTATTAAGTTTTTAATTATCTGTGTGTGTTAAAATAGTGTGGCTTTATTTATATTAGTAAATACAAGAAACGATCCACAAGGACTATAAAACTTTAAATTACACAAAGCACGACACAGAAAAAAGAATAAAAAGAACACTTACAGAATTCAATATTTCGAACTGTTGTTCGTCATCAGGAGTAGACTAGAAGAGAGGACGAAGTGAGAGAGATCTCCCCGCGCTCCGTTCTTCGACGTGGAGAGATCTCTCTCACTTCGTCCTCTCTTCTAGTCTACTCCTGATGACGAACAACAGTTCGAAATATTGAATTCTGTAAGTGTTCCTTTTATTCTTTTTTCTGTGTCGTGCTTTGTGTAATTTAAAGTTTTATTTATATTAGGTATGAATAGTGACAATATCCTCTACTCATATCTCAACACATATACTTTCTCATAACACTTACATGCATTATAATTTAAAGAAATTATATCTAAATTAGACCAGAAATATACATTAATTAAAAAGTATTACCTGTAAGAACAACTTTCCCTGAAACGAATATAAGAAGTACTATCCTCGGTTTCACCATTCGATATATTAATCCAGGAAACAACTCTGGTTCATAACTGAAAAACACATGCTTCATATAAATTTTAAAACTTACTTACAGTTTTTACATAGATGTAAAACTATTGAGCAGTCCTTCTTCCAAACTTACTCTTACTTCATTGAAAGTGTGACTCTATTATACTGAAACTTTTTACTTTTATACTTTCTAGATTTGGTTAAAATGCTATCTTTATTCAAACGTTGAATGTTGCTTAAGATATTTCAATGTATCAAAAGTCATGATATTATAAAAATCAACATATCATACAGAATACGGAATTCTAAAGAAGGACCAAAAGATCTTTCTTATGATAAAATGTTGATATTTCAATAAATGTTTAATACAATAAACCGAAAACGGTTTTGTGATTTTTGTTTAACACAAATAAATACTTCTAATAACTATAAATATGTTTCTTTAGGTTTCAAAGTTGTACTGCTTAATTTGGAACAGAAGATGAAGTAACAACATAAAGCCATTAAAGAACAAAATAAACAAATATAATCTTAAAACTACTTAATCGGATAGAATTATCTAAACGACTGAGTTGTGCAATTTGAAAAATAAATTGAAATCTAATGGAATATAATTTAAGAAAATACTTTAAAAATTATTCATGTTGTTAAATTAATGATACATCAGATTAATTATTTAACATCCTTTCATGGTTAGCAGAGTTTTTCGTAAAGGAGGTTTTTTTTAGAAATAATTATAAAAGGGAGCAGTTCATTTTTCCAAGTGGTTAACGATGACACCTAATAAAATAAACAAGGTGGTCTTAAAACCAAAATTTTACATTTTCTATATTTATAGTATTTTTGAATCTTATTGTCAGTATACGATTACAGTTAAGAATTTGAATTTCAATAGTTCTTTAAAATTCTGTTCTGAGACATCAAAAATTATAATTTTATATTTCTGGAATAGAAAAATTTGATTAATTTCAAATGAGAAGAAAGATAATTTATACTTATTGTGAAAAACAGAGAAACTAATCTAATAATCATAGAGGTACTCTAAAATATCAATTATTATTATACTGTATAGGTTGTGAAGTATAAATTTATGATTTTATCATAAATCTTACCGTCATACTTCGTAAGATGATCATCTTACGAGGTATGACGGTTTTACCTATTTCTAATAAAAATCATAATAACCTCAGTGGTATTAACAATATGCATGTATATAAATTTATGGACTAGAGCTATTCAATATGATAAAACACATCATCCCAGTGTCCTCAAAATAGTTCTACAAAACTTTTTAAAAGATCTAAAACATTATGAAGTTCGAAACCAATTCGATAAAACAAAGGATATACCTCTACTAATTGCTGCACTTGGTATAAATATTTGTATATATATTTAATACCATTAAAGGTCATTGGAATTAAACGTATAAATAAAAACAAATAACTTTAAGTTGATAACAAAAAACGATCAAATATAGGAGTGGTTATATTTCATTAAAGTTCATATCTACAAATCTAGAAAAGCTGAACTGTACTAAATAGATTTACTCCAATTAAAAAAAATAAATTGAGCATTACTACATCTAAAATTGAGTAGAAAAATTAAAACAAAGAGATTTAAAAAAAAATGTTAAGGAGTTTAACCCACATTATATAAATTTAACTTAAATTTCATTCTTAAAATAGTTCTACGGTTTCATTACGTATTTAACGACAATAATGTTCACAAAGGAACTTCTATGCAAGGTATTAAAAAGGAATAGAGGTGCCTGAAAAAATAATTTTTAAAAATTCTTTCAAAAATAGCAGACAGACTACATGCCGTCATTAAAAGTTGAGAGTTAAAATGTAAACAAAAGGATTAACTTTCTGCATATTTAGATTTTTTTTTTTCAAATTAAAATTTTAAAAAAAATTGTATTTTTGACAGTTAAAGAAGATTTTGTATTAGGATGACCCATGCAAACTTAGGGATAATATTTTGGCCCTGAGAAAGGCGGAAATAAAAACACATAAACTTAGAGGAATATATGCATAAAATTCTCTATAAACCTATTTATTTCCTCAGGACTTATCACTAGATAAAATTTTACATGTGCATCTTACGTTAAGATTTAAGGTACGTCAATTTGAATTTAAGTCAAGAGGTTATTTCATAGTGAAGATATGAATAAACCAAAATTTTACCTAATTAGGTAAATTAAAGCCTATTAACAGGTTTAATTACCTGTTACAAATACAAACAAAATAAGTATTATTTTAAATTAACGAAACCATAAATAGTATAGTATAATTTACTATACATCACCTCATAGTCAATAGAAGTCTTCTGACGAAACTAATTATGAAGGAATTAAATTTAAATAATTCATAATGCATAGCTTGCTTTTCTTTATATTCTAAAGTTTTAAAAGAACATTTTATGAAGTTTAGACGATTCCCCCCCCCTCAAAAAAAGGCAACTTTCTTCTGAGTCAATTAATGAAGAAAGAAAGAAATTTCCAATAAAACTCTGAATATAGAATCATGAGGTCAGCAAATATAAGCACGTGCATATTCTTATTGCAAAAATTCTGCAAATATACGTTTTATTGCCTGATATTAGAATTAATAATATAATATTTAGTTATGTTTGCCACTCAAGGTAAAAAAGACATAACATATTTTTTATGAAATGATCATAATAAGTATTTATTTCGACTCAATAAAATAACTTGTGTTAACCACGTCATAAAACTACGAACTATGTATTTCTAAATTTTTAACTAAAAACATATTTGTAAGTGGTCGACTAAAATACGATGCTTATTTTGTTTATACTGGTTCTCAAACCAGTATAAATTTCAAATTCTTCTTAACATACAATTTTTCCTCCATTTGAGTCGACATGTTTAGTAAACACTGAATCCTTAACTCCAATACAACATATTAACTTGTAACTTATTAAAACGTCATGACAAGAAAGAAAGTTGTAGAAATATCTATTACAATCACCTGCTAAACTGTCCATGGGTGAGTACTAAACCTTCAAGTCTTATGGGGAATTTCACGTCACAGCTGCCAACCATATTCTGAACTTTGAAATCTAAGAATTTAGCCTGCAAAATAATTCTATCTAAATACACCAATTAATTAAAATAATATTTCAGTTAAGTAGTTTTATTTTTTTTCAAACCTGAAAACCAAGTTTTTGAATTATTCTGGCATATTTTCGGGCAGCCAATCGTGAATCTTCTTCACTTTTGGCTCCAGTGCAGACCATTTTTCCTGAGCTAAATATAAGAGCTGTTGTTCTCGGTTCTCTAATTCTCATAATAACAGCAGCGAACCTCTTCGGATTGTATTCAGCATTTCTGGCATGCAAAGCAATTTTCTTTAAGTCTAGCTTACATCCGAGATTAATAGTTGCAACTATATTCCTAAAATCACATACACATGTTATAAAAACATTAAATGTTAAATTTATTTTCAGTCTTTCCAAAAACTTCTAACAATTGGAAGTAATTTTTTAACTTACTGAAGTTGGGGGATAACTCCAGGATCTGTTGATGCAGGAGTGGCTGGGGCAGGTGTCATAGGTTCTGAGGATAAGTTGTTCGAATGATCCATACAATTAACCATAGGAGACATCATGGATTGCTACAATATAATAATTAGGTACATGCTCGTAATCATTTAAATAGTTAAATATAACAAAAGGAAAAAAATATGTTACTGGTGTTTGAGGATGCATTAAACTTTGTGGTCCAGTAAACCCAAGAGGTGATGAGAATGAATGCATGGATTTAGATGCGCTGTTCAAGGAATTTTGTAAAGGAAGTAGCGGAGGCATTTGGAGCTGCTGGTTTTGTGAGAGCTGTTGCTGTTGCTGTTGGGCTATAGGTAATATCTGCTGGTCTTCTTCGGGCTGATGTAAAGGAGTTCCTATACTAGGAATACTAAAACCAGGACTTGGGAGCATATGATCCATGATTGAAATTCTATGACACACCTAGCACATTGAAAATAATGATTACAGAGTACAAAATAATTTTAACTTCCTTAGGTGGCCTCGTATATTCAATGTTAAAATAGAAATGTCTGGTATGATAACAAATCACAGTTAACACTCTCAACAGTTATCACTTAGCGGCATTACCTGATTATCAACAAACAAACGATCAGCTTTGCCTATTTCATGAACTAAATTATAAACCAAAAAAAAAAGAAATATTCAAAAATTTGTTATTTTTAACTAAATAAAAAAATTCCTAAATGCAATTGATTTTTTTAAAACAACCCTTTAAAAAAAAATGTAATTAGCCAACCCTGATTGACTTCGTGTTTTGACAGTTAACAGTGTGAGCATTATCAATTTTAGTTTTACTTTGATTTAAATTATTTTCTTGGCTTTGAGCTGTTTTTCATTCAACTTTTAAAGTGAATATTGTAGTTAATTTAGGAAAAGTTGACGTAGAAAGGGGATTATGGCTGCGTTACCGTCGCCGACTCAAATTGCTGGAGATCATTTTCCTATGTATTCTGCTCTTTTTGAGAGTGTGAAAAAACCAGATGGAAATGTACCAGCTCCTGATGCTGCCAAATTGTTGAAGAAATCTGGTTTACCGGATATGGTTCTCGGTAAAATTTGGGACATGTCTGATACTAATGGCAAAGGTTACTTGAACAAGCAGGGGTTTTTCATTGCTCTGAAGTTGATTTCAGTAGCCCAAACAGGTAAGAATATAGATATGTCACTTCTCACGAATGCAGCTCCTCCTCCAAAATTAGGTAACACTCCAATACCAGTTCCACCTTCAGTCCCTAAAACTATTGATTGGTCAATATCTCCTTCAAAAAAAATTGAATACGAACAACTATTTGAATCTTTACAACCATGTAATGGCTACATTCCAGGAAACAAAGTTAAGAGTTTATTACTCGATTCCAAACTACCAGTCGATACTTTGTCTAAAATTTGGGAACTAGCTGATATTGATAAAGATGGTAGTTTAAACAAAAATGAGTTTGCTATTGCAATGCATTTAGTTTATAAAGCTTTAGAAAAATATATTATTCCTAATACTCTTCCTCCAGAATTACAATCGTCGATACAGCAGAACCAAGCACCGTTAGAGAAGAAGGCATCATTGAAAAGTTCTGATGTGACCTGGGTGGTATCTGTTGAGGAAAAATCTCAGTATGACATCCTGTTCAAGGCGACAGATATTGATGAAGATGGATTTGTGTCAGGGATTGAAGTAAGGAATGTATTTTTACAGTCAGGGCTTCCCCATAATATCTTAGCAAATATATGGGCCCTTTGTGACATTAAGCAATGTGGTAAACTGAACGATGAACAATTTGCTTTGGCAATGTGGTTAATAAAAAGAAAGATAAGTGGTACAGAAGTACCTGTTGCTTTGACTCCTGAAATGGTTCCTCCAAGCTTTTATAACAAAGGAGCTTCAAATGAAAACAACAATTTAGCCCATGAGAATCCTGAAATAGAAATGATTAATAAAGATATAGAAGAGATGAAGCGTGAGAAACAAATGTTAGAAGGAGAAGTCTTGCAAAAAGAAGCTGATGTTAAAATAAAAACGGGAGAAACAAATTCTTTACAGGGAGAACTTGATACTCTTATTGCCACCTTGAAACAACTGGAAAATCAAAAATGTGAAGCTCAAAAACGGTTGGGTGATCTTAAAAATAATGTTAACAAGCTACAACAACAAGCGGACGAACAAAATAAAATTATTATGAACCAGGAAAAAGAAATCAATAGTAAGAAAGAAGAAATGGATCGCCTTAAAAAGGAAGAAGAAGATTTGAAAACTAGTCATAAAGAGTTATCTAGTGAAATCAATACCTTGGATAACAGTTTACAGGAAACTCAATTGAATATAAGTCAAATAAAAACGTTATTGTCTCAAATAAGTGAATTTCATAAACAATTAAAGGAAGCTACTGAACTTTTAGATTCATATTTAAGAAGTGGAGATGTTACTAATGTCTCTAATATGTATCTCTCTCTTGAACCTGTTTTTAAAGAAGAACCATATCAAAAGATTGTTTACTGCAACAAGGAACCGGAATCTACCGTGCAAGCAATTAAAGAATCTCCAAAAGCTAATAAAGCATATTCTCAGAATGCTTTCTCCAGTGATCCGTTTACATCGAACAATAATTTTTCCCCTGCTTTTAATACAAATGTTACTAATTCTGATCCGTTTAACGCTTTTGAGTCTAATGACTTTCAAAACAAAGCAGATCCATTTGCTAGTGCTGATCCTTTTGATTCATCTCAAACAAAAATTGAGAAGAGTCAAGATGATAGTGATCCATTCGGATGTGAACCTTTTGCAGCTCCTGCCTTACCTCCAAAGAATAAACAACCACCACCTAGACCTGCTCCTCCTCGACCCCAACCACCTGCCAAGAGTCCAACACCACAAAAGAAAGAACAGTCAGATTCCTTTGCCGATTTTTCTACTTTCTTCCCTAAATCTGATTCTCAAAATAAACTAGACTTCACTGAAGATCCATTTGGAAACTACCGATATGAGGATCCCTTTGGTATTGTAGATCCTTTTGACAAAAAGAATCCCACTGAAAACCATGTGCAAGAAGATTTCCCAGATACCAAGTAATTCACTATTCTTCAAGGCAAACTAGTTCACTTTTTTGATTCATTTTACCCTTTGGCATTTAATATCTTAAATGTGCAAAAAAAATGCTAGTAATTTAGAAAATGAAAGTGTATCTCGAACTTCATGACTACTTCTAAATATCCAGTAATTATTAATTTTATTTCACAATTAATGAATAGTCGCTAGTATTTTATTTCTGTGAATTCACTGTTATATAAAAGCTGCATTTAAACTATTTATATCTCACTACCTAAGCTTAAAAATACCTTTTTAAATGTAACTATGTTGATTACTTTTGTGTATAAATTTGTTAATCGGTTGTAAATATTTTGTCGTTGTATATTTCGTATTATTTATTTTTATTAAATAAAATGATTTTTACCTTCATTTCTTTAATATATAGTTTTTTGTGTTTTTTTTTCTAACGATTATTGTGTATGTACCTTATATGAATCGCTGTGGCATATAATCATTATAAGAATAAATACAAGATCCACGTTACTTACTTGACTTTAACTACCTTGATCTACTAAATCTCTAGACCAGGGTTCTTAACCTTCGAATGATTCCAGACCCCCAATGGATTGTCCAATATGGTACCATACCCCCTTCACTTGACTGTTGAAATAATTATTAACAATCCTATTATTTGCCAGTATATCTTCCAAATATGTCAGTACCTTGAATATCCTGTACTGTAGATATTGATTGCGAGGAATATGAAAAAATCATAAGCATTGATCATTTTTTTACATATCTAGTGAAAACAAAATTAAAGTTACAGTCCATTTTTATTACACAAAAGAAGAAAGAGAACATAAATGTAAATTTTTTTTACAAAATCGACAACATAAAACATACTTTTACTAGCCGAGTGAGATATTTGCTGTTTTTCTGCAATCAAAACATCGAATCGTGGTACAGTTGCTGTCAAAGCAACTCGCATGTCATCCGACACATCAAGTCTATTTCTCCACTTTGATTTCATATTTAATAATGCAGAGAATCCTATTTCACAGAGATGGCCACAATACCCACTGTCAGTGCTGCCAACTCTACAGATTAATCTTTAGGTCCAGATTTTTACGTTCATTTGAGATTGTCAGATTTTAAGTACTTCCAAGCATAGCGACAGTGAACAAGAACAGAAGCATAACTAAAAAAAAAATTACCTGTGAACAATAATAGGTACATAATAGAAGAAAATAACGTGAGATACTAAAAAAATACCTGACTGCGAGAGATCGAGTCCCATACCCCCAAGGGGTATGAATACCCCCGGTTAAGAACCCCTGCTCTAGACTATTACATCTACACACATATAATACACCTCTCCAAGAACATTGATTGTTCTGTGAAACTAATATTAAAGTAACTAGTCTGTTCCTTATGAAAACATAACGGTAACCAAATAATCATTCAAATTCATGTGGCATATATAGCTTATTGCTATTCAATACTCAATATCTTACGAGTAGTATTACGACTCCTTCAGGCATAATTTTTCGTAATGACCAACTAAGATAGTTTTAAAATAATACTATGAACAATATTATAGACGTAAGGAAAGCTTTCTTTTAATCTCGTTATCACTTTACAAAACATACCTTATATTTGTACTGCTCATTTAATATTTTCTATATTCAGTCTTTCTTATAATAGTTACACGTTACTTACTTTTATTAACTTCATAGTAAAATAATACCCCACGAAGAATAAATATGTAATTCAATAGGCTTTTATGTTTGAAATATTGATAAAATTTCAAGTGAATCGGAACGTGTTAGAATTAGCCCATCAGGTAAAAATGTATTCATAAAAAAAATATCAAAGGTTATATGAATGAATATAGGAACTATTTCTAATTACTCTAATTAGAATTTTAGTTCTTAATTTCATTTATGAAAAGATGTTTATGTATCCAACATATATATCATACAGTCTAAAGCAGGCAATAAAGCCGCAAGTTCCCACCTTGTTATTCAGGAAACAAATGTAGTTTCTCTGATTTCCCAATCTGAAGTTTAACCAATATTCAAGTCAAATGTATTATTAATTATCTATATTTTGTTTAATATCGGTAGCAACGTAAACATACTTCTTCATTTATCCCTCTTCCAGAACAGTTGTTGACTTTATGGTTCTGAAGAGCATTTCCTACTTTGATACCATCTTTCACATATTAATTGTCAACTAATAGGCCAGAGCCAAAGAGTTCTGATCTAAAATTCTTTCTGCATCAATATCGTGCAGAAAGAATTTTAAACAATGGAAAAAAAGGTTCATACATATATTACCCTCCAAAAATGTAGCTGTTAAGGAGCTTTAAATATAGTATATGGTGATTTTAACTCATTTGGATTTTGAAATATCCTGCACACACGAGCAATCATCGAAACCCATTTTATTGGACTCAGGAGACCCCAAGACATGGATTTCAGTTGAAAACTTTATATCAAAACTTTAGCGTGAGCACAATTAACTTTATTAAGAGGGAAATTAAAGTTAAAAAAACTGACACCAACACTTTATAAACCTCATTATTAATTTGTTGCAAGAATTGAATGGGAGGAAAGTATCACACTAAGTACATACTCTTAAATATTAATCAAACCAATCAAAGAACTTGAGGGATCAAGAGTAACCAGAGTGAAAAAAGTGATCAAAAATAACTAATATACAGAAACTATACACTGTCAAACTGTACAGAACAAATATAAAAAATATGAATTATTCATAATACTGTAGCATGTCGACTAACTTTTAAAGACACAACAGCCACCTACCCATACACAACATAATCGAAAAAAAACTTCAAAAGCGGACTAAGGGGACTCAAAAAACCAAAAAACGTGTAAATCCATCAATTTTGAAATCGAAAATTTTCACTTTTATTATCCCTTTACTGGTAGCAAATGTTAAGGATTTTCATTCATTCTAACGACAATATTGGTAAAAAGAATGAGAAAGGTTTATTTTGAAAGATGAGAGATATTTGGACAAAGATAAAAAAAACTTTCTCAGACTTATTGGACGCAAGTGGATGACTAATCACCATCAATCTCAACCTACATTAAATACCTTCTTTCTAGGTTATTACTCCTAGAGTGGAGCTAAATGTTTATGGCTTAAAATTATGACACATCTCATAGGAAATAATATACTTCCTGTAATAATAACCCATATAAAACTACTATAATTCAATGCAATAAAAATTGTTACAATTTAAATAAGTATGAACTAAACGGACGGTATTTTAAACTATTGACAATTTATATTTCAAATATGAAATAAACAAAAAAAAAATTTAAATTGATTTCAGTTTTTTCATACATACATATTTTAACTCAAATGTAACGAATTTCAAAAACTTCAAATTTTAATTCAAACAATCTGTAGTTAAAACGAAATATATTATTAAATAGGAAAAAGGAAATTCAATAAATTAAGAAATATTGTCCAATTTTCTTTTATGGAAGTTCCAGAACTTTAACAAAAAAAAAAAAAGAAAAAACATTATACCTTGATTATTCAAATAACACTTGAGAAAAATTGAGTTGGTAAACAAAATTAGACATAATATTTGTTACATTAAATATAAAATTTTAACCAAACAAAAAAGAAATAAATATAACTCTATTGTAATAACAACTTAATATAATCAGAGCATATATTATGGAAACATTTTTTTGTAGTGAAAGTAGAAAAGTCAAAAAACAAGTAAGTCAATATGTAGAAAATTTGCAGCAGAATTATCTGCAAGCAGCCATTATTGCAGCTACTGAATCAAAATCAATCTTCTCTGTAATATTCTTTGTTTTGATGTTTTCATCTTGATTCGCAATAAAAACCATGTTATCTGGAAGCTCTTTCCAGCCATAGCGTTGAATCCATGATGATAAAACATCATCTAAAACAAGCCATGAATCAGAATAAGCAGCCTCAGGCTCAAATGTTGTAAAAATATTGTTATAGTAATATTTTAATCTAATTAAAAATATTGATAGTAATGCATATAAAATCCTATCTGTTATTCCCATAACTCTAGGACATCTACAACTACTATGAGGTGTAAGCACTCCCAATACATGTGACTATATAGTGGCGACTTCATTTTGTGATCTTATTGCATCAAGAGGGCGAACATGTCTCGTCTAAGCATCTTCCTTTGGTGTTGGTCTGGCATCCAACTTGGGTTAGGTATATCTTAAAAATAGAAGCCTCTGTGTCAAGGAATCCATGGTAATATTCGCAGGTTTTGCAAAGTATCAAGAGATTGCCAAGTGGCTGGGACCCTTTTTAAATAATGTGTTTGTACAACACGAGAAGCATCTCTTTCTTTTTCGATGCTTGATGGAATTTGATCAATTATTTTACTGGCTAAAAAAGCAAAATATTTGGTTTTAGATATTCTAGAATAGAATAATTACAAATACTGATAATAATAATAAATTTTAATGTCTACTGTAATTCAATGTTTACAATAAAATTGTAGATTACAATGGATATAGTAAATATGAAATCTTACTCTATGTTAATTGAAATGGTTTTTTTTCACTAATTCAATTATGAGCTTTTATTTTTATTAATACTTAAGAAAAAAGTAGTGCACTCTTCAGAATAACATTTCTCCAATAAAAACGCTTATGACTTATGAAAACAATTTAAATATTATTCTTTAAAAATGTTAAACAGTTATCTATTATACTCGGAATTCTACTTTTATAAGAGTTGTAAACAATTTTCACAAAAAATATGAAATAATTATTCTTTATGCGAATGCAATACCACATCTTATATACCAGACATGGGCAAACTTTTGTGAACTGTTGGCCGCATTATATAATTTCCAAAAGACCGCGGGCCACATTGTAATTTCTGAGGTATGACGATACATACAGCTTATATGTATAATATCTTCGTGTTTGACTCTGACGAAGACCGCTTGTTACGGTTGAAAGATCTTAGTCTTGTTTTCCCATTTCTTATTGTGGTTTGATCATTGATATATATATATAAGTTACGCGTGTCCGGGTAATGAATAGGTTTTTAAAAAAAAGGAATTTAAATAAACTAGCTCGCACGTGATTGAAGACAAGAATCGAGTTTATTAGTCAGCTCCTTCTGTTTATAGGAGAGGCAATGTTGATACGGACTTCAACCCTCTAGTCTCTCGCGGGCCGGCGTCTCTCGCGGGCCGGCATTACTGCCCCCTCCCAGTCCTTATCAACAATGCTCTCCGTACAAGTGTCTGAGTTATATCATAAAATAACAAAACAAAACTTGACTCTAAACATAAGAAATGAATATAATGTTTTAACATTCAAAAATAAAATGACGTCCACACAAGTAACTGAATTAACATTGTTTATAGAAATTACAGAAATAACAAAAGATGAACTTCTATGATTATTTGTACAAAACAAAAATAACAAAATTAACAAAGGTAAACACACATAACTACACTATATCGTTCGCACCATTGGTGGGATTTTCCTTCTCACCCGTCGCAGTTCCTGAAAATGAACTATTTCTTGTTTCAGGGTGTCCGTTCCTATCCTCCATATCTGTGCTCTGTACCGTGGTAACGTTGCGAGTACTTCGTATGGCCCTACGTATCTCGGGTCCGATTTCCTTCGCTTCTGCCTATTCAGTTTATATACGAAGTCCCCTTCTTGTATCAACCCTACTGTTTCTTCTGCTTTCCTTTGATTATATTGCTTGGTCCATCTTTCTTTTGCTGCTTTGACTCTATTATGTAACCTTTGTGGATCCGCTTCCTTTTTCCGCAATTCAAATGGTGTTGCCTCTGTGGTCGAGTGAATACTACTGTTGTATGCTAGGACCGCTCTGGCCATTGCCACATGACCCTTTATGTTTTTTGCATCAGCCAATAACTGCAAGTGTTCCGTTAGAGTGTTATGTAGTCTCTCTATTGCTCCGTGGGACCTTGGATGACCCGGTGTACACCAATGGGGGTTTATATTGAATTCTTTTAACAGGGTTTTTATTTTAACGTTGTTGAACTCTCGCCCTCTGTCCATATAGATCGTTCTCGGGCAGTCAAACGTGGCCAAATACGACAGCAATGCCTCTTCTGTACTTTCACTTGATTTACTTGTTAGTGGCCATGCTGAGGCTAACTTCGTTAGTCTATCTATTGTTGTTAAATATTTGTTTCCGTCGTATGTAAATATATCAATTTCTAGCTCCTCAAAGGGTCCCTCGGGCGTCTGACTTTGTAATAATGGAGGTACAAGTGGTACTCTTTCATACTTCCTCCTTTTGCATATTTCACAGTCCTTTATCACTTGGGCTATCCTCTTGCCCATTTGGAGCCAGTAATGCGACCTCTGTAGATGTTTAAGGGTCTCTGTGACACCACGATGGTTGGTTTTTCCCCTGTGATAATTTAGGATGACCTCTTTCTGCTGCTCTTCGTCTTCTACCGTTTCTACCTGGTTCTTACAGATTATGAAATGAGCTCCTTGTCTCAGCTCTCTTTCCTGAATTAGTCGGAGTAGTCTATTTTCAAGTTCTTGTGATTCTATAAAGAAATGGTATACCTTTCCTGGCACTGTTAGTTGGTTTATGACTGTACTTAATTGTTCGTTGTTCGCTTTCGTTCCTCCTGTAATAATATTTATTTTTAAGTGGCCATATTTGTGCAATTGGGTGTTTATTATTTCTTCTGTGTCGTCTTTTATAATTATTTGATTTCTCTTGTTGTTTATTATATCCTGACTAATCTCAGCTTCCGGTCCATTTCGTTGTTCTTGGTCTTCATCTGCGTCTGGTGTCCAGTTGGCGAAGAACTCTCGCACGTCCCTGGAGGTACTTGGCTCTCTCGTACTACTTCTCGTAATGACGTTGACGTTTCTGGACAAACAGTCGGCTACTTGATTATCAACGCCCTTTACGTGCTGGACCCTGAAGTTGTATGCAGCTATCCTTTCTTTCCACTTTGCTATCCGGGCTGACGTCTCCTTTAAATTCCCGATCCACATTAGGGGCCTATGATCTGTTCTAATAGTGAACTCAGCCGCAAAAAGGTAGGGTCGGAAATGTTCTACAGTCCACACTATGCCTAACATTTCCCTTTCTATTGTGCTGTACCTTTTTTCTGCTGGTGATAATTTTCTGCTGGCGTAGGCTATTGGTCGCTCTCCCTGGATAGTTTCCTGCATCAAGACTCCCCCGATAGCTTCTTGACTGGCATCTGTCATTACAATGAATGGTTTGTTTAGGTCAGGGAATTGGAGCAACAGCGGGCCCCGCAACGCCTTCTTACACTGCTCCACTGCTTCTCTTAGATCTTCTGTTTGTATAAACTTCTTTCCTTTCTTTAAACTGTCCGTCAAGGGGTTCGTGATTGCTGCAAAGTCCTTTACGTACCTTCTATAGAAACCTATTATACCTAGAAAAGCCCTGATGTCTTTGGGTCCCTTTGGATAGGGTAATCGATCTATTGCTTCAACCTTCTTAGGGTCGGGTCTTACTCCTTCACCTGAGATAAGGTGCCCCATAAATCTAACCTCTTTTTGATATAAGCGGGTTTTATCCATCGCTACCTTTAAGCCAAAGTCCCTTATTCTTTTCAGCACCCTTGTAACATGTTCCTTATGCTCTTCTATTGACTTACTGAACACTATGATGTCATCCATGTAGATTTGCGTAAAGTCTTCTCCCAGTCCTTCAAGCAGTTCATCCATGAGGCGTTGGAACGTGGAAGGCGCATTCTTTAGGCCAAAGGGCATCCTCAAAAATTCGAAGTGGCCTCTATCGAACGTAAAGGCCGTCTTCTCGACATCTCTCGGGTGCATCCTAATCTGGTGATACCCGGCCTTGAGGTCGAAGGTACTGAATACAGTTGCTCCTGCCATATGGTCGAGTATGTCTTCTATCCTTGGCAGAGGGTATCTTTCAAGCTTAGTGTACTTATTTAACTCTCTAAAATCTACTACCAACCGGTATTTAGGGGGTTTACCCTCCTCGACCTTTTTCGGGACCAGCCAAATAGGGCTCGAAAATTGCGACTTAGACCTCTGTATTATGCCCTGGTCCAGCATTTCCTTTATTTGCTCCTGCATTATCTTTTTCAATTGGTGTGGGTACCTTCTAGGTTTCACGTAAACAACTGTACCTTCAGGGAGTTCTATTTGGTGTTTGACCCTACCTGTAGCTGATAACCTCTGTCCTTCACTATAGAATACTTTTTCAAATTCTTTCATTAATTCACTCACCTGATGTTCTCCTGGTATCACTTTTCCACAGTTTACCGTTATTCTCTTCCCTGGTTTAACTCTCCCTTCCACGAAGTATTTCCTTTTTCCTAGTTTAATGTCCCACTTCCCTCTTTTACACTCAGGTTTTGCATTGATTCTCTCCAAAAAGTCGCACCCTAGAATAACTCCATATTTCTGGGTCTCTAAGTGGGTCACATGCACTTTCATCTCCAAGGTCTCTCCTATTAATTCTCCCATCTCTACCTGTAATTCGCCTACCAGGCTCTTCCTTCCTGCCATGGTGACCAAGGTGCAGTTGCACGGTGTCAGCCCTGAATAATTGTCCATCCTTTTTGCCACTTCATTGTCCATAATTGTGCTATCTGACCCTGTATCTACCAAACACTTAGTCTTCCATTTGGGAAAAAAAAATATAGGGAGCTTACCTCTTATGCTATTCCTCTGTTGCTCGCCTATATACCTCTCGCCTAACCTTCAATCCTTCTTCCTCTTCTCTCGAATAGCGATCCTCCCACCACGAGTCTCTTCCAGTGAAGGCCAC
Organism: Hermatobates lingyangjiaoensis; assembly: GCA_026182355.1. Taxonomy (NCBI): domain Eukaryota; kingdom Metazoa; phylum Arthropoda; class Insecta; order Hemiptera; family Hermatobatidae; genus Hermatobates; species Hermatobates lingyangjiaoensis. The sequence continues at coordinate 192,814 of JAPFBL010000304.1, forward strand.
TTCCCTCGCTCGTACCAGCGCTCGTGTCGTTCTATCGATGTCTCTTGCTCCGACCCTGTTGACTCTGATGAGCTCCCGTCCTCTGAAGAGCCTTCCCCTTTTTGTCTTCTCCTGCCCCACATCTTCTCCCGCCGGGTTGTGTTAACTTCCATGGGCTCATCTCTTGGTGTTGGTCTATACTGTTTCGTTCGTGGTCTCTCCTTGCGATATAAATACGGACACTCTCGCGCGAAGTGACCGAGTTCACCACACTCCCAACATCCTCTTCTTACTGGCTTCTCTCTTCGCGTGTAGCCTCCCACTGCCTCATAGCTGTTCCTCCTGGCTTGAGATCTTCTCTCTTCAAAACGTCCCCGTGGCTTCCTCTCCTGTGAATACCTCCCTTGTCCTCGATCCTCATAGGCTCTTGCTCTGAATTGCCTATCCTGAGGTACTCTCCTCCTGGTCACAACTGCCCATCCTCCTTCTGACTTCCCTCTGTATATAACACCGTTATCTTCTCGGTCCATTTCTTCCTCCCGGATGGCATTAATTGTCTCCTCGAGACTAGTGGGCTTCATGATACGGAGGGCCATTCTCACTCGTTCTGGAGCTGCCTTGAGGAGAATTTCACTGGCTATCTCTTCATATATCGTCGTTCTCCATTTCGCTTCTTGACTGTCTGTGCACTTTTCATTTATCTTCATAGTTAATTTCCTTGTCGCATCCCCCAATCTGCGCCCGAACTCAGCGCAGGTCTCACCATTCTCCTTCCGCATTTCAAAAATTTTTAGCGCACTTCTAGCTACAGGCTTTGCGGCTCCAGCATATCTGTCCTTAAGGGCTGCTCGCACCGCACTCCACTCCGCACAAAACGTAAGTCCTAACTCCAGCATCACCGTAAGGCTGACCCTGGCGAGGAAGTAGGTCTTGATGTTCTTGTCTGTAGCTGGGTCTAGTTGAGTTGTGACTAACTGCTCGTTGATGGAGTCCATTCTCTCTATGAACAAGTCCAACTCTCGAGCATCACCCTCGAACCTCTTTATCGAATCTAATAGGTTCATCAGGTACCCTGCTTTTGCTACTCTCGCTTGTTCTATTTTCACTGCGAGCCTAACATCGGCTCCTGTTGTCTGTTTACTCGTCATGTTGGTTTCTACACTGGACACAACACTATACTATTAAACAGTTGGCGAATGATCCCGGGTTTCGGCACCAGTTACGCGTGTCCGGGTAATGAATAGGTTTTTAAAAAAAAGGAATTTAAATAAACTAGCTCGCACGTGATTGAAGACAAGAATCGAGTTTATTAGTCAGCTCCTTCTGTTTATAGGAGAGGCAATGTTGATACGGACTTCAACCCTCTAGTCTCTCGCGGGCAGGCGTCTCTCGCGGGCCGGCATTACTTATATATATATATATATATATACATTCTGTGCGCTATATTAATGTCAATGATTATTAAACATTTTATTGTTCTTATAACGAAAATTATTATTCATTTCATTATTTAACCGTGGTAAACAATTAAAACAACACAATATCAAAAATATTAATACATAATATAAGAAAAAAAAATTATAACATTTATTGCTATAGAGCTCTCTCTCTAATTTTGTGATTTCCTTCCAAAAGTCTCTGTGACTTTTTGTTAATAAGCAAAAAGCAAAAGAATTTTTAATATTTAGATAGAACTCCAGATAATGTCCGAAGGCCGCACACATACACTTGCTGGGCCGCAGGTTGCCCATGCCTGGTATATACAGACTATTCAGATTACGGCAGGGGTCTCCAAACTTTTCAATGTAAGGGCCACATTATATACTTCCTACATTTATGCGGGCAGAAAGAATAAAAAAAGAAATCAGTGTCAGTAATTTAATCTTCTCAAATATTAGAGTATAAACATGGAGAAATTAAAACATATCTTGTTGGAAAAAATCAGGATAAACTGTACAGATTCCTACATTTAGTTTTATGCAACCAAATTAGTGTGACGAATGATACTGTCGTTTTGACTTCAAAATTTCATTAAATCAGGTTCCAGATTGGATGAGCCAACTGTAAGAATTGATTTCAAATTATCATCAGGCAAACTTGCTCGATAGTTAGAATTTACATATTTCATTTTGATAAATGTTTGTTCACACAAGTATGTTGAGTGAAAATGGACAGAATAAGTATGTTGTGTTGTGTCCAAAAATGAACAGAAACTAAAAGCAAACTTTATCAAATTTGGAAACTGATCTTGCTTCAGGCATTTATAACACTCAGTCAGATTTCCTTCTCTATACTTATGTTTCGGTCTGTCATCTGCCTGGAGTTCAATAATTTTGATTAAAGTTTTAAATTTAACTCCTGATACTTCATTTTTGTTCCAAGGAGAACTTCAAAAGGAGATTATGTCAAACTACGGTGAAATGTAAAGTTCAGAGCCATCTGTACGTCGTATACATACTTACACCATTTACTTCAGTCGTAGCTTGGCAATATCAGCTTGTTGAGAATGCAGACTGTGCTCAATATACAGTTCTACACAACTGATTGGTTGCAATGCACAGCACATGCTTCCTAGTACTGGTATCTGTGCGCCACACTATCGGGAGAGAAGGAAACTGACTCGGGTTTAGCGCCACCAGTCAGTAGCTCCAGCTTTGAGTGATTCAGCGTTGCCTGTCGTACGATAATTATTATTTTCAAAGCCACCACACAGGGATTTGATTGGCGGGCCGGATGTGGCCCATGGGCAATAGTTGGTAAAGCCCTGGATTACAGTTTTAACTAACATGCCTCGATGTTTCAGTTTTCGATGTAAAGTCTGCTAGAGTGATTGCTCTGTACTTCTTATCATCTAGCCGGACCCTTTGAAGAGTGTCTGAAGCTCTTACTTTATACCTTCACGTTATAAATAGCTAACGTCATTTCTCTACTTTAAGAGTTTCATTTAAAATGCTTTCATTTTTCCATGATGACTCAGAGGACAATTTCACAACTATTCTTCTTTCTTGGGGGTGCGGATTATATTATCACCAACTTCAAAACATAAACTTTTGGAGATTTGGATGATAAAGAAGCAATACAAACGTGCGTTATTTAAATAAAATTACACCATAATATTTGTGTTAAAAAACCTTCATCGACTGACAGTGCCAAAATAATTGGTGAAAATTCGTTATTTCTTCTCTGTGACGTTACTCTTTGACTTACATCAATTTATAACTTACTTAAAACCTTCTCAGGATCAACTTAAATTAGCATGTCAAATTTCAAAAACATAATATATATATACATACGAGTTCGAGATTAACAAAGAGCAACACACAAAGTAGGGAAACACACTTACAGACTCAAATTTTCGGGTAATCCGTCTTCAGGAGAAAAGAGAATGGGAGACCAAGCACGTTGTAGGCGCAACGGCAAGTAACCAACCCGGCAACCGCCAGTGCTGTCAACCGTACCCGGTCTTAAAGTATAGAATTAGGAGAAGATATAAACAGAAACTCAGATAAGCAGTACTGGTTGGGTAAAACTATAAATAAGTGAAAAATTATAAGCAATATAAGATAAAAACAAACTATAAGAAACAAAAATAATGATAGAGAAAAGAAGAAAAAATAAATAAATAAATAAATACAATACAAAAAACTTGCATTGGTTGTTTTAGTAAATAAAAGATAGAGACTGAATAAAAGGGTAAGTATGGGAAACTAGTTAAGAATAAGAATTTAGAAAAATAAAATAGGATAAAACAAACTAGTAGTAAGTGAAGAAGACAAAATAGATATACACAAAATATACGAAAGAGCAAAAAAGAAATAAGTACTAGAGAATAAAGAATACTGGAAAAAAAGTACCAAAAAAAAAATATACTTATACTTTAAGACCGGGTACGGTTGACTGGCGGTTGCCGGGTTGGTTACTTGCCGTTGCGCCTACAACGTGCTTGGTCTCCCATTCTCTTTTCTCCTGAAGACGGATTACCCGAAAATTTGAGTCTGTAAGTGTGTTTCCCTACTTTGTGTGTTGCTCTTTGTTAATCTCGAACTCGTATTGTGTCCAGTTTGGATCGTATTTCGTTTTATCAGTGAAATATATATATATATATGCAGAAAAATCACAATAAACGTGATGCAATCAATGAAGTTTAAACCACAATGGAAAAACGATTTCCATTGTTTCCCTTCAAATATAGAAATAAATCGATATTTCTATTGTTTTCCTTTTTTCCATTGTGGTTTAAACTTCAATATATATATATTTCTAAATTTGGGGAGCAATACTTCTTTTATACATGTTTTGATGAACGACTTTTGTACTGTGGCATGAATAAATTTCATTGTCCATCTTTCAAGTTTTCTCACCATTTTCTGGTGCTAAATATACAAGTTCTCCAAATGCTTTATTCTTTATCACTGACATGTTTCGGTCTCCTTAACCATCTTCAGAGTTAATCATATTCATATAAAATAAAAAAAAAACAACTTATTACTACTAACTACAACTATATACACTATACATTTCTTAAATTAACAGTATAATCTTCCATAACATCCAGAAATAGTTCTATCACAAAATAGACATTTTGTTTGAAGCAGTTTTAGCCACCTGTCATAATCAGGTGTACCACTTAACTTCATAAAATGTCTCAAGGTTCCATCTGTTGGGTCTTCAATCTTGGTTCGTGTTCCTGCATTATTCTACAATATAGTTTTAACGTCCTGTTGAATCCTGTGGTTTGGTTGTTTATATTTGGTTTCAGTTCTATTATCTTAAGGGCTTCAGCATTTTGTAGTCTATTGTGATAATTTTCATGGTATAATAATTCAGTGTTTTTCACCAGCATTTCTCTTGTTATTCAAGCCACAGTACAAAAGTCGTTCAACAAAACATATATATATTTTTTTCAAAGAAAGCAGGCTGTACTCATGATCAGGGCTACGGAGCTGGCCTAAAATTAGTCCAGCTCCGGAGCCAGCTCCAGCTCTATTCAAGTTTTAACTACCAAAGCTATGATTTGATGTCTGCTTACTAGTTAAGAAATGTAGGCACTAAGCGTTGACTCGGGCTTGAGTTCTGTTCTAGTGTACGTCGTTTTTGAAGTGTTTACTAGAACGTTAGTTGTCGACTAATGAAAAGACTTATAATGTAATTATTCAGCCAGATGTCCAAAATTATCGACTTTTTATCAAATTTTTACACTTAATAGATTGATTATAGAGATGAAACTACACCTAACAAAAAGTTAACATGAAGCTGTCAGTCAACAAGACCGAATATAGGTTCACCAAAACAAGTTAATAATAAAGCATTTTGATTGATTGTAAATCTGTCAATAATTTTGGTTTGAAGCTGGTGAATTTTTTGATGACTCCAGCTCCGATTCCATCAAACAGTTTAGTTTTGACTCCATCTCTATCAAAAACCTCTGGCTCCGAGCTCCAGCTCCGGCTCCCCAGTCCTGCCCATGATGATGACGAGGTAATTTATTATTTTAACGTACGTTCGTATGATTTTATATGACCTCTTGAATATACATACAGACACATTGGTCAAACAAGACAGAGTTCAAACCAGTTTGAACAATATATAGTATTAAAAGAATAGTATCGTATCAAAGTATAAATTAAAACTTACTTGAAATACTCCCAGTCTGTCCATTTACCTTTTATCATACTTAATTTGTTTTTCTTCATTTGTTCAGTTCTTTACTAAGAGCAATCAACGGCCTTAGGACTTATTGGTTTTTCAGCTAACATTTCTGGAGATTTCTTGATACTAGAGTTAAGTGGGTACATTATGACATAACATATATATAAAACATTTCAACCCACATTGAAAAAATTAAAAAAAACCAAAGGCACAATGTTTTTGAAAATTCACACATAAAATTAGTATAAACTAAGTGGAAATAAGATACAAAATAAACAAACCGTTCACGCTACCCAGGAGTTGGGCCAGTAGTGGTTTCTGAATAGTCTGGAAGGTGATTCCTACAACGTGGCAAACAAATTTCCGTATAGAGTCTTGGAAACCAACAATATTCAAGTGGAGATCATGCTGAGAGTACAATCGGGACCAAAATAACTGGAAGTCACAAGATTCCAGCAAATCAGCCAAAGAAATTATTTGATTAATACTGTATTCTTCACACTAAAAAAAAAAGAAAAAAGAAAACATAGTTATAAATTGAATTAAATAGTAACAAAAATCTAATTTAAAGTACTTACTAAATTTTGAGTGAGCAAACATTTGCAAAGTATGAAATCTGTGTGAGGAAAGTTAGTGATAGCCTTTAAAAGAATTTGTCGAGTTATATTTAAATCATATTTTTGATTAAATTGATACAACTTCAAAACTGCTAGATTAGCTTCTAGATCATAAGTATTTTCTCGAGATTGCATTTCGACATATTTCTCCAGGATAGAAAGATTTTTGGGGTTGTACCTAAAATATAACAAACATAGTTATAATTGAACCATATGTAATTTCTAATACAACCACTCATTATCAGTTAAACATAGCCATTACCTTTCTATGCCCTTCAGTTTCACTGCTACTATTTGTCTCATTTCTTCAACAGTTTTGGACATATTGCTTTCCTTTCTTTGAAATTATCTAGGTAAATAAGCAAACGCACATTTACAGGTAGAATGCAGGTTACGATGTAGGTTACTAAAGTGCCTCATGTTTGCACCACTTCACTTTTTAACCAACCTAAATCAACAAAAATAGTCCCTATATATTTTTTATATTGAAAATGATAGAACTATTGTATAAATTATCTGAATAATTTATAAATATTTATCAGTTTAATCTATAGTGAATTAAAATGTCTAAACTGAAACATTACTTGGGCTATAATTAATGATTTATTATTTGTTTGTAGGAAGGTCTTTTCAATAAAGTTTCCTGTAATTCGTCTTCCTAAATTATAGAAAACACCATATAAGTATTTCAGTTGGTTATTGCAGAGTGATATTTTTAAACTGAAGCCATTGATCATCAGTGTAAAGTTTAACATTTGTTGTGACCACTTTTCTGACAATAGTTTTGTACGTTATTATTGTATTACATAACGTGAATACGAGGTTATAAACTACTTAAATGTTCGCGAACCTGATAAAGATTCTATGTTCCTCATTTAAAGTTGATGATCCAAGAATATCGTCTAAGAAGGGGAAAACAAATACTGAGCCGTGAAAGAACAGATGAATTAAATGTTGCAACGTGCTGGGAGCATTGCATAAGTCTAAAACTCATTACATTAGACTCAAAACAATTAAATGGCAAAATTACAGCGGTTTTGGTCTTGTTCTTTTCTATCCCTAGAATTGAAAATAGGCTCTTAAAAACTATCATTTTTTTAAAATATGCCCCTATCAGTTAAGATCTGCTCAAAACCTTCCAGTTTTACTACTGATCAGGCACTCTTCAAGTATTATTTTAATTTACGCTTAATTTTGCTGGAAAGTTTTCCCACCGAGAACGTGGTAGTCTAAAGTTTTCTGGTTTTCACCTTCTACTGAAACGAAAATGATCAAAGTCATTGTTTCCCATGGGGATTTAACTGTGATGGAAGGCTTTTTACTTCGATCCTGACTCTTACTCCTGCTTCCTTGAAGTCAGTTCTTCTAAACCTGCTATTTTAGTCAGGATATTTCCGAAAGTTTGATTACTTAGTTCCTATCTTTTTGCTGACTGTATACAAGTACTAATGGTTGAAAGATGATACCATTGATCTTATCAGCCATTAGTGATTGTTTATCCATGGTCTCATCTCTGACAAATATAAAGATTTTCATTAAATCAGGGAATATCACTAACCATAGTAAACGTAACATTTTACTTGAAACACTACCTGTCAGTGTCTGCATCTTTCTAAGAAAACGAATTGGGATCCCCAATTCCAATTGTTAACGGTCTCTTAATTTCTTCTCTTCACTCAGTGTAGAAGTATGAAGCAATATATCCTTAGCACAAGGATATTTATTTAAATTTCCTTCAATGAAAGATATATTTCAAATACTGTCAACATATTTAGAGTCCAACTGGGAGACCAAATAATCAAATTCTGTTGTCAATTTTTTTTTGGAATCGGGTTTTTTTAAATTTTTATTAAATTTAATCTGATGTGTTTATAATAATCAAATCTACTATTGCTTTGAATCAGACTCTAATAAAAATTGTTAGTCCCCTTATAATTTCAAAGTATCAGGGTTACCAATATTTGGTGGTCTTTCTGGTGAAAAATCTTTATTATTCAATAACAATTTACTTCCAAGTGAACGACTATTGGTAATATCTATTTATTGTAAAGAAACTCTTTAAAATTTACACTGCTTTTACTTAGCTAACAGTTACAGGGGAGTCACATAAATTTTAAATAAGCCCGATTAATTAATTTGTTACGCCCAAATGATCATACTTATTCTGGTAAATATATATTATTACTTTAAGTTAAAATGATATCCATTGACGTCTCAATTCATAGAACTGTTTGTTATAATGGAATCGTACTTAAGCCTTTTCGACCGTACCGTATAAATCATGTAACTAAATCGTTTATGATTTAAATAAACTTTTTTCTTTTAAAAAATTATTGCCAACGGCAGGTGGTGTTCCGAGACAGTTAGCAATTCAAGTACAGGTTGAGTGAAGAATTCCGAACTATAGGTGGTGCCCAAAACACCTATATACACGTACTTACCTTGCATGGTGCTGTACAAGTGTAGCTTTGGTTGTTTTGGTATACGATAATTGTATTACATAAAAATATATATACAGAAGTATTTACACAAACATGTTGAACGAATACTGATGGATTTATTTTTACAGATAAACAAGCACAAAAACTGTAAATAAAATAATCTAGAATACATCCATGACCAATAAGTGTTACTGATTATATACCATAACGAAATAGTTACAGTACTGTACCTTTGCAACAATGATGTTTAACTAGAGATAAGGAAATATAAAATAAGCCAAGGAAAAACTAAATGTAAAATTAAGAGTGCACAAGGTATTCACTAAAACTACAGATTTAAGAAAATGATGTCATGAAAAGCGAATTAAAATTAAAGAAAATATAAAGTGAAATAATAAAATATATGTACGGTACACTTACACAACTACGAGTATCATGGCTTGGGAATTCAGTACAAGTACATTTAGATACTGTATATCCAAGTTGTTTTGTTGGTACGGTAAATAACTGGCAACACTTTCATGTTTTGATAAACAAAAATTTGCCAGTGTATTGGTGTTGCTTTTATTTCTATGTTTAGGCTTTTTTTTAGCATTTTTCCTATTGCTAACTGGAATATAAATTACTAAAATTAATATTCTTTAAGTTGAGATAGGTATATGACATTATTTTAAATAACTATGGGACGAATTTTGTTGCAGAGTTTGACAAAACAAGCATAGAGATAAATGATCAGGTGAATTATATAGATTCAAACATTTTAAGAAACTTTATAGATGATCCAAGTGATGTTAAAAATTAAATTGGAGAAAACAAATCAGAAAATGAAGGAAGAAGAGAAAAAGAGTTATGAAGAATATTTTGATAAGGTAAGAGTCGATGATTATGGAATCTTGAAACATAATCTGAGAAGAAGAATTGAAGAAAAAAAAAGGTATCAATAGTTGAGAAGCATCTGAATATGAATAATCTGACAGAGAAAAATGATAAAAGGGACAAAATTGAGAAGGTTGTTTTGACAAGGAACAGTTTGAGAGATCTGTCGACGTGTTGAAAGAGAATCATTACTAGATATCAGTACTAGGTACTGATGATCAATATCATCCTTCATAATTTTTATAATGTGTTGAAAACCTTTATACTTTTTGGAAGCATTCGAACTTTCTATATGATTGTCTTTTGCCGTTATAGACGAGTCAGGCTTACCTTATATAGAATTGCAGTGCTTATATCTTTACAGTACTCGTATACATATACGAAAGTATACATATATGAGTACATCAAGGAAAACCAAAGATTTTTCAAAACAAAAAAGTATAATTCAAATCATAAAAAAAAATTGTTAAATTAAATTAACTGGCTATTTAAGCAAATATAATAAACTTTCAACCCCTTTAAAAAACTAGTTTTGAAAAATTTAAAATTAATTACTTTTAATTTCCAAATATTACAGTTGAAAAATCCGTTAAAAACAGTATTACACACATAAAAAACAATTACAACCTTAAAAACTAATTTTGTTATAAAATTTCATATTTTTTGTTAGTTTTTTTTATTAGTTTAATTTTTTTCTATTTTTACACGCTCAAGATGCCACTCTCTAGCACCCCCCCCCCCCCCCCCCAATGCTCGCCACTGCATAATGCAATCGTATGGAATAGAGTGGACGAGATAAGTTGTTGGGACCATGTCCCAGGGTTTCAACCCACCTGATCTAGCCATCAGGGATGTCTCTCCAAATATTTTGCTTAAATATTTTGTTGTGATTGACGAGTAGGGGATCTTTAACGAGTACCTGACATCGTACAGGCTCGGGACCAACGGTTTAACATCCTTCTCCGAGGGATGACGTGTTCAGATTTATTTACCTCCCGCGTGAATAAATCAAAGGACGGGTCTAATCGTTAAGATGTTGATTTTTATTTTACATGCTTATTACAAAATCTTGTTAATAAATTAATAAGCAAAAAAAATTAAACATATTTAAAGAAAATCTTTTTGAAAATTATAAGGAAGTTACTAGGTAGAATATGAAGATTACAGTTAATGAATTCAAGGCAGATTGGCTGGGTGTTGTCTTACGATCTTAAGTAGTGTTTTCTTTGATTTGAATTTAATGTGCTACGGTTGATTAGATATTATGCATATGTATAAAAGGGACAGCCTTAACCAGATTCAACTCACTCTAGTTAACAATCCCCGCCCTTCTCAAATTACTAAATCATTTCCTTATACCTACTCATATTACCACCCGTATTTTTATTCAAATTACTTTTATATACTTTTCTAAATTGTTTATATTCTTTTGAATATAAATGGATAATTCGCTTATTTGGTGCAACTATAGTATGCTACCTATCTTCCATTTTGTTATCTAACACTTACGAAATCATTTCATAGTAAACAATACAAAATTCATCACAAGGATGATAAGAAGAAAAAAAATCCTTTAAATTCAACATTTACTTTGATTATATATCAGCCACTACTTTGAACGATATAAAATACCTTGATACCTGATCTCACTTTCTGACTGTAATCTCGCCTAGTATAATCTTACATTATGACGATCTCCTGTCAGTGATTGCAAGTATTATTTCTTTAAATTGCTTTATGAAGTGTGTATGAAATCTTATAAAATTAAATTGTTTATATTTATTTGTAACATATTTTTAAGAGTTGTTTACATTAGCTGATACGAACTATTTTTGAGATCTGTTACACCAACCTAAGATAATGGGTTGTAGATACCATACTATAGTAGAAAACGAAGGTAGGTAGTATATTACATAGCATCGCTTATTTTATTTAATTCTTATTCTCAATTATGATTAAATTAAGCCGACATAGCAACGCGTTTTAAAAGTGCAATATGATAACAACTTTTCCGAAAATGACAACTGAAGTTGTCTTGAATCTCTAAATGTCTTTCTCAGTGAGTAGTACATATGGTCTTTGAAATTATATCTATATATTTAATTTACATTAGATATATTTGAATAAAAATGTAAATTGTGTATTGTGTCGTTTGAAAGAGAAACTTCTGATAATTTACCTTCGGCTGCTACTCCGAGTATCAAATTTATCATCTTCAGAGGAGCTATTTTTGTGAGTGATTCATTAATAGTGTGTGACTTACCCCGCTTTGCGATCAGGGACGTAACCTTGTACGATGCTTTGAGGATGAACTCGTTAAAGGGTAGAAATCCATGAGAAGGTAGAGGGGCCTTCTTTTCTTCGAATCTGACCCTCTTGAGCTTGATTCAACAAGGTTTGCCTTCTTGTATTCCAGCTCTCCAAGCAGCTTCAAGAAGAGTTTCTTAAGTTTTGCCAGTGCGAGACAAGAGCTGCACAACTTGGCATTGCAAATCATGCAGATAGGATGTTGACTCCCATCATGTTCCATGATACATGTGAATCTATGTTGTATATATTCGTCAAACGATTTTCTTTTTTTGCCTAACTTAGTTAATAAGGTTAAAAAAAGTAAGAAAGAAATTTCACGACGTTATACCAAGACAGTCACACGTCGACTGCTTGGTTAAGCAATGTAGCGCAATCATCTGCAGTCAATGATGACCAAGCGGCACGTATCATCATTAATTGACAGTCGTGTCAGGTGTAGCTTGACCTCTGTGGCAGAGGATCCACCGAAAACCTACTTCCTGACCTCCTATCATTCGATTCAACCCAGCTTAAGAACCACTGCTCTAGAGTTGTTGATTTAGGAGGAAAAGCTGTCTAAAATCACATTCTGCCAAAAAAAAGCAGACTTTTCAACTATACAATATTGACCAAAAGCAATAGAGGATATATAAACAATGGGAATCCTTTTAGTGAAAAATATTAATTGGATCCATCAAACTTTAAATGGGATTAAACAAATAATTAACTTACAAAAAATATAAACATTTATATTTTATTTGTAGTGTTTACTTTTGCGATGTGCGACACGCCACGAAAATTTTGTCTGTATTTTTCAAAATGTTGACAAGGAGAACTCAGGTTTGCATTCACAGCTCTAGATACTCTGAAACAAACAATTCTATCTGATATTAGGACGGGTACAGCCGTACAACTTATGCACCCGTAAAATATCATAGAAACGACCTCGTGTTTGCAATCTTTATTCAAAGATGGTTAAACAAAGATTCATATTTTACTATTCTCTAATTATTAGCATAAACCGAATTCTTCAGTTAGAAGTAAAATAATACATGCTTGGTTTAGCGTTTTTTTTGAAAACAGAAATTAATTTAACAGAATACGTTTCGTTTGGTATTATAATGATGATATGTTTCTTTGATTCAAGATGGGTAGTAATTATCCCTTGTAATTATAATTATAAAACACAATCGTTGAGTTCTGTACACTAATGGTAATTTAATTAAAGGTTTTGATTTTACTTCACTTGATTAAATTGAGATTGCCGCATGATTCTTTGAAGGATCATCTTATTCAATTAAAATATAAAAATGAAGCTAGCTGCTCTGTTTTTTTTTGTTTTTTTTTCTTTAAATGAATTGTCTTTTCCAAACTGTAATTGAAAAGTTAAGAATATGAATGTTTATTCGAATTGGGTGTTATATGTGAAGTATAAAAGAAAGAACTTAGATATAAAAGAGAGAAGTGAAATCGCCGCCGCAGGCAGTGACTTGTAGTGCTCATTATGAAATTAACAGCGATGGAAAATTTGATGGGGGGGGAGGGGGGGGACGGTATGAGTATAAGCTTGTAGGTTGCCATCTGGGGGGGGGGGGGGACTAATTGAATTGAAAAGGTATTGCTGCAAGCTTGAGAAATGCTTGCCCCCAGCTAAACCTCTCCCCCCCGTCAGCTCATTCCCCCCCCCCCCCACCTCTCACACCATAACTCCGACATTTTTACATGCGCAAAACTCATTTTAAACTTTATCTATAAAAATTAGTTTACACTTTAGTTTTTTTTCAAAAATATTGATATACAATGAATAACTTCAATATATATATTTCTTTCTTCGTGTCTCTCAAACTGTTTAAACTGATAAACCGTTAACTTTTAAACTGTTAAATTTTATACAAGATTAAATTAAATCTGAGGCTTTTTTATTTGCATCCTTATATGAACTTTTCCATTCATATGAAATCGGTAGTATATTCTTCTTACATTACTATAAGTAAAGTATAATGATTGAGAAAAAAAATTGGATCTCAAGATTTTGAAGGATTTACATGTTTTGAGGTCTCCAAAGTAGATTTTCGTCCCCAAAAATCCAGGCGTTATAGTACATTATCATATTCAGAAAATTTTTTTTTGACGCTAAATAGCTTATTAAAGAACAATGATATTTTACTTGAAAAAATGAGCAGAATATTCGCAATTTATAAAAAAATTCGTGAAATTTCAATCAATACAAAGAGCAATAAAGGTATATAAACTGAATATTCATCCTAGACTAATAGATCATCTGCTGTATTATCGGATTTGTTTATATTAACTAATCAATTTTTTATATGATTTTACTGAAATAAAATTGCTGTTTAGAGGTTTATGAACAAATTTGAAATGATTTAATGACTTGATATGGGATATATAAAGAATGATGACTTTGTCTAACAAAATGCTCTAATCAATCTATATATTGCACCCTTGAACAAAATTTAATATTAGATGTAGGTTTTCTTGTGTATATAAATCATATTATTTTTGAGTAATAATATGATGAAATTTGAAATATGAAGAATGGATTCTTTCGTTATATATTGGAAAATGGATACTAATTGTAAGCTAATTTATCGGATATTCCATGTCACTGACATTTTTTCTTCCATGTTTCTAATATTACTCAGACAAAATAAGAATATCTTGAAGTCTAAAGGAAACACTTTGGCTTAAATCTTTAATGTTGAAGGAGGTCAGATAAAAGATATCAAATGTAACAGATCCATTGGCCATGTAATGTTACAGATGAACACGTAATAGATCCACTGGCTATGGGAACAAAATCCATTTTCTCCTCTAAGAGACAATCTGGTCACACGAAATCATCACTTTGGTTTTACAAAAGTGTAACACCAATTGCTGTGTATTTTGCTATGGTAATACCAATGATATTACATGAATCAGTTATATAAGCTAAAATCAGTTATATCAGTTAAAATAAGCGTGTATATTGATAACTGGATCAATCACTATCTGTACTACCTCCTGGAATGAAAGACTAATAAACATCTCCCATTTAAACATTTATATTATGTCTAAATAGGACATTATATAATATATACCCAAGGAGTTTGATATTATTTTTTACCTACAGTAAAGTTGAGTGTGAGCCACTCGAGATTTTTATATAGATGTTTCGTAAGGATAAAAAAATACATATATTTTATTATATATATAAAATATATAAGATTCTTACATATTATTTAACCACTCATATAACCTTATTTACCTCTGTTATTATATTACATTTTTTTATTGCTTTATATCTTAATTTATCTTTTCTGTTGTAATGTTTTCTGTACTTTCCCTTGCACTGAAGTTTTCTTCTTCAAAAAAAAAAGAAATCCTCTTCTTGGATTTTCTTTTAACTTTTAAACATCCAATTTTATTTCTTTCTTTGACTTCTTTATCCTGTATGTTCTTTTATATATGCAAAAAACAATGACGTATTCATTCTGTTGCTAATATACAATAGCTTCTTTAATCGTAAGACACTCCAGATAAGTTATTTCTTTTTTTACTTGGCCTGTTGTTAATTTTTTAGAAAAGTATCCTACAGGATGAAATATTCCATCATCCTGACGTTGTTTCAAAATAGCACCTAATCCTAACCTGCTCGCATCTACTTCTATCAAAATTTCTTTATTATGGTCGTAAATTGCTAAAATTGGTGTTGAACATAGATATTGTTTAATTTGTTGAAAACAATGTTCACTGCGGAGACGCCAGAGAGTCGGTATAGCTCATACTCGAACATTGTCCAATATTTGAAACAATGAGACGCCGAGTTGAACTTTTATGTGGAAACATTATTGGTGAATTATATGGTAAAGTTTTGGACAGTGCTATTTATCCTTCCTTTCTTGATTTCATACACTATATTGGAGTGCAAGGTCTAATATACAAGCTCAACTGATGGCGGCACAGTAAGAGACAACAATGTATGGAGTTTTCTGATTGGAGGATATAAAGTCAACTTTATTGATGCTTATAGTTTTAATTAGATTTGATGTTTCTGTTATACTTGGATTTATTTTATTTTGTTCGTTTTGACACGTTCCTAGTGTAACTGTTGCGCGTGTCAATTGGTATGTTGCGCGTTTTATCATCGAGTTGCCCGCCTCCGTGTGGTCCACCTTGGGCATCGCCATGCGACGGCTAAAGGGCAAATCGTTCAACAACAACCTGACTTGATTTAAAAGCTGTGGTATGGCCGAGAGGCTCAGGCACGCGTATAGGTCAACACAGGTTTGAGGTGGTTGTGTGGTATGGGCGGGAGGCTCAGGTACGCGTATAGGTCAACACAGATTAGAGATGGTTCTTTGGTATGGGCGGGTGGCTCAGGTTCGCGTATAGGTCAACACAGATTAGAGGTGGTTCTGTGGTATGGGCGGGTAGCTCAGGTACGCGTATAGGTCAACACAGGTTAGAGTTGGTTCTGTGGTATGGGCGGGTGGCTCAGGTACGCGTATACGTAGGTCAACACAGGTTAGAGGTGGGTGGTTCTGTGGTATGGGCGGGAGGCTCAGGTACGCGTATAGGTCAACACAGATTAGAGGTGGTTCTCTGGTATGGGCTGGTGGCTCAGGTACGCGTATAGGTCAACACAGATTAGAGGTGGTTCTGTGGTATGGGCTGGTGGCTCAGGTACGCGAATAGGTCAACACAGGTATCCATGGAGCTGCACCGTATACAAGCCATGACCTGAGTAGCATTACACAAATGACAGCACATGGTACAGTGATCGCCTCACCCCAAATACCCTTCTCAGCGTCCTTTAAACCCTTATCCAGTATGACCCCCTGCCCTGGTATTTTAACATAACGTTTGTTAACATTTTTTTGCCCATCATATCAATGTCTGGTGCTTACTCAAGTTTTTTCCCCCCTTTATGAGTAGAAAAGTAAACTTGAGTTTTACCATAGAGCCTACATTTTTCTATACATCTCTTCATCCACCTAACGTACGACTCAAGTACCACTCGGGTACTCGGAGACTTATACTCCGGTATTATACTTAGTTTACTAAAATACTCCAAGTTAACTATAACCAACTGTGGTTTAATCAGACTGAGTTTCCCTTCTTGTAGCTCTATGAGTATTGTGTAGCGTGACTCCTGAAAACTTACTGCTTTCCAGTCAGCTACTACTTACTCTAAAGCACTGGTCATTGAAGGTATTATTCTTGTGGGAGTATCACAGTATTGCAGCCATACCTGTAGTTGACCTGTAGTTGATTAGTGTCATTTAAGTATCCAGATAGAAATAATGAAGGATACATGCTTTTATCTGAATCGGTAATAGTATAAAATCATATTTATTAAAACATTGTACTACAGGAATGTCACTATTATATTCAAATATATAAGAGAAATGTTCTAAATCATAAGCCATAATAAGAGATTTTATAATATTTTATGTGAACAAGTAGTCTAATAAATGTTGCATGTCTAAGGTTATATCACATTTATCAAGTTTATAGTTTGAATTGGTTTGTTAAGTTAATTTTTGATCATACCGACTTTTAATTTATTCAGATAGAATTATTAACTATAGCAATATTGTTGAAAATTATTAAAAAAAAATACATTCAAGAAATTCATTAATGGTAGCATTTCATTTATTTTTGTATAAAATAAATAAACTTGTATTTTTAATTTTAATTCTAAGTCTCATTTAATAAAAGTTGCAACAACTATACATATTATTAAAGATGTGAATATTTGTATGAATATATTTTTGCGTGAAAATAGTTGTAATCCACTTTTAGATAAGGGATTGATAAGATACATTTTTCTCTTTTTGTTTTATGATAAACTTTTGTGTTTGTTTTTCAGCCTTATAAAAAAAACCTTATTGTTAAACTTCTTAATTACATATTTTTTTTAATTGAAGCATGTTTCATATATTTCAAAAAATGCATTGTCATTTTCCTTGATAAGTACGATTTATTTGTATCGAATTTTTCGTCGCTGTGACATGAAACGTGTAGAGAATTTTTTTAGGTGATAACCGATCGGCCTACACAGAGAGATATTATACAAAAAAAAGTCATAACTGTGTTAAACAGCGTTGAAAACATATAAATCTGTCAAAAGCTAAAAAAACGATTTTGTTTAATCTCAGTATACTTTATTTAATGGCAAGGTTAAATTGCTGTGGTAGTCTCACAAGAGAACACATAGGCCTTTTGTGATATCACAAAATTTGAAAATTCTACATTGGGAGTCGTCAATTTTGCCTAGTTTATGTGTATTTGGAGTTGGGATCTTTAACGCGTGCCTGATATCGAACAGGTTTGGTGCCGACAGCTTAACATACTCTCCAAGGGCCTATGTGTTCAGATTTATTGACCTCCTGAGTGAATAAATCTATCAGCTAGAGTGGGTTTTGAACCCCGGATCTGCCAATCCAGAGGCGAGCATGCTAACATCACTTAATGGTAAAGTTAAACATGGATTTAATGGGACTTGACCATTTTATTGTGACAAATGTGTATCAATCGTTTATCCTTCTTTTAAATACTCAACAGGTGATATTCAGAACAAAATACTGCATTACACATAAAGAACAATAAATTTAATTGATTTACTTCAATGCATCTACTATATAAAGTGAATGCCGGTTGATGGAATAGACTTGCAATGTTTGTTTAAAACAAGTAGTGAATGGTTGATGATAGCTTACTATTGAAGAACGTGTTTAATAACAGTTATCATTAATCAGTATGTAATGTATTCAAAGAATCAGCAATGTTATCTGATAGATTATGAATAGATAAAATAGAGCTTAGACAGTCAAATTATATTGTCATTTTATTTTGCTTAGCATTTAAAAGAAATATTACAAATAAAAAATGAAAATATTCTGAATAACTGTTTCAGTTAGTTTTATACTTTTTAAATGAAGTGATTAGTAAAGTAGTTTTTTTTTTTTCAATTTTTGTCTCTTAAATAATATGAATTATTTTAATTGATAG
This sequence comes from Hermatobates lingyangjiaoensis, assembly GCA_026182355.1. Classification (NCBI taxonomy): domain Eukaryota; kingdom Metazoa; phylum Arthropoda; class Insecta; order Hemiptera; family Hermatobatidae; genus Hermatobates; species Hermatobates lingyangjiaoensis. Next base: position 211,679 of record JAPFBL010000304.1, read on the forward strand.
TTATTTCTAATTACACTGGCAAACAAGAAAAACATTTTTGTCATGGAGATTAAGATGTTTTAACTGTTTTTACCTAATTTAAGGGTGCTTATTTCAGAAATGCTGTCGTATTTTCTCTATCAGGTTTAGTTTTTCTGCTATAGTATACCCCTCTCTGTAGGAAGACGATAGCTACAATAAAGACAGGCAAATCGAACAAACAATATTTTTATTTCACTTTAAGATACATATTCATTAATCACACCAAAATATTTGCAATACTTATAAAAATACGTATGAAATATATTTGAATTTCACGTATATTCCCCGTAAATATAGTAAAACACATTTGGTTTGTTTAAGGAATGTCACCTAGAAGAGTACGATTTATATGTATCAAATTTTTCGTCGCTGTGACCTGAAACGTGTACAGAATTTTTTTTTTAGGTGATAACCGATCGACTTACACAGAGAGATATTATAAAAAAAAAAGTCACATAATAATAAACTTGATTATTACTCTAAAAATCTACAAGGCAAGTAAAGCTTTAAGCTTTGTGATGTCATAATCATTTAACATTGATCACAATAACAACCTACAATCGTAATTATGACCCTAGGATATATTTAGAAATACGCCTAATTTTAAGATAAAAAAAAAGTATGAAATAGCAAACATTTCAATAACTTGACCTGATGAGAAAAAATTAATATGATTTTCTGAATCAGGACCCCTAAATTAATCTAAATCAGCTTAGAAACCTTGGGTACCAAAAAATATTTTGATCAGTGTTATTATTCTATTGTAAAAAGAAATTTGCTTGTATTATATTATTTTTTTTACCGATGAGGTTTTGAACATTAGGGAAATAAATCCGACAAGTGAATGCCATAAAGCTTAATCCATTTCAGTGTTACATTGCACTTCAAAAACATTCAAAAGAATAAAAATTTTAACCAGCTATACTCGTATAATCACTCCAAATTTCAATTCTGAAGAATAATCAGGAAAGCGGTAACTATTTACTTGTTGTTTTTGAAATAAAGTACTTTCATGAACTATGATGAAAAGCTGACCAAGAACTTTATTTATTTCTTCAAGCAGGTTTCTATAGTGTGTGATTCAAATTCGAGGCCAATATTTTTGTTTATAAGAACCTCAGAACTTGGGATGTTCACCGAAGGAGTGGGGGTATGCAGAATTTATGGGATTGCTCCACTTTTTCGCTCTTCTCTTTCTACACAGCACACTTTAATGCGGACTTAAAAACAAAAGGGGTATATTTCCACATTAAGTAATCTAAATTTTGTCAAACTGGCTGACTCGTTGGAGTGACTACAAAACTTTAGATGCATACCCACGAATTCACTCATATAAGTGCAGGCATCGTTTTAAAAATATCAAAAATAGATTTAGAGTGCCCCCAAAAACGTGACAATTCACCAATACCTCAAAATCAACTCTTGTCACGACTACAATACTTTGTTTACATGAAATGTACCTTATAAATGATGCCAAACATTTTTAAAATTCCCTGTTTCCAGCTTATAGAAGTAATATTTTTGTAAGGTTTCTCGCACTTTGATAACCAGTTGATCTGAGGTAATTCTCTTTGTTAAATTAAAAACAATTGGCAGTTAGGGACATTACTTTGTTTGTTGAAGAGATTTAAAATGAGCATTAGGGATGATCCGTATTTGAAAGCCGGTACACAGCTCGACACAAACCTTTTGTCAGCTCAGGGCTAGTGCTCTTTAATTATCATAATTGTGACCTGGAGATTTCCACGCCGGGGGCGCAGTCCCCCCTCTGCAGATCAGATAATCCTTCTGTCTGGTCCCTATTTCAAGCAGGATTTAAACCTACTCGCTTCTTTTTCTCGCCCCTTAAGCATTAATATTTATTAAATTCAAAATAAAATGTTCACTATTATGTATCAAAATTCATATATTCATTAATTATGTAATATGAAAATCAAAGTGTAAACATTTTATTTGTGAAATGAAATTATGCTTAATCTAAACCGACTGTTGAATATAGCTTTTATTTTTTCTTTTTTACATTGAATTCCTATAATCTTACTTTGATATTAAAAGGTTAACATTTTTTTGATTGTACTCATATTTTTTACTAGTCCAAATAAATGTTAAATGAATGAGACTGTTTGCAGCACAGATGTTAGTTAGTGATAAATGAAGTTAGTTAGTGATAATGTTAGTGATAGATGTTAGTTAGTGATAAATGAAGAGCTGTTGGTTCCGTTTTCATCATATACTCCTGTTAATTCTTTGGACCTAGCTTTGATGCTGTCCATCTTCAAAAAAGCTAATTTAATAGTTTGAATTTCTGGTTTTACAATGAAGTCCTATTTAGTAGTTATTTAGGCACCTTTTAAAGTAAGATATAGATACCAGTTAGGGGCCAGGGTAGCCCAGTGGCTTACTTGATCGCCTCTGGACTGGTAGATCCCGGGTTCGATTCACACTCTGCTCCTCGATTTTTTTTACACAGAAGATGAAAATATATGAGCAGAGTGACTTAAGCTGTCTTCCCCAAGTGTGCATGATATCAGGCACTCATCAAAGGCCCCTACTCTAAATATGTTTGAGTTGAACACAATTTAGGACTCACTATGTAGAATGTTCATTGTTCTTTGTGGTTTCACAGATGCCCCACCTTTAGCCTATGTGTTTTTTCTCCAGGGATCCCTACTGTAACCTAACCTAACCTAACTTAGACACCAGTTACAAGAGCGTTATATAAACCAACGATTTAAATCAGCTGTTTTTGAAGTTTGCCGGCGTTCAAAACAGACCCAACGACGTGAAGACCGAGCAGTCTTCAACGTGACACAGCATCAACATTTCATAATTCTGCAATACAAGTTTGTTAACGCTTTAAAACACTATGATTCACGAACTTGATTTTTAAGAGGTTTCTCTCGGTAGAATGTTTACATTGTAATTCTAAATCTCAAAAAGATTAATTAAACCAAAGAAATTACTACATAAATTCTTAACCATTGATTGCTTGAAACTATATTCTTATAACAAAATATATTAAAAATATATTTTAAAGATATTGCAATGATTTAATGTAGTAAATATTACCTGGAGGAACAAAAATCTTCACTAGGAGAAGGGTTACATTGTAACATTGATTTCGACGAAATAAAACATTTATAATATAAAATCTCGAGTGAGACACCACCACCAATTTTTTTAAGAATACACTAATATATTTATTTTATCTGTAATTAAATTTATATTAGAAATAGGTAAAACCGTCATACCTCGTAAAATGATCCTGGAGTTGGAGCGCTTTCGGACGTTGTCCATCTTCGATCGCAACAAACCTATTCCGAAGTAGGTTTGATGATCCAACTCCAAGATCATCTTACGAGGTATGACGGTTTTACCTATTTCCAATATAAATCATACTAACCTCAGTGATATTAACAATATGCATGTAAGTAATTAAATTATATTAAATTCCTCATAAAAATAATAACTTTTTGCTAAAAGCTTGATCGGGAATTATAAATTCCTATGTAGGAATTATAGCTTTGACTAAAATAGATCAAATAATGAGGGATTGATGACACGCTGACAGCGCTTATGAAGACGAGAGAATATGAACACTATCACAAGCTGTACTGCCGGTAAGATAAACATCGGTATGCACTCGCAGACTTCTTATTCATGAAACAATAACTCTTCCATTGTTTTCTTTTAGCTTAGTCAATTTGAATCAATTGTAATATATATTTTCTATATACTACTCAAGTTTGTTTAATACAGTATCGACTTAATCAGAGCACTTCAGAAGTTCATTTATGAAGAAGACTTTCCGGAGTTCAAACACTAGAGACTGGTTGTCTATTGAGAAGCACTTAGTCACACGACTAAGTAGCTAATGAAGAGAATTAGCTAAGCTGCTGTCCTTACATGCATGGCCATTTCTATAGTTATCTCAGATGTTTCTCTTATCTGTAATATTTGTACATGCATATTGTTATTACCACTGAGGTTAGTATGATTAATATTAGAAATAGAAAAAACCGTCATACCTCGTAAGTTGATATCGGAGATGTTGGAGAGTTGGGAACGAAGATGGACAAGATCCGAAAGCGCTCCAACATCTCCGATATCAACGTACGAGGTTTTTTTTTATTTCTAATATGTAATATTTGTGCTCAGTTTTTGGTAAATAGTTACCTATGACATAAAAGTGGCACATAGGGTCATTTGCGTTTTAGCTGCTGCCCAATACGTTTCCGCCCATTTTCAGAGCCGGCTTTATTCGTTATATCCGCAGAAAAAGCAGGACATCTGCTGGTAAGGTCCATTGTCAAAGGCTGCCCACTGCAACAACAGGTGCAGAGACCCTGCTACGCCTCTCCAGTAATAATGTACATTTAAATAATCATGTCCGTCCTCCAGTCGACAGGACACCACGCTGGTTCTAGACAAGTCACTAAGTGAAGGGATTGACTAGATAGTTGTATATTGTATAAACTGGGGCTCTTCTTTGAATAGTAAACTGTTGAAATACTGTTGTAATACTGTTGTTGAAATACAAACTTGAAATACTGTTGAGAGATTAAACAATTTGGATGCAATATATTAATTTATGTGACATATCGTATATATGTGAGAAGTACGATATTTTATTAATTTATAATTAACATCAGTTGAATATCTAGTATCAATCATAGTCAATTTTTATACTGCGTGACATTGCGAAATAATTTTCTATCTATTCTTCTTCTAAACGTTTTGTAAGATACTCGGCATTATGTTACGAACGTAATATAACGAATAACTAATAACAAAAAGAATAACGAGTTAAAATAACAAATAACTAACAACATAATTAATAACAAATGAACATTAGGAATAACATAATGGATAACGAATGAACATAACATAACTAATAACATAACCAATAACATAATGAATAACGAGTGAACATAACGAATAACTAATAACATAACGTATAACATAATAATAACGAGTGAATCTAACGAATAACTGACAACATAACGAATATCATAATAATAACGAATGAACATAACGAACTAATAACATAACTAACAACATAACGAACAACGAGTGAACATAACGAATAGCAAACAGCACAAAAAATAATGATTTAACATGACAAGTAACTTAACGAATGAAGAAGTAACTGATCAGGGAATACATAATACAGTAGAAAGAGACGATTCTAAACAACAACCAACAAATTACCACTCAAAATAGTAGTGATATTTTTTGTCTATGATAAGCTTGCTTAAATTCTTGACAAGATGAAGTGATTAAAAAAAAAACCGGATTAAAGTAAAGACTGTAATTTAAAGTGAGTGTAAAATTAGTGTTCTGGTTTTATATTTTTTATTTTTGCAAAATAATTTTAATGAGCAGGATAATATATATATATATTATGATTTGTTCTGATGAAATTAAATATTTGGGGCTAAATCTGTTGGTGGTTTAATCACTGTGCCAGTGAATTACCTTCCTATTTAATGAAGAATATTGGTGAGCTTATATGATTTGGCGGCTGGTGGAAATACAATGGACTGGGCGGATAATCCCGTGGGATAGAAGCGGCATTAGAGAAGGCATTGTGCTGGAGGTCGGTAATAGAGAGGTCCCGGGATAACCGTGGATTATCCTCGTCCTATTGAGTCGGCAATGACTCCCGCTGAACAGACAACATGGTGCGTACAATGCCTCCCCACCCTCTGCAAAATACCCTCAGATCAGGCAGCTGAGACCTCCCTAAAGCTTTTCTCTAGCCCTTCTCCCATGACAGATTTTACCTTCTTGTTTACATCTTATTTATCGCACACACTTCTTCGACAAATGCTCGCAAAACTTTCTCCAAATCATTTTTAGCATATTTTCAACAATCTTCTTTATGGTAGGCTATTTATTTAAAATATTAATACAATTTTTTGGTAGTTATAATATTATAGTCTTTATGCATTTGAATATATTACATTACATCAACTATATATACACAAATTTAAACTTAGAATGTAAACATAAAGTATACACAAATTGAAAAAGCAAAGAGATTGGTAGATCGTTACTATATATATTGATATAGCTTCTCGACCACTTATTTTCACTCAAGATCACTCTCGATTTATCAAGAACCCCTTCTGTGTTACTATTATATATATATATATATATATATATATATATATATATATATATATATATATATATATATTAGTGTATGATGGCAGCAAATCTTGACATAAACATGTTTCATTAAAGTACACAGCAGCCTCTGCGTTAACGACTTTTAAGCTGGTCTGCTCCAATTTACGAACAACCTTACGGTGGGCTGGTGTTAAAAGCCATATCAATTGCCCAAGAGACATCTTAATTTGGCATGAGCAGATGTAAAAAGAAAATCACAACTTTCAGACGAAAGGTAAAACTTTTTAATACGACACAAAATACAAATCAAAAAACAACAACAATTACAATGAATTAAAAACAAATACAGAAAATAAAAACAATTACAGTGACAAATATATATATATATATATATATATATATATATATATATATATATATAAATATTGATAAAAATATCGACCGTAGAATAGAAACAAACTAAAGTTTATAAGGACTCGGTCAGTTCTTCAGGTTCAAATTAAACTCTTATTGCCAACGTTTCGGTTTTTATTTAAAACCTTTTTTCATAGGCAGAAGTTTCTTAATGCCGCCAGTAGCAGGAGCACTCTTTCTTGCAGCTTTCCTAGCCAGTTGATTTCGAGGTGCTTTACTTCCAGATTTGTAATGTAATACTTAGTTGTTCTGTTTTAAAATATATACTTCTGCCTAGGAAAAAGGTTTTAAATAAAAACTGATACGTTAGCAATGAGAGTTTAATTTGAACCTGAAAAACTGACAAAGTCCCGATAAACTTTAGTAATATATATACTTATTATACAAAGTTTGCTTACTTCGACGACATACGTTCTACTCTATTAACGACGTTTCCTCCAGCGTCAAACCGAGTTTGACTTGTCATTAGTGGCTTAAGGTGTTTTTTTTGTAGCATTAGCCTTATAACTTAACCAAAGCTGTAAATATCTATTATTATAAGACCTAAATAATAATATGTCTTATTATTACCATTTCAAACAACATTTACAACCATTTCTGCATATCTGTGCTTCGTTTTGCTCCATTTATTCTCCTAATGACGGATGAAATCAAAAATTTGAAGCTCTAAATATTAGCATCTGCTTATTTGTGTATGTTACGTTTATTCATATTAAACTGTAAATATATATTTGACAATTGGGAAAATTCTCCGAAATGGGGAACAATAATTCAAAGCAGAAAAGAAACACGAGCAAAAGAAAAAAAATTATTTACAATCTTTAATTGTAGGATTTAATCGTTTGAGAGGGAACATCTTCGTAAAATGCACGACGCAGCGATATTTGGGAAACAGTCACTGGCTTTCCTTTACCGAAAATTAAAGACTATAAATGTGTGCTTCCTTTTTTCATTTGTGATTCTTTATACAGTACACAATATATTTATAATTATTTAAAAGAAGAAAAAACATAGACAAAAAAAATCAACTATCAGAAGAATAAGAAGAAAAAAAAAATGATAAGAAGTCCTTTTAAAACGTAAACAGTTTTAATGATTTTGCCTTATGCAATTAACTAACATCAATGGAACTTTTATCTTGTCATACTTTGGTTAAGACCATAGTAAATACTACGTTTCAAGTTTCTAGAAAAACTGGAAGAGTGTTGAAAAATTTAGGACTAGCTAAGACATAGAAAGTATATTACCTAAGTATCACCTCCCAAAAAAAGATAGGTTCATTTTTTACTTTTAGAACTGTATATGTACATGACGTATTTCAATCAAATGAATCAAGTAGTACAAACTGTGTGGAGGGAGTTGGAATATTCTGGTTGTACACCACTTTACCAACCCCCACGCAGCAACAACAACAACAAACAACAATACACACAACAAAAAATGCCCACAACAAAAACAGCTTTACAACAACAGCGACACAAACACAACAGATTAGGTTCAGAGAACCCAATATAAATCCACTAAAAATATCAAAAATTATAATAAATCATTTAAGTCAGGCATGGGTAACCTATTGTGAACTGAGGGCTGCATTATATATTTTCCAAGTAACCGCGGGATGCATGGTAATTTCTGTGGTATTTGGATATATACAGCTTATATGTATAATGTATTTATATATGTATATATAAATGATCAAACCACAATATGAAATGAGAAAACAAGATTAAGATCTTTCAACCAAGATTCATCTTTCGTCAGAGTCAAAAACCCAACTGAAACACTAGATCAGGGGTGTCAAACTCATTTCGGTCTGGAGGACGAATACAGCTTAGTTTGATTTCAAGCGGGCCGTGCCAGCAAGCTAATTACAAAATTACATAGAACTAACAATAAATATAACTTTTTCTTTGTACCAGTCACTAATACTAATAAATAGTACAAAGATAATAAGTCAACGATAAAAATCTTTATTAAAATCCGACACTCTGTATCCACTATTATCCATTTTAACACAGATATTTCGATGGTCAAGGTGCGAGGACAAAGGAAAAGTGGATAATATAGCGTGTACTAAAACATGGATGGATAGAATAAGAACTGCAGGTTTTTAAGAAAATTATAGTAAACTGCTTTATTTTTATAATAATGCTTTATTTTTATAATTTATCCCGCGGGCCGTATTTGAAACCTGTGCACTAGATGCAGAAAACATCTGGTGAGGGGTTGAGAAGAGTGGGAGGGAAGAGTGGTATTTCGAATGGGTGAAAGCGCAGGAAAGGACTAATGTCCAGAAAGGGACGTTTGGGGAAACAAAGGCGTACAGTAAGAAAGAGTAAAAAACTATCCGCTAGCTGTCAACCCTCTTAGAAGAGGTATTGCCCTCGTAACGAAAGTATCCAGTTTGAAGAGACCGTTGAAGAGACATATAAATACTTACTGTGTGCTATAATAATGTGTCAATGATTAGTTAATTTTTTATTGCTCTTATAATGAAAATTATTATTCAGATCTCATTATTTAATTATGGTAAACAATTATAACAACACGATCTCAAATAGATTAGTGCGTCATATAAGAAAAAAAACAACTAAAATATTTATTGCTACAGAGCTCTCTCTCTAATGTTGTAATTTCCTTCCAAAAGTCTCGATGAGCTTGTAATAAGCAAAAAGCAAAAGAATTTTTAATATTTAGATATAATTCCAGATAATGTCCGAAGGCCGCACAAAAACACATGTTGGGACGCATGTGGCCCGCCGGCCGCAGGTTGCCCATGCCTGATATAAGTCAAAATACATTTTGATTCATTAAATCTGTACTTCAAGATCTTTATTTAAACAAAATTAAATAGAAGTATTGCTAATAGTATGCATTATTTTATTATAATTCTTTATTGGCACTGAAACTGTGAAAAAATATTTTCGTTCTTTAAATAATTCAGTCCAACATGTGGTAGTTCGCATAACTAAATAATATTAAACGTTAAACTAATATTCAATATTAAATTAATAAGCATTAAACATTTCAAATTATCAATGAATTAAAATAAAATTAACAAATATTCAAGAATGCCCAATTTTATGAAACTTATATGTGCTATAAATTATATAAATAATAATAATAATAATTATAGTTTCAATAAAAATATTTAATTGTTCATTTTAAAGAAATAATGGTAAAGAGAAGTCGAACTGAAATCATTCAAAGATGATAATATAGAGTTTTATGAATTATTCAATAAAATAATGTCAATCGTACTGTTCATGCAGAAATGTCAAAACCTTGATCTGAAACATGATTACAATATTCACTAAAACATAATTATCTGCTGCAAAAAAAAAGGAGCAATTAATTGTTGTTTGATTAGCATTACAATTTAATCATATCTGAGTTCAGAAAGATACCCTGCAATAGGAACTGATATTTTCGTCTGACATTGCCAAACTGGCGCCATTATTATCCAGTATAATTTTTATAATTATTAGATATAATGATGAAAGTGTGTTCTATAAATTAACTTCAGATATTGATTCTAATGTGTTTTATAATAATTGCAAGTTATTCCTGCGCTATTTATGACGACATATAAAGCTGTTTGAGCTTGGATGTTTCTCTCTGAAGGTAACAGATGAAAAACATTAAAATTATTTGTGTTATTTTTGTGTTCTAACCTGAAACATGAAATATATATATATATATCAGTTCAAAAATGAAGAAAAGCAACAGACAGAGAAAGAGACACACTTTACAAACTCAAATTTTCGGATTATCCGTCTTCAGGAGAAAAGAGAATGGGCGACCAAGCACACCGAAAACACAACGGCAGGAAACCCATATATATATATATATATACATTAAAATCGGAAATTCGATCCAAACTGGACACAAACAAGTTCAAAAACGAAGAAAAAACTTACTGGATGAATATTTCGAACTGAAGTTAGTCATCAGGAAGAGAGTAGAACGGAAAAAGAAGAGGTACGTGCGTTCAGGGTTTCGGGTGGAAGGCGACTATTATAATTTTTATTTTATATATCAATGAGCAAACCACAATATGAAATGGGAAAACAAGACTAAGTTCTTTCAACCGTAACAAGCGGTCTTCGTCAAAGTCAAAAACCCAACTGACTCTGTGAGTTGAAAGATCTTGGTCTTGTTTTCCCATTTCATATTGTGCTTTGATCATTGATTGCTGTTTCATGTGCTTATGTGAAATTTATATATATATATATAAAAAGATTTCACATAAACACGTGAAACAACAATCAATGATCAAACCACAATAAGAAATGGGAAAACAAGACTAAGATCTTTCAACCGTAACAAGCGGTCTTCGTCAGAGTCAAAAACCCAACTGAACACTAGATGCAGAAAACATCTGGTGAGGAGTTGAGAAGAGTGGGAGGGAAGAGTGGTATTTTAAAAGGGTGAAAGCACAGGAAAGGACTAATGTCCAGAAAGGGATGTTTGGGGAAACAAAGGAGTACAGTAAGAAAAAGTAAAAAACTATCCGCTAGCTGTCAACCCTCTTTGAAGAGGCTATTGCCCTCGTGACGAAAGTATCAAGTTTGAAGAGACCGTTACTAATGTTTATAATATTAGATCTATTAAATTTAATTAGAGACGATTCAATAATATTTCTTAACAACATTGATTTTTCATAGGTAATAAATTTAGCTCCTGTCCAATCAATATGATGATTTTCATTTTTTATATGCAAGAATAAGGCACTACTGTTTTCCTGTCTACTTACGTTATATTGGTGTTGTTTTACACGTGTTTTTAATGATTTACCAGTTTGACCAATATAAATTTTATGGCAATTTTTGCACGGAATTTTATAAATACCAGCGGACTCCAATTCGCTTGGAGAGTTTTTTATTAACATATTACCCACGTTATTACGATTAGAAAACACTATATTAAAATCAAGTTGTTTGGCTAATCTTGGAAGGGGGTCCAATGATTCGTGGTATGGCAAAACTATAGAATTTGATAATAAAAGGGGCTCTTTTGAAGTATTAGAGAAAGTTTTTTTAGCACCCTTCAAAGCTAAATCGATATAAGAAGAGGGGTATTTTAATGAAAGGGCAATTGACCTAATGTTATTAATCTCTTCATTAAGAAATTCTGGAGAGGAAACTCTTAAGGCTCTCAAAAACATATTTCTAAAAACAGAAATTTTAACATTTTTTGGATGCGATGAATAAAAATGAACGTATGCAAGTACATTCGTAGGTTTTCTATATACACTAAAGCGTAACTCATTAGGTAACCTATGGATCAGGACATCTAAGAAGGGCAAATTACCACTTATTTCTTCTTCCATTGTGAATTTGATTGTCGGCACTAATGAATTCAATTTTGTTAGGAAATCAACTTTATTTAAAGAATTGGGACAAATGCAAAGAATATCGTCAACATATCTATACCATTTAACATTTTTGGGCAAAATTGAGCTTAACATTTTACTCTCAAAAAACTCCATATATAAATTACTTAGGAGGGGGGATAAACAGTTACCCATAGCAAGACCAAATTTTTGTATATAATAATTATTTTCAAATTGAAAATGACAATCTACCACACATAACTTAATTAACTCTATTATAGTGGTAGATGGAAGGGGAAGGGAATAATTAATTAATTCCTCCTGGAGTAAGCTCAACAGATCAGTTACTGGTACATTCGTAAAAAGAGACTTCACATCGAAACTGATTAATCTATAATTTTTGTTCATGTTGACGCTTTTTAATTTTTTAATTAAATCTACATTGTTTTTTATATGGCTGCCTGAAATTTTTCCAATTAAGGGGCTTAAAATACTTACTAACCATTTGGACAAGCCATATGATGCCGAACCAACCGAACTCACAATTAAACGTATTGGGTAATTATCTTTATGTGTCTTGATCAACCCGTACATATATGGCAAAGAAGGGGATTTTGATATAAATTTAGTAATAAGTTCGGGTTGATTTTTTAAGATAGTTTTAATTTTTTTATTAAATGAACTATTGACCCTTTCCAAAGGATTAGACCTTAACTCTTTATACACATTTTCATCATTTAGCATATTCTCTATTTTATCGACGTAATCTTTTTTATTTAATATTACTGTTACTTTAGATTTATCGGCTTTAGTGATTTTTATAGTATTATCTTTTTTAAGCTTAGAATAAGCCTCGATAAAACGTCTAGGAACGCTAACAACATCAGTTTTTTCTGAAAGACCGTATACCATTCCTTTTAAAATATTTAAATTATCGATATCTATATTATTTAATTTTTCAGCTTTACAAAAACCCTTAGCCACCTGAACATAATTTAAATTGTTACTTTTAGGAACAAAATTTAAACCATACCCTAATGCTGCTACTGCATTATTATCTAATATTCTGTCGGATAAATTAAGAACTAATTTTTTATTTTTATTCCACGGGCTATTGTCAATTAAGCTCTGAAGTTAAGTTAAGCTTAATTGACAACAGCCCGTGGAATAAAAATAAAAATAAAAAATTAGTTCTTAATTTATCCGACAGAATATTAGATAATAATGCAGTAGCAGCATTAGGGTATGGTTTAAATTTTGTTCCTAAAAGTAACAATTTAAATTATGTTCAGGTGGCTAAGGGTTTTTGTAAAGCTGAAAAATTAAATAATATAGATATCGATAATTTAAATATTTTAAAAGGAATGGTATACGGTCTTTCAGAAAAAACTGATGTTGTTAGCGTTCCTAGACGTTTTATCGAGGCTTATTCTAAGCTTAAAAAAGATAATACTATAAAAATCACTAAAGCCGATAAATCTAAAGTAACAGTAATATTAAATAAAAAAGATTACGTCGATAAAATAGAGAATATGCTAAATGATGAAAATGTGTATAAAGAGTTAAGGTCTAATCCTTTGGAAAGGGTCAATAGTTCATTTAATAAAAAAATTAAAACTATCTTAAAAAATCAACCCGAACTTATTACTAAATTTATATCAAAATCCCCTTCTTTGCCATATATGTACGGGTTGATCAAGACACATAAAGATAATTACCCAATACGTTTAATTGTGAGTTCGGTTGGTTCGGCATCATATGGCTTGTCCAAATGGTTAGTAAGTATTTTAAGCCCCTTAATTGGAAAAATTTCAGGCAGCCATATAAAAAACAATGTAGATTTAATTAAAAAATTAAAAAGCGTCAACATGAACAAAAATTATAGATTAATCAGTTTCGATGTGAAGTCTCTTTTTACGAATGTACCAGTAACTGATCTGTTGAGCTTACTCCAGGAGGAATTAATTAATTATTCCCTTCCCCTTCCATCTACCACTATAATAGAGTTAATTAAGTTATGTGTGGTAGATTGTCATTTTCAATTTGAAAATAATTATTATATACAAAAATTTGGTCTTGCTATGGGTAACTGTTTATCCCCCCTCCTAAGTAATTTATATATGGAGTTTTTTGAGAGTAAAATGTTAAGCTCAATTTTGCCCAAAAATGTTAAATGGTATAGATATGTTGACGATATTCTTTGCATTTGTCCCAATTCTTTAAATAAAGTTGATTTCCTAACAAAATTGAATTCATTAGTGCCGACAATCAAATTCACAATGGAAGAAGAAATAAGTGGTAATTTGCCCTTCTTAGATGTCCTGATCCATAGGTTACCTAATGAGTTACGCTTTAGTGTATATAGAAAACCTACGAATGTACTTGCATACGTTCATTTTTATTCATCGCATCCAAAAAATGTTAAAATTTCTGTTTTTAGAAATATGTTTTTGAGAGCCTTAAGAGTTTCCTCTCCAGAATTTCTTAATGAAGAGATTAATAACATTAGGTCAATTGCCCTTTCATTAAAATACCCCTCTTCTTATATCGATTTAGCTTTGAAGGGTGCTAAAAAAACTTTCTCTAATACTTCAAAAGAGCCCCTTTTATTATCAAATTCTATAGTTTTGCCATACCACGAATCATTGGACCCCCTTCCAAGATTAGCCAAACAACTTGATTTTAATATAGTGTTTTCTAATCGTAATAACGTGGGTAATATGTTAATAAAAAACTCTCCAAGCGAATTGGAGTCCGCTGGTATTTATAAAATTCCGTGCAAAAATTGCCATAAAATTTATATTGGTCAAACTGGTAAATCATTAAAAACACGTGTAAAACAACACCAATATAACGTAAGTAGACAGGAAAACAGTAGTGCCTTATTCTTGCATATAAAAAATGAAAATCATCATATTGATTGGACAGGAGCTAAATTTATTACCTATGAAAAATCAATGTTGTTAAGAAATATTATTGAATCGTCTCTAATTAAATTTAATAGATCTAATATTATAAACATTAGTAACGGTCTCTTCAAACTTGATACTTTCGTCACGAGGGCAATAGCCTCTTCAAAGAGGGTTGACAGCTAGCGGATAGTTTTTTACTTTTTCTTACTGTACTCCTTTGTTTCCCCAAACATCCCTTTCTGGACATTAGTCCTTTCCTGTGCTTTCACCCTTTTAAAATACCACTCTTCCCTCCCACTCTTCTCAACTCCTCACCAGATGTTTTCTGCATCTAGTGTTCAGTTGGGTTTTTGACTCTGACGAAGACCGCTTGTTACGGTTGAAAGATCTTAGTCTTGTTTTCCCATTTCTTATTGTGGTTTGATCATTGATATATATATATAAATGAAATTACTAAACAGTCCAAACCGGACAGATAAATAACTTATAAAAGCAACAATAAAGAACGAGAACACTTACTGGATCAATATTTCAAAATATTGAACACTTACTGTTCTCGATCTTTATTTTCTTGTTTTTTTCAGTTTTATATATATATATATATATCTGTCGATGACGACGGATGTCGAAATATCAAAGTGAGTTCTGTAGTGACTTTCTGTGTTCTTTCCTATGCGTTAAAGTTTGTATATATATATATATATATATATATATATATATATATATATATATATATATATATATATATATATAGAAAATTGTCACAATAACACGTGATATAAATATTCAGGTAACTCACCACAAATTAAAGAAGATAGTCGCTCTAAGGCCTTTCGCTTTCACGTCGTCAGAGAGCAAGTGAATACAAGTTGTAAGCAGGTTATGAATTTTGATTTAAAGAAGGAGTAAGATTGGCATCATTGACAGTATTTTTCCCTATAACTGTTGAAATAGTCTTGATTTGTTTGATAATTCCTTCAATTAGAAATTTATCTAATTTAAAAAGGCCTGGACTAGTGTTGACCAAGCTCTTAGAAAAGTCTTTTATGAGGGCGCTTTCAACAATGTTTCTTCTTCTTTCACATGACATAAAAACCAACTCCTTTGCTTCTTCCCAGTTAATTATGTGATTTTTGTCTCTAATGTGTAGGAACAAGGCACTTTTATCATCTTGTTTTCTAACTGAATACTGATGTTGCTTAATCCTTGTATCCATTCCTTTTCCCGTCTGTCCAATATAAGCCAACTCGCAATCCTTGCAAGGAATTCTGTATACACAACAGTTTTTTCAGCTTCTTTTAGAGTTATGGACAAGTCTATTTGACAAATTACCACCACTACTAAATGTAACTGAGATATCTAGCTTCTTCAACAAATATGGAATGTCTTTTAAACAAGGGCTGTAGGGAACCACCAGCAAATTCCTTCTTGAAAAACGTTCCTCACTTACAGATGACATCAAAGATTGTTTGGCTTTTTTCATCACGTTATCAATTAACTTTTTTGGATACATTAGAGAGGTTGAAACTTTGTAAATATATTTAATTTCTTCTTCTAAAAATGGTTCAAATAGTTTTAGAAAATGTTTTTAACGCTAAACGACTTACTATAAGACAGTGGTTTCCACTGTATAAAACAGTGGTTTTAAGAAACTTGATGTTACTTAAAAATCTCTAAGCAGCCTCCCTTAAAAATATTTAATCATTTGTCCCCCCCCCCCCCCCCAAGATTTTATAAAATAAAAACACAAACATTTTTACTCTTATAAAATGTATTCATACAAACTAATGGAAAACGATATTTTATTACTGTTTTAATGAGATGGATGTACTTGTCTATTGGCACCAAGTTTATTAAATCTTGGTGTTTGTGACGATATAGCTATATCGTCACAAACGAGCTCGATATTTGGATATCATTGCTGCCAAGGCAAAATTCATTTTTTTACATAGAAAATTGTAGCAGTAATTTGGAAAATCGTTCACTGTGACTAATCACAGTTTTCGCGGTTCCTTTATACTAGTCCGCGCCACCCAGTTTGGAAAACGCTGCTATAGGACAAAACACTAAATCTAAAATTAGAAATTAACAAAAAAAAATCATAAAATTCTGTATGCAGCAAAGAGTAATATACCTATAAAAAATAAAAAATCATCTAGCTCGAGTATAGATGAGACGGCAAAACTTTTTTTTTTTGTTTCCTTATTCATGATTATACTTATCACAAAGACGTGCTAAGTAACTATTAAATTATAAATATTTTTTAACAAGTAAGTAAAAATGTTATAAAAATTAAAAAAAAATTAATTGTAAAATATCTAGTTTTTACAATGTTCAAAAATAAAGTGAGAAAAGTAATTAAAACGTTTTACCAAGAAATAGGCTATAGGTTCAGTTAATATAGTAACTAATGATTCTGTTTTTAATAAAAATTCCTTTAAGAATTTGCTAGCATAATTTTATAATGCAATTTTTATTGCGTTTTTTTTTGTACAAAAGGTGCCTGAAATAAGTTAAAATTCGGTTTAATTTCTGCCCTGATTATTAATGCCGTTATTCATTTTAATTTCGAAACAGAGCTCTAATTAATTGAGAGAGGGGTCAGGCTCTCTGTTGGATAGACGGGATATAACTAATTTATTAAAAGACGCTCCATCCCCTTTGGCTGCTTGAAATATCACTTTTAATGAGTCTGTAAGGAGACAATTTTGTCTTTAATTAATTGGGTCGTCTCAGGCAGAGGCACAGTGTAAGAAGTTTTACCCCTCCCCCGCACTCCCCCGCCGCCCTATCCTTAGACCTAGTAATGTGGAAACACTTTGGATCTTCAACTAATTTCCTGGTCTTACTAATATATTAACAATGTTTCCTTGTAAATAAAACGAGTCTTCAACCTTGGAAATGTTCAATTACTTGAATCAATAATACTTTGATTTTTTTTTGGTTTTTGCTTTAAAATATTTTTATATGATATGTAAAGTAGGGAAAAGTTATGAATGGAGGTCAAAAATTCCATGTAAACACATATTCTTAGTTCTCTTGAAACCAAAAATAGGTTCCAGAAATTAAGTGTTTGTATGAATGTAAGTGTGTATGCGTGCGTGCGTGCGTGTGCGTGTGTGTGTGTGTGTGTGTGTGTGGGTGTGTGGGTGTATGTGTGTGTGTATGTGTTGAGTGCGTGTGTGTGTGTGTATGTCTGTGTGTGTGTTGGATGAGTGTGTGTGTGTGTGTGTGTGTTCGTATAAGTGTGAGTGTGTGTGTGTTCAAGATGTCTCATTCTCTACAACCTCTATACTTTTGATTTTCCCAAACCCGAAAATCAAAATCGGATATCATTAATCCAAACCCACCTGACCGCATTGAGACGTTTCTGGGTTTCTTTGCCGACAATACTGCAGTGTCCTATAGGTGCTGCAATGTGGGTTGTGCTACCAGAAAACTGCAAGATTTCCTTGATGGATCCTTGCAGTGGTTTACAACCTGGAAATTGTCTCTGAACCTGACAAAGAGAACCCATATACGTTTCTGTAAAGGTACTCCTCCTCTTCCACCTCCTGTGTTCATTGGCGATAGAGTTATACCCTACAAAACACAAGTAAAATATCTGGGTCTCATATTAGACTCCAAATTGACATTCAGACAATATCTCCGGAACAAATCTAAGCTGGGAATATTCCTAATGTGCAATCTTTATTCCATACTCAAATCAAGAAATACTCCACTCTCCTTGTTGGGAACTAAATCCAACTCCCAACCTTTCCTAATCCAACGAGCCTCAAAACTTTCTACTTGAGCTAAAAATGATGACCAGATGACTTCAAAAGTACCTCAGAGAATGTCGCAAAACCATACTACCACGAAGACGACACCTTTCCCTGACAGACTGACTCCCCCATTCTTGACAATGTTTACTGACTAAGAAAACAGCAGGGTGAGAATTTAGCAGTAGTGGGCCTCTGGTCCGGAACTTTTATTTACGACATGCACTATTGTGTGCATGGTAATATTCGTTGGTCATTGGTCGTTGATCATTGGTCGTTGGTCGTTGATGTCTCTAATCTAATAGAGTTTCAGTCACCAAATTTAATATTTAAGTCCAATTTAACTGTCTTACCATAAGACCTTTCTATGATAAATATGATTCAATTACTTATTACTTACTGTTCAACCATTTCAGTATGAACTCAAAGCGTCTGTGTTGAAGTTAATCGTCGAACTCACATCGTAAGTGGTAGTCCCACGTGAGAGCACACATTGGCTGAACATTCGCTCTTTGTATTGTTTAGTATGAACTCAAAGCGTCTGTGATGAAGTTAATCGTCGAACTCACATCGTAAGTGGTAGTCCCACGTGAGAGCACACATTGGCTGAACATTCGCTCTTTGTATTGTTTAGTATGAACTCAAAGCGTCTGTGATGAAGTTAATCGTCGAACTCACATCGTAAGTGGTAGTCCCACGTGAGAGCACACATTGGCTGAACATTCGCTCTTTGTATTGTTTAGTATGAACTCAAAGCGTCTGTGATGAAGTTAATCGTCGAACTCACATCGTAAGTGGTAGTCCCACGTGAGAGCACACATTGGCTGAACATTCGCTCTTTGTATTGTTTAGTATGAACTCAAAGCGTCTGTGATGAAGTTAATCGTCGAACTCACATCGTAAGTGGTAGTCCCACGTGAGAGCACACATTGGCTGAACATTCGCTCTTTGTATTGTTTAGTATGAACTCAAAGCGTCTGTGATGAAGTTAATCGTCGAACTCACATCGTAAGTGGTAGTCCCACGTGAGAGTACACATTGGCTGAACATTCGCTCTTTGTATTGTTTAGTATGAACTCAAAGCGTCTGTGATGAAGTTAATCGTCGAACTCACATCGTAAGTGGTAGTCCCACGTGAGAGCACACATTGGCTGAACATTCGCTCTTTGTATTGTTTAGTATGAACTCAAAGCGTCTGTGATGAAGTTAATCGTCGAACTCACATCGTAAGTGGTAGTCCCACGTGAGAGCACACATTGGCTGAACATTCGCTCTTTGTATTGTTTAGTATGAACTCAAAGCGTCTGTGATGAAGTTAATCGTCGAACTCACATCGTAAGTGGTAGTCCCACGTGAGAGCACACATTGGCTGAACATTCGCTCTTTGTATTGTTTAGTATGAACTCAAAGCGTCTGTGATGAAGTTAATCGTCGAACTCACATCGTAAGTGGTAGTCCCACGCGAGAGCACACATTGGCTGAACATTCGCTCTTTGTATTGTTTAGTATGAACTCAAAGCGTCTGTGATGAAGTTAATCGTCGAACTCACATCGTAAGTGGTAGTCCCACGTGAGAGCACACATTGGCTGAACATTCGCTCTTTGTATTGTTTAGTATGAACTCAAAGCGTCTGTGATGAAGTTAATCGTCGAACTCACATCGTAAGTGGTAGTCCCACGTGAGAGCACACATTGGCTGAACATTCGCTCTTTGTATTGTTTAGTATGAACTCAAAGCGTCTGTGATGAAGTTAATCGTCGAACTCACATCGTAAGTGGTAGTCCCACGTGAGAGCACACATTGGCTGAACATTCGCTCTTTGTATTGTTTAGTATGAACTCAAAGCGTCTGTGATGAAGTTAATCGTCGAACTCACATCGTCAGTGGCAGTCCCACGTGAGAGCACACATTGGCTGAACATTCGCTCTTTGTATTGTTTAGTATGAACTCAAAGCGTCTGTGATGAAGTTAATCGTCGAACTCACATCGTCAGTGGCAGTCCCACGTGAGAGCACACAATTGCTGAACATTGGCTCAGAGTCCAGAGGCGAGCACGTTGCCACTGAGCTACCCTGGCCCCTATGAAATAACAATTCATTGAAGTTTCCTTTTTAAAAAAGATATTTTGACTATGAAACAGGATTTCATACTGTTTTTTTTTTTAAATGACAGATTAATTAAATTCATACTATTTATCAAACTTACGGGATCGAATACTTTATTTCTATTTAAAAAAAAACGGAGTATTTTGAAAAGAGATTATTCGGTTCATGCTCTCCTGAAAAAAATTATAGATATAATAACTAATTCCATTCTGAATATGAGAAAATTTCTATTGACAAAATGGGATGCTTTTATTATATTATAAATTAAATTGAAATACATGAACATTACTTGAAAACAATAAGATCATAACTCAAGCGAGAGAATTTTTTTCTTTATTTCAACTCATTTAAAAAACTGTCAAAAATTAATAAAAATTTTTTTGAATAACGAAGTTTAAGATAAGAATTGATCAGGCCCCAAATCTCTTTTCTATAAGTTAACATATTTATACATATGTAATTCAATGATACAAATTACTAGCATTTATTTGTTTTAAAAACTACGAGTATATATAATTAGAAGTAAAATTATATCTAAACACGAAAGGGTTACAATAGATAAGGAAATGATATTTCAAGGGCATTTGATAATGGGTGTTGTAATGTTTTTGATTTTGTATAAGTTATTTTATTAATTCATTATTTTTTTTTTCAATATTTAATTTATTATTAATTCAATGAAACCGTCAAACTGACTTCTTACGAGTTTTAAAAACGTTTATAACATAGTACATTTGATAGTACATCTACACGATAATCATATTGTTAACGAGTTTGATAACATGTTTTTGTAGTAAAGTTGGAGTATTCTATTCCAAATTTTTTTTCTTTGTTTTTTGATAAAAATAAAAATAAAACTAATGGTCTTCAATATTGGATGAAATTGGCTTTATATTGAAAGCTATATATGCTTTTTTTTCTATTCAACGAAACAGCCAGTCATACCGTCCAGATGAAGGAGTTTGGTCAATTTTTTTCAGATTTTTCGGCGTTCCTTGATAGGAAAAACCTGCCATGCATTAAAGCCTCCTTAACTGCTTTGTGTCTGGCAGATCCAATGTTTAGATGCGGCGCATACAAGACGGGGATAATTCCTTTGTTTTCTTGCCGGCTCTATGGCCTGGAGCCAGTCTTACACAACACACTCTGTTTGTCTATCCGCTTTTCTTCGCGGTTCCTTTGAACACAAAGCTACTTGATAAATAAAGTCCGTTCTACTTAGGTGCACATTTTAAATGAATAAATAAATAAAGAAAAAAAAGAGGAGGAGCAGAAATGCAGTTCTCAACTACAAAATTATAACAAGATATAATACATTTTTCGAAACATATAATTTAAATAAAGTGTTTCAGTTTATAATAAGAAGTCATATTCTCAAAAAGAAAAAAATCCATAAAGATTTTCTTTTATCTACAAGAATTTAATAGTTTCGTTCTCAATTTACCGGACTTATGCATTAAATATGCAGGTACACGGAAACATGATTCACACACACCAACTCCTAGTTTACTTTATCAGTGAAACTCTCACGAAGACTAGTTGCTTTGGTTAAACGATCTTAGTCATATTTCTAAATTTCTTACCATGGCTTAGACGATGATTTTTGTTTTATTGTTTACTTAAATCTTATTATATATATATGCATATATAAGCATGCTTCGACTGTTCTATAGTCATCTTCGGTGTACTGAGGCTATCTGATCAGTTGCATGGTTTTATAGTAGTCAAGGATCAGCTGCAAGTGATATGATTGGTTGGCCTTGACCGTCAGTTTCTGATTGGCTGGTGGTAGGCTTGAAGTAATTAGAGTTATGCAGGTCTCTCCAGGTGGGGGCCGGTTGATGAAGTTATCAAAGCCAGAAGTTAAGTGTTGATGGTCGGCTTCCATACCTAAATTAAGACGAATATTCGAAGGGAAGAATTTGTCAAAAACACCAAAAAGAAAACCATCCACACATTGCAAATCCTCAGAGATATATTAATTCTGGCATGCCAAACACCAATCAGCTTTATTGGAGCTGACTGGGTTTTGACATGTTAAAAGTAAATATACATTCATTTTCATTTCTGATCTTCACCCGACAATGAACTATTGTAATAAATATCCATCGTAAATTGTACTTAAGACGTAGATTCTTAAAAAGCATATTTGACATTTTTTTGCTTATTTGTTCGTGATATGTTTGTTCTGTTGGCGTAATTGAGATATGTGTGCACATGTTTAAACGATATGAAATGCGTAGAGTTCCTGGGAGCTTTTTTATTCCGTACGGACGTAAACATTACTGACGTCTAGGTCTGGTATGGTTTAGATAGCATAAGATAGAACATTCATTCACCGTGAAGAGCCATGACGTTCTTATATTACGTACTATACCGACTTATTAAACACTAATCATATAATATTGTATAAGTTATTTCATTTAGATTATTAATATCAACTATTATACTTAATGCTCAATCATTGTATTTCTAAAAGGAAAACTAAGAATTTCCTTGGGTTATTACCGCTAACTATATCACTAATTGGTTTAGCTGGATTGATAAAACCTTTCTAGAGATTAATAGTATTTTTAATAAATATATACTTAAAGTTTAATAATTAATCAAATTACAGGAGAAAAATTGTTATATTTGAATGTTATTGATGATTTATTTTAAAAAAATCTTCACCAATAATTATCGCTAAACAACATAATCCACAGTCAATAACAAAATGGTTAAATATTTATTGTTTTTTTTTAAGTAAAATTCAGAAATGTGAAGTTATTTAATAAAAAAATGTCGCTATCAGTGTATATGAAACTTCTTCACAGTTTTGTATACCTGTGATATGTAAAATGAACATAGTATAGATGTAATAATAGCAAATGAATATAATTTGGTAATTAGAATAACAAACAATAAAATAAAAATCTGGAGTGGCCTACATTCTACTTTACTATAAGTAACTTAATGTCAAATTTCTTGAGTATATAAAACATAACGTCTCATTTAAGCATAACATAAATATCTAAATGGGATATAATTGCATTGCATTCGTGAGGTAGTACAGATAGTGATTGAAGGACATATCAATTTATAAGCTTAGTTTTGTACATCACAAATAATTTATTATTTGCAAATAATTTCATTAATATAACTACAGCAGTAATAACATTTTTGAAGAACCAATGTGAACATTTCTTGAAACGAAATATTATCCTACAAGAGAACATGGCTATTGTTCAAATAGCCAGTAGATTTCTTACATCGTTTACTTGACATCCTTCTATATTGAATATTAAAGTAAAATTTTCAAATTTAAAACAGTAAAATACCCTTTTTTTCTCTGAAAAACATAAACAGCGAAGAAAATGTTGTTTTAACGTGATTTGTTAATTAAAGATGTACGATAATTACATTTATTAATCTCTAAACGAAATATTTCAATTTTGAATTATCTTTTACATTTTTGGTTTTTAACAGAATTATTATACTCGGAATTTTATGGCTTCTTAGTATTCAATAAGATCATTTTCCTTCCCCTTTGTCAAATAACATATATACGAATTTTTTCACAGTGAGTGTTATTATTTTCCTGCACAATATTATTCCTCTTACATCTCATATAAGTCAATAAATAATTTAAATTATTCCTTTATAAATATCAATTTTATCTCAGTGGATTCGCTCAAAAAATTTCTAAGTCAATGTAAACAATGTAAAAAAATACAAAAAATTCGACAAGTATAGCAGGTGATCTCTTACTCTAGGATAAACAAACAGTTTTTATAGCGTTATTGCTCTTTTCCGTAATTGAAAATTCATGGTTTTTTTTTATGGATTGCTAATTTTTTATTTCATTTTTGGTCAAATTTTCATTATTTTTTAATGAGCCGTTTCGCGTCAAAAAAACATTTTCTAAAAACAGAAATCGTACTGTAACGCCCCTTTAGCGAATGTAATTTTGAAAAAATATCTCAACTCATTCTCCACATAATGTCCTATTTTTAGGCATAGTTTCATTGTGATCCGTCTAACAGTATGGCTTGTATCGCTTTCACAAGGTTTGAGATTGAAGTATAAGTCAAAATTTTTACATTTTATTGAAAAAAAAATATTTCCTGTTGTTTTAAAATTCTGAATATATTTTTCGTTTGTTCCATTTGTAATCTTAAAGATAATGTCAAAATTTCAAAACTCTAGGGTTATCAGTTTAGGAGAAATAAATGTTTTCTAAAAAACGGTTTTTGGCAAAAAAAGTGACTTTCCCATCATGCATAATTCTTCCCAAACAATAGGGATCTTCGTCTTTATGGGGCCCATTTTTGTGTAAAATATCAACTTGATCCATCAAAGATTCTGGACCGCAGCGTGGTAACAAGCAATGCTAACACACTCACCCACGCACCCACCCACCCACCCACCCACACACAGACATCATCGTAAAAACTTCATAAAACAACTTCTGGGACCTCAAAACATGTAATTCCGTCAAAATCTCGAGATCAAATTTTTTCACGATCACTATACTTTACTTATAGTAAAGTAAAAATATTAGATAATTCTAATTATCATTAGAAAATCAAACTTCACACACACAAACACACACATAAACACACCAACACACACACAACACAGACAAATTTGTGAAACCTATTTTACTGGGCACAAGAAACCTAAAAAATTTTTATTTCCGTTGATTTTGACTCCAGGGCAATACTTCCATTCCCTATATATTTCATATCTAGAATAATGTGATTTAACAGAAGTATGTATGTGCCTCACTCAAAATCACTCATAGTGATTTTACACTGTCTTAAAAATGACAGAGTTTTTAAGTGTGTATATCATACAATTGTCATGGCTTCCTGGACCATTTAATTTAAATTGAATCTTATAACACCAAATTAATCGTCTTTGAAACCCTTTGTTTTCATCAAATTCTACGTAAATAGCTCTAACATAACTTTCTCAACTTTATCATCTTTATTTATTGTCTTTTGGTAACTTATAACATTTCTAATAGGATTTTTTTCCTTCGAAATTC
This sequence comes from Hermatobates lingyangjiaoensis, assembly GCA_026182355.1. Taxonomy (NCBI): domain Eukaryota; kingdom Metazoa; phylum Arthropoda; class Insecta; order Hemiptera; family Hermatobatidae; genus Hermatobates; species Hermatobates lingyangjiaoensis. Next base: position 237,395 of record JAPFBL010000304.1, read on the forward strand.
TTACTTGTTAGTCTAAGTGTTTTTAGCCTGCAGACGACCCTCTGCTGCTACTTCATTCAATAATCCTGGTTTTTTCAAGTTTTTGAAAAAGTGGCGTAGCAACTATTTTTGCTGCCCGGGATGGTCATAACATTTACCCCCAGTAATAATCCAGTTAATAATCCGTTAAACCTTCAAAATTCCAGAAAGTTTAAAATATTCAAAATATTTATTTACACGGAATTGCAACCAATAATCTAATTTTAAACAGCTGTTATAGTCCCAGACAACAACTTATTACAATACTCGTATTCATTACATATACAGTTGTCATCAAAGAAAACTAAAGATTTTTCAAAACAAAAGCGTATAATTCAAATCATAAGAAAAATGTTAAATTAAATTAACCGGCTACACAAACAAATATAATGAACTTTCAACCTCTTTAAAAAACAAGTTTTAAAAAATTTAAAATAACTTTATTTTTATTTGTAAATATTACAGTTGAAAAATCCGCTTAAAAAAAGTATTACACACATAAAACCTAAAAACAAAATATCAGTTTTTTTTATTAGCTTTTTATTAGATTAATTTTTTTCTATTTTTTATTTTTACTTCTTTAAAATGACGCCATCTGACATGTACCCCCCCTCCCCCCCACCCTTACATTGCTATGCAACTGCTTTCAGAGTGAATACTTCTCTGAAATCGTCTTGTAGCATATTATAAACTATTGGATGTACTTCACAAGAAACTTTTCATTTTGTCGAAAACTTTAATTCTGATTTAGTCAAATAAAACCTTTTTTTCTCAATTATTGGACATGTTTTGTCAACAGTTAAATATACAACAATAAACAAATTTACCATTTTGCTAGTTAATAAAATTTTTTTTCTTCTATTCTTTAGATAAAATTGACTGAAGATTATTATGCGTTAGCCAATCTTTAAAAACATTACATTTGAAACTGATATTGGAATCACATGGGATACCCAATGATATGATTATAAGATGATTTTCTACATTAATGCTGAGATAATTTTTTTTTTTCAAAAGAGATAAAATTTTACCAACAGAAAATTCATTATTCGTATTTAATTGTTATTTATTATATCAACGAGTTGCTGATTAGAAGACAGTTAATGATGTATAATATCCATAAACCATTGATTAATTATAAATAATTAAGTAATGATGAATTTAAATAAAATTATATCTATAATATGAAATACAATATTCTTTTATACCTAATAGGATAAAGTATTTGGGAAAAATCATTAAATAATTTGCAAGAAGTTGAAGAGGTGGTTGACATGAATTCTGCGTACTACTCCAAACAAAGGAGCAACCCGATCTATCTCGCATGACAAGCGATAAATTATAATTGACAGTTGTAACAGTAATCAAATTCCTTGGCTAATTAGAGACTGATATTCAAATTAGAAAATAACCATCAAACAAATGATCTTTTTAAACTAGACACTAATATTTAATTACTTTAAATAATTCATCAAGACAATAGCTTTCATTTATTAAATCTAGATTAATTTTTATTAAATTATTTAATAAAAATGGTTAATGCTTTTTATTGATTTATAAAAATCAATAGTTTACATTTCTCTCTAGATTGATTTGTTCCCTTCTCAATGAGAAAATCTTAAGAAAATTATTCAAAAATATTATTAAAAAAATCTGAAGTGGCCTGTATTCAACTTTACTATATGAAAACATGATAACTTGACAACTTGAAGATTCAACTTGAAAACTTAGTAACTGTTTTGTAATATAGACTCTTAAGAGTCCATTCCTCATACTTCAATATTACCCAAAGATAATATGATTCATAAACAAAAGAAAATCTACTCGTACATCTGATATTGAGTTTTGTTCAAAGGTGGATATATAGATTGATTAGAGCATTTTGTTAGACAAATCACATCATACCATGAAAAGCATACCATGGAATTATACGTTTGATTGGCGTTAATTTTTTACATCTAAGAATTTTATTTTTCTTACATCTCATCATTATAAATTTTTTCATTAAACCTCTGAACATAAATTTAATGTTAGTTCATCCACTCAAACAATTCCTAAGTCAATGTAAACAATGTACACAAATGTAAGCCAATCAGACAAGTATAGCAGGTGATGCAATAGTCCAGGCTGAATATTCAGTTTTTATAGCATTATTGATATTTGCGGGAATTAAAATTTCATGTTTTTTTTTAATTTCTAATTTTTTGTTCAATCTTTTGGCAAAATATCGTTGTTCTTTAATGAGCCGTTTAGGGTTAAAAAAAAAAAATTTTCTGGAAACATAGCTTGAACAACAATGTTCGAAATGTAATTTTGAAAAATAACACCTTAACTCATCTCCCACAGAATGTTCTACTATTAGGTATAATTTCTCTTTCATCCATCAAACGGAATGACTTGAATGCTCCTCAAAAGCATTCACATTGAATCATAAGTCAAACTGTTAACATAAAAAATATATATTTTCAGTTGTTTTAACAATCTGACGATTTTTTCAAGTAATGTTTTTATCGCTTCTATGATAATGCAAAAATTTCAAGACTGTAGAATTAGTAATTTAGGAAGAAAAAATGTTGTCCAAAACAAATTTTGGAAAAAAAGTGACTTTCCCATTATGCATAATTGCTCCCAAATAATAGGATTCATCTACACTATGTATAAAATATTATTTTGATTCATTAAAGATTGTAGACTGTAACGTCCCCACAAACTTTTTAATATACACCTTAATTTAAGACAACTTTTAATTCAAGACACCAAGACATCTACACAAACAAACACTACACACACACACACACGCACACACACACACACTCACATCATCGAAAAACATCATAAAAAGACTTTGGGGACCTCAAAACATGTCAATCCGCTAAAATCTCGATATTTATTTATGATCACTTTACTTTAGTTGTACTAAAGTAATTTATATGCTTATACAATTTTAAAATAAGTTTCAATATGTACATTGTTTAAAGAAAATGAGAAATGAAACGAAAATGATCTTACCTATTAAATAATTTATTATAGTTTAGTACTAATTATTTTAAAAGAATATTGTGAAAAGACTATCAGTTTTGGATTATGAGATTTACACAATGAGTATGACTGCACGGCCTTGCAGGATACTATGAATGGAAAGGCTCCTACGTAGTACTCCCAGTGCGAGAGTCGCTCGCTTTGGAGGATGCGCAGAGCAGCTCTTGATCGCAGATATCGGGTGTCACTTGTCCTGACCTGATTTCCGATTCACTGATCCATGTAAGAACTGCTTATCATTTCTTGTTTCCTCCATGGATCACTATTGTAACGAATGAATTATCACTCTTAATTAGGCCGATTATTAAAGATAACAGAGTAGCAATTTCTAAGAAATACTCTTTTTTATATATCTTTTGGTTTGTTTTTAAACATTATTCATTGCCATTATGTATATCTAAACAATTTCATTGTTAATTTTGTCTAAATTGTTTACATAACAAAAGAGTTACTCAAATTTATGGTAGGTTATGTTTACTATTGCAGTACTGAGAACCATATAAGTCATATGAAGCACAGAGATACCACAGGATCGAGTTGGTTCTACAATAAAGCTTGTTCTTAGATTTTACCTTACAACCAGCAAGGTAGAGTAAACACTGGCCAAATTGATTCTATGAAAACAAACAACCTGGTTGGTTGTAGTTCGAAAGGAGTGAATGTTAACACATGAGTTAAACCTTTACCGGCTTTCTGACATCTTTGTGGCTCATACAGGTAGGATTTCCATTTTTTCTCATTAAAGAGTTACTAATATTTTTGAAGATAATATATCTTCTTTGAGAGACCTTTAATATGCTCCACACATTCTCTTTTGAGTGATTTTAAACGTTTTCATACATCACTTGGGCTAGTAATGATAACATTATTTCCTCTTTGACAGACTGGGAATACATAATTTTCTTATCCTACATAAAAGGATTGTACTTTATCATCGGCAATGGCATTAACTAACCAACACCAGCCATAAATTTAGTGTTCCAATTATAACACTTTTACAGCTATTTTAGTCTTGAATTGAGAAATCCCGAGAGTAATTGATAACTTGTATTTTATAAATAACAAAATGTGCAACTGGTAAAATATACTCAAACAATTTCGTATTAAGATGATTTCTGTAGTTGTAATTTTCAAACATATTTGCAAAAATAGTGTTTTTCAATAAGACTTTTGCGTTTCTTTGCTAGAAACAAGGGTAGAAATAATTATTGCAGGTTCAGTTAAGCGAAATCTTTGGAATAAAAATATAACATATATGCACTGTGATAATATATATCACACTATTTAACATTCATATGAATGGTTTAAATGAATAGAATGCTTAATGAATGGATAGTGAGATTTCACATTGGTTCCTAAACAAAGCAGTTTTTCCCAACGGTTCAATTAACTGTTCTTCAACGTATAAGACTTTCAGATTTCAGCCAAGGATGCAGGGTCAGTCAGTTCATTACTGGTCATTTAAATTATCGCACACACACACACACACACACACACACACACACACACACACACACACACACACACACACACACACACACATACATACATACACACAATGATCAAACCACAATAAGAAATGGGAAAACAAGACTAAGATCTTTCAACCGTAACAAGCGGTCTTCGCTTGTTACGGTAACAAGCGAAGACCGCTTGTTACGGTTAAAAGATCTTAGTCTTGTTTTCCCATTTCTTATTGTGGTTTGATCATTGATTGTTGTTTCACGTGTTTATGTGAAATCTTTTTATACATACATACACACACACACACACACACACACACACACACACACACACAACACACACACACACACACACACACACACACACACACACACACACACACACACACACACACATCATACAAACGCACAAACGGACACACACACACACACACACACACACACACACACACACACACACACACACACAAATGTCTGTATAAAAAAATGTAGTTCCCTCCATGAGATGCCCCTGTCGACAAGATAGTCAGGATAGTACCCATTTAATATATAGCTGACCTATAGTAAAAAGAGGCAGACAGCTTTACAATTACTAAAGTATGACCACCAACAAAACAGGAGCTTTTACTAAATGATATTCGTAGAACTTATTAACTTATTGTAAATATTTAAACACTGTACTGAATATTCTGAGATGTTATACTATATTTTGTAAAATTAGCGTAATCTAACTGATCATGAATTAATTGTTAGTTATATTCCTAGATAATTTATTTTGTTATTGTATTAATGTATAAATTAACTTAAATACTTATCCCATAGCCATTGTATATATTTAACACCATTGTATGATTGTATATATAGCATGTTATACAATAAAATGAAACATGTTAAAAAGAAAAAACTATACATTTATACCATACATATAATACATATTCACTGCTCCGTTTGACGGATTGAAATCAAACTATACCTAAAAATGGAACATTCTATGGAAGATGAGTTGAGATAATTTTTTTATTAAATTACGTTTACCAAAAGGGGTGTTGCAGTACATTTTTCTGTTTTCAGAAAATGGTTTTTTTAATGCTGAACGGCTCATTAAAAAAGCATATGTTTGATAAATGGTTCAGTCACTATCTGTACTACTGTACTATCGTACCTCCAGCAATGAAAGACTAACAAACACCTCATTTAAACAATTATATTATGCCTAAATAGGACATGATATATTACATACACAAGAAGATTGATATTAAAGTTACTTATAGTAAAGTTGAGTGTAGACCACCCCAGATTTTTTTTTAACGAACCTTTGTTTAAAGTAACGGTTTTTTATGTGGACGAACGTTTTTTTTCCGAGAGCAAGTTTGAAAAGTCGAATGACATTTCTTCAAATGACATATATCCGAATGATGTTTTGGCTAAACGACTGTTTGTCAAACAGGCATTCTTTTCAAAACTTAACTTTGTCCTAGATTATCGTCGGCTTTTATCATTTAATACCTCTTGCCGATGAGACCCTAAAGGTACAGACCAAGGACAAACTCCCCTTTCCTATGAGAGTGGGCCAACACAACATTGGGTGTTACGTTTCAGCTTGAAAAATGGATTTTATTCAAACAACCATTTCTTTAATAGAAGTTGTTTCCTTTACAAATTCAATGTTCTTTTTTCTAGTTTTTAAATCAATTGAAATCCTAGTTTTTAGCCAATTTCCACTTGCATGTCATTTACATGATGTACCAGGTAATACGAATACTACAAAAGAGAAAAAAAATGTTTCCGAAACACATTTCTACCAAAAAAGTGACTTTGGTCACTTTTTTCCAATCATACTATCATATACCATTTCCTATCATACTACTATATACTATTTCCTATCATAATTGAAATCCCAGTTTTTAGCCAATTTCCACCTTGCATGTCGTTTATATGTACCAGGTAATACGATACCACATAAAAAAATTTGAGGATTTTTTTAGTTATTGCTTTTGTCACTTCTATGATAATGCCAAAATTTCAAAACTTATACAGTAAGTAAGTTTAAGAAGAAAAAAAAATGTTTCCAAAACACATTTTAGACAAAAAATGATTTGAAACACATATTTACAATCAGTGACTTGGTCACTTTTTTCCTATCATACAATATTGCTCCCAAAGTATATGGCATATCTATACTGTACGGCCTCTATATCTATACTATCTTTGCATAAAATATGATTTCATCCATCATAACGGTGTGGACTGCAGAGTTTCAACAAACTTTTGGATAAACCATCCACCATCCCACACAGACACAGACATCATAAAAAAAAAAAAAAAAAGTCAAAAAAGGACTTTAGGGAACTCAAAACATATAAATCCGTCAAACCATCGAGATAAAATTTTTCAAGATAACTATACTTTGCTTATAGTAAAGTAAAGGATTCACCTTTAGACTGAAATATAATAAAAACTTAACAACCAACATATAAACAATCGTCATTTTAAGTTTCTTCAGCAAAGCGTGAGAAATGACTTACTCCGACAATGACTTTGGAGTATAAGATGAGACAGATCACTTAGATGAACAGTATTTTAAGAAACGCATCATTTGAGGGTAAATATCGTTTTATCATGTAGTCTCTTCCTTTCCTTCAGACTATATAATATAACAACTTCAAATATATTAATCTAAAAATTAAATCGTAGAAACACTTATTATTCACTAATTTTATCATCTCTACTATACTAATTTACCAATCAAACAATTTTTTTCTTGAAATGATTTAGTGAGATATCTCCTAACGTGACCCCGTATCGCATGATATTTGATTTTGACATGTCTATTCTTTTAATTTATTGCATAATTTTAGATTAAATTTGTCTTCTTAATAATTTAATTTTTTGAAATGTTTATTATTTATTTATTTTAGAATAGTGTACATTTTATTGAAATTCGATGAAAATATCATGAAAATTGATTTTATCGAAATCTTATAAAAATGATTTAATAATATGTCATATACATTATATAACATTTAAACAAAAATGATTAACAGATTTGATAGATCTTAATTAATTAACCAATAATTATAAATTACTTATTAATTAATTAATAACTCGTTTAATTATTAATATTATCACCATATTCATCATCATTAATGTGCCAATTAATAATAAAAATAAATACAAACATATTTTATATTTTGTTCACAGTCTATATTAGAAATCATGAAATATTATAGAGTCAAATATTTTTGGAGTTAAAATATAATTTTTGTTCTTGTACTACATTACAGCACAATTTTTCAATCAAAAATTGTTTTTTGATGTCGAATAATGTAATAATTGTTATTAAAACAATTTTGTAATAATAAACAACTATTTTATTTTACAAAATAATAAACAAATATTTAGTAAAAACCAACTGAAACACTTAGGATTTAGTTTGTTTTTGTTCTGTTTATTGGTTAGTCTATAGCCTGACTTTTATATAAATTCTAGATTTCATAATACCTTCTAATTATAACACTATCAATGAGATATTTATTATTTAAAACGGTTGAGAATAAAACTGTTTTAAGGTAATATTTTTATAAAGGTTGTTTTCGGCTCTTGTTTTTTTCTATATTCACAACTATACTATCGTAGGTTATCATTTTGTCTCACATTTTTTTTAAATTTATTCGAATATAGTCTAACGCAGTGGTTCTCAACGTGGTCCACATGGACCCCCAGGGGTCCACAGAGGATTACTGGGGGTCCATGAGAAAAGTAGTATTCTGAAGGTCCATGACACGTGGTTAGGACTCCATGTTAAGTTTATATAAATTTATCAGCAAACCAAAAATAAATCAAAGTGTAGTAAGCTTTGGCCGTACAATATTCAAACATAATTAAAATATAAGGCCTAATATCCTCGTCAGTTTGTTAAAATGTTCCAATGTTTTAAAATTTTCTATTGCACTTCTCTTTATGGTACATTCAAAATTGATTCTGTTACAATTTATTTCAGGGTTCTTTATAAAATGTTAATGAAGAAATATTTTGTTATTGTTTTAAAAACATTTTTCTATTTTCGCATGCGTTGTAGATGTAATGAAATTATTTGATAATTAACGATATTCATTTACCTAAAAACAAATATTTATTTATAAATTTGTATAATTATATTTTTTAAGTATCCGGGGGATCCACAAGTAGTTTTTAGGGGGTCCACAAGTAGCTTTTAGGGGGTCCACAAGCAAACAAAGGTTGAGAACCCCTGGTCTAACGACTCGTATGGTTGCCTTTAATACTGAAGGTATGATCTTTAAACACTGGCTAGTGGACTAGATTTTACATGGAAGAGATAGAAAGTTTATAAAACAATCAAACCAAAGCGTGAATGATATCACGTTTTAACGATTTAACGAAGTTAATTGTTAAAGATATCCTGTAAACTAGAATAAAGAAATACTTAGGATTCCCTATGTAAAATCAATCCAGTATATGGGTTACCCATGGTTAAAATGGGTATTTATTGATATATTTTTATTATTTGGGGGTGACTATAGCACTGCGTCTTAAAAAAAAAAACTATTGTACTTCCTTTCTTCTGTACCCCAAGTACCCCAGCAGTTAGCTTCAACACCTCCAAGAAGCTCAGTACTTTTTCTGGTTCAAGCGGTAAAAGTTTTTCTATGGTTTGTTGAGTGTCCCGAAGCACCTGGCTCTCTGCAGCAAAGTTGCCTTACAAGTTATCAGCAGGTGCAACGGTGTTTCTTCCTCTTTGCAGAATCTGCACAAATCATAATTGATAATGTCCATTCAGGCTCCCTATGTTTCGGGAGAAAGTACTTCCTTTCTCCTTCTTCGGGATGGTCTTCTTCGAATCCTCAGGTGCACTTGTGGGAGGTTCCCACTAGTTAGCGCTTTTGGACCCTCTGCGCTTCCGGAGGATGGTCTCCAGACTTCCTTCTCCTTACAGGGAAAAATCCCTGAAGCTCTATCGGTGGTATTTTGTCCGCTCCGGCAGAGCACCGCATACCGGAGTAAGGCTATTTACTCAAGGGGGTCGCCTGGTGCCCTTGAGGCTTCGTTCATAATACAGAAACCCCTGAATCATCCATCCTTCGGCACGGATCGCATAACACCTTAGATTGGGGCTGGGATAAAAGGAGGGGATTTGGGGATTAGGAAGAATGGGAAACGAAGGTGGTCAGGCCCAGCCCTGATCACCTTCTCCTCCTCTTTCGTTTGTCCCTGCACATAGCAGGTTAACAGGGTAGCCTCACGAAGGCCGAAAGTCGGAGTTGAGTGTTAGACGCTACTAGAGGCGCTTAATCACTCTATTACTACCCCTTAAAATGGGTAACAAACGAGGTGCCCTACAAGAGCACTAAAGGTAAAAGACTAGCAATGTTTGGAAATGAACAACCTTTTTACAGTAATAAAATAAGTTATGAAAGCGTACCTTTGATACCAGCATCAGAAAGTGGATCATCTAATGCAGGGGTGCTCACACTTTTTCAGTATGCGAGCTACTTATAAAATGACCAAGTCAAATGATCTACCGACCCATAAAAGCGTATGCTACTATTTTCTTACCTTGCATTACTGCATGAGCCAATATTGCAACAAAATAAGCTCTCAACATATTTTTGTAATTACCATATAATAATAATAATAACAATACATTGAAAATGTATAATAATATAATATAATATAAAATAATTAAATAATAATAATAATAAAATAAAATTCATAATACAGCTGTTTTTTGTAGCTTTTCATTGTGCTCAAAGACAGAGGCTTTACAGGAGGATCAAAACACACACACACACACACAACATACGTACAAGTTGTATGCGATCTACCACTATTGGCCTCGCGATCGACATTGAGATAGATCTAAGTCAGAGAAATACTGAGTATTTTATCGATGGCAGCAATCAAACTGAAAAAATACTTTTTTTAATGTAGGTCTTAGAAGTGAAAGTTTGCATAAATGATAATGAATATTAAATAATTTTATATATTCGTCTGAACAAATACAAAAACAGCTAGTTGTTTTTAATATTTTCTGTAAATAATTACTTTATATTATATATAAACACAATAAGACAATGAAAACGAAGACTAAGATTTTTGTCAACGTATAAAGAGATCTGAGAGATAAATAACCAACTGATTGTATAACATATTCATGTGTGAACAACTCAAATTAGATTGTTTTTATATTTTTAAATTATATTATTATATATATATATATATATATATATATAATTAGTACTTAATATATTGGTTTCTCCTCAATTCAACTACAAATATGTTTTGCACGAACATAATACTGTACTCAAATGCTAAACTTTTTAATTACTTCCTTAAAGGATGATTAATTTTACCTTACAGTTAATTAGTTTATAACCGCTTATAATTAGCTTCATTCAATGTCTCGTAAGTTAATGGAAACGAACTTGATTCCTTCTCCACAAAGAAACCTGATACAGACAAATGAGAATCCATTTTGAAACAGATTTACCATCATTAAACTAACTTAAGTTTAATGACGTGCTATTACTTTATCTAATAGAAGGTTTGTAAAATTATGGTATGTTTAAATAATTTCAAATATTGGAAACTTATTAAACTAATGATAAATTATAACATATATTATCTTTTAAACCAAATCTGGAATCTACAGTAAATAAAGACTAAGATCTTTTACCTTGAATATTCACAGCTAAGATTTCAAACAGAATGAATTACTTAATTTTTTTAAACTAACAATATTTTTAAGGAATTTTTTAAATGATTAGAAAGAAAACAAAGGTGATTGAGTAAACTCAAAAGCTCAAGAGACAAAAAAAAAAACAAGGCAATAATGACTAGTATTTGCTTAACAGATATATTAAGATCCAGGCTTGTTTGAAATAATATAAACAATTGAAGTAATATTACGTAAAGCATATTTTGTTTTTGAATATATTCTGTGTTTAGTGAATAATGGTATGATATTGTTAATAGATCTGAAAAGCTGTTCATTTCCGTTCCACTGCGCTTATTCCTTTTTAAGTGTTGAAATGATGACGTGAAATTGATACCACTCTTGTCTGTTGAGTCTCACAAGTGATTGCCTTGTCGAGGCCTTAGACGTCAGTCCTACATTAGCCTTGCAGAACAACAGCCATCAATGAACCAATTCTTACTTCACGCCACCTCCATAGACAACAACTTATCCATTATCCGGACTATATTCGAAGAACTTTAGTTTTACCTTATTTGTGACACCTATTATTATTATTATTATTTTGTTTGTTGTTTTAACAATTTAATTTCATAACAATATAATTTAAAGTTTTTTTTTTTTAATCAATAAATAGTTTTGTAATGTCGATAGCTTTCTTTAGGCACCTGTTTAAAGGAATTGAATTGATGAGTGTTTTATCTAATTCTTATGCAAGAGGTTATCGGTGAGGTCTCCGTTTAAGAAGAGTACGTGTCACTGGGAGATCACCCAGACGAGACCCACACAGTCGTCCAACAACTATCGCTCTGCTCCTTCATTCTCGTCCCACGTCTCCCAAATTCATCAAGTAAGTTCAACCACTTTAATCGATTTCAACTTAATTGTTGTCAAAATAATGAAAGTGCTAACATTACAATAGAAATATAACAACTATATATATATATATATATGTTATATTATATTATATAGTTTTATTTATATAGTTATATTATATAGTTTGTTATATTATTGGGTATATATATATATATATATATATATATATATATTATTATTAGTATATTTTGTGAGCAGACCTTCATTTAGATATGTTCTATTAAAAAGTATGCCAATTTTCTTTTCGTTCGTTTTCTATTTAATTTCTCAAGTTGAGAAATTTAGATATATATATAAGTATATATACCTAAAACTTTTATGCCAATTTGAGAAATTTAGATATATATATATACATCTAAAACTTTTATGCCAATTTCATGCTTGGTTACCTTTAAAAAATCACTTTACAATTACTTTAGTCTAAGCTTAGCCTGATGATGGTCTCAGAGACGGAAACGTGTCGTTATTTTATTGAAAATACTATTTAGTTAGTTATTAAATAGTGTTATATAGAAATAGTGTCAGAATGTGTATATATGAAAGAAAAAGTTTGGACCAGTTGATTTTTTTTATTTATCGAGCAACTCAGAAGAGCCTGTAGGACATTAGAGAAACTCTCCAAACAGGTAACCAAGTATGAAATTGACATAAAAGTTTTAGAAACATCTTTGCAAGAAAGATTGTTTATTATGCCTTTTATACCATCCAGAGTGCTAAGAACTTGTTGCAAATGTTATTGGTTTACGCATTTCAAATTGAATATCCATAGAAACATTGCTTTCCAAATTTTATTAATAGCAATCTCTTATGGTTGGTTCTGTTTCTTTTTTTTTTGTTCTATTGTTTCCCTCTTGCTAGTAAACTAGTTTTTTCGTACTCTAGTTCAGGGTTTCTCAAAGTGAGCTCCACGGAGCCCTGGGGCTCCATGAGTGAGGCTGAGAGACTCCGGAAGCCCCAAATGCTTTATATGGAAAAATTAAATGGCTGCATGCATTTAATCATTGATCCTTTTTAACAACAAAAACAATTAGTAGTTGTTTAAATTTGAAATTAATGTCTTTTTTTTTATTTATGTTAAATATCCTTTTATAATGTTAGTGCTCTGTGAAAAACCTTTATCCTGCTTAGGGGCTCTCCAGTGTGTCCTGAAGTTTAGGATACTCTGCTGTAGTACTATTGATCTAGCATTATCGTGCTCTAGTACTATTGATCTAGCATTATCGTGCTCTAGTACTAGTAATCTAGTCTTATCATAGTTTAGTACTGGTCAGCTTCTGTTTTTCGTACGTATTCAATGTGATTCTTGATCGCTTCACTGATTAAATAAATAAAAGGCCATTGAAAAGTAAGACGTAGCCATGCTGACATATCGGCTCCTTATATGATATGTAGGTCCTTATATGATGACTACCATGAATATGATATATTAAGCTTTATCACACCATCCATATCTTTGTGGGTATTCACTAATATAGTTAAGAGGAAAATATGTAGTTAGTTATTCATACTGTAGTAATCAGTTTTTAAGCAATGTTAAATGAAAACAGTTATTTCCACAAAATGAAGACATATTGACCACAAGGTCTTTTTGTAACTACACAACCGGGTTGATTATTCTTTAGGAGTCCTGATATTGACCTTACCCATATTGATTTGTAGGAATCTCCAAGGGATTGCGTGAACAAGATTTACCCTTTATCCTTCAATCAAATCTATGCCATTGCTAGATTCGAACTCCAAACTTTAGAAACTAGTATTAAGAACTATACTGGACGATACCTGCCATTCCAACAGATTTAATCATATATATTGAGTTTAAAGTTTTCATGAAAATGTTTTTTTTATTTAAAACTTTTTCTTTTATAGTAAATTATATTCCAGAATTTGTCACGGTTATATTATTTTCAATGTGTCGCGGTTTATTTCAAGTTGTAATCAGTCCTTCTGGATTTCATTTCGGTTAGCACTTTATATATATCAGTTGCTGTTTGCCAACTCATCTTCTTCTTCTTCTTCTGAGGACGACGAAGTCGAAATATTGAAGTTAGTTGTCTGTTGTTTCTACGTGTTCTTTTATTTTAATCCTTTAATATATATATATAGTTCAATGTACATAAAGAAACATAGAGAAATTAAAAACACAAACTTACAGTCTCTAATTTTCGGTTGAACCGTCTTCAGGAGAGATAAAGAAGGGAAACCAAGCGCACTGGTACAGAGACGGTTGGAGACTCTTTATGTACATTGAACTGTATTTGTCCATTTCGGATCGTATTTTCATCAAAAAAGTGTATATATATATATATATATATATATATATATATATATACAGTGCGCTTGCTCTGTAAATGTGTTCTTTTGATTTATCTATGTTTATTTTTCTACATTGAACTGTATATATATATATTATATATATTCATTAGATATGACTAAACAATATTTGTACTTTTTTCTACAGTTTATAAAAACAATTTCATCTTGTATGTATTTAATAAGTATATAGAAGTATAGTTTGTTCGTTTAGACTTTCAAATTCATCACAAACTTCAATATATCTTTAAATAAATATATATTTTGAAGTTAAAGATAAATAACTTTAATATAATATTATAAAACAGTGTAGCATTAAAAGTGTCGGCAACACTGTTTGTGTGTGAGTTTGTTTTGGTTTCTGTAGAAGACAGTGTTTGTTTCAGGGAATGCTGGCCACAATGAATATTAGAACAGCCGCGGCTGTCACTTCTGGCCTAGTCCTCATGACTACAGGAATCTGGTTGTCGCTTTCCTGGCAACAATTTCTTCAAGATTTCCTTAAAAAGGTTACAATAAATATGATAATTATTAAAACCTTCTTGTATCTTACTATTTAAGGAAACTGTTGCTCAAGATTAATTAGGGGAATGAGGTCCAATTCTAAAGTAACTTAATATTTCTTTAAAAAAAAATTAAGAATAGCTAGTTTAAAGGGCTTGAAGCCCTAAAGACATGCACTCGTATGCTATTCACATTCACAGACAGTGTAGAAGTTTTAAACTAATTTCTACAGAGACCTACAGGTCTCAGAGTATATTTCATAGGCTCACATTATAAGATTGTCGTAACGTCTGGCTCAATGGTAGTGCGCCTTGCTTTAGTAATCAAGTTTGTAAGACTGAATCTTGGTTATTACTCAAGATATTTATGCAGATATATCTCAATAAGAGACATGACTCCACGATAAAAAAACTCTTTCCTCGGAGAGTACGTTAAACCGTCAGTCCCGAGTCTGTACAATATTACGTACTCGTCAGGACGTTAAACCGTCAGTCCTGAGCCTGTACGATGTCAAGTACTCATTAAAGATCCCTACTCTAAATATACTTGAGTTAGGCAACATTTAGGACTACCAATGTAGGATCAACAGGTAATGTGGCTAGCTCATTACTAAAATGGGTGCCAAGTAATAAATGAGCCACAATTTCCACCCCAAAAAGAGCACTAAAAGGAGAAAGCCTTAAAAATGTGACCATTGGAAAACAAACAAATGATAAAAAAAAATCAATACTCAATCCTAAGAAAAAAAAAAGTTATTTAATTATTTAAGATAGCACAGTCCAAAAGAACTCATTCTTTTTGTACATATAAATTATTTCTAATACCAATAATCAAGTACTGCTTTCGTTGATTCTTTCTTAAATCCATAATTTAAGAAATTATAATAATTTTGATTATTTTTTTTTATTGAACACCATAAATATAAAAACTGATACATTTTTTCGTGATTTTACTTCATACAAGTTAAGTAATTTTTGAATACATAAATATAACAGACCTTCTAATACATTAAACATAGTTTTTAAATAATACGGCGTATAAATCGTATGAAATATCTACTTCATTTTTTTTTTTGTTCTTAAGAAAAGGAAATACAAAAAAAATTAATATCCATATGAGATATTGTAGTGATTTTGAATTATGTTCTACATTGATGCTGATATACCCGCTAATTAATAGTTAAATAGATAAAGAAAGTGCCAATTCATACTCCTCTCTCCTTTTTATCAACTACCAACAGCTGTTAAAGAAAAAAACAAATGAAAAGAAATCAATCAGCACTTGTAAGGTCAAGAAACAGTCATTAAGAAAAATCCTTGATTAGAAAAATTTAATATTGAAATATAATCGACTGTATAATTTACTTAACATTCTTTTAGTCGTAATAAACAATTTTTTTAAACAGATTTTTACAGAAAGCTTTTTTAATAAAACACTATTTTGAATAAAATAATAGTATAATTAGATGGAATATCGGGTAATTAAGTAATTATCTCATTAGTAAACTTGCATTTGAGGTATTAGGGTGGCAAAGATACAAGTAACATTATGTAAGGTGCTGAACAAAGACAAGCCATTATCGTTGGGCCTAATTTCAATGTAAGTATGGTACTTCCTATTTTTCGAACCCTATCTTTATTCATTCAGATAAGCAATTGTTGATAGTTTTTAGTCATTAAAGCGTCCTGTAATAGTCACTTTTGTTTCTTCAAATTTATTTAGTAAACATCCACAATAAGTATGTAAATATTGATCAACGTCCAAACCACAGAAAAAAATTCAGTTCACTCAAACAGTGCAAGTACTATATACTTCAGATCAGTTTTCTTGTTATAAGATCTTAGTCCCATTTCATATATATATATATATATCAATGATCAAACCGTAATATGAAATGGGAAAACAAGCCTAAGATCTTTCAACCGTAACAAGCGTTCTTCGTCAGAGTCGATGTGACGAAGACTGCTTCTTACGGTTGAAAGATCTTAGTCTTGGTTTCCCATTTCATACTGTGGTTTGATCATTGATTGTTATTTCACGTGTTTATGTGAAATCTTTATATATATATATATAAAGGTGTGTGTGTATTAAAAAACGTTGAGTCTGATTTCACTTTACTTAACTTTGTTGAATGTTTTCCCAAACTTCGAAACCTTTTCTCTTCAATTCTAAGTTGTTCAAATCAAAACTAAAAATTGAAGAAAAGATTTCGAACTTTGGAGAAACATTCAACAAAGTTAAATAAAGTGAAATCAGACATAACGTTTTTAAATATATGTATTCAAGAAGGACTGCTTCTAACTTTTACGAATATAAATACATCTACCAAATAAATGAAACAATTCCACGAACTAAATAAACTACATTGACACAAAGAACACTCAGAAATGAAACAGAAACTCACTACTATCTTCCTGATGACGAGGACATCGAAATATAGTAGTGAGTTTCTGTTCCATTTCTGAGTGTTCTTTGTGTTAATATAGTTTAAATATATATATAATTAATTCAAGTATAATTATTATATCATATAATTAGCTAAATAATTATAAGTTAAATCTAAAAAAGAGATAAACACTTATGATTCCTTAAAATTTTATTAAAACAGTTTTTACGTATACAGATGGATATATAACAATTGCTGTTGAAGAATACTCCATATAAGTGTAATTAAGTTAATTTTTCTCAGTAATTGGAGTAAATAAAGTGAATATTACTAAACAATAATCCTAGTTTGATAGCCTTTATTCAATATTATGTTTTGTTTTCTAGGAGTTGAGCCTAACCAAAGGCAGCTTTGCTTTTGATATGTGGAAGGAAACACCTGTTCCCATCACCTTTGATATATACTTTCACAACTGGACAAATCCTGGCGACATTCAACTAGAAAAACCGAGATTCACAGAAATGGGACCATACAAGTTTATGTAAGCATATTGTTTATTATTTAAATATTTTAATTTTAGAAAGTAATTCGCTTTGTTTTTTATTCCTGAAAGTCTAACAAAAAACGAAAATAATATAAAAAAACAAAATTGATCTTTAAAGGTGGATGGGAGGATGCTTTATTTGATATTAATTTCACTAAATTCCATTATCCATCTTTATATTGTTTTATTTAGATACCTTATAGACTAATTTTGTTATATTAGTTTTTGATTTGATTCTCTGTAACGTCAAGGATTTTATTATATTAATATTTCATTAACATTTGTCATCAGTAGGAATATAAGTAGCCTGCTCGGTCGTTATACATAGATAGTTCTTCCAGTTCTTTTTACGTGTTTCTTCTATGTAATCTGACAACAATGTTATATATATATATATATATATATATATATAAACATTTTACATAAACACGTGAAATAACAATCAATAATCAAACCACAATAAGAAATGGGAAAACAAGACTAAGATCTTTCAACCGTAACAAGCGGTCAGTTGGGTTTTTGACTCTGACGAAGACCGCTTGTTACGGTTGAAAGATCTTAGTCTTGTTTTCCCATTTCTTATTATGGTTTGATCATAATATATATATATATATATATATATATTATATATATATATATATATATATATATATATATATACTTCAACACATAGGAAAATAACAGAGAAAGCCACTACAGAAACTCACTTCGATATTCCGACATCCGTCGTCATCAGGAAGAAGAGTACGAAGTACTGGCGTTGAGAAGCAAACCGCAACTCATATGTATATATAAACATCCAAATCATCATAATATTTTTCAACCATAACAAGGTCTTCGTCAGAGTCAACTCCCAACAATCTCTGACGAAGATCTTTCGATACGGTTGAAAGATCTTAAGTCTTTTTTTCTCATTTCTGATTGTGGTTTGGACGTTAATTGTTATTTCATGTATTTATTGTAAAATCTTTATATATATAACATTTACAGATTTATATATTTAGTTCTTAAAACCGTAATTAACGATGCCTATTTCGCATAACGTTATTAGTAATACACACATACTATTACGTTAAAGTATGTGAATGCATAGAAATCTAGTGGAAAAATTAACATTAAATTTGCTTAGTAAGAGCATTTGCCTCTCAGGCAGGTGTGTTTCAAGATTTAAACAAATAGTAAACATGAATTGGTTTTGTTGGTTAAAGTGTATACAAAAGTAACTTATAATATAGTAACACTTTAATTCTATACGGCAATATAACATAATATGTATTTGAGTTCATAATACATATTTGTATAATAATACATACATAATAATACATTAAATATATATATTATAATATATATATAATACATATTTGAATTCGTAATGTGTCCAGTTTGCATCGTGCTTCATTTTATTAAGTGCAATAATGTATATTTGTTTATATATATGTATCAGAATGAACTACAGGTACACAATAAATCGAAAAACACACAGTCTCTAATTTTCGGCTTTACCGTCATCAGGAGAGAAGAGATGTCCCTATAGTTTACTCTGAAACGTTTGTTGTCCTTCATTGATCGTTTGATTGATGATAATAATTACATATGCATTATATGCAGAAAAATCACAATAAATAAAAACGTGATGCAATCAATGAAGTTTTAAACCACGAGAAAAAAGAAAAACAATAGAAATAAATGCTCTGAGGTCTTCCAATTTATGTCATCAGAGAGCAAAAAAAGTAAAAACTAAGCAGGTAACATAAAAGTTATGCAAAAGGATAATTACTGTTATTATTATTAATCTTTTTGCATAACTTTTATTTTACCTTCTTAGTTTTTACTTTGTTTGCTCTTTGATGGCATAAGTTGAAATATCCCTGGGCATTTATTTCTATTGTTTTCCTTTTGGTTTTAACTTTATATACATAAATTAAGTGATTCGTACTTGATTTATTTTATCGTAATCTTAATTATTATTAGTACCATAGAGGTTCTTAGAAATATGTAAAGAAAAATGCAAAATCAGACGGATAAATAAATTTACGTCCTTTTATTGTTATGAGTAAAATATTGATAAGAGCGTGCATGTGCTCAACGACTAACCATAATCCCCCATGTCTTAACCGCAATATGATAATATATGCGTTCATTCTCCCATCACTATCCATGAATACCCATGGCCTAAATAACGAATAATAAGAGCGATTATCAGTGTAACGCTTGGAACAATTCTCTTAACGCATAGACACTATCCATGCTACAGATGAAGGCAATGTTGGCCTTGCGCATGACACTACCCATGCTACAGATGAAGGCAATGTTGACCTTGCGCATGACACTACCCATGCTACAGATTGTGGTCATATTGAACACTTATAATACAGTAAATAGAATATGGTAGTGAGTAAAAAAATTGTGGCTTACTTGAGTTATCTATCATTTTTCCTTTTGAAAGAAATCGAGTTATCTTTCTGAATTGAACTTTTTACTCAATTTAGTAAATACCATTTTTACTTATTTTCTTTTGTTTATAATGGTTTGAGTATGTTCAATTTAGAAGAAGCAAAAAATGTTAAGATTATATCTTCAAGACTATTTGTTATTTCAAAATGATAACATGTACACTTTTAACTTACATTATGTAAATCAAGATCATTGGTAAAATATACAATAATATGTAAACTACTTGATAAGAATCTTAACAAATAATTTTAGAAATATATATTGGTCCACTTATTAAATTTACATTTATAAATTGTTTTCAGTGAGAAAAGAACTAAGACGAATTTGGTTTGGAATGAGAATAAAACTCTCAGTTTTGCTCAAAAAAGAGAATGGGTGTTTGATGAAGAAAACTCTGTTGGTTCCTTAAATGATATCGTCACTACTGTAAACGTTGTGTCACTGGTTAGTAATATATTCTTAGAGTTCCACATACTTAGTAATGTAATGATACTTTATTTCCGAAGTGAATATGATTTCATAAGGTTATACCTGTATAATATCTGACACTTTATTAAATCTCACATTACAAGAAACAAAATAGCCTAATCCATACAAGACGATGGCACTTCTAACACTAGCTACAATTATTATTAGGAGTTTCTTAAACCGTGACTGTATTAATTATTTTGTCACGGCCATGTCAACCTCAAAGAATACTAGAATAAAGAAAACTTATGAATACACGTAACTAAGGTTAATGAAAAGGTTTCCGAATATCCTACATGGTCCACAAAACATTGTATTTATAATCTTTATTTTCTTCTACTCTTCTTACGAATCTAGATATCTTAATTTGCTACTCTAATTATTTTACAAACAATAATACAAAGTATGTATTATTATAAACTATGGTATTATAAAAACAAGTCTTACAGTAGTTAGTATAATAGTCATAGTAACTGGTATAGTAGTAGTAGTAGTAGTTTTATTTTAAAATATAGTATTATAGAAACAATGTATTATTGTTTCTATCACAACTAAAAATTGGAATATATAAAATTAAAAAAAATTAGACTAAAAAAATTAGATTAAATTATATTGGCATTCAAACCTCATTTTAGTATTTGCATTGAAATACACCCACTAACCTAAAATATTCTTAAGAGTGATTTCAGTACAAGTTGATTTCAAGCAATATTTTAAAACCAAATTACAGATGCGTAGTCGGCTTATTTAGCGAATGAGAACTATAATAATTATTCAATTACTAATAATAGCTACGTACCGGGCAACCTAGTTAGTGAATAATAATATTAACACATTCAATAGTTAGATTTTTTTTTGTTTAGCATTGGTATGTGTGTTTTGTAATTTCTGTATTGGACAGCATCTGAACTAAATTTCAAACTAATTGTAACTTGTAAATAAAATAGTTTATATATCTAAAATAATTTATTCTAATAGATAAATCGCTGTTGTTGAATTTATCTTTGTATGAATGGAATTAGAAAATAATAATGTTTAACATTTTCTATTAAACTGATAATGTAGCTCTCATGCAAAACTATAATAGCACTAAATAAGAAATGAGCCTAACTGTTTATAGGACAGCAATAAAAGAGAAAAAAACTGTAAGCGTAGTTGTTAGAAACAACTGCTCTAAATTAACTTAATGTTCTTAATTATAACAAAAGAAAAATAAAACAAATGAAACGTTGTATCTTAAAGCGAATAAATGAAAACAAAATTACTATAGACTGACTATTACTGTTAGGGAGGAACATCTGTGTGACAAACTGGTCAAACTGCAAACAGTTGGCAAACGCTGATAACATGTATGGTTCGTTAGTGATAAAACAAAGGACCACAAACGTTACTTCTTCTTCATTAACACTTCATTTTTAATTATACGTCAGCTGCTTTTGAAAAAAAAATGCTTACATTAAAACAACCAGAAAAATTTAAAAGAAAAAGAGCCTCTCTTGTCCAAATTGGTCGTATTTTAGGCATGGAACAAAAATATAAAAAAAAAACACTCAGATAAACGTATTATAAATGCCGGACATAGTGAAACAGCATTAAACAGCTGACACAAGCATCTCTGTTTTCAAGATATCAGATATCTTCATATGATCATTGTTCCCCAAAAGGCTAGTTAAAAACACTAGTATCTTTTAAAGTCAACACTGTGACAGAAGGACCAATGCATTCACTGATAACTTTGTTATCTTAGGACTATTAGAGGCCTGAGGGAAGTTTATTATCGGCAGTCTTTTTTTTTTTTATACAACTTTATACTTGATTAATATTTCTAATAAACAAAGATATGCAATCTTAAATTTTGTAAATTTGAAAGAATGTTACATTAAAAATATATGAGCCAATCAAACGAATAAAACATATTCCATATACCGTAATAATACGAAGAAAATAAAAATAGTAAATTAGGAATAGGACCTCTCAAATGTTATTAAATTAATAATTATTTATTTTCAAATAATTTAAAGTATTTATTCAGTTTTTTTTATTAATTTCTTTAAATAATATAAATAAAGTACCTTACCGTATTAATAATAATAAGGCACCGTAGTTTGTTAAACTAATCTTAACCTTGATAGTACTTATCTTTACAAGCAAGTGGAATGAAGAAAATAATTATTTTCTTACAATTTTTTATTTTTAAAATCATTATTTTTTAACTTATTTTATATGAAAGTGATTTTTTTCTAATATGTGCCGATGTTATTTGGAAAACATATACGATTTTCTGCTAAATTTTATACGACTTCGGTGACAAACTGAATATGAACCACACTTTATTCTCTTTTTATTATTTTATTATATTAGTAGTTTTTCTCTTTACTAACCTGATTATTGTTAACACTCTGAGATTGTTATTATAAGCATTCGCCGTATTATCTTGCAGGATTTCTTTATAACTTGATCAGTTTTCGACGTTACGAACTACACTCCGTTAATCCATAATATATATGATATCGGAAAGTGCAAAATACTAATATTTCTTTCGTATTGAACGAATTTTTTTTTAAACCTCGTTTATTTTTTTAATGAAAAATATTAAACTTTATTTTATTTATTATTTATTTATTTTATTTTTATTTATATTATTTAAAGAAATTAATAAAAAATTATTAAATTCTACCTTTAATAAATTGAGTCGATAGCTTATAGTCAGCATGGTTGGTCCTTGGGTCTCCGGGATTAGTGTTCAAATCCGGTTTAATGCCCACACTTAACAAGACCTTTTGCTTTTCCAGTGCTATTTTAGAGGGCACTAAGTTTAGCTCATTTGCTATCAGACACCACCTTATTAGGTTGAATATTTGTCCAAGTAAAGTTGACAAGTTGACAGGATAGACTCAAGTACTATTTCACTGGTTTGAATAGGCTCGAGGTCGACTTTTAACCTTCCCATACTACTGACGATGTATAATATATATATATATATATATATACGAGTATAAACCAATTAAAAAAGATAGCACACAGATAGATATAGGAATAACTCATTCTATATTTCGCCTCCTGATGACGACGAAGTCGAAATATAGAAGGAGTTAGTCTTCTATCATCTGTGTGCTATCTTTTTTAATTGGTTTTAATTTAAAAGTCGTTGGACCGTTTCATTCAATTATTTATATATTATAATATTATTATATATTAACACATAAAGAAAAAAACAAATAAAGATACACAGAAAAGACTCCAACGATATTTCGACAGTCGTCGTCTCGGGTAGAAGTAGTCCCTTTGAGTAGCTGAAGCTAACTGAGAGGTAGACCGAATGCAAACGAACACGCACGCACTCTGTCGGCCACCTAGGTAAGCTACTAACTACAGAGAGAAAAATAACTAAAAAGAACAAATAAAAGCAAATAAAAATAACAGAAGGAGAAGAATAGTAAATGAAGCAATAAACAATTTAAAAAAAAAAAATAAAAAAATAAAAAAAAATAAAAATAAAATAAAATAAAAAATAAAAATAAATAAAAAATAAAAAAAATAATAAAATAAAAATTAAAAATTAAAAAAATAATATAAAAAAAATATAAATAAAAAAAAATAATAATAATAAAATAAATAAAAAAATAAAAATAAATTAACGGTACAAGTTAAGCCAGGAGGAGAGCGAGCTTTGAGAAACAGAAATTGCCTCCTCTGAAAAAAGAACAACAATAATAAGATACCCGGAAGCAGTGAAAAAGTATGGAATTAAGGAACATATATAAAAAAATATATAAAAATATATGGATAATTAAAATGAAAACAATTTAAAAAATTTATTACGTAATACATTGGAGAGCAAGTGAATAAAAAAAACTATTGCTAAAGCTTTAAATTCCAGAATGATGGATAATGTTTAAGATGAACTTCATTGTCTAATAATCCCGTTAATCGACAGATGAGATTCATATTAAACAATTATTCATAATTCTGGAAATTGCAATTAGAATTATGTAGTTCACATCCTCGAAGAGTATTAACGAAACTAACTTGTTTTAAAAATTGATTCATGTGTAAATAACCTTATTATATCAAGTATATTATTATATCATATAATATAATAATTATATATATATATTATATTATCACTAAATAACTTGCTAACTTTAAGTCTATATGTTTCTTACTACCTTGTCGAGTTTTCTGATATTATTCCTCCATCTTTCCGGTATCATATAAATCAACTCACCGAATGATTGTTTTTATTTCTATTTTCCACATTTACGAAGGCCACGTTTCAGTTTACACTGACCATTATCAAGGAATTCTTTTTAATGATATATGTTTAAAAGAAGGTATGCTCCCAAAGTGTACCAATATATATATATAATTATTGGTATACAAATATATATATTATATATATATATTGGTATAAATATATATATATATATTATAATTAAATATATATATTAATATATATATATATATATATATATATAAACTACTTTATAGTAGTGAGTTTCTGTTTCTTTTCTGTTTGTTCATTTTGTCATGTAGTTTATATATAATAGATAATATAATATAATAATATACCTTATAATACAACAAAAGTCACAATAAACACGTAAATTAACAATTAACGTCCAAATCACAATAAGAAATGAGAAAAAAGACTATGATCTTTCAACCATAATAAGCGGTCTTTGTCAGAGACAAATCTTTGGTTTCAGTCGGGATTTGACTCTGACGAAGACAGTTTGTTATGATCAAAAAATCTTAGTCTTTTTCTCATTTCTTATTGTGGTTTAGACGTTGACCTTATAATGTAAATTACATACTTAGTATATCATTTATTCATTTACTTATGCATTCGTCATATTTGACGGATCCTCCTTTAGTGTAAATGTCCGCAGTTATTCTAGGTACTGACTGAATAGGTCACAAACAACCCTGTACCAGCAAAGAGTAAATACTTAGTCTTTAGCAAAACTTTTAATAGTTGATATAAGATTAAGTTTATGACTATTTAAAACTAAAATCATATTAGAAATTAAAAAATAAGTTATTTTTTTTAAAAATGAAGATTTAAATATAGAGCTACTTGGCTTTATTTCTTAGAAGCTGAAAATACCCCCTTTTAAGTCTAATAGTTGATTGGACTCATTAATCCCAACTAATCAGAGTGACTCTATAAATTATTGATGAGGCAGGCAGTCGATACTGCTGACTAACCTTAAACCTCCTAATTAGCTCATTGAAAATGAATAAATGTTTTATTAATGTATCACACAAGAGAGCTGAGTTAATTTGCCAAATGGCAAATGATACTGCAAATATTTACTCACTTCTCTTCATATCAATTATTATATTCCAATATAAGATAACAGATATTAGCTGTTAACTATTAGTAATTAATAATTTTTTTTTTTATTTCAAAAAAGAAATAACCTATTTTCCGTGATTTTATAGTGATACAATTTTAAGGCTACATCATTTATGATAATGCAGTCCCTTTACAGTGTCACTGCGTAAAGTGAATATTTATGAAAAAAATACTTTAATAAAAAAATACTTAAAATATATATATATTGGGAGAAATAAATTCGTAATATATAAACAATGTACCTTCTTTAATTAGAAAATTTAAAAAAAAAACTTAATCGATTCAACAGTATATATATATATATATATATATATAGATAAAATGAAAGGTCCGTGTGGACAATAAACACTTTAACACATAGAAAAGAACACAGAAAGACACTACAGAACTCTCTTCGATATTTCGACATCCGTCGTCATCGGGAAGAAGTGCGAAGTACTCGCGTACAAATCCTCAAACAAATCCCCGAGTCTAATTCCCATGTCACCCTTAGAGCTTCCGAAGAGGCATTCATATGCCTCCTTGGGGCTCGTTCTCCTCCTGGTCTCAACCTGTACCGTTAATTATTTTTTATTTTATTATTATTATTATTATTATTATTATTCCCAAAAACCTCCAAACAACATAGACAGTAGCCTGCATGTGTTAATCATGTAATTGAGTAAAGGAAGGTATGCTCCAACAGAAAA
The DNA here is from genome assembly GCA_026182355.1 of Hermatobates lingyangjiaoensis. NCBI lineage: Eukaryota > Metazoa > Arthropoda > Insecta > Hemiptera > Hermatobatidae > Hermatobates > Hermatobates lingyangjiaoensis. The sequence goes on from JAPFBL010000304.1 coordinate 264,220, forward strand.
AGATTTCCAAACCCTGAAGATGATATAAATATATGTCGAAACGTCGGCAAAAGGACTAGTATCAAATCATTAGACCTCAACCCTTAAAAAAATTACATCGTATATATATATATATATATATATATATATATATATATATATATATAACATTTTATCATCAACCTTTGCAAATTTAACAAAAAAACAATAAATTTGTATTTTTACATAGAATATAGTCGTTGTTGTATATATATATATATATACACCTATTTATTATTTCCTGATGATGGTTAAACCGAATACTGGAGACTGTGTCTGTTTTTCTATTTACTGTGTACCTATAGCTTACTTTGAAACGTTTATATATATATATATATATATATATATATATATATATATACAATACACACTTTTTCGATGAAAATACGATCCGATATCGACAATATGTTGTCCATAGAACCTACAGAACTATATATATATATATATAGACAACATAGAACTACATATAACTAGTTCATTGAACTATATGTTGCACATATATATGTATAAAAGTGTCACTATAAACACTATAATCAACTCCAAGTAATCACTTGCATAATGTTTTATTTAGGATTTGGTGGACTAAAATTGTGAAAATGTAATTTACAGTGAAGATAAACCCCAGTGCAAGGCACTGGTTGATATTCAACTTCTTCTCCAAGTAAACTAAACTTCCCGAAACCGATTCTCAAACCAACATTTGTAGTTAGCTATTCTGTATTTTGCTCGGAATCCAATTAGCATAGATTTCCAAATGCTCAAGTGTTTCCGGGAGATTTAATTAAATCAATTAATATTAAATGTTACTCTCGAGCTTTTCGTATAATAGTCAGTATGGTAGTTGTTAACTGTTCTTGTTTCTAATGATCACACTTAGCTTTCATCATTAGTGTTGTTCTAGGTGTGGAGAATATGGCTCATTTATTATTTGACACCCACTCTAGTTATAGGCGATATATATTACTGTCTAAATTTACCTCACTCAAGCTTATTAACGGATCTTTCAGCAGTACTTGTGATAGTATAGGCTTTACGGCCCTTTGAAAGACTGCGTGCAGAAGATTTTCCATCTTCTTTCTTCTTCGTCATAGACTAAGATTTGGAACTTTGTTTTTTTTCGGTATTAAAAACAAAAACGGTAAAAGTTAACCCAGTGTTACCCAACATGGGGCGTACGCCCCTCAGGGGGGCAATTTGTAAATGGAAAGATTTTCTGATTTAAAAGAAATTGATTTTCCAATATTGGATGATGCAGCATGTATTACTGGATTTGGCTGATATAACTAATTTGAAATATCAAGAAGAACTTGCAGAATTGCAAAATGACGAGTCAGTTAAGGCTTTATTTAATATATCGTAAAAGGCGCGTTGGCATGGCCTTGTGATGAAACCGAGGCCAAATATCCAAATACTACTAAATGTGCAAGAAAAGTTTTACTACCGTTTCCATCCTCATATCTAGCTGAATGTGGCTTTAGTGCTGTTAATGATATACTAATTAAGAAAAGAAATCGTCTGGACATAACGCAACGTGAAGACTTGAGATTGAAGCTTACAAGCTGGAACCCAATATAAAATCTCTGTGTACTAAGCATCAAGCCCAAGAATCACATTAAATTAATTTTGAAAGTTCTGTTTTAATTGTTTTTTTTTTCAAATTACATTTTTTTTTTATATGTTTGAATTATTTCTTTGTTTTGATAATAATTTTGCCGTAATTTCTTCTAAACTCACAGGCCATATCACAACATAGAGAAATCAAATTTTTTACGTTTAAAATTTTACATAGGGGGACATAGTGATTTTAAAAATTTAAAAAAGTGGGGCATGGCCTAGAAAAGGTTGGGCAACACTGAGTTAACCTGTCCAACATTCGAAACATGTTGACTAGCAATATTGGTGATAAGCTTTATAGTTTTAATGAAGAGACGAGGAAGGAATTCCGGAAACTGGAGAAATTGTGTAAGAAACAGATACAAGCCAAATATGGGGCGTTATTTAACAATATATGTTTAAATGAAGGACTGGTTCCAACTTTTACAAATATATATATATATATATATATAGAAACTGTAAGTGTGTTCTTTTGATTTCTCTATGTTTCTTTGTTTATATTGAACTATATTTGTCCGTTTTGGATCGTATTTCTAACGAAAAAAAGTATATATATATATATATATATATATATATAGCTCCATGGTAAAAAAATAGTAAATCTGTTCTTAAAAAACTCTTTTTGATGTAATCTTCCAATAATAATTTCCAAAATAGTGCAATGTAGAAATTTAAAGTTGTTATGTTTTTAGATAAAAACAGTTACGTAGTATCTCTGAGGAAGGCCATTTGTAGGTAAAAAAAATCGAAGAGTAGTATTACATTTTAACAAATAAACTGATAAAGTTATGTAAACCTGCTTGAGTTAAATAAATTGTATTCAATTTTTTTTTTCAGTAAAAAAACCGAAAACTCGTTTATTAGGTTGAGGTGATAGGTAGGTTACTGATCTGTTGGTGATTGTTCCAGGGTGCCGCATACTCGAGCCGATTTAAGAGTGTTATGGACAAAACAATCTCGGGGTTCAGTCTTAATTTCTTTAAACAAAAAATAACTGTCACCAAAACTGTGGACGAATTACTCTTTAAAGGATACAAAGATGACTTTATTACTGTGGTTAACATCTTACCTTCCCATATGAAGAACAACGCTAAAACACACGATCGTTTTGGCTGGTTTTATCAGGTAACTTGATTTTATGCTATACATTGATTTGACAGTTCAGATTTGACTCTGACAAAAACCTCTTGTTATGGTTGATAGATCTTAGTATTTTTTTCTGATTTTTTACTGTAGTTTGTACGAGGATTTTTTTTACATGTGTCTAATGTGAAATGTTATAATATATTATTATTAGAAAAATAGTCTGTGAATTTCAACAACTGTAGTTTGAAACTGTAATTTCTACAGTTTGAAACTGTAGTTTCAAACTACAGTTGTTGTCGAAAGCCACAGACTATTTTTCTTTACAAAATAATTTGTAATGTAATACTTAGTTTTCTGTTTCAAAATGTATTCCTCTAACTATCAAAAAGGTTTTAAATAAGAACCAAAACGTTGGCAATGAGAGTTTAACTTGAACCTGAAGAACTGACTGAGACCCGATAAACTTTAGTTTTATATATATATATATATAAAGATTTTTACATAAACACGTGAAATAACAATCAATGATCAAACCACAATAAGAAATGGGAAAACAAGACTAAGATGTTTCGACCGTAACAAGCGGTCTTCGTCAGAGTCAAAAACCCAACTTCGTCAGTTGGGTTTTTGACTCTGACGAAGACCGCTTGTTACGGTCGAAAGATCTTAGTCTTGTTTTCTCATTTCTTATTGTGGTTTGATCATTGATATATATATATATATATATATATATATATATATATATATATATATAGTAGGTGACATTAGAGGAAGAGAGTGAGTGAGACTAACTTCACCGATACAAAGGTAGTTTGTATAATAATAGACAAAATTATTATACAAATATATTAAACAGATTATGATATATAATCAGAAACAAAACTGAAAAACAATTGGAATAGGAAACAATTAAAAAAAAAAATAAAAATAAAAAAACTTTAATATTATATAGATTTTAAAAATTTTAGATTAACGGAACTATTACTGAAGATAGTATCTTCAATATTAATACTGGTGAAGATGATCTTGAAAAGTTAGGGTGGATTAATTCATGGCGTTATGTGAATCAAACCAACTCCTACCCTGGGGACTGTGGAAACGTCTTGGGGAGGATAGGAGATTCTATGCCTCCTGGCACCAAACCCCATCAAAGCATGGATATATTTGTTCCCGACATCTGCAGGTAATACTCAAATGGTTTAATGCTAATTTCATTTACCTTAAACTTATAATTTTTAATTAATCTAAAATTTATTTGAATAATGATATTATTATTTAAGTTTCTATTCAAAAAAGTTAAAAATAAAATTAAATTATAAAGTTGACTGGATTACTAAACTAATTTTAATATAACTAACCAGCTTGAAGTTTTAACCAATGTAAGATACATTAATAAATAACTTTTTTTTTAAAAAAAAAAGTAGATGATTCTTTTAATTGTATAATCGCAGGATAATATTAGTTTAAACTTGTATAATGATGATTTCTATACAACTTTATTTAAACATTATCAGAAGTAATGTATAGAATTAAAACCAAGTTTCTGATATACAGTCAATTTTGTTATACAATTTACAGCCTAACTGTTTAAACATTATAGTCATCGGTAAAAGGAGGTAAATTTATAGTTATAATGATTCAGTATTGACTTACATCTACCATATTGCCAATGAAAATATCTAAAAAAAAAAATAATATATTCGTTATTTATTTTAATTGAATAATCATCTAAAAAAAAAATTTTCCAAAACAGGATAACCGATTCAACGTATATCGAAATATTTGACGAGGTTTTGTGCTTTCTTCGGTATTTTTTCTTTTTATATTATATTTTATTTAACTCGTTGAAATGTTTCTGATAAATGGTTTTCTATATAAATTACACAATCTTAGGTCTATAACAAGTTAGAAAACAAAAAGAAGCATAAACCAATATGAAGCTTATTTGTTTCTCTACTTTTGCATTCCTGAGAATTATCTCTAGATAATGTATGTACACATAAATGATGTATACATTTCTTACAATAATTTTTTTTAATCCATTTGCATAACAACTATTGAATTTTCATTGAGTTCAATTTCTAAATGGAGTCACGCTTTTTGATTTGCATTTGAAAATTTCTCCCAATATTTATTCGTTCTATTTTCGTATGTTATGACAAAATAACGTTAAATAAATACACTTTTTAAATATGATTGTATATTAATAATCAAGAAAGAAAAAAGAACGTGTAACAATAAACACGCATGATTCTATAATCAATGAAAACACCAATAAAAGTAGTAGACGGTGTTTTTTTACAAATATGAATGGCTATTCAGAAAATTAATAACAATATTTAATGGATTCGTATTTTTTTTAAAAATATGAATAAATCATTCGGAATTTATTGAACTGGTTTCTTTTTTAAATATGAATAGCTCATTCAGAAATCTGATGACAATATTCAAATTTTGAAGAACATAATATATTTTAGCATCGAAGAGATGATAAGTGATATTCAACTCAGTATCACAAAAAAGTTAGACCATTTTCCGTACCCTATAATTAAGCTTTGAACAAGATACTTTAAATAATATTAATATTAAACATATAATCTACCGTCTTACCTCGTACATTACTGCCGTAGCTGTCGGACCGGTTTCGGGTGTCACCCATCTTCAACACGAACTCGTTCGTATTCACGTACGAACACGTACGGAATTCGTGTTGAAGATGGGTGACACCCGAAACCTGTCCGACAGCTACGGCAGTAATGTACGAGGTAAGACGGTAGATTATATGTTTAATATTAATAATACTAACCTTTGTGGTAATGATGAAATGCATGAATATTAATAATGTTCTTCAATTTTTTTTTTTTTAATTTCAGAAATGTCAATTTGAAATATAATGGAAAACATACTATAGAAGGAATAGAGGGGCTGAAGTTCAGCGCTGGTGAGTACTTCCTGGACTCTGGAGCACTGGATCCTGAAAACAAGTGTTTCTGCAGCGGTGAATGCAGCGCTCCTCAAGGACTTCTTAATATCACTGCCTGCAAGTTTGGAGTGCCTTTATTTGTCTCTTATCCCCATTTCTATGGAGTTGATCCAAGAGATATCTCAAATATTGAAGGCATGCAGCCAGACAAATACTATCACGACTTTGAAGTGACTGTGGAACCAGTAAGTACTGTTTGGATCATTCATTTATCCCATATCCAATTACTTATTCAAAGTAACATTGATTATATATATATATAATTGTTACAATAACTCGTGATAACTCCTGTTACAATAACATGAATAAATATTCAAGTAACTTAACACAAAAGTTATGGAGGGAATCACTCTGAGGCCTTTCGTCTAACACGTCGTCAGAGAGCAAGAAAATGAATGTACGTGGTTAATGAATGAATGCAAGTTAATAAATCAACCATGTGTATTCATTCACTTGCTCTCTAACGAGGTGTTAGACGAAAGGCCTCAGAGCGATTACCTCCATCTCTTTTGTGGTGATTTACTAGTATATATATATATGATTAAACCACAATAAGAATGGGAAAACAAGACTAAGATCTTTCAACCGTAACAAGCGGTCTTCGTCAGAGTCAAAACCCAACTGTTTTGACGAAAAACTTGCCTCTGACGAAGACCGCTTGTTACGGTTGAAAGATCTTAGTCTTGTTTTCCCATTTCATATTGTTGATTGATCATTGATATATAAATATATATATATATATATATATATATATATATATATATCATAAATGAAAATTAAAACGAAAGTAACACTTGTTGGTTTACATAGACTTGTAGATATCAGCTGTAAGTTTTTGTGCTAGTTTTAATTATGGACTCACTTCCATCTAACTAATAGACTCTGATATTATATATATATATATATATATATATACACTTTTTTTCGTTGGAAATACGATCCAAAACGGACAAATATAGTTCAATATAAACAAAGAAACATAGAGAAATCAGAAGAACACACTTACAGTCTCTAATTTTCGGTTTGAACCGTCTTCAGGAGAGATAAGAGAGGGAAACCAAGACCCTCCAACGGTCTCCAACCGTCTCTGATCCAGTGCGTTGGTTTCCCTCTCTTATCTCTCCTGAAGACGGTTCAAACCGAAAATTAGAGACTGTAAGTGTGTTCTTCTGATTTCTCTATGTTTCTTTGTTTATGTTGAACTATATATATATAATATATATATATATATATATATATATATATATATATATATATATAGTTTTGAAAGGGAGTTGAATCTAACGTACGTTGAGTCATATGTACGTCCAGTCGTTTGTATAGGTTTCTGTTGATTTCAGACCTATGGTCTTCCGTTGGAAATGAAAGCTGCTTTTCAAATCAACGCTATGTTAGAACATCTTGGTTCATCTTGGTATGTATTACTAAAATAATCCATTTCTAATAAATACATTTATTTATTTCTTTTTTCATTTTAAAGCTTTAATCAAAACTCTGTTTAAGTGTAAGCTCAAACATCTTCATTTTTTTAGCTATTAAAGTAGGAAATTCAATCGGACTGGAAACTTATAGTGTCTCATTTTGTTTTTATTCATGAAGGTCCTTGTTTCCTATGTCCAATCCTATAAAACTTCAAAATTAGTTGTGTTCAAGAGGCGGAAAGTATATCTCATATGTTCTTTGTCAGGTCTTGTTAAAAAAAAAACCCCTATTGCAATAACTTGAGTGAGCCTAATTTTTTTAACTAACCCACCCGCCAATTTTAGTTATTGACTAGCTGGATTGCCAGGTAGATTTTCCATCAGGAGTTTCAAATTTTCAAGTCTTATTCAAATTCATTAAAATACCAATTTTGTTTATCGCTTTTTTACTTTCTCGTTGAGAATGTTAGGAGTAGTACTCTTGGCTTTCACTTCAAAAGTCAAGTCCATTTCTAAGGAAGTGTTTTTCAAAACTTTTTTACATCAGAGACACCTGTGAAATAACCAAAGCTTTGGGGCTCATCACTGATCCTAATATAGAAAATTTAGTCCTGAAATTTGAAAATAGTGATAGTTTTTTTTGGGAGAGAGAGAGAGAGAGTGAGAGAGAGAGTGAGAGAGAGAGAGAGTGAGTGAGAGAGAGTGTGTGAGAGAAAGAGAGAGAGAGGTTAATTAAAAAAGATTTTAATCCCAGTGAAAGGAAAAGCGATAGTATTATCGATTGCTGCTTGAAGATTAAAGGAATTTACCTTTCAGTTCAAAATATCACGTGGTGGAGACTTGACTCAGACTTGAAAACCACACACTTGGAGTTTATAATTTTTATTATGCAAATTTTTATTTATAATTAAAAACTCTTATATAAATTTAATCATCCGTTATCTTAGGGCGCACCGTTTGAGGAACACTGGTTTAAGATTTCAGCTGAGGTTTGAACAACTAATCTTTATAACTAACCGTGAACCACTCCTATAGGCTAAACCTGACTCTTAATGAAACACATAAAAAAAACATAAAAACACATAAATTACAAGTAGTTGGTTAAAAAAAATATCAGAGAAAATCACAAGTTTTGTAGTTTATTATTTGTTGTAAATATGGTTGTATGTATTTTTGTAAAAGTTATATTAGTAAAATATTTGTAGCAAAGTAATTTTAGTCGTTTTAATTCAATAATTTTGTTGATAAATACATTTATCCAAAGTTGTCTGCAGCAAAAAATCGTTTTGGATAAATATTTGCCGTCAAAGTGTTCTATGATGAAAGAATCAGTTCCTTTTATAGGTAAGCAGTCAGAAGGTAGTCTTTGTTGCATTTCCAACAATTCTTTGGGTTTCTTTTCTCATAAATCTTCAGGCCAGGATTATTATCTAATAATATGAAAGAATAAATGATAGTGCGATAGGGATATTTTTTTTTTAGAGGGTGGTCAGACTAATTGTTGAATAGCTGATAAGGAGGCCAAGGTCGTCATCAGACCATTCTTTCATCTCACAGACTCTATGCTGGCTTATCAGCTCTGCTTTTTATCTCTGCCTAATTACGCGACGGCTTATCATTTCACATCTCATGTGTTTCATTAATATTTCCCTGTTCTTTAATTTGACACTCGCATGATTCTGTCTACTTATATCTCTCTTATAAAGAAGATTAAATAGGGCGTATCAATTTAAGGGATAGGGAAAATTAATGATGCTATTCCTTAAAAAGAGATAATTATATACGTATTATATCATTAAAATTGAGTTCTTTCTAATTTTAACATCACACTGTTAATCAACAATATGAACTTTCAATATCGTTGATTAACAAAAACAGGAAAATTCCGAATATTACTGAGAAACTTAACAGAAGAGAATGAAACCGTAAAGCAGAGGTTCTAATAAATCTTTGTTTGTTTGTGGACCCCCTGAGAGCTATATTACCATCTATAGACCCCCTGAGAGCTATATTACTATCTGTAGACCCCCTGAGAACTATATTACCTTCTGCAGACCCCCTGAGAGCTATATTACCTTCTGTAGACCCCCTGAGAGCTATATTACCATCTGTAGACCCCCTGAGAACTATATTATCATCTATAGACCCCCTGAGAGCTATATTACCATCTGTAGACCCCCTGAGAACTATATTATCATCTATAGACCCCCTGAGAGCTATATTACCTTCTGTAGACCCCCTGAGAGCTATATTACCTTCTGTAGACCCCCTGAGAGCTATATTACCATCTATAGACCCCCTGAGAGCTATATTACCATCTGTAGACCCCCTGAGAACTATATTACCTTCTGTAGACCCCCTGAGAGCTATATTACCTTCTGTAGACCCCCTGAGAGCTATATTACCATCTGTAGACCCCCTGAGAACTATATTACCTTCTGTAGACCCCCTGAGAGCTATATTACCTTCTGTAGATCCCCTGAGAGCTATATTACCATCTATAGACCCCCTGAGAGCTATATTACCATCTGTAGACCCCCTGAGAACTATATTACCTTCTGTAGACCCCCTGAGAGCTATATTACCTTCTGTAGACCCCCTGAGAGCTATATTACCATCTATAGACCCCCTGAGAGCTATATTACCTTCTGTAGACCCCCTGAGAACTATATTACCTTCTGTAGACCCCCTGAGAGCTATATTACCATCTGTAGACCCCCTGAGAGCTATATTACCATCTGTAGACCCCCTGAGAACTATATTACCTTCTGTAGACCCCTTGAGAGCTATATTAACCCCCCTCCCTCGGTACTAATAATACATGTGTAAATTTTCAAACAAATATTTGTTTTTAGATAAATGAAAATGTAAGAATGAAATAATTTCATTACATTTACAACGTGATGTTGAAATACACAAATATTTTTAAAACAATAACAAAATATTTCATTATTAACATTTTATAAAGTATGCTGAAAAGTGTTATAAAAGAATCAGTTTTAAATTTAACAAAAAAAATGTAATAGAACATTTTAAAACATTGGAACGTTATAACAAAAAGACGAAAATATTGGGCCTTATGTTTTATAATGTTTGAATATTCTAATGGTCAGCTCGCTATGTTTTGATATACTTTTAGTTATGCTATCCTGATATACACATATAAACTTAGCATGGAGCGCTAACCGCGTGCCATGGACTTTAAAATACTAAATACATGCATATTGTTAATACCACTGAGGTTAGTATGATTTATATTAGAAATATGTAAAGCCGTCATTCCTCTTAAGATGATCCTGGAGTTGGTGTGCTTTCGGACGTTGTCCATCTTCGATCGCAACAAACCTACTATTTGTTGTTGCGATAGTAGGTTTGTTGCGATCGAAGATGGACAACGTCCGAAAGCACTCCAACTCCAGGATCATCTTACGAGGAATGACGGTTTTACCTATTTCTATTTTAAAATACTAGTTTTCCCTATGAACCCCCAGTAATCCTCTATGGACTCCTGGGTTGTCCAAGTGGACCTCTTTGGGAACAACTGCTGTAAAACATCCGTTTTTTATATATTCCTTTAGTTAGTCCAAACATTGTACAATATAATTCAAGTTAAACATCAGTAAAAAAGATTCAAAAGATGATCTTTGTAGTCAAAGATGTTTTAGTTGAATTTTTGTTGCCAATGTGTTTTCAATAAATGATGTTTGCAAGTCAACTTTCTTTAAAGGATGTCAATTTGTTATATCTCAAATAATTATTCGGAGAGAATAATCCACTATTTACAATTCTTAACATATATACAAACTATATCACTATGAGCAATGAAAAAAAGTTGTTTTTTTATTGTTGTTGTGTTATTTTTAAAGAACAAAGTAAAAGAAAACATTTTCTTTACCGTGTTATGACGAACTGAAGGTAAATAAATAAACGTACTTTATGAAAAACAAAATAATACGAATCATTATATAAAGAAATTATACCATTTAAAATGCCATATAGGGGGAATAATTATGAAGATATAGTTGTTATAATATTATATTAGTGTTTGTGCATAAATATATGTACATTTATGTACAATTTGTTTGTTTCGAACATGTAGACTTTGAACTTTGTGTTATTCTAACATAGTATAATGTGGCTCATTTGATAATGCCTTAATTCTAAGATGAATAATCTGTGTTCATGACTAAGATAAGAATTTTAGATCTTCAGTTTAATAGCTGTGAACTCAGCTATAATATCTAAGATCAAATGAAAACTAATAATATCAAAATTACAAAATATGCAAAAATATGGTAATGGAGTCAAAGAAATGATATACTCTGTAACTCCTTGAACACATCCTCTTGAGGTAATTTTGGGGTTTTACCGAGATATTAGAAGAAGAAAAACTTTGAACCAAGATGTTAGAATTATAGAAAAGGAACATGATGCAATATTACAAAAAAAGAACAATTGGCCATATCAACACTATACGGGTTATTTTTGTGTAAATTATGAATTTGTTGCATCAAACGGTGCATTGTTACAAACGGTACCCACAAACACACACACACACACACACACACACACACACACACACACACACACACACACAACACACACACACACACACACACATTTCTAAACATCTCTAAACATGTAAGTCCATCAATATTTCGATTTAAGTTTTTCCATGATCACTGTACTTTATTTATAGTAATATAGAAAAAAAAAATATGGAAGGGATTTATCAGGAGATATTGTTATTTCGTAAACTCTTAGGATTATAAAGCCAATATAAATTGTTTGATTTCTTAATTAGATATTTAGGATATTATACTGAAGAATTCGTCAAAGGATTTTGACTTGTATTCTTTGTTAGCTGGAATATTTTGTAGTTCCCCAAGGCTCAATGATGTCAACTCCAGTAGCCATTGACAAATTTTATGACGAAGCCGGATTTTTGAATGCTAAACTCAATAACGTAAATTACATTAGCCATAAACAAATTTTATAAAAAAAAAGTTGTTTATTGTGAAAGTTGATACACTAAGAACAATAGAACTATGTAGGGTCTGTTTAGTTCTGATTTTCTCATTTCCTCATGGCGAAACAATATTGAATGAACAAACACTGTTTTTCATAAATATTAGATACCAACCAATAAAACAAAAATTTAAAAAATTAACCTTTAAAAATCTATTTTAATTGAATCTGATAATCTTATCAGTTTAATATTGAAGTCAATCTGATTATTTTTAAACAATAATTGCCAGTGTGATTAACATGTCACAATTTCTGTTCCTTTTTAATTAGTTCTTTTATAGAATAGTTATAAAAAATATTTAGTTTTTCCATTAAATTATTTATAAAAATTTATTCATATTTCATGGAGTTAATAATTTGATTGTAAAATTAATTTATACTGTCATTTACCTATTGCATTATATTGATGTAACGATATTTTTTTAAAGATCAATACAGAGTCAATATATTATGATCTGTTACCTAAATGTATTAATATGTTATAGTAATTCCGACAAACTTTTTTTTCTTCTAATACCCACAATTATAAGGTTTTTACCTTTCAGAGCTGTTCTAAGGTAGTAAATTGTGGCTCATTTATTATTTGGTACCCATTTTAGTAATGCGTGTTCCCCATTGCCTGTTAATTCTAAATTAGAAGACCTAAATTTTGCCTACCTTGAATGTATTTACAGTAGGGATCTTTAACGTGTAAATGACATCGTATTGGCTCGGGGCCGACGGCTTAACGTTCTCTTTGAAGGACACCATGCTCAGATTTATACACCTCCCGCATGAATACATCGAGTGGCCAGAGTGGGTATTTCGGTTAGGTTAGGTTAGGTTAGGTTACAGTGGTAGTCCCACAAGGACGAGCATTGGCCCTTTGCGATACCACACAATGAAGATTGATTCTACAGTGGGAGTCCTAAATTTTGCCTAACTCAAGTGTATTTAGAGTAGGGATCTTTAACGAGTACCTGGCATCGTACAGGCTCGGGACCGACAGTTTAACGTCCTTCTCCGAGGGACGACGTGCTCAGATTTATTCACCTCCCGCGTGAATAAATCGAGGGCCAGGTGGGGATCGAACCCCGGTCCTATCAGTTCAGAGAATCGAGCACGTAACCACTGAGCTAGCCTGACCCCTTAGAGTGGTTATTTAACCATGGATATATCAATCCAGACGTGAGCCCTTTGACACTGTACTAACCTGGCTCCTGTTTCCGCCAAATATGACTATAATTTATAACAGTATTTATTTGATAGATTGCTTAGTTATGTTTTACTATTAAATTTGTTAAAGACATTCAAGGAAAAAAACTCTAAATCATGAATAACGACAATTTAAAATGTATAAATCAGATAGAGTTTCCATTCTATGCACATTGTAAGTTAATTTGGGTAAAATGATTTTAAATCAGTTTATGTTTTGAGGTGAAGACAATCCTTGATTGTAATTCAATGAAAATAAATATTTATTTTGAATGTTAACAAATTATTAACGGCACGAGGGGGGCACAATCTTACGACCCCTCCGGGTGACAAAAATGGTTACTACACCACCACTGAGCGTACAACTTATAGCATTATGGATTGTTCAGTCGTTTATCTTAGTTTTTATAATATATCGTTTTAATGAAATCTATTCTCTGTTTAGGATCTACGAGCGTGTACCAGAGAGAATGTTCATTCCCATTATGTGGGTAAACCAAAGGGCTGGCGTCGACTTTTGGTTATCATTCCAAATCAAAGTTATCTTGGCAGCACCTCTTCTTGGCCTCCTCTTCGGTGGAATCCTGGTGACATCTGGAGCTCTTATAGGACTTCTACAAGCTGTCAGCCTTCTCCGAAATAGAACTATTCACAAGACAGCGCCTGCTTGAACTCTTCAACCTTTAGCCTGATGGTGGATTTTAAATTCCTTCTAGTAGTAAGGATGGAATTGTCAATTGGCTTCAAGAAGACCAAGAAATCAATATTAACCAGGTCTACTGTACTTTTAGCCAACTCTCCTCAAGCTGTTATAAGAAAAGGTTGAGAATCAGGTGAAAAGCTGATGATTAATTAACAACTTCTAAAACTTTTTTAAAAATACCAAAGATCCTCTTGGTTAATATACGAATTTTAATTCGTAATCTGAAAAAAATCTAAAACTGTTCAGTTTCTAGAAATATCTGGTTAATTACAGTGAATTTTGGTTTAGGATTGATAGAATTATCGATTGTTGAACTAATAATAATTGAAAAATTCTACATTTTTGTTTAAGTACTAAATAAAATTATTTTAATCATATCATAAGTAACTCTTTTAATATAAGATTATTTAATGTACATTATAAGAAATCAAACGAATGTTTTACTTTTGTATATAAAAGAGGTGGGTTTATATCAATTATGGTAACTAAATTTATTTTATATTAATATAGTATGTATATTAATTTCTATGACACCTTTTTCATAAGCAGAAGTATGAAATTTTGAAAATAAAAAAGTATGAACTATTACATTTAGAGATTTAAAATATTTATGTATTTGAATCTCTTTATTTTATTTTAAACCTCTAAATAAAATAGCTAATAATTTTTTTTTTATTCATAATTGCCAACTTCAGTGTATTGAAAAAGTTTTGAATAAAGCAGATAGAAAAATATATATTTTATTCTGATATATTGGAAGGGTAATTGTGTATTATGATTTATATATATGTGTATGTATACATAGAAATATGTGTGTGTGTGTGTGTGTGTGTGTGTGTGTGTGCGTTAGAGCTGTACATACTAGTAGTACGATTCTAAGAAATTCGTATATTTTTAGGCACAAACTAGGTAAAATTCAAACAAAGTTAACTAACTATATACGATTAAAGTTTCTTTTATTTAAAAAATAATTGAAATAAATAATATATCACACTTTGTAAAAGCGAGTATTTTGACAATAACCTCTTTCAAGGTTTTTGTTTACACCGAATTGTCTTTTTAATTAATTTGTCAAAAATTTAGATATAATTTTTAATGAATACTTGACCATCATACAGGCTCGAAACAAATAGATTTACTTCGTCCTCCAAGGTGTCTAAGATGTTTAATAGAATAATATCCTTTACATAGACTTGTGCTGCCTTGAAGTTATCATCAATCATTAATATTTTAAGAAAATTTATTGCATTTTCCAAGATAGTTATTCTTTTTTGAAAAGGAACTGTTTTTTAGTCAATTTCTCATTGTCAGTAATCATTTAGCATACTTTATATTAAAGAAATACAAAAATTTGGATAAAAATAGCATTTTGAGGGTTATCAAAAATTACGTCTTCCCCATCAAAAAAGTTTAATATGAAAACTTTTTTTTGTGTAGAGATGTTATTTTTCAAATCCCCCAATATGAGTAAATACTACATTAAAACAGATTTCACAAAGAATGAAGAAAAATAGCATTATTTATACTTATTTCACAGACTCGAAACTCATTTAACCTTGTGTAGTGCTCATTTACTGTCTAGCTCTATATGTGAAGAATGCAATACAATGTTTATTCTAAGGTATTATTATTAACCGTCATACCTCGTCTATCGCTGGTGAAGTCGCCCGACCGGTTTCGCAATGGCTGCATCATCAATGGGACTAACGTTACCTTCAAAAATCACGTATATAAATACGTATTTTAACTCAATTGGTGCCAATATATGCCTAAATTTCCTACCTAAAATAGTTAAGAAATTTAGAAATTTAGTAAGGTTAGATCCATTGATGATGCAGCCATTGTGAAACCGGTCGGGCGACTTCACCAGCGATAGACAAGGTATGACGGTTAATAATAATATCTTATTTACTAACCTCTATAGCACCAACAATATTCATGTATTTAATGTTTATTTTATATCAGAAAAAAAATGTCATGTACATAAAATAATTTTGTATTTTATGAATTTATGTAATAACCCCAAGAATTATTAATTATCCGAAAAACAAAAGGGATATAAAAAAGGAAGAAAATAACTCTAATCAATGTCAAAGAAAAAGTACAATCATTTCGCAAAACATTAGTTGCAAATTATATCGATTTACACAATAATTTAATTGGAACTGTATTTTTAGATACTCCAAATAATATGCCATAAAAAGATTTATTGCTGTAAATGTTTCATTTATGTTTCATTTATGCAGTCGACTTATGTAGTACATTAAAAGTATTGTAAACATATATGCTTTCCTTTTAATTTATTTTTATTATTTTTTTTGTACAATATTTTATCAGTATTATATATTATCAAATGATTTATGTTGTTAATTTAAAATTTAAATGTTGTGTCTTGTGCTGTAATTGTGTTGTTATATTGTGTATATTATTTTGTTACTTCAAATATTAAAATTTATTTTCTGTAGTTAATTATAACTTATTAGCTTTTGTATTAAAATTTTTGTACGAAAAGTTGTATTAATTTTAAATCTACAATCACATTGGAATAAAAAAATTATTCTTAATAAACAATGAAATATTTTTAATATAAAAATTTTAAATTTCCTTTTAAATATTACAATAAAACATTTCCTGATAGATGGAAATTGACGTGTATCATTGAATTTCTCAGTCTGAATATCTTGAATGCTGAAACTGCTCTTTACTTTAACGGAACATGTCTTAAGGAAAATCTACACCTAAACAAACTGAAATCTCAAAAATAAAACACACACAAGAGATCACAAAACACGCTATTACTATATATTTCTATCTAATGACGACACAGTCATAATATGACTGTAGTAAAATTTAAGTGATCTCATAAAGTAAATAAATTCCTGTGATCTCTTGTACGTGTTTTCTTTCTGTTAATTCAGTTTATATATATATATATGTATATATTTTGTAGTTTAATCAATAATATTATATTTTTATACTTACAAGCTTTCGATTTTCTCAGAAATAAAATACTGAAAATACTTTAATAAAATATGTTTACAAGAGAATCTGCTGCCAATTTACACTAATATAATTATTTCTTTGATGTCTCTGGGACAACTCCTCCATGAAATC
The DNA here is from genome assembly GCA_026182355.1 of Hermatobates lingyangjiaoensis. NCBI lineage: Eukaryota > Metazoa > Arthropoda > Insecta > Hemiptera > Hermatobatidae > Hermatobates > Hermatobates lingyangjiaoensis. The sequence goes on from JAPFBL010000304.1 coordinate 281,381, forward strand.
ACTCCCTACCAGAAAAAACTAGTAAGAAAACTAGAAAAAACGAGCAAAAAAGTCGTAAATGCGGAAGCTGCCATCTACTTTAATAAAATATGTTTACAAGAGAATCTGCTGCCAATGTACACTAATATATATATGGAATTAAAGTATGCAGCAGCTTCTGCATTGACGACCTTTTTGCTGATGGCCTCGATTTTTCTCACTATTATTCGGTGATGCTGAGGCAACTTCCATATATGCTGGGGATTATTTAATTCCATTTGTCTTCAAGAAGATTTGCTGCCCACTTATACTAATATATATATATATATATATATATCTTACTACGTTTAAATACCTATCTTCTCTCTCACTCCTCTCCCACACCTCGTACCAGATGTGTCAACATTTTTATTTTCAGTTGAAATTTGACTCTGACGAAGACCGCTTGTTACGATTGAAAGCTCTTAGTCTTTGTTATTATTATTATTTTTTATTTTGGTTTCAACGTTGATTTCACGTGTTTATTGAGAAATCTTGTTATATATTTTATATGTATATCTTTTATAACAGGCTCATTAAAAAAAAAACATGAAACGTCGGCAACGAGAGTTTGCTTTTTGAACTTAGGAAATTGACCGAATCCCGATTAGATAACAGACCTATTCGATCAAACGGCCGATATATTATTGAATCTGTTATATATATATATCAAAAAAAAGAGACATCACTTAGAAATAACTGTCTTATCTCGCTTCTATAGTTGAAAAAGTCTCTTCATCAGAAAAAGATGAATTCATCTTCTCCTGATGACAAAGTGTGTAGAAATGAGATCTCTATATTAGTCAGTCCTTCCTAACTGTTTCTAAGTATTTTTCTATTTAATTGGGTCTATTGCTCGTATGTACTGTTTCATTATTTGTTTGTATATATTATTAATATATTCATTGACACTCAAATGTGAAAGATAAATTTATTTTCTTACTAGTGAGGTTTGTTGAGTAATAGCGTAGACATGTTGTGCAACAAAATTTATCGAACGTAGCATGTGTGTCTATATATTCTACATTTAGTATAGGTCTGCAGGCAAATACTCTCCAAAATTCTGTAATTGTGTGTTACTGAGCCGTACCTAGACGATAAAAAGGGTTCTTTGTTTTTTGGTGAATAGCCAATTTTTGGAAAATTTGTATTTCGATGTGTTAAGGTCAATAATTTCAATTATCGTAATATCTACGCTCTATAAGTTTATTAAAAATTTGTATACGTTGATATAGTGCTATCAGGTAGCCTTCTTAAAATGAAATGCGAAACAATTATTATTGTTTAACTTGTCAACCTGCTGGCTTTTATCGGAATAAAAACCCTCGACTCGAACAAAAATACAATTTTATTTATAATCTGTCAGTATATACAACAAGTGCGAAGTGTGCATAGCTTCAATTTAATTTGGTCTAATCTTGTTGAAGTGAATTTGATTGTTTTAAAGCCATTAAAGTATATTAAAAACATAATCAATAACAGGTTACCATCCTAGTTATACGAGATGAAGTTAGTAATTGAATTGGGTGTTTTAGAAAAAAAATAGGTTAAGTACTTTTATAGTCTCAAAGAAAATTGCTTACCAAGCGTTAAAATGGTATCTAACTACTTTAACCTGTCTGTTGAACTGTTTGGTTTGAAGATTTCTTTAAGTGAAAATGACGAATAGAATTGGATTTGATGAATGAGGTGATCCAAATTGTATTGAAACTGTGCCACTATGATTATAAACAATGTCAATGCATATTTGATGTGTAAGTCTACACTGCTCTGAATTTAAAGGAAAAACATTTGTGAATCATTCTTCTCCTAGTAAAGAGTTGAAACATGTTTACATTAGGAAGTATGTTATCTAGTTTAGATGCAATAACGAAAACGTTATTGAGGAACACAGAGAAACTTAACAAGAAGCAAGTTTCTGCAAATTACGGCTATATTATTAATAATATTTAAACATACATATACCTGTATAACAAATTCAGTAATATGTCAACCATCTAGTAGAATAGTTATATTATGTAATAGGAACTCGGTCAATTTTTTCGGTTAAAAATCAAACATTCATTGCCGAGGTTTCGGTTATATTTTAAAATCTTTTTCATAGGCAGAGTAATGATTGTTTATATATTTTTTCAAACCCCTATATATTATTATTCTTTTTATATTACCGAAGGACTAAACTGCATGGTTTCAGCATCAGATATTATGATAAAAAATGGTCGAATATTGCTATATGTAATTATATATAATTCCTTTATGAAAGTATAAGCAACAAGAAAAAAGTAAAAAACACGTGAAATATGCTCTGAGGCCTTTCAAATTTATGTCATCAAAGAGCAACTTTAAGGTTTATAGCTCACTTATGTAAGTTTCAATTGTAAGCCTTCATAAATTTGAAAGGCCTCAGAGCATATTTTCTATGTTTTTTACTTTTTGCTTGTGGCTTATAGTTTCTATCATGTGTTTATTGTAATTACTTAGTATAATTTATATATTATTATGTCTACAGGTAATGCAAATTTTTTATCTATATTTAAAATTTTAATACCTTTGTAGTTACTCTTATGCTACCAGTTGTATTTATTTGAACGAACTCCTGGGATATTATACAAAGAGTACATTTGAGTTGTAGATGGAAGTCGTATCAATATCAAGAATGAAGACGAAAGGCCGCGGTGAGGCACAGGGGTCTTAGTGCGGCAATAGCTTTGCAGCGTGCAGCTGCCCGCTGAGGTGTTGACCAGCCAATCTTCCGGTCAACTGATCGCCTTCAACAGCCACCAGCGGGTGGTCCTGCCCGCCTCTCTTCATACCTAAACCCGTCAATTCATACCTGTAAACATTGTCCATCACAATACTGCTCCCTTATACCCTGACAGATAACATCAAAGTGCCTCCGAGTCGCCTCAACAACCTCTTTTAGTCACACCTAGTGGTATTCGACTTAACAACTTCTCCTCATCAAAAGCATATATTAATAAACAACTAACTGGATTCAAGTAAATCAATTCATCATCTTTAAGGCAGTTAACACTGTTTTACTTTACTATAAGTAAAGATTTACTAAAGTATAAGGATTATGAACAAATTCGATCTCAATATTTTTACGGATTTACATGTTTTGAGGTCCCTAAAGTCGTTTTTTTGATGACGTCTATGTTTGGGTGGGTGAGTGACTGTGTATCTCAAAGTTTGTGTCCATAATCTTTGATAGATCAAATTAATACTTTACACAAAAATGAACCTCATAGTGCAGATGTGCTCTATTGTTTGGGAGCAATATGCATGAAGATAAAATCACTTTTTTTAGACAACACTTTTTTTCCTTAATTAATTATTAATTAAGTAATTAATGAACTACAAAAGGGTAATTTATCAGGCACAAAAGATAAGTGTAACCTTTGTATTAATCATTTACCAATCTACAAACGACTTAACGACCAAACCAGGGGCCAGCTTAGTTCAGTGGTTAACGTACTTGCCTCTGGGCTGGCAGTCCGGGATTCGATCCCCACCTGGCTCTCGACTTATTTACCTTGGAGATGAAAAAATCTGAGTAGGTCGTCCCTCAAAGAGGACATTAAGCCGTCTGTCCCGAACCTCGTCAGGTACTCGTTAATGAAAACTTATCGAAATACACTTGAGTTAGGCAAAATTTCAGACTCCCAATGTAGAATCTGTAGAATCACCGATCAAACAAAAAGCCGATAAACGGCTGATGTTATCACCAGCTAGGGGATTATTTAAACGACCAGTTAATTAATTTAAAAAAACGAACAAACCAATACGGTTAAACAAAATTAACCATTAATTATAACTGTAAACAAAAAAATAAATATTATTATAAAATTACATGTATCAACGATATTAGGTGTAATTTGATAAGTTATATAATCTCATTCTCTTTCGATCAACTGACTGCAAATAAAATTGAGTAGAACCATTTAGTTTTAACATATCCTTCCTTAAATATTAAAAATCGAGCTTAAAAGAAAAGCAATGCAAAGAACTGAGGAGAGTTTTCTATGACATGATTGTGAGAGGAAGAGACAAACTTGTTTCTAGGAAACAACAAAGCAAAGATCGTTCAGATTTTAGCCAAAACATGATAGAAACAGCCGTAGAGTATTCCACGAGACTTGCGCTGAACAGTGTTTGAGACTAATTGATAAATGAAGAAACAATAGCTCCTGGCTTATGGTAGCATAAATTGGTTGAAATAGACAACCTATGCATGTTTCATAATTGTTTGCCTTTTTATATGAGGTTGGCTTGACACGTCTATCAAAAATATCTACTCCACTCCTCAGGCAGTACACTCTAAAGCAGAGGTTCCCAAAGTGGGTTACTCGGAACCCAGGGGTTCTATAACGGACTGTCCGGAGTTCCGTGAAAAACATTTAGTAAAAACATTTTTCGAACATTTTTTTTTTTGGGTATGGATTTATTCTATATTTCTTGTGAATAATGAAACCGAATAATGTTTATATCTACTTATACCCATAAGTAGAAGTGGTCAAAATTTTATTCATATTTAGGATGAATCACAAGTCAGTTTTTGGAACTATCTGATTCCCGAATTTCCTGCTATTGCAAAAGTAGCACTTCACACATTGCTACCATTTCCCACTACCTACTTATGTGAAACTGGATTTTCCCTTTAAACTGCCATAGAAACCAAATACTGAAGTAGACTTAATGCTGGGGCTAACTTGAGAATCAAACTCTTAACTATTAAGTCAAAAATTATTACAAAACAAACTCTGTGTTAAAATTGCTAGTAATTCTGTTTTATGTGTTATGCACTTGTGGAAAACAAATCTTTTCGTTTTGAATTTTTATTCGAAAAATACACATTGAAGTAATATTACTTTTTTAATTGTTTTTAAACATACATACTATTTAAAATGATATATGAAAATATGTATATTATGATTGTATAAAATCATTAGAATCTGGGGTTCCCGGGAAAGTTACTGGAACCAAAAAGGGTTCTGCATTGAAAAAAGTTTAAAAAACTCTGGTCCAAAGAATTCCAATGGAATTTAGCACAGTAATTTTGTTTTCAGTATACTAAGTGAAATAACCTAATTATATTCAATTAATTTTAGAAAACATGGGAAAGACACATTATCATTCTTAATATTAAGAGATAGGGTGGGAGGAAACTTTTAAATTTCATATTCAATATTACTTTAATATCAATACTTTAATGCAAGATAAAAATTTCTTAAATTTAGAATATTGAATGAAAAAATGTTAACACAAACAATAACAACTCTTAAGTTCCATCTAAAGAAAGTTATCAAATGCTTTAGATTATTGATTCAATTTTTGTTATAACTGAGAAAATTGATATAACCACATCGGAATGAAAGATGTAATTAAATTTATTGCTTATGGTTTGATAATACGTTTCTTTTCCTCTGAATTTGATAATATTAACAACATTTAAGGATAACCACATTTAAATAAATCCAACATTTAAATGTAACATTTAAATAAATCTAACATAGAAATAGAAAAACATAAAATTAATTGTGAATATGTTTGATAATATATATTTATAAACTATTTTTCTTCATAGAGGTTTGGACCAGTGTCAAACAGAAAAACACCTATAAATCAACTTTTTCCATCTATATTTGTATACATCTTCAGGGCTATATTACCCCAGAAAGTAATTACAGTAACAAGAAAAAAATATATAAATGACATTATTTTTATCAGTAATGAATTATTTATATGAACTATTTATAAAATTATTTATATTATATGAATAATGAATATTTATATGAATTTTCATAGAATAATGTAACTATATATATTTTTTTCATGTCACTGTAATTAATTTCTGTATTGATGTCTACAAATATAGACGAAACGTTGGCTTACAGGTGTTTTACTGTTTGACGCAGAAAACGTCGATAGAGAAAAATAGTGTTGAATATATGTGGCCGACATAAGAAGGCATCGTAATGTATTTATATATAGTGAAATTGAGTGTAGACCATTCCATTATATTCAATCATTATGTGATTAGGATGGAAGAGCTTCTATATCAAGGACAGAAGCAAGTAGCTGCCTAAAGGGTTTATTTATATTAGTGCCTTGGGTTGGGGGAGAGGGAATTAATTTTTTGAAGCCGGACACAGTCAGAGGCTGAGCGGCAGCCGTTCTGACCTTCCGCCCCCAACAGCCAAAAGCCTTTCATTAACCAGTGTCTCTCAGGCAAACAAATTAGCTCAGCTTGTAGCAGCCCGTTTAGATCACCACTTGGCTGCTTACTCAGGCGGCCTCAAACAACAAGGCAAACACCAGCTGCTTCGCTCTTCATTAGTCCACCCCTGTATTACACTAATAAGTAAATGATAACTACTCCACTAGGTTTGATTTCATAACAAACATTGATAATTTTTTTTCATTCTCCTAAACCCACATAGAAAATTTCATAATTTCAAATTCCCGCATTTTATTATATATAAAATATAAAGTTTGTTTATTTGTCCGCTATGGAAATAAAAGGAGTCATTTAGATATAAAAAAACATATGGATCTTATATAACTTTCGGAAGAACTAACTACGGTGTTTCACGCGGGAGGTGAATAAATCTAAGTATGTCGTCCCTTGGAGAGGACGTCAAGCCGTCGTTCCCCGAGCCTGTATGATGTCAGGTACTCGTTAAAGATCCCTACTTGAAATACACTTGAGTGAGGCAAAATTTAGGACCCCCACTGTAGAATCTCCGATCGAACAAAAAGCCGGTAAACGGCTGACGTCACCGGCTACTGGATCGGTTTAAATAATAAAAAAAAAAAATAACTAGGGTTTTTTGATTTTGATCAGGGTTCTCTTTTGGAATCTACCTTAGAAACTGTTTCTAAATTGGGGATCCTAGGAGAAAAGCACCCCCTAACATATTTCCCTTTCAATTTCTGGAAGAAGTTAAAGGATATTTTATAACTAAAACTTATTTAAATTTCCTCCAGAAAGTTAATAATGTAATTTTGATTTTAATGATTATCTACTTTCTTATACCTTCGTTTTACTTTTTGAAACTGAACTGAAAACTGAAGTGTATCGTAACTATAGAAAATTGAAATTATTTTCCCCGGGCAACACAGGGTTCATAAGCTAGTATTAAATAAAGAATTAATTTACATCATGAAACGACTAAACCTCGTACAATTATTGTTGGAGTCATTCGACCGGTTTCGGTCGATATCGATCTTCAACACGAACCTCTTTAAGATCATCTTTAAGTTATTTTAAAGATAGTAAGACATCTAATTTATTTCTTAATGTAAGTCATATTGACATCTGAGATAGTAACAATATGAACATAATTAAAGAAAAATGTTTAATCATTAATTTTACAAAGCATAAACTTCACATAAAGCACAGTTATTTTAAAACTGTAATGTTTTAAGTTCGATACAGTGTCAGTTTATTTTTTAAATAATATGTTAAAATTCTTTTGCCGTATAGTCTATGTGATAAAATTTAAAATATAACATATCTTTATTAACTAAAGATTTAAATTAATAAAAGTAATTCAAAACTTCTTCTTATGAACTGCTGCACCTAGAGAGAACTGAATGCCCAAATGTAAAAAAAACTGAAAGTTACCTTATGGCATAATTTCTGTAATAAAGACATAATTTTGAAAATGAAATTCACTTTTTCAAATACTATCCGAGTAGCTCATATAAAATTTTATTAAATAGAAACTTTTTAAACTTCTTCTTTACTACCAGAAAGGAGATAACACGGATTGTAAATATGATTCTGCTCTTACATCATCTTTCACTCAACTTTTCGAAATCTCTTTCCAATACAGTAAAATCCCCCTTGGATAATACTTCAATATCAACGAATCGAAATGATAAGTAAAATTATGAGTAAAATAAAAAAGTTTATTTCATATGAGTTTCCGTTTATTTTTCTGATATATATTAATTTTAATACTCAAGTAATGTATTATTATTATTTGAGGGTGACTCTAGCACTGAGTCTTAAAAAAAAAGTGTACTACCCTCCTTCTGTACTAAAGTACCCCAGCAGTTAGCTTCAATGCCTCCAAGAAGCTCAGCACTTTTGCTGGGTCCAGTGGTAAAAGTTTATCTATTGTTTTGTTCAGTGTTCCGAAGCAGCTTAACTCTGTACAGCAAAGTTGCCTGACAGTCAGCCAACAGGTCCAACGGTGTTTCTTCCTCTTCTTTGTAGAATCTGCACAAACCATCATTGATAATGTCCATTTAGGTTCCCTATGTTTCTGAAGAAAGTGACCTTCTTTCTCCTTCTTCGGGACAGTCTTCTCCGGGTCCTTAGGTGCTCTTGTGGGAAGTTGGTTCCCACTAGTTAGCGATTTTTGACTCTCTGCACTTCCGGAGTATGGTCTCCGGACTGCCTTCTTCTTAGTATCATACAGTGAAAAATCCCTGAAGCTCTATCGGTGGTATTTTGTCCGCTCCGGTAGAGCACTGCATACCGGAATAAAGCTATTTATTCAAGGGGGCCGTCTGGTACTCTTGAGGCTCCGTTCATAATACAGTAACCCCTGTATCATCCATCCTTCGGCACGGATCGCATAGCACCTTAGATTTGGGTTGGGTTAAAAGAGGGGGATTTGGGGATTAGGAAGGATGGGAAACGAAGGTGGTCAGGTCCAGCCCCTGATCACCTTCTCCTCCTCTTTCGTTTGTCCCTGCATATAGCAGGTTAACAGGGTAGCCTCGTGAAGGCCGAAAGTCGGATTTGAGTGCCAGAGGCTATTAGAGGCGCATAATCACTCCATTACTACCCACAAGTAATGCAGATAAACATTTTAAAAAATATCTGTTATATGGTGAAAATTAGCATAATTGTTTCATAATAATAATAATAATAATGTGTAAAATACTTCCTTCTATAAGACAATAACATTGTACATTTTGTTTGTCTTGTTTTTCTGTTTGTTGCCTACTGTGTTTTTTGTTTTCTGTTCTTACATATTCTGTGGTGGTATTCCCTCAGAGTTATTTGTAGTATTACTAATCTTTTAAATTGTTTTTAGCCCTAATAATAATAATAAATAGTAATGATACTGTTATACAGATATCTGTCTATAAAAACAACAACACTGTACATTTTGGTTTTCTTTTTCTTTTTTTTGCGCTGTTCCTTATATTGTGTTTTTTGTTTTCTGGCATTTGATAGTATTACTAATTTTCAATAAATTGCTTTTAGCATTGAGAAGCCGAACAATAAGACGTTATTAATTTGGACCTCTTTCTCGATAACTAAATTAATATTTATTGTTAAAGGTGATATAGCTTCTGGAGAACTGATTTTTAAAGTTCAAAGATGGGTTTCTTGAGAAAATAGACCAAAAATCCTCAAGAAACCTATCTCTGAACTTTATGGTTAAACTCATAACTTTATTAAAACTTAAAACGTGCTTCAGAGTTAAATCTGCAGGTACGTATTGATACTTAAAAAAGAGAAATGATTGAGTTAGGGGTGAAATGAGATCGACCAAACTAATTCATCGGAACAGAATTCTTTTAAGGTATGCACTTTGAAAACGGATGCATTATATTAAACAGTGGAGGAAAACAAGCAGGGGTGAATGTTAAAAGAGGAATATTTCATTTTGCCGGCCGGATATCACTCAATAACGAGATTAAACTCGACGGCCATGCCAAAAACCAATTATTTTCATTATGCAAGCCACGTAACCCCGGGCGAAATGCACTTCTACCCTACCAAATATATTTATATTTTCCTCCAACTTTTAATACATTGATAACAAAAACATTCCAGCCATCCTCCCTCCATCCACTCTTGCCAACACATAAATGAATAAATAAAACTCCAGGCTAGGTTAAATTAAATTTAAAAATCTCTTTTACAACTCAAAATAAATGTGGTTTGTTCAAACAAAATTACTTATTAAATCATAATTTAAATGTAATAAAGGTTTTATTCTTAATGAAATTATTCAAATTTATTTATTCATTCCGTAATCGTACTTTGCTGATTATTAATACAATTCTATAATCACATTCATTAACTGAATTCTACTTTTCATTAAAATTATTAACTTAACACTCTTAAATAAATGCATACAAGACATTATCATAATGATATAATATTTCTAATCAAAAGAAACTAATTTTATGACCTTTAACTAATAATTTTTTGGTTTTATATCAAACACAGTTACAGTAAACGTCACATAAGTTACGTATAAATTGGTTTCTCAAGAGATTTGTAACGTAAAGCTTTTGATTCATATGAAAAAATGATTTTAACTTAAATTTTTTAAAAGTTGCTTCTTAAACTTTATAAAATTAATATCGACGATTATAAAAAAAAAGCCATTAATCAGAATTGTAACTTTTTAATAAATCACAGCTGAATGAGTTAATATATTTTCAGACTAATAAGTTTCAATTAGTGTTAAGTTTCAATGAATTCATGCTTGCTGTATTCATGTTAATTCCATTTAACCTCTCTAAACTTTCATTTTTGTAAATATTTCTTCTTCGTTTTATGATATATTCACTATAATAAATATAATCATGAAACTTGAGCAATAGAAGCAAAACTTATACCAAAATATTAATATGTTAAGCAAAAGTTGAAATACTTTCTCTTTTGTAAAGGAATGTTTAATTTATCACTTTTGCATAGTAGTGTCTATCATATCGTTTTTCTTTTCTTTTCTTTGCATCCTTGTACTTGTTATTCTTATTAATACCTGATTTATGAATTTATCAAAGCCAGTTTGTAAACAATTACATATATTGCTTCATTTAAAATTCGTAAATATTGTTTTTCTTGAAATTGAATAGAGATAAAGAAACATAGTTAAATTAAAAATACTCACTTGCACTCTCTAATTTTTTGCTTCAACTGTCTTCAGGAGGGAATCCAAGCGCACTGGTGCAGAGACGGTTGAAGATTCCAATTTCGTTTTAAACTGAAAATTAAAGACTGTGAATGTGTGTTTTTATTTTTTCTCTCTATTGAACTTTAATTGTCTGTTAAGTACCGTTTTTTAATCGTAAAAGTGTTTTCTTAAAATGAAGGTTTTGTAAATCGAGATTGTCAGAACTAAAGTCCTTTAAGAACCACTGTCTTGATTGACGAGCATTTACTTCCCTACTAGTTTTCCCCTAGTGGTGAGTTAATACTATATAAGATTCATTATTTTATTTCTACCGTAATTGATTATTAATAATAAATTACAATTTCCGTTTTTCATTTTACTATTAAAAAATGAACTAGTAAATATCTTTTAACTTGATAATTTCATAAATCCTTCTTTTAGAGGTTCCTTGAACCCATTATGAATATACTTAGTATGAAGTATGGATGTGTGTGGGTGACTACGCATCAGAAATTTAAAAATATTTGTTTTAAATTCAGATATATAGTCATTAAGTAACATGCGAGGGCTGTGTGGCCTACAGTTTTTTTTATCAATATTGCCAAATGAAGAAGTACTTATCGATTATTTTGTTGAATCCTCTTAAACTGTTGAAGTATTGTATTCAGTATAACCGTCACGTGAGCTTAAGAATTCCATTAATTTCGAATTATTACAAATGTCATTATAACATTAATAAAGACGACAATCAAGTTCCACTCGTGTTCATGTGTCAGATTTGGTTCTTTAATCTTATCAAAATCTCAAGTTTAATTAAGTAATGTTTAATAGAAAATTTCACATATATAACAAATAACATAATAACTATTCACATATTTTATAGTAAGTAGAACAAATTAAAAACAAATTGTTTTTATAACCTGTCTCAAATAAGAACATTAATTTTCTTATTTAAATGTTTACTTATTTTAAATGTTTTATTATTAAATGTTTTACATTATTTCAAGAAAACTAAACGTAAAGAGTTACTTTTCGTCCCTTCTTGGAGAACTATATCGTACTTATTGATATAGCTTCTCGACCACTGATTTTTAAAGTTCAAAGATGGGTTTCTTGAGGATTTTTGGACTAAAGAAATTACATTCTATTGGCTATTTTCTGGTCCTTTTATCGTTTTCTAATTACTGTAGTTTGGTGTTTTCTGGTGTGGTTTTTTTTTGGGGAGGGGGGGGGGGTTGTTTTCTGTTAGTTGATATTCTGTGGTGTATTTGTTTTCACTACTTATGCTATTAATATATTGGTTTTAGCCTTTTAGCCTTGAAATTGCCAAACAATTTTTGATGAAACGTCGTTTTTTATTGAATATGGCGTTGTTTTACATTGTGAAACAACGTAAAAAACTCCTGTACAAAATTCAACACTTACGAAATATTTGTGAATCACAAGTTTGTAGACAGATGTGTCAGATGTTAGTTCTCCGGAATTGATACCCTATGACTTCCTTCTTGCAGAGCTTTTTAAAATAGCAATGTCTATGCATCAAAATCTGTGATAATTACCTGAAATAATAATCACTCTATTTAATTATATGTTCTATTTAATTATCTCAATATGACTCCTGTACTTTGTCAAATAAAATAGATATTTATTTAGGGAAGAATGAGGTCTATTATTTCCTGAATGTTTTAGTTGATTACTGAGGAAACGCCGAAGGAATCTAGACTGATAATTTTGATTCCCGAGGTTTAGCTGAGGAATCAATGGCAATCGACTCCCGAGCCGTAGCCGAGGGAGATAACTACGCGATGGAATAACATTATTCTTGAGACACATACCATTTTTTATCTTCAGAAAAGGTCCTTTAATAATAATAATAATAATAATTTATTAAGTGTTAATTAATATAAAAACAATTAATAATCACCCTTAGTAAACCAAAAATGAAAACTAAATACAAGTACAGGTATGTAAACAAAACAGAGTAGAATAATTAGCTAATACAGCAGGTATTTAAGAATCAGGCTTGCCACCCTAACTCTTCCCGATTTCATTTCACTTCATATCTAAAAATTGATATCAAGAAAATAATTAGGTTGGACAACCTGGATTATATCCCTGTTTTTTTCATTATTTCCCCGTTTTTAAGTACGGGGATTAAATGTTTTACATTATTACAAGAAAACTAGACGTAAAAAGTTACTTTTCGTCCCTTCTGGATTTGAAAGATATTGTGTAATGCTTTTTTTTGTTTTTTTACATAACCATGTAAATAGGATATTTTTCTATACATAGATACTCTGTAAATCATTCCCTGAACTCTTTAACACGCTCATGGCTAGAAATGTAGAATTATACACTAAACTCCTCCAAAACACCTTTACAAAACTAACAATCTAGAAAACTAACTGCCAGGGAGAAGAGGTAACAAAATATAAGTCTTACTCGACTTAGGTTCTTAAATTAATTTATATTTTCAGTTATATTTTACATTTATATATTGTAATTATAGATAAAATAAATAAAATTATAAGAAAACAATTTTAATGTAATATAACAGTTTGAATTAAGATTAATACTTAACATATTGGTACAAAGCTTAAAAATAAAATTTAACAGTGACTTAATTGATATAAATTCATATTTACAATTTCATTCAAAGATGAAATCACAGCCTTAAACATGTACACACCTATACTAACAGATTTTAAATTTGATAAGAATGCAAACATGAAAAGCTAATCCAATATATTATTTTGTAAGTAGCTTAATTAGGACATTATCTATCAAATGTAATTCATAATCATCATTTTTATTGCACGTCTAGTATTTATCTGAGTAGTCCGAATATAAGTGGTCTATGATTTGCTCTTTTTTTTTTAACTTACTCTAACACTGACTCTAATTAATATCTAGTATTAACAAAACAGAAAGAATAAAGTTGATTTATTTATATATTGGTTAAATGTAAAAGTGTTCTGTACAATCAACTTCCTTGTGCTTAGTGTTTTTAATTGTAATTGTGTTTTTATTTAATCATTATTTAAGAGACTAATATATGAATAATGAGAAGAATTAATGATCTTGTGCATTCAATGATTAAAATAAGATATGAATAAGCGAAAAAAAAAAGTATTTTTCAAAATCTATATAATTTTATACTTTGATATTTTGCCATAATTTACAACTTATGGCAAAAGTCGTCCAACCTGTTTGAGTGAAATTGATATCTCTATAGATCATTCTTATCAAGGTTATCACGTTAGGCAGTAGAAATGAATAGTATTTATATACGGATACTTTTCACGGATAAAACTTACAAACAGTGCTTGTAAATCACTGGATATCAAAGTACAATCTGAATTAAAATTAAGTTACTTTGAATTAAATTCCTGTTATTTGATACCTTTTATCGTAAATTTTAAAATAAAATATAATGAAAATATTCTTGAGATATTTTCATGTAGTGGTAATAACATTCATTTTCAACATGAACACCTCGCAAAATGACAAAGAAAAATAACAATTTGAAAATTATTGATTGATTGGAAAACAATTATTTACCATAACTTTCTATGTTAGGAAGATGTTAATTATAAAACAGCAAACATGTAGAGAAATAAATTATAATTTTTACATTTAATAATAATTAATTTTACCATTAATGATTTTTAAGGAATTAGCAATTTATATTGTACATGATTTTTAGAATAATTTATAATATTTCATTTTAAACGTTAAGTGTAATGATAAACTTTGACTTAGAGACAATAATCTGAAAAACAAATTAGTCATCCAGGACAGGTGTTCATGTTAAAAAACTACATTTTTGATATGCTGTTCCATTCTTTGGGTATGTAAGATTAATGTGACAAATTTGATGCTTTTCTGTCTTTAAACAAAGAAAAGAAAAAGTAAAAACTTCCTAAAAACGCAGTGAGTTGATCAGCAAACTAGTTAATATATCTGTCTGTTGAATTTACCGAGTTTATGTTACAACGATTTCATTTTTTTTTAAAGAGAATGTTTTTGAAGAATATTGGTAGAAAACAATTTAAGATTTATATTATATAGATGAAGCAAACCTTAATATTATTATGATGATCTATCATCTTACAAAGTACTTTTTCCTCACGCCTTTACCCATTTTAGAACTTTTTCTTGTATTTCATATCTTTCTCTTGACAATTGATGAGTTTAGAAAATCAGTAAAAGGTTTGAGGAAAACTTTGGAAGTAAGATGTCTTATGCTTTGATTATGATATTACTAAAAACCTTTGTTGTAATAGATACGGCATAATATTTCCTTCTTCTAGTAATACTTAATAAAGATGAATTCTATCATGATCTAAAATATTTCATCACTTTTTGACCACCTTCAACTCATTGATGACAATTTTAATTAAAAGAAAAGAAAAGTAACAGTAGATTATCTTCTCCTATTCACATATCACAGACACTACAAACTGCTTTTATAATGTGATTTGTTTCAATTGATTCAATCATATGAAAATAACAATAAAAATAAAAATCAGTAATATAAAAAAAAAATGTTTAATTTACATAAATTAAAATGTATTTGAATTTTATCTTGAAAGGTTTAGCATAATGAATATGGATTAGAAAAGAGTATCAATGTTTTATTTAAAACTTGGATTGTGTTACCAAAATAAAATAAAAATCTCAATATCATTGCGCTACTTTATTTTAGCTCAACTTTTACAAGAATTATTTGTTTTTTTTTTGCTTTTGTTTTTTCATGAATCTAAATAAAACAAACCTTAGGTAGCAATTAGTAAAGTTTGAATAGAGGAAAAAAGTTTTTTTTTTCAAATATTTGAATTGGATTGAATATGCACAGCATAATATATATATATATATATATATGATCAAACCACAGTAAGAAATGGGAAAACAAGACTAAGATCTTTCAACCGTAACAAGCGGTCTTCGTCAGAGTCAAAAACCCAACTCAGTTGTTACGGTTGAAAGATCTTAGTCTTGTTTTCCCATTTCTTATTGTGGTTTGATCATTGATTGTTATTTCACGTGTTTATGTGAAATCTTTATATATATATATATATATATATATATATTTAGTGTAGATACTTAGAAATCTTTCCAGCAGTCTTAGGATTCACGACTTGTACAATATTCCGAACCAATTTCTTTCACTCAGGGGCGCTAATAGAAATATGAGTTGACCACGTGACATGTTTCATAAGAATAAAAGAAGTTAATAATTCATATAGATATGATAATACAGGGTAATACTATTATATGTATATATGTTTTATAATTCTATCTTTATTCTTAAAGATAAATGAAGCTTATAATACATATATACAAGATTATAAAGAGTAATAATTATATATATATATATATATATATATATAAATAAAAGGTCTAACCGAACCTTTGTTTGAGCTATATATATATAGATATATATATATATTCAAACCACAATAAGAAATGGGAAAAAAAGACTAAGATCTTCCAACAATGAGTTTTTTTGACTCTAACGAAGACCGCTTGTTACGGATAAAAGATCTTAGTCTTTTTTCCCATTTCGTATTGTGGTTTGAACATTGATTGTTGTTTCACGTGTTTATTGTGAAATATTGCTATATATATATATTGATAAAAGTATCGACCGTGGAATAGAAACAAAACTAAAGTTTATCCGGAACTCGGTTAGTTCTTCAGGTTCAAATTAAACTCCATTTTATAAAAAGTTTTTTTATTTTAGATCAGTGTCACGTGTTCATTTAAACTAGATAGTTGTTGTTGAAATTCACAGACTATTTCTCTTAGTAAAATAATTTGTAATGTAATACTTAGTTTTTCTGTTTCAAAATTTATACTTCTGCCTATGAAAAAGGTTTTAAATAAAAACCGAAATATTGGCATTAAGAGTTTAATTTGAACCTGAAGAACTGACCTAGTTCGATAAACCTTAGTTTTATATATATATATATATTATTAAAGTTGACGGCAGCTTCCGCATTCACGACTTTTTTACTGGTGTTTTCCAGCATTCTTTGGTAGGGCGAGATTTCATAAAGAAATTGTCCCAGAGACATCGAAGAAATAATTCTGTAGGTTACTAAATAATATATTTTTACTTACAAGCTTTCGATTTCACTGAAATCATCATCCGGTGTATGGCACAAACTAATTAAGCGTGAACTAACACAATAAGAATTTTGAAAAAGTTAAACAAACATTAAAATTAAGAGTAGAAATGAAAATAAACAACCATTTTGAAAAAACAAGTCCACTATGAAAAGTGGAAGGTTATACAACTTGTTATACACATTGCCTGAGGGGCCTGTCAGTGTAGGACTATTAAGTTTATAAGATGATAGTTCATAACTTCCATAGTTCTTAATTTTAATGTTTGTTTAACTTTTTCAAAATTCTTAATGTGTTAGTTCACGCTTAATTAGTTTGTACCGTACACCTGATGATGATTTCAGTGAAATCGAAAGCTTGCAAGTAAAAATTATAATTTAGTAATCTACAGAATTATTTCTTGGATGTCTCTGGGACAATTTCTTTATGAAATCTCGCCCGACCAAAGAAAACTAGTTAGAAAACTAGAAAACAGCAGTAAAAAAGTCGAATGCGGAAGCTGCCGTCTACTTTAATAAAATATGTTTACAAGAGAATCTGCTGCCAATATACACTACTATATATATATCTGTCCGGTTTGGACCGTTTTAATATTTTGATACATATATTATATTATCATCAAGAAAACGATCTACAAAGAACAACAAACATTTCAATATAATCTATAGTTACACAATAAGTCTGTAAGAATGTGCCAGTAAGTCTATAGGAGACTGTAAGTATGTTTTTTTATTTACTCTTTACCTATAGATTACTTTGTTACTATATTATTATGTTACACTATATAATCGATATATATATATATGTCTTATAAGTTTCTCTTATTCTTTTGAAGCATATCACTTGGCCACTCCTATTTCGATTAACTGTTGATAGAAGTAAATTAGTTGCTAACATTGAATCTCTCAGCAAGAAGATAGTGAATACTGAGACTGCAGTTCACTTTAAAGAAATATATATAGTCCAGGCCTTTTTAAATTAGATGAATATCTAATTGAAGGAATCGTTAAACAAATCAAGACTATTTCGACTGTAATAGGGAAAAATACTGTCAATGATGCAAATCTTAATCCAACTTTAAATCAAAATTCATAACCTGCCTACAACTTGTATTCACTTGCTCTCTGACGACGTGAAAACGAAAGGCCTCAGAGCGACTATCTTCATTCATTTGTGGTGAGTTACCTGAATATATATAGTGAGTTCAGTGATTTCCTTTCTATGTGTTCTTTTTAAATTCTAGTTTATATATATATATGCTTTTAAAAACTGGATGTCTGTTTCCACTTGATTTAATTTTGTCTTATATTTTTCCAGTTTTTAAAAGCATGTATTGAAGAAGGACTGCTCCCAACTTTTACAAATATATATATATATATATAATCCAAAAGAACAACACGTTCAATTATACGAAAAAAACTACATGGAGAAAAACTAATGCAATCGATGAAGTCGTCATTAGGAGAGGAGAAGTGATTTGTTATCCACTTGAGGAGTGATGTACATAAAAATATCTAAACTAAAGTAAGTAATTGAGAAATGGGACGAAGATATTTCAACCAAAATAACTGATCTTCAAAATAAGCTGTGTGTACATTCTATACTGTCTTGACGAACTGAACTTGAAGAGTCACAGTTCAAGTGTGAAGCTGACGAAGGCCAGTCGTTCTGGTTAAAAGATTTTAGCCCTGTTTCTGATTATCTTACTGTAGTTCTGCTTTTGATTTTTTTTTATTTTAGAGTTTATTAAAAAAACTTGTTTTATATATTAAATTATTACAAATCGATTTCCAAAAAAAAAACATTTATAATAATTTGGAAAAAAATAATTCAATTGAATCAAATGATTTCATCATTAGTACCACAGAGGTTTTGATTAATATTTTTAGAAAAATACACCGTCCTACCTTGTACGTGAATTGTAATTTGAATACACGCTAAGAAAGATTATATATTATTCTAATAATATTATCTAAATTAATTTAATTTTTTTTTTATAATTCGTGGGTACGATTCTTAATGCGGGATAACAAATAAGAAAAATTTAAGTATTTTAGAAAATAATATGATTTATCTAATGTTTGAAAATATCTATTTAAAAAATCAGCAATTTCTGAATAACATTGATATCTCGACTAAATCCAAAAAAGGGAATTGTATTCAATAGTTGCATTATTCCTTTTTTGAATAAAGCATAAATATTTTAAATAAAGCGTAAATTCTTCAAATTGAAGCACGATAATCTTCAAATGGAGATTTTAGAGATGCAAACTGACTGGGAAGATCAACATTCAGAAAAAATACAGTACTGGAGGCAACAAAATAGCTGTTTTGCAAAAAAATAAAGAAAGCAATGTATCCGTGTGACTACCATGTTGAGGGATGTCAACATGAAATCTACCCACGGAAGGATTTTTTTAAAAAATATATTTTAGTTTCAATAATTTAGTTTCAATAGTAGGAGTGCTATAAGTTGCAAACTTTTAACTATTGCTAGAAGTTTGTATAATTAAAATAAAGTAATAATTAAATAAAGTAATTATTTTAAATTGGATTTCATTAAAAACTTTACGCAATGCATATGCGGTTAACTTTTGTCACAGTGCATACTTCATTCCTAAATGTGATGTTGCAAAAAGTTGTTTCTATAATACAAAATGTATAATTTACGTAACTTAACAAGAAAAAATGCATCTCAGTAATATTTTTATATTAAAAATAAGTAAAAAGAAAATTATACTTAATTTGTGGGAACAAATTGAATGTGTAGAAGAGAGTGTGACGTGGATACTGTGGAGGTGACCTAACGAGGTGTGAGGTAGCCTGGCAAGATTTGAAGTGTCCTAGTGAGGTGTGGAGTGGCCTGGCACGGTGTGAGGTGCCTAGCGAGGTGCTGAGGTTCAATACGAGGTATGCAGGCTCACGCCACCTCCAGATCCTCTTCAGAGTCGGTCGACTCGTGCTGCTGAAGATGGTGCTCGGCTCGAGAGCTTGCCTCTTCCTGCATCTTTCGCAATCTTTCTTGTTCTTCGCGTTTTTGTTTTCGCCATTTCGCTCTCCTATTTTTAAACCAAACCTGAAACAAAAATAGCATTATGCAATATATCTAATATAATATTTGCTACTACTGCTGTATTGTAATGGAAAATAGTAGGAGTGCTCTTACAGAAGACATTTTGACATTGTTTCAATATTTTGTAAAAAAAAAGTAAACTCACACTTATAAAATGACACGTAACTTTGATAAAATATAGATGGTACTCAGTTAATCACTTTTATACGCAGATTGAAATAAACAATAAATACCCCATACTAGCATTCTAGAATCAACTGTGTAAGCAACACTGTTTTCTCCCCTTAACATGCAGTCTGTTATCTTTGCATTGTAAACAAAAGTCAAATACTACATACATTGTTACTATTATAAATCCGCGCACATTTTATACAATATTTGTATTTTTTTTCTAAAATATAGATGATGACTACTAACATTACGTTGTCAAGTATAAAGTAAAGCAATTCCAGTATATTAATTGCTTAATTCATTACACTGTTTGAAACCTTAATAATGACATTATAGGCTAAGGCAATATATATGATTTAGAAGGGATTTTAATGAAGACTTGATTTAAAAACTAAATTATGGATAAACAAAATTATCTTTTAAATACATTTGGACACTTTACAATGGTGTTTGGTGATTTATTTTTAAAAATACATTGAAATAATTACATTTATAAGGCCAGGAATTTATTTACAGTAGTCATATAGAGGTGCACAAAATAAAAGAAGATGATTCAAATGGCATAATTGCTAATAAAATTGAAAAAAAGGGAAAGAATCACTTTATTGTGCGGCGAAAGAGCTGTAAATTCGGTCATATATATTAGAGAAACGAAACGTTATATTATTTTCATTTAATTAATAAACAAACTTCTTTAGCAAGGCCTTTAACCTGTGCAGTTCCCATTGCTTTGATGATGGGCTCTTCAGGTACGCTAATCATCAAAATTTGTTACTTAAACTTGAACAGAGGAGTCTGGATTCTACAAACCAAACGATCACCTGATATTAATCAAACAGATTACCCGTTTTACGATGGTGTCTTGGATTAAAAAAAAAGTTGATTCAACTTTATTGAACTTAAATTGTACTCTTCCAATCATTTATAGTTAGCCAGTAATAAAAATGCCAATATTTATGTCCATACTTCTTTAATCAGCCACAATTTCTTTCATCGTATATCATGACTCAACTTTTTCTAGATATATATACTTTGTTGTCTAATAATAGTAATTTTCATTTATCTCATGTTTATAAAATACATAATTTGCTGTTGTAAATGACAAAAAATATTAATAAAAACAACCGAGCATTCCACAAAAGGAAAAAGGAGACCCTTTTTAATACGTTTGTTACAATCATTGAAACTGAAGTATAGCAAATTGTAAAGAACTAACATAAACACATTGCAGTTATAGCGATTTAGTAGGGAATTATTAATAGGATCCATTTTTGTGTAGATATGAATTTGACAAATATCAAATTTTGCGTCATAAAAAAACTTCGAGAACCTCAAAAATATACAAATCCGTCATAATCTAGAGGTAAAACTTTTTCTTGATTACTATAATTTTACTTATATTAAAGTAAAAATTACTATGTTGAAGTTATCAGATTTTAATTGAGAATGTTATTTCAAATTGTATTAGAGGTGGTAATAATTAATTGATCAATACATTAAAACAAAAGGTTGAAATGGATTTAATTATTAACGTAAATAAAAAAAAATATAAATTGAAATATATTGATTTCAGTAAAGAAAAGGGTTTATATTAAAAAAAAAAGAAAAGTAGTTTAATATAAACGAGAAACAAGGTACTGCCTGAGAGGATTAATCGAAACTTCAGAGGGCTGGGATTAGTTTTTTCTTGCATACGATAATAATTAACGCCACTTGGCCCAAGGGTCTGAATTTTTTATCGGTAAGACAACAAAGGAGTCGTTGACGAGGCCTGGATGTAGAAATTTGAGGGTGGAACAGTGTTTTCTATCCAAACAATCAGTGTTGATTCGGCGTAATAGAATAATCCAAAACCAGTGTTGGCTGCAACATTGAAATTATTCGCCGCCGAGAGGGTGATTTATTAATGGGGGTGAGTTGGACGTTTTTGAAGGGTGGTTTGTTTGGGTGGGTGTTTTGGTGGGGGAGGGGGAGGGGGGGTCAGTTGCAGTGCAGCACAATGATCGGCACACAGCGCTTTTCCCATTTCTACCCCCTTGCTGTTGAGAGGGAGCTCCTATCATCCACCGCCATTTAATTACTGGCTGCAAAACAGAAGCACCCCATGAAATAATAATACTCAATTACACTAACCGTAGGATTGAAGCCGGTGCCCTTTATTATTTATATATTGGATGAGAGTCCCCCCCCCCCCCCCTTGTAAGCCTTAGAGCGCAAGTCCACCTCTCACCTGCTTCCCCTAATTATTGTAATGTAATTAATATCACAAATCAATATTTAAATATCTCGCAGAAATTCAAAAACATAAATATTTAGTTTTGCTTTATTTGTACCTCTTTAAAATAATTCTTTAATTTATTTTAATATATATTGCATTTTGTGAAATCTTTCCTGAACAAAATAGAATTTAAAACACTTTTTGCATTCATAAGTTGTGCAGTTGGTCTCAAGTGTTTTTTTTAATAATTATTGTAAATTTTAAAAAAATAATAGAACAGAAAAATTAACGTGTTTTTAACACGTAAAGTTGTTCCTCAATTTTATTTCCTGGCAAGACAAAAGCAGTATTTTTGATCATAAAAGTAATTTATGTAACATTTTTTCCTGAGATTTTTTAATATCACTTTTTAAGACTTTAAACAAATAATCGACCTATAAATTATGACTGGATTCAATTCGTTTTATTGTTTGTTTACTGGGTTGCTGTTGTCGCTTTTATTTTCTCATTTTCGTTATCATATCTGTTCGTACGGATCAAGGGCTTCTGGGATTTGCAACAACCCACCCTTGACAGTTTTGGTGGGATGATGAGAAACCCAACGTCATGACTCTAGAGAGTCGAATTTCATAAAATTACTAATTACATTACTAATAAACTTAAGCTATTGTTGAAACCTTATAATTTCAGGGTTACTTTGTTTAACAAAGTAGTTACGAGTATCTTGAAAATGCTTTAGTCTTTCTTCTTCAACAATATTTTCACTTCTTTTTACATATTCGAGTTTAACCTTAACCAAATCTGTGTTGAAGCAATTTTGTTTGGCGCACGTGAAACTTCTATTTATTTTGAATTTAGATGATATTGTCAGATTAATTATCTATTCTTTAATATTAATATCATTCAAATTTAATTCTATTTTAAAGTCCTAATAATCTGTTACGTAATTGATCAACCATTTAATGGATTAACCAAATATTTGAAATTACTGAAGTTTTTTTAATCTTAATGATTTTTCTCAAATATGTCACTCCGGATTGATAGAAAAGTGATTAAAAACTGTCATTGAAATTGGTTATGTTATGGAAACTTTTATTAAGAGTATTCATACTTAAGAAAAAAAAAAGAAAGAAATTGAATAAAAAATCCCCGTGGCGCAATAGGTAGCGTGCTTGATCTCCAATGTCAAGGGCGTAGGTTCGATTCCCACAGAAGTTTTAATATTTAATGAAGTGGTAAAAGGCCTAGATGCCTGTCCACTAATTTGGCATGTACCTTGCTGTGCATGGTTAGCTGACCCTTGACGAAATTGAAACATTTCAGTAACTAATAAAAGAGGATCAAATAATGAATTCTACCAGTTAGATTATTAGATGAGTAAACAGGGTAGTAAAGTGGTTTGCGTGTCCTCCTTTGGACTGGTGAATTCTGGTTTCGATGCTCAGTTTTAGATATGAGTTGAAAAAATCTTATCACGTCGCCGTGATCCGAAGAGGACGCTAGATCGTCAATCCCGGGTCTGTAGGATGTCAGAGATGCAATAAATATTACCTTGATGAATCAGCAGTGTTAAAGGTGTTGCTTTTTAGTACACCCTTGAGAATACTGATTTGACATTATGTAAAAGTGTATCGCAGCTTCGATATTGTAAGAAATTTGTTCCAATCTACTGAATATTTTTTTTCAACGGAAAGTATTTCCCACATTATCAGCCCAAATAACACATCACAGACACACACACATGCAAACAAATACCCCCACAGTGCTAAATAACAATTGGAAATATACAATTAAAACTATAAAGTCTGAAACAAAAAAAGAATCAAACCTTACAAATTTCAGTAATTTACGATTTAAGTAAGAAAAACATTTTAAGGGAAGTATAAACAAGCCAGGATGTTTCAATATTTCAATACAGTAGAGGGTGACACTCAGTGAAGCCAAAGTCGTGATGTAAAGCACGTCAACGTATTAGGAGCAGAAATAATAGTCTTAAAAGAAAGAAAACGAGAAATAAATGAGCAAAATGAAACCATAAGATATAATTTTGCATTAAAATTTACACTATAAAAAGAAATCGAAATGGTATTGAAAATAATTAATTTTTACTTAATTAAAAATGGTTTAGCAAACATAAAACTATAAATATGAGTAATTATAACAAAATAAGTACACATATAAAAAATATTAAATATAAATTAATAATAATCAAAACTAATATAATCAAAGGCAACCCTAAAAAAATTATTACAAGCGTAGAAAAGAATTCATATTGAAAGGTAAAATAATGGAAAGAATTATCGAAAAATTGTCCAATCAGTTAATCAAGTGCAGTTCCAGTACTCAGCGTCTGAATAAGTGATTCCTCAGAAGCTCTTAGATTTTATGTGGATATTTCCGCTGGAAAGCACCTCTCTTTTTTAATGTATCACTTATTAAAATAGAGACCATTGGTATGAATAAAACAGTGATGGTGCATGAATAACGACAAATCTGTCAGTATTCATTTAGAAGCAAAGTATTGTAGTAAGTAGTAAATGTGGATGCATGTGTGTATTGAGAACCACTACTAACGAAAAGATATATAAATATAAAGAATGTTAGTTCCATGAAAGATAAATTTGTTAAAACTAATCCCACAAGGCGAAGAAAACGTAGTCTCTAAACATTTTATGACACCTGATTTCTTCTACATCAAGTCCTAAATTTTGATTTACCCTGATAAGATCGGTATTTTAATGCATACTTTAAACTATACATTCTGAAGGACGAAAGTTACTCTTCATACTCTAGTAAGTTTCCTATCTGGCATTTTATAAGAAATCTCATATCTAAATTTCACGGTTATTCATATTTTGAAATCTAAAACTTCAATAATATTCGTAATATTAGACCATACTTGAACCAAAAGCTTCTAAAAAAAGTGTAACACTTTAAAAACTTGTTTGCTTGTTTTCAATGCCTAAAGTTATAAGATTCAACCTTTAGTTTTGTATTAGAAATAGGTAAAACCGTCATACCTCGTAAGATGATCCTGGAGTTGGAGCGCTTTCGGACGTTGTCCCATCTTCGATCACAACAAACCTACAGAGCTGTTATATAGGGGGTTGGTTATCTGTTAAGTCAACTGCTATCCTGATATTATTATTATTATTATTATTATTATTATTATTATTAATAATTAATTAATAATTAATAATGATATCAGGATAGCAGTGGACTTAACAGATAACCAATCCCCTATATAATAGCTCAGTAGGTTTGTTGCGATCGAAGATGGACAACATCCGAAAGCGCTCCAACTCCATGATCATCTTACGAGGTATGACGGTTTTACCTATTTCTAATATAAAACTTACTAACCTCAGTGGTATAAACAATATGCATGTACTTTAGTTTTGTTCTGAGGCTGAAAAGTGTGGTTTTATATTATTTGACACCCATATTAGTAGGGGCAAGCACATTACCATGTTGATTCTACGATGAGAGAGCTAAATTTGGCCTTAATCAAGTTTATTCTAGTAGAGGGGGATCTTTCATGATTACCTGGCATCAAACAGGCTCGGGACCGACAGGTTTCCATCTTCTCGGAATGGCAAGATTTCCCATCTCTCAAAAAGAGAATGAAAAAAAAATGCATGATCATAGCTAAGATTCGAACTTGAAAGCTTGAATATTGAAGGCAAGTATGCTAACCGTGGGTCGACATAATTATTGTGTCGAAAAAAAGTTATATTGATTCATTAATATAGTTAACTATTTTTTGTGTAATTATATTATTTTTGAGGAAACATATTAATTGAGTGAGTTTGCTAGCGATCTAAATGACAGATATTATTTAAAGGATTGAGAATGTGGGAGAGGGAAGAGGGTGATAAGAGGGGTGGTTCGTCCGGAGTCACAATGGAGGGTGTTTTGGGAACCTCCCCTTCAATGGAGGCAACCCTCCCGCTCTTCTCTCTCCACTTACCTAATTAACTCAAACCAGCAACAACTAATCCTAATTTCCTATTATTAATCACCATATCAAATGTCTTAGGGAATAATGTAAAGCAATTATACAAGGAGATAAGTGACATGAAAAAATATATTTCTAAAAAAAAAATCTCGTTTTTTTATTTTGATTTAGTTACTAATTTAACAGTTTTCTGTTAAATATAATGTGATTTATATTTTAAAATGGTGGCAATTGACCAAGGACTAAATCAAGCATAGTTAAAAATAAAGAACTGGTTATGAAACACACACATGAAGTTTATTTATTAAACAAGAATGAAATGAGAGTAAATGTTGATTATTGAACTTTATCTCCTCAAATAATATTTATGTTCGTTGAGTATCATGTATGAAGATTGTCTATGGAATATACTGAGGAGGAAACATACAAACAATTCTCTTTATACGTTCTTGTTCATATTCAAAGGGCAAACAGATAAACGTCGACTTAGGTCTATCAGACTTTAAGACTGCGATCTTGGGAAAGCCTGGCAGCTCAGTGCGAGTAAAATGTTACAAAAAAAAAAAAACCAATGAAAATACTGTAGCTACAAATAATAAAAAGTAAACAAAAGGTTATTACACTAAATCAGTATCTGGTATGATATACAAAAATGAGCATGTATATTGATAAGTGGATCAATCACTATCTGTACTACTTCCAGGAATAAAAGACTAATAAACCTCTCCCATTTAGACTTTTATATTATGACTAAATGGCACATTATATATTATACACCCAAGAAGTTTGATATTAAGTTTACTTATTGTAAAGTTGAGTGTAGGCCAATCCAGATTTTTTTTTAAATATGCATGATTTTGCATACATCAATTGGAGGATTTCACACTGGTTTATGGAATCTACTATAGGAGGTATTAGAATATATTTTGTTGAGTTTTCTCAAAACTTTTTATTAACAAAACATTATCAACTCTAACAATTGCTACAAACGATGAATATTATATCTGAGGAACCACTATGTAGAAAATGAAATATGACTGAGAAAATATGTAGGTTCTTTTTTTGAGCTTAAAGTTTTCACTCATTCACAATACATTTACTTACTACCTTTAGCTTTAAATTTAGTTATTGAGAATTGTGTACTCATATATTGACAACAAAACTGTGAAGTTAATTATTATGATTTGTATAGATTATATTATTAAAATCTATATAAACGTGCGAGTTGAGTATCAACGGTCTAAAGTTCGCCAGCCCCCACTCGACTGTATAGTAGAGTAAAAAAAAATATCACAAGTCGGTCAGTTTTCCACGTTCAAATGAACTTTTTAAAACAGTCGTTTTGGTTTTAATTAAAACCTTTTTTCATTTTCATACAATGAAAGGAAATATAATAAGTCAGATAACATAAAAAATATACATCTCCTAATGAAAAATTACAGAAAATATATAAGAAATAAAATATAAAAACACTAAACAAAGAGTAAGTGGTCTTGCATACGTGTATCTGCATAGCAGGTCTATTTTAGTTTATCTGTAATTCTTCCTACACATGGGCCAATTATAGGCACATGAAAAAAGTTTTAAATAACATCAAGCAGTTGGCATTGCGTTCGGGTTTAAACATTAAAAACTGTCCCATTCTTGCTATATTTTTTCTCTTCTTTTTTTCTTTAGGTGTATATATATATATATATATATATATATATATAGTGGACAATAAAAACCTTTAACACATAGGAAAGAACACAGAAAGTCACTACAGAACTCACTTCGATATTTCGACATCTGTCGTCATCGGGAAGAAGTGCGAAGTACTCGCGTTGAGAAGCAAACTGCTACTCAGTAGCAGTTGAGTTGAGTAGCAGTTTGCTTCTCAACGCGAGTACTTCGCACTTCTTCCCGACGACGACAGATGTCGAAATATCGAAGTGAGTTCTGTAGTGACTTTCTCTGTTCTTTCCTATGTGTTAAAAATATATATATATATATATATACGGTTCAGCAGGACAGATTACACTTAAAATAAACTGTGACACATAGAAAGAAACATAAAGACTCACTTTTCAATATTTTGGCCACTATAGCAGTCGTCTTCAGGAGAAGAAGTGAATTGATGGAGGCCTGAGAACATCCACCATAACGGTCGAAATATTGAAAAGTCAGTCTTTGTTATGTCTCTTTTTATGTGTCGCAGTTTATTTTAAGTATATATATATATATACATATATATAGACACAATAACATATGATCCAACTAATAAGCAAAGAACCACATTGATCACATAAAAAAAGTTTAAATGTTCTTTTAGGTCTTTGAAACTATATCATCAGAAATCAAGAAATTTTAAATACAACAAATGTGACAAAAAGGGTTTACAGAAATAAAGGAAGATGATGAAAGCAACTGAAGACAGACTACAACGGAAGAATTAAAACCAACGATAAGAAGGACTACAAATAATAACACTTAAAATCAACATAAGTAAACACAATAAAACCAACAAGAAAATCAAACAATGAAGTATTAAGTTTCAGAGGTAGCGTCAGAACTCTGATAAGTGTCCACATTGAAAGCTGTGTTTTAGGTTACCAGTCGATTCAGTTGGCTTAATAATTTAAAGTAAACAAACGAGTTACCCTCGTATTCTTAAATAGTACGCTATATTTACCTTGAATCTGATTTTTGCATAATTTTCTAAGAAGCAAAGAATCTAGCTAAGTAATCTTCTAATATGCAAGAAAAATGACAATTTTAAAGCTTTAACGAAGATATGAGGAAGGAATTACGAAAATTGAAAAAATTATGCTAAAAGCAAAATTAAGCTAAATATAACGTACTAATTAATAATATATGTTGATAAGAAGTTATATGTTGCCAACTATTATTACACTTTACTCTGTATCTATAGTTTAGAGTAAAACGTTTGTTGTCCTTTGTGGATCGTTTTCCTGTTTATAATATATACATATCAAACGATTAAAATATAATAAAATAATAGTGAAGAAAAATACATTAAGTCTTTCCCACAGGATTTAATTATACAACTCAGTCAGTTTTCCAAGTTGAAAGCAAACTCGCTATTGCTAACTAAAGCATTTTCCATAGGTGGAAGTAAGAATTTATTGGACAAAAAAATTGTTTGCAATTCTTAATAAGTCTTTCTTATTCAAGAAATTTTTACCTCTGCCTAAGAAAAAGGTTTTAAGTAAAAACGAAACTACAGCATTTAATAGTTTGATTTGAATCTGTTTGATTTTTTACTTGGTCAGTGCCAAATAAGATAAGAGAGCCAGGTTAGCTCAGTGGTTAACATACTCGCCTCTGGGCTGGTAGTCCAGGGTTCTATACCCACCTAGCTCTCGATTTATTCTCGTGGGAAGTGAATAAATCTGAACACATCGTCTCTCGGAGAGGACATAAAACAGTCTGTACTATGTCAGGTACTCGTTAAATATCACTACTCGAAATACACTTGAGTTAGGTAAAATTTAGGACTCCCAATGTAGAATCTGTTGAATCACCGATGAAGCAAATAGCCGGTAAACGGCTGACGTTATCATCCGTTAGGGATATCGGTTTAAACCAGGGGTTCTCAAACTTTTTCTTCCATAGACCCCCTGTAGGAATTTTATTTTTTTCATAGACCCCCTACATAAGGAATATATATAAATATACACATCTAAGTGTGTGTGTGTGTGTGTGTGCAATGGCTACCACAGACGACTCATTTTAAAACACATAGTAATAGGAAAATGAGGGGAAATTGTAAAGAAGAAAGAAACTGAAATATCAATAATTATATCTATATTTTAAAGTCCATAGAAATTATAATAATAATAAATAAAACAAATAATATTACCGTAAAAATAGCTGCATATTAATGAATAACAAAACTATCAATCATTTTTAATTTTTTTATTATATGCAATATTCATTTATAAATATTATTTTATTTATTATTATTAATATTATGTTCATTTTATTTATTTATAAATTTAATTTTATTATTTTTATTTTTTATTTATAAATTTATTTTTTTACTAAAGAGATATCCATAGACCCCTTGGTGATCATAGACCCCCCATGAAGTCCCATAGACCCCCAGGGGGTCCACACGGACCCCTTTGAGAATAGCTGGTTTAACCAATAAAAAAATAAGATATAAAAATCATGCATTTGGTTGATTAAGCACTTAAACTAAGGATAGAAAAGAATTCTTGAAGAGTATTGGTCGGCAAATTTTTTCGTTAACAAGTCGTGTGATTTTGCGTGTTTTGAGCAGGTGGAGATGGCAAGCCTAATCCTTTAAAGGAAGCGAAGCAGATAAGATGACGGTAGGGTTCTCCTCCGGAGCGGAATAAGCTGCAATTCACCAGGACCACCCACTCGCCCAGCATGGGTCCACTAAAGCCAAACCAAGCCAATCGCTAGCCTTTTTATAAAACCAACTACTATTTTCCTATTAGCAAATCTTATTTTACGCAAAACACAGTGGTTAAGGTTCTGAAAAATGTATTATTTATGCTTAAAATAAAAATGGAATAAAATATTATTATTGTTAGTAATATAAATGATTTAGGCAACAATTAACGACGAATGAAAGATCATACTTCAATCTTTTTCTCGCTCACCCTACTGGTTTCAAGTCTTGTCCATTATCCAGAGTAAAACTAACTGCTTTCACCAGGTTTGTTATATTTATCGAGCATTGAGTTTTCATATTTACTAGCTTATCCAATTTTTATCTAAACAACGCCTACACATATAGACTTTATGCCTTATGTGTTATTGAAGGCGTTTGACTCATTGAAGTTTGGCTCATTTGTTATTTGGCACCTTATTGACTGTGGACGAGCTCAGTCACAAAACAAAAGATGTCAATCTTCACCCAGTGTTGCCTAACTTCAATAAACTTTTGAAAACCTGTTTATCCAGTATGTTGATAGCATTTGGTTTTATGCTGAAATAATAATATAGTTAAATAATATGTCCCATATCATGTTACTTATATCAAGTCCTATGTAAATGAGCTCACACAATCTGGAAAAAAAATGGTAGGTTTCACTCTAGAAGATGGACAAGATTAAATAAACTGGTCGGGTAAACATGAAATTAACCTGGTAGATTTCTTCTTTTTTCTTTAATTATAATTGCTTTTTTACTTTACTATGAGTTATAGTGATCTTGAAAAAAATTGATCTCGAGATTTTAACAGAATTACATGTTTTGAGGTCCCAGAAGTCGTTTCATGAAGTTTTTTCGATGATGTGTGTGTTGTGTTGTGTGTGTGTGTGTGTGTTGTGTGTCGTTGTGTGTGTGTGTGTGTTTGTGTTGTTTGTGTTGTTGTGTGTTGTGTGTGTGTGTGTGTGTTGTGTGTGTGTTGTGTGTGTTGTGTGTTGTGTTGTGTGTTGTGTGTTGTGTGTGTTGTGTGTGCGTTGGGTGGGTGTGTATCCAAAAGTCTATGTAAACGCTACTGTCCATAATCTTTGATGGATCAAATTAATATTTTACACAAAAATAGATTTCATACTGTAGATTTGCTATATAGTTTGGGAGCAATTTTGCACGAAAGAAAAGTAACATTTTTTGCCAAAATATTTTTTTAGACATTTTTTTTATTTTTTACTGATTTACACTGAGAGAGGTTATGATTCAGAACCAGAAAGTCATAATCTCTGTAACAGCGGGAGTTAAATAACCTTCTTATAATCTTAAAAGTCGTTTACAATTAATTATTGCACTGTCATGGGCATGGGTATCAATATTAATATAGTATGTTCTTTCATAATAAGTTAGTAAAAAAAAATCATTTTTGCTTAAAATAAACAGAAATTAGTTATATATTTAATTAAAAGTATTTTTTTTTTATAGAATAACAATGAAACATTTAAAAGTATATGAATATTTAAAATCCCAATTTAAATGAATATATACACAAAATAATAGATAAAAAGCAATACAAATCAATAAAGTTGAAAGTAATCGTATTTTTAAATATGAAGTAAGCGTATTTTAGCATTTAGTCTGAACTGGAAAAGGAATCGGATTGTGCATTTAACTTTCAAAACCATAACAATGCCAAATTAACCAATCTCAAGACTTACTCCCTTCGTATTATTCTAAAACCAACTTTTCCTTCCCTATTATATTCTACATAAATGTTTCAATTTAATTATCTTCTTAATGTTGATTTAATTAAATGAATAAGATAAAAAAAATTACAGTTTTTTTTTTAAAAAATATTAGCGGAAATATTTAAAAAATGCGTTATATCATGTTTTGTGTACTGACTACATACATAAATTGAAACAATGATTACTATAAAAACTTGTTTTTGAACTTACGTTGGTCAGTCCCAATCTACTTTTAACAGTGTGAACGATTTAAGATTTATGAGTTTTCAGGTCCAAATGGTTAATAGATTCCCTGGAATATGAGTTTTGGTCTGATGTTACAGATATACGAGTATTACAATACGATATATATATCGTACAATTACAGATACAAATATGTCCTTCCTCTGAAAGAGGTTTCAGAGGAAGGGCATATTTGATCTCCTCTTAGGATTAACTCAAAAATATCTTTCTTTTATCGTTCTTTATATTTTAAAGAAATAAAGTGTTCCTTATCTTTTCTTTTATCGATCGCTCACTCTGGGCATTTCTGCTATCTGCCGCCATGCACTCTCGTAAGAAATGATCTTGAAATTTTTTTAATTATTCCATTAATTATGGATGCCATTAAATTCTCAGTATAATAATTTTATAAAAAGCCAAAAATGTAAAACAATTAAAATCAAAATTGAAAACATTCTTTGAAAAATAATAAATTATCCTATATCTTAAATTAAAAATTATCTTGAAACTACAATTTTGTTTTACTTATTTTTGACATTTTTTATGCAAAATAGGAATATTTTCAAGTTTTAAATGGGAAATTTTGTTCTAAATCTTTAATCTTGTAAGAGGCCCGATAAACTATATAAGAGATCCACTGGTTATTGGAACAAAAGCCATGTTCTCCTGTAAGAGATTATTTCGTAACACGAAATCTTCACTTTCGCTTTTCAGAAATGTCAGTACT
Organism: Hermatobates lingyangjiaoensis; assembly: GCA_026182355.1. NCBI lineage: Eukaryota > Metazoa > Arthropoda > Insecta > Hemiptera > Hermatobatidae > Hermatobates > Hermatobates lingyangjiaoensis. The sequence continues at coordinate 314,914 of JAPFBL010000304.1, forward strand.
GCTGTAGTTATACTAATGGTATTATATACATTAGTGATTTATATAAAAAAATAAGTATATATATTAATAATTAGGTCAATCATTTCTGAACTACCTACAGGAATGAGGACTAATAAACATCTCCGTTTTAGATATTATCCTTATTATTATGACTAAATGGGACATTATATATTATATACTCAAGAAGTATGATATTAAGTTTACTTATAGTAAAGTTGAGTGTTGGCCACTCCAGATTTTCTTGTAAGTGACTGGTAATAGAAACAGTGTAGAACTCTGAAGGATCAATTTCTTGGTACTTAGGAAATAATAAAAGCTTTTTCTGCCATTGATAATTTTTTTGCTTAATGGTATACTAATAATTGTTATTTGTACAGTTTTAAGTCAATTAAATTGATAGGCTCCTGAATACTATTAATTTTAGTTTTAAAAATTATTAAATTGTAAAGGAACTCGTTTGTTATATTATAGAGACAAAGGTCATGGTAGTATTTTTTTATGTAATACTGTGTCTTGATTTATACTGTGGTAATAAAACTACTACATATATGCAATAAAAGACAAGTTATTTTATAATTATGTGATATTGAACAATTTCATATTTAAAAGTTAAAAAAACTTAGCATGCTATTAAATCGGTACTTTATTATAAAAATATTATTCAATTTGAAAGATTTCAATGTTTAATTATTCAAGTAGTCTAATGATTTTGATTAGTGTTTTTAAACATGTTTGCTTAAGTGGCATGCTTAATAACTATCTTTGGTAGTCGGTCAAGTAAACTCTTTATTTGAAATATCGTTTATATGAAGGACTTCCTTAAAAAAAAAAAAAAAAAAAAAAAGAAGAAGTACCCTATTATTTTTGTTTTAGTGAGGGTAAGGAAAACAAAACACTGTCAACATTGTAGGCTATGGAGGGTGGTTGAGTTATCTCTGGCTGGAGCTTTATAGACTGAGAAATTGGAAAAGAAAAAGGGTTAGGGTTTTTATTACAAAAAGGAGAATAAAAACGAGAGAAGGGACAAAAGGAAGGGAATGGAAGAAAATGTGAATAGATCTTTTGGGGTGGGCGGGGTGGGGGGGGGTGCGGGGGAGGAGGAGGAGGGTTGAATCTGGAAATCGCCGAACTGAAGAAGAGCAGGAATTTAATATTTATCAGAGGGAATATCAGAACGACTCGAGGAATAATATTATTAGAGAGTCATAATCAACATGGGTGTTTTCTCAGGGAGATTTTAAAATGGAAAAGGCCTGTAATATTAGGGGGAATGGATGTGCATTATGCAAGGGGTCTGGGGGGTGTTGTTAAAGTCAACACTGGCCAGTCTAATGGGGGCCTGTTTACCCTGGACGATTAGGATAAGGACTCGCTAAGGGATAAATTGTTGCCTTTGCAAACAGTCTCGCTTCGGCCTCGCTGACAAGCAACACTGTTCCCTCGCTGTTTAGTCATTTCAGTAATCAATATCACCCGTTATCAGACACACAATATTCGTTTCAAACTGTCGCAATCTTAATTTAAGTCTTAAAACATTCCTTTAATACTAGAAGCCATAAATATGGAATTATTAGATTAAATTTTAGAGTTGCAGTTAAACAAAAAAAAAAAAACAACTTTTTGCCAACAATTTCAAACAATAGTATATTTCTTCAAAACTAATTTATAAGAAACCAATAAAGTTATTCAACTTTTCTAATTAAATATTCAAATTAAGCTTAAATTATATAATTTTCTATGTAATCGAAAGGAATTAATTATGGAAGCAAATTAAGGAACTTAATATGAACCGGTTTAGTTGTCATCAAAAATGAATTAATTACTTGTTTATAATAAAGGGACTATAAATAATTTCGTTTCAAGTCACTAAAACATTAATTAAAGCACTCTAACACGTAATAACATGGACTATTTGTTGTTTTTGATAAACAGTTTATTATGTCATCTATCTATATAAATAAAAGAATGGTTTTGTCTGTTCATTGCTTAGAACTGGCTCATTTCAAGTTTTATATGTATTACAGAAACCGAATTTACCGTTGGAAAAGTGTCTGTCAGTTTGTTTGTCCAAAAATTTTTGTCACAAATAAACTCAGACACCATAAGTCCATAGCAAGCTGAAACTTTGATAATAGATTTATACATGTTTTAGCTTAAAAGCTAAGATCTAAATAGATTGAAAATTCAACGTAGAAGCAAAGTTATGGTTTTTTAAGTTATGTATACACAGATTTTTAAGCTACACAGGTATACAGCTAAAATAAGGATATACAGGTATTTTTAGGTGCCTGGTACTGTAGCAAGTGAGTATTGTTAGTTGATTTTAATTTCGCTTGAGTTTACCATAATAAAGAGTCCTACCTACCAGCGTTTAAATAAGAAGCATGTAGATTCACTATCTGCAGTCAAATTTATGCAGATATTAGATTTAATGTGTTTTGGAAAGATTTTAGAATTATTGTAATGTTGTTTGATTATTTTTGAAAGCAATTGTGTACGACTTTTAAATTAATTTTTTCAGTTTGTATTAATAATTAATTCAATTATAAAAGCAGTCAAATCTATTTATAGGAACAGGAATTTCAAAGTATATTACTATTGGATGTATTGCATACACAAGATAGGTATCTGTTATCTTGTTATCTGTTATCTCTACAGCATCCGTTATCTAGTAGATTTCTATAAATTAACTATAAATGTTCACTTTCTAAACACTATAGAAGTAGAGGACAAGTAGAAAGCCATACAACTGAATGTTTGGCTCAATAATAACCATTACCATATTGTGTCAGCTTCCAGTTCCCTCTCCTAAACACAATAAATAAACATCTTACAAAAGCTATCAAATGGCAGATTGTTGGTGACTTTAACACCGCAAACTACGAGGCGATGTAGAAAGAACTCTCATTGTTGGATAGATTATGGAATCCCTAATAAACAGGTGACATCTGATACTAGTAATCATTGAACCAGCCATCCCACCTTTAGAGGGTTTTTATACATAGGTTTTTATTATGCTAGCTTTTCTGACTGATACATTTTATAACAAAAGACGCAAAAAGAAAGCTCCCGATAGAAAAACCCTTGTTAGATCGACTTGAATTAAGCAAATTAAAATGAATATTTTGAAGAAGCAGACTGAGTAATTAAACCTCTCCGATTCCTGAGAACTTAGACTCTCCTTTCAAGATCATAATACAAGACATTATAAACCTAAGATCAAGTTCTATTTCAAGTATTGATTCCAAGAATTTTTAGAGTCATGAACTGAAGAAGTAGCATAATAGAATAAAGAACAGATCCAAAACAATCTTTACTTTTGATAATTTTGTGAAACTAAGGAAAGTACAAACCAGAATGCAAACATAAATTCTAAACTATGAAAGAGACATTGTGTAACTTTCTAACGAACTATATACCGCTAAGACGGCTCAAAACCTGACAGAGGTTCCATAATCTAGCCAACCATGAGAGTATTTTCTACCACCTCGTAGTTTGCTGTGATGTAACGAAATATTCGTTTTGATAACGTAGCATTCTTTTTCAGGTTCATAAGCTTATAGTGGAAGGAAGTATAAGAAGTACTTCCTATTCTACACCTTCAATAGCTTTCTATAACGCCCATTCGGGCACCAGGTTAGCCAGTGGCAACGTGCTCGCCTCTGGACTTGTACATTTGGGTTTCAATACCCACTCTGGACATCGATTTATTCTCGTAGGAGGTGAATAAATTTGTCCACGTTGTCCCTTAAAGAGGATGTTAAGCCAACGGACCCAAGCCTGTATAATATCAGGTACTCGTTAAAGATCCCTAATCTAAATACAGTTGAGTTAGGCAAAATTTAGGACTCCAAAGGTAGAATCAATCTTCATTGTTCTTTTTTTTGTTTTATCACAAAGGTTCAATTTTCGGGATAAGTATGTTTCCTTGAGAGACTGCCACTACAACTTAACCTAACCTATATCCAATTCAGATTACAACTTTCTGAAATACAGACAGATAAAGTTAATGAAAAACGAAAAGTGTTAAGCTAGAAACTTGTATAGTTAGTAAACTGTGTTCATATAGAGTCCGTTTCTATAATTTCCAACAATGAGTAACACACTACACAGTTATTGATTGGATAATTAGAAAAGTAGTATTATTTAAAGTAAAACAACAGTATTTTAATTTATTTCAACTCTCCTAAACGTGTGTGTTTTTGTTTTCATGATCCTCCCTTATAGAGGTTTACCTCCTTTTGTCTTCTACAATCGAGATATTTCAGCAGCCGTTAAAACCATGGAAGAACCACATTATCGATGATACCAACTGCTAGTGATGTCACCAAAACTGCTTGTGATGTCACCCATCCAAGTCCCAACTGCACTCATCTTATGCAACTTCGAAAATCAGACAGATACTGGTGCATTCAACATAGCTACAGCTGTTAGCATTACTTATGTAAAAAATAAATATTAATCATAAATAATGAAAGCAAAACCAATATATTACTGCGATATATAAATATGTTATATTAATTTTTTGAAATAAATTTATTGAAACATTACATTTGCTTATAAACGTTTTTCTTTGAATAAATGTAAAATAAATTTAAAAGAATAATTTTTAATTTTTTTATTTTTTGGAAATATATATATTAATTCCGAGTTAGAAGAATTGTGAAGTGAAGTAAAAGAAAGAAAACAGTTGATTTCCATTGTTATTGTCTTTCAATTTTGAGCAGAATTAAGGCGAGGGGGATACAGCCTGGGGCTGCACTTAGTTGATGAACACTTAAAATCCTATTTGTGTTTTCCTGCACCCCAATTGTAGCGTCTAATTGTATTCCTTGAATTCCACCTACTACTGCAATGATTGTCTTTATTTATACATGTCTTTCACTTATGTTCTGTTGGAAGTCGTTTTAACTTCTTTTCATTACAAAACAATATTAATTAAATATTGTAGTAATTAGGTAAATTAAAATGAAAAATGAATTTGCCCTAATTATTATTAATAACAAGAAATACTGTTTTTTGTTATACGACAAGGTATTTAGAAATCTTTTATTTTTATTTATTCTTTGAAGGCTCAAAGTTTTTCTGGTTGTCCAAGGGGTAATAAGTGTTGATTATTTTTTATTATCACCCATTCAAACCATGAACGAGACAAATTACTTGGTACCACACCCATCGAAGGGCCGGCCACGCCCAATGTTGATTAACTTTAGTGATCTAACATAATCCTTATTTTTTTTGTGATCAGCTGTCTTCAGGGGAGAAGTGTAAAAAACACAAAAGTACAAATGTTCAACGATGATTGAAGACCACCAACGGAATGACGCAAGACCAACAACCAATTGGAGACTATTTGCGCGTCGGCAATAAAGATAAACGTAGATTGCAGTATAGAAGTAAATAAAACCATATAAAAAAAATTTTGAGTAGAAGAAGTGAAAGCATAAGATACAAAATAAGGAACAAGAAGTCAAATAGTAAATTGAAGGATAATGAAAGGATCAAACAAAAGAGGGGTAAATAATAAATAAACCACAGCATAGAAAAAAAAACAAGTAAAAATAATAATAAATAAAAAACGTGGCCTCCTAATCACCACGATTGCCGAAATATAGAAAGTTATGTCTGTGTCTATTTTCTTGTTGTTTTCATTATTATTATTATCTAATCTAACGGCCTATGGACCATTTCATTTAATATATATACTTTTGCGACGAAAAAGAGTTCCGTTGGGACCAACCGTCTCTACACCAGTGCGCTTGGTTTCCCTCTCTTTTTTCTCTTGATGACTGGTCAAACAGAAAATTAGAGACTCTAAGTGTATGTTTTTAATGTTTCTTTATATAAATAAAACTTTATATGTATATATCAGCTCAAAAACGAAGAAAAGAAACACACAGAGTAACAGACACACTTACAAACTCAAATTTTTGGATGATCCGTCATCAGGAGGAAATAGAATGGGCGACCAAGCACGCCGGAAACAAACCGCAGGAAACCGTCCCGCTTTATATGTATATATGTATATAAGTGTAAAAAATAATATGTGAATAAAAATTATGATTATATTAATGGTAGTAAGTAATAATAATTGTAATAAAATATAATAAATAATAACTGGATTTATCCTTTTTATTTAAAACCATTTAATAGAGCGTTCTTTGTAACTAAATATAGACTTTCTTTGAAGTTTGCAGAGAGTAGTTGTAGTAGGATCAGAATCATTCCTTGAAGAAGAGTAGGTGATTTTACCATGGATGGCAACAGGTAGATTGCATTGGGTGTTAAAAAGAAGAGTATACTCCATTATGTTCATTGAAACCCTCACGATCCAAAAAAGTTCATACAAGGAGAGAAATGCACTTGAGATGATGCTTAATAACTCATATTGAAGTAAATAACGATTAACATACATGAAGGGGGTCAGGTTAGCTCAGTGGTTAACATACTCGCCTGTGGGGCTGGTAGTCCAGGGTTCAATCCCCACATTGCCCTTGATTTATCCACGTAGGAGGTGAATAAATCTGATTACGTCATCCCTTGGAGAGGACGTTAAGCTGTCTGACCCAAGCCTGTACGATGTCAGGTACTCGTTAAAGATCAATACTTAAAATGCACTTGAGTTAGGCAAAATTTTAGGAATCCTAATGTAGAATCCGTAGAATCACCGATTAAACGAAAAAACTGGTAAATGGCTGACGTTATCACCCACTAGGAGATCGGTTTAAATTATAATAATAAAAAAGAAAGGTAGATGAAGAGTTTATAGATTCCAACACCTGATTATGCTAAAGTTGAAATTGTTAAGCGAAAGTAAAGTTTTTACTTGGATTTAGTTCAAGGAGGAAACGTATTAATGTTAAAATTGAAGGTATAAAGGTAGTTAGCCGGTGTTATCGATTGTATCAAGTTCTCTAATTTAGATATATAATTGATAGAGCCGTTTGATCTTCTTAGTTGGCTGGTTGGGTTCCGTTAAGCCATAATGAGATTGATGCAGTGCCCTGCCCGCCTTCTCCTAACCATTACTAATTAAATCCTCTTTCCAATGGCCTCCTTATCAATTAAGGATTTGTCCACCAAACTGAGCACAACCTTTTGTTCCTTACAAACTTCGTCTCAATATATTCGGTTCAAAATTCAATGTTAACTTACTTTGTTTGATGTCCTTCTCGCAAAGTTAACTAATATTTCAACAAAGTACCAGTACAGTTTATAGCCTTACATAAGTTACCTTTCATTAAAAAAAAAAACTTCAGTTATTCAATTTAATATTCATTAAAAAAAGTTCTAATATGACTTGTTGTGACTTTAACAATTATTTGCCTTTGTGCAAATTAATATTATTTTTAAATAATACATACAATACTACAAAACTATATTTATATGTTAACATATTACTTTATATTATATCATACTATTCTATATTATAATGCAACATTCAACGTCCGAACCACAATAACAACGTCATTAAACGGCAAGGCAACTAAAAGTGGGCGTTGGCAAGAAGGATGTCGTGCCCCTTCTTCGTGTAAAATGAAGATAATAATTGCTAAATTGATGTTAACCACATAAGAAGTAATTAAAACCAATTTATAACTTGATTTGTTATGTTTGTTATTCTTCTCATTTGATAGGTTAGGTTAGGTTAGGTTAGGTTGCAGTGGCAGTCCCACAAGGGAACACACGTAGACCAAGCATTGACCCTTTGTGCTACCACACAATGAAGATTGATTCTACAGTGGGAGTCCTAAATTTTGCCTAACTCAAATGTATTTAGAGTAGGGATCTTTAACCAATACCTGACATCGTACAGGCTCGGGACCGACGGTTTAACGTCCTTCTCCGAGGGACGACGAGCTCAGATTTATTCACCTCGAGCGTGAATAAAACGAGGGCCAGGTGAGGATTGAACTTCTCATTTGATAAGTAAATTTGTTGACAGTGTGTCCATATAAACTACTATTTCTTTGAGGAATTATAGTTATTTACATTATATTTCATAAGTGCGTCAAGTAGATTTAGAAAAATATGCAATATATGCTTTTGACAATAAATTTTATATGATAAAAGTAACATTTTATACAAATATGTTTATTTTTAAACAAAATGATTTATAAATTATTCAATGCTAGTCATTTTATTACAGGTGAAAGATACAGTTTTACATTGAACATAACTAAATCAGGGAAGATAATAAATTCAATTGAGGAAAAATCACTGCGTTATACAAATTCTATATTGAACTGTTTAAATTTTAAATAACAAAACAGGTTATCAATATTTAAAATAAATATTTTTGGTAATATATATTGACGGTGTTATGGTCGGAGTTTTAATTGAAATCCAACGAAGACAAAAGTATTGAAAGCCATCCCTGTGTCACCCAAATTGTATTAATTATTTTCCCACGCTCTGAACGGTTTTTTTTTTTTCAATTGAAACCCTGACTGATTGGAAAATGATTTAAAAATAAATACGTGAAAGGACACGATAAAGAGAAAGGACATATGCAATTTTGTTTTGTTCCTTTTTTTTTTTTTTGTTCACAGTTAATTCAATGGCGAATGAGTTACCTTTGCTAGCCTTAATTAGCGCCTGTATTGGGATTAATAATTAGTACAGCTTCATTGTAAGCACGAGGCATAATAACATGCACTCGACATTTTTAGTGATTGAAAAGCCAAGCAAAATGGGCCAAACAATGATTTTCAATTGAAGGCTTTGTTACTGTGATTGACCCCAATCAAGAATATGAGAATATGCAGTCAACATATTCCCATTAGTGGAAAATAATCAGGTGCAATTAAGCTAACCATTCCTGCTAATAATTAAACAATCAAGAATCCGTTTTTCGTTGTTTGAAAGTAATTAGTTGTTTAATTAAAATCAACCCTAATGAAGGATTATTTATTTTTAGTTGAACTAATTATATTGATAAACAAAAAATGATCATATTAAATAAGAAAAAAAGTATTGTATTCGTAGATTAAACAATATAATTTTATCATTATTAAGATTTCTTTATTAATTAATTTATTTTATTTGTCCTTCCCACAATATGGAATAAAAGTAAATAAACGTAATATATATTTGATAGATTCACGTAAGGAAGTTTATTTTCTGATTAAAATAAGAAAAAACTTGATATCAGGCTTAATGAAAGAAAGAGAGAGCCTAAAACGTGAGCAATAATTGTGTATGATAATCTGATCATAAAGGATTATGCTGAACCGATGAAAATGCTCCTAAAATATGTTCATTGCCTCGATCTCCAACAAATGATCCTAAAATATGTTCATTTTTAGTTCAACTGAACTAATGAAAAAAATATTGCATTCAACCACAGCTCTAACACTAAACAGCAAAAGATATAACGATAATGGAAGAGAGTTAACTGAGCAAGGTTGACATCTTGACTTTTTTTTCTTTGACCTAATATCAGAAAGCTGTCTACATTTTAATTTAGCGTTTCGTTGTTTTTTAAAGCTGCACACATTTTATAAAATTTTGATGAATCCTTCGAAGCATCAGAGCACTCCCCTTCGACTCCTAGAGAATAGTCATAGACCTCCAGGGATCTATATAGACAACTTTGCCAACTCCTGGTTTTGTCTAATACAAAGATATTAGCGTTATCTCAGGCGCTAAATATGGGCTTCTTTACAAGATGATAAAGTAAGATATCCATTATCATGTAACTTTTCGTGAATTTGGATTTAAAAAGATTCTTTAAAAAACTTGGACTGAGGAAAATCCAATGATTTATTTATAGTAGAATAAGAAGACAAATAAAATTCTTAACTATGTTTTAAAAGTTATCACATTAATTTTCCAGTTCACGAAGATTTAAGAGAACATATAGATGAAATTTGAAGAAGTCATCACTTCCTTTATGGTTTAGAAGCTATGATATAGAATATTGATCCAGTAACGGTTGTGTTATTCAATACCAGGACGCAAACATACCTATTTAATTAAATGATATCGTTTTTATGATTATTAGAGTCTGAAATGTGTTTTATTTTGAAATATGAAAAATCCCTATACTAAATACATTTGATTTAGGCAAAATTTAGGACTCCCAATGAAAAATGATCGTTGTATGGTATCACAAAAGACCACAAAAACGGGATCTCTTGTGGATGTGCCACTGCAAGTTAACATATCATTCTTAACCATAATCAAAGAAAGACTATGATTTGGGCCACGCTGTTGTGCTGGCTGATATCATCGTTTGCCTCGCTTAGTAAGTTATGTATTCAACACTTGACCAATGATGGTTTTTCTAGACTCTAGGGGCCGCCTCAACTGGAGCCTGCAACCTGCCCTCTGCCGACCTTGCAAAGTTCTCCACCTGAGCGGACACTTGCTCTTTTACAGCCACCAGAATTTCGTTTTTCAACTCAAAGAGTGTAGTGGCTCTTTGTGATCCTGATATGTGTGATTTCATAATCTACAGGAGTGCCACGGCCCCTATAGTTATCAAAATTTGCCTTCACTGTTCCGGTTAAGGCCCTGATTTCATCCATTCCCATGGCGAACTGCAAACTTGCTCTTTTCAGCCCGGCGAGAGGCTCCATATGGTCTGGGTTTTCCTCCTCGATTTTCTGAATACTTTTATTAAGCATACAGATCGTGGCCATGGCTTGGTCTAACTTACCATAAATTCGTCCCACATTCATGTCGAAGTTCCACTACATGCGACAGTGGGTCCCTATCGCATGGGGCTTCTACACTACACACGTTTCCTTGCGCCCTTGGTTCTTCCATTGGCCTCTCTGAGTCAGGAGACGCCATTCTTCCTCCTCTTTTGTCTCCTTCAGGGACATGCTCTCGCGCCCCCTTTTCTTAGACTCCGGAGTCGCCATGAGGTCATCTAGAAACTTGAGATTATCCGAAGATAAACCTTCCTTTCCGGGGGAGATGAACGCTTCCAGGTTTTTCTGCTGGCGACTCATAGCGACCTCGCTATTCCTTCTTGGTGCTACACATAGCTTCCCTAACTCACTTGCTACCTTCTTGTCGGCGGATTGTCTCCTCAACACATCCGTGGGAGCGGACGAGGGTTTGCCCATTGACGTCCTCACATACTTCCCATCTGCACCCCTCGGCCGGGGGTTGGCAACCTTAGTAGGGCTTCGCATCTTATCCTCCGCTAAACTTGCCCTAGGATATTTTCTCATCTGGTCCTCGCTCCTGGAGGATTAAAATGGCGTTTTCCCCGTGCCTGTAGCTCCACCTGGAGCCGAGATAAACGCGTTCAAAGGTAGGGTCAAAGTTCAATCCAGAAATTTTCTGGGTTAGGGGATTGGCCCAGAGGGCTGGAGATGATGGGAAACTATCAGGGGGGGGTAATAAAATAAAATTGGATATGGGCCAGGTATGAAAAAATAAGGGGTGGGGGAGAAAATTGGAAAAAACGCAAAAAACCGCTGAAGACCCAGAAAGTGAGGGTTAAAAACTTCTCACAATAAGTTTGTCCGGTTTGACTGACAGCTCCGAAGAGAGAGAAATACCGTTCTACAGGTATTCTTCTATCATACGAGACGCAAGAAATCTACTTTCAGAAAGGTTCGTTCAATTCCGGAAACTAGATACTACATTACAGTTTATCTTTTCCCCCGATACTATTCAATTTGATGATCTGAATTTATCACAGTTTGATTGGCTTAATCTTAGTAACTTGGAAATGGAATAAATAGAGTTCCAGGAAAGTGCGGTGTGGTACACGAAATTTTTTGACATTAACCAGAAGTTACAGAAAATTGAGTCAGAATCATTATCTACTGAAGTCTTTGCTTAGAACATCATTCTTACAGAATGGAATTCCTTGCCATCTTCTTTTAAATCAATGAAAAAATTAGCAATAGCTCTCCTGACGTTGTTTGGTTCCTCATATTCATGTGAATCCTTGTTTTCACATATGAATTTCATAAAATCAAGTACCAGAAATCGTCTTGGTGCCAATATGAGTGCTGCATGTATCAAACTGAAAACTACAACCTATAAACCTCGGATTCTAATGCTATCAGATAAGATGCAGCAACAACTTTCTCATTGATTTGATAAGTAAAGTTGTGACCCACTTTTGTTTATTTTTTATATAAGATATATAATTGACCCAGGAGTTAAAAAAGGTTCGCCATCCCTGTTCTAGACAATGTTCCTAGTTATTCACGCCTAAAATAAAAAAAAAATCTATCGTCTATAAATACTAGTAATTTTGGAGTAAATAATTTACTAGTAGGTATTAATAGGTATTTAGGAAACATTAGACAGCAATAGATTTGAGTACAGTTTGATAGCAAACAAAGGTAGTGTTAAACGCGTAGATGAGGTGACCTATTGAATAAACCAAAGGGAAATGATTTTGTAAAGCAAGTAAATGGAAGCATGCTTCCTGATTAGGCTATGTCAACTGCAGTCCACTCTGTTTGCCTGATAATGGCAAAGGGAATACCGAAGTGGTTAGTACGTACCGGCTAGCATTCAAAACTTGATTATTACCAACAATAGCTAACCTATCATTATTCCACTTTCATATGATTCAATTAATCGCTTAAAATGACATTTCTTTGAATTCAAACAATATATACATTTTGTTTTCAACTACTTTTAAGAACAATTGTTGAAAATTATAGTAACATTTTTACAACAATGAAAGAAAGACTTGTGGTGTTGAAGGATTTATACATTTTGAGCTGCCATGAAGCCATCTTTTATATTTTGTGTATGATGACAGGATGTGCTAGTCTCTCTCTCTCTCTCTCTCTCTTTTTTGTGTGTGTGTGTATGTGTGTGTGTGTGTGTGTGTGTGTGTGTGTGTGTGTGTTGTGTAAATCTTACTGTGAGTACGTAGTTGTTTATCTAACATTTTCTTAAGCTGCACTATTTAACAGATTTTGATAAAAATTGACAGATATATATATATATATGATCAAACCACAACAAGAAATGGGAAAACAAGACTAAGATCTTTCAACCGTAACAAGCGATCTTCGTCAGAGTCAAAAACCCAACTGACTCTGACGAAGACCGCTTGTTACGGTTGAAAGATCTTAGTCTTGTTTTCCTATTTCTTATTGTGGTTTGATCATTGATTGTTATTTCACGTGTTTATGTGAAATCTTTATATATATATATATATTCATCATGATTATTTTCTTGACCCATTATTTATATGATGCAATTTTTTTGAGGGTTGAGGTCTAATGATTTGAAACTAGTCCTTTTGCCGACGTTACGACATATATTATGTCATCTTCAGGGCTACAACATGTTTACAACAACTTCAGGGCTAATATAGTAGTAATAGTAGTGCTAATTGTGAAATAAATATGTTGTACACTGAAGATGACATAAATATATATCGAAACGTTGGCAAAAGGACTAGTTTCAAATCATTAGACCTCAACCCTCAAAAAAAATACATCAGATATATATAAATAAAACAAAATTTTACATAAACACGTGAAATAACAATCAATGGTCAAACCACAATATGTAATGGGATATATATATTGTACTTCGCAGTTCTTCCCGAATGTATATAGGTATAATAATCAAATTTTATTACCCTGTTTCAATGAGAGATCCAATATTCTGCAGTTGGTAGACTTACGAAATTTATCTCTCTGCCTTTCTAACTTCCTCAACAACAAATTAGTTGCAGTATTAAGTATATCAGACCTTTTTGGTCTATATACTGTCGTATAAACATATGACAGCAAACACGACTACGCATAATAAGGACAACTTGCTCAAATTTTCTGTTATAGTAGAATGGCAAAGGCAGTCCTCAGGCCTTTAAGAGTTCAAGATAGCCCAGTAGCTTGCGTGTTCGCCTCTTCACTGGTTAAATATTCTCTCAAGCCCTCAAGCGGGAATAGGTAGGACAAAACAATTTGTCCCTCAAAAATGAACCAATTTTCCATGCAAAATGGACCTACCAAAGATGGGGAAGAGGCATCTGTAGGATAGGCGTGGTGGTTTGTGAAAGAACTTGAAGGAGAGGAAGAAGAAGGTAATATATCTTGTAGTGGAACGATTTGAGCATCTCGACCGTCGAAGAGCCTGTACGATGCCAAGTACTCGCTAAAATACAGTTGAGTTAACCAAAATTTAGAACTGTCAGTGTAGGATCATCAGGAAGATGCTATATTCCCTTAAGGAATTAACGTCAGAAATTTAACTTCCTTCAGACACGCAATCACACCAAAAAAATAAATAAATAAATAGAAAGTAGGCCTCTATCCCCTAACTGTTAATTACAACCTGCACATTGTGCAAGCAAATATAAATCGGTTGTTGGAATTTTTATTGCATTTGATTTTTTTTTTCACGAAATTGAAGAAAATGAGAAAATATGCGAGAAAGAATGAAGTCGTATCAGCAGTATTTAGTTGAAAAGAGAGGGGAAATTCTTCGAAATGAATATACTTTTTAAGAAATGAAAGGAAATATGTGGATCGGAGAGTCAACATGTGTTTAAATCAAGTTGATAACTGAATATTATATAAAGTGGGAGAGTTTCATCATCAAAGTAAGTAAAGTTAGAAACAGATTGAATGTTACATCAGATCCGTACAAACAATTCTCCTATTACTTCCCTTAGAAATAACTTACCCTGCGTTATTCACTGAAATTGAAAAACCAATTTCAACATACACGTAAAGTTCTTGCCGGAGAGTGGTATATCTTATTTGCCTCTCTCGACATTATATGGAGGGAACAGAAGAAAAATTACTCGGAGGGAATATTGTAGACTCTCTTTAATTCAGCCAAAATTCCGCTTGACATATTTGTTCATATTTTACTTTTGAATATACTCATTCAATCTCAAGAATTACAACCCAATGTTACGAATTATTTTTTTTACATCTAACAACATTCATAAATTTGATTATTATATTATAAAGAATCATTAGGAATATGTATAGTTTAAGAATTGTTTTTTTCTTGGATTTTTTTCATCTTGTAAGATTTTAGGTCAGAGCCAATATTTTCTTGAATTCTGCGTTAAACTGTATAAGAAAATATGATTTTGATCGTTATTAAGGCACTTTTAAATTTATACTTTGCTAAACATTAAGTTTAGGTTAAGTTAGGTTGCAGTGGCAGTCTCACAAGAGAACACTCATAGGCCGAACAAAAGGCTCTTTGTAACACTACACAATGAACATTCTATATTACAACGACAAAATTTTTCCTAATTTAAGTGTATTTAGAGTAGGGATCTGTACGAGTGCCTGACATCGTACAGGCTCGAGACCGACTTCTTAACGCCCTCTCTTAGGGACTACATGGTCAGATGTATTCACTATGAATATATCGAAAGCCATGCTGGTATTGAACTCCTGACCTACCAGTCGAGAGGCGAGCACGTTGCCCCTGAGCTACTCTGGCTCCTTCTTAAACATCAAAGATATGTTTAACAGGAATTTACGACCTCTCCTTATAAATTACCTTCCTTACTATACCGGTTTCAGATCCAGTCCATCTTTCAAAATAAACTTTACTTTTAGTGAGGTCTACTAGAGAAGATGAATAAAAAAACTTATAATAATAGTTTCTTCAGTAGTGTGGAATGATACTTAAAAAGAACTTTCTATATTAAAACATAACTTTTAGTTAAATAGTTAAAAGAATAAAATCATAAGAACTTATCAAAACAATAGAGGATAATTAGTTATGTAAATATAGAATGATTTAATAATAAAATATTAACTGTTATGTAATTGGTTAGTAGTATGTATTATTGAATTTGAATATATACACTTTTTTTAATTTTTTTAATATTAAAATTACTCTTAAAGGGGTAACAAGTAATACTGATCCATGATACATAAAAGAGTGAAGAAGCCACTCATTGGTAGTACTCCATATATATAGTTTGTTCAGATCACTTGTAATTATTCTTGACAGTTATCATTTCTGGACGAGTTGATATCTGATCCAACATCTTTTCAACCTTCTAATTGGGTTGGTAGGAGTCTGGGGGGATGATAATTCCTGAATAAAAGAGTTTAGACTGGTGGGTAAAGATTTATGGAATTTGCGGTATCGGGATTTCTCGGTGGATAAAAGGGATTTTCAGATGATTATGAATGGTGTCGTTTGAAACATACGACAAACAAGGGGACTTGCACAATTTTACTAAGGAATACGGATTGGGCTGTTTGGAATCTTTGGATGTTTGAACTCTTTGTTGATCTCCAGATTTCGAGTCCGTAAGTCCAGATCGGTTTAGTATTGTAATATTGTTAAGTATTAAGTTAAGTATTGTAGTGTATGTCAGTCTTTTGTTCTGTAGAGTCAAATTTGATCTTTTATCAAGAAGTCGGGATAGCGTCTTATATCGTCTCATTAGGTCCTGTCGTTTCAGTCTTGTATGTGGATTCCATGTTAATCGCTTTTCAATATACATCCCCAGATATTACACTACTTAGCAATTGGGAGGGGAGAGTGGTTAATATAGACAGGAGGACAACTTTGTTGACGTAGTGTGAAGATAATATGAATGGATTTCTCAGTATTTACTTTAATTTTTTTCTTCTGGTACCAATATTCTAAATTGAGTAGATGTTTTTGGAGGGATTGAGAGGAACGATTAGGGTCTGAGTCACTGGATAATATTGCTGTGTCATCGGCAAAGGTGAAGATAGTAGTTTGAGGACGGGTCGTGATGTCAGCAGTGTATATTTGGTAAAGAGTTGTAGCCAGTACAACCCCCTGGGGCACACCAGCTTTTATAGCAAAGTAGGGAGAAAGAGCAGATCCTTCGGTAATCCAGAAGTACCTATCAGTCAGATAGCTTAGAAGGATAAGGTAATACGTTGAGGGTAAGATGTCTTTTAGTTGACATAGTGAGCTTGGGTTCCAAACCCTGCACAAATGTAAATGTATTTTAAATTACAGTGCTATTTGTATGCTGAAGATTTGACACCGCTCTGACAAGTTCTCACCCCAGAGGTTTCGTGTGACAAAATAAGGTTTTCGTTAGAGTCCAACACTCTTTACAGGTGGTTTCTAAAAATCAAAAAAATTATAATTAACTCACTAAAGAGTATTCTAAATTTTATGGTACATTAAAATATTTTTTTTTTATTTTTGTTCCATTGTCTTCAAAAAAGCTCAATTTAAATTTCCTTCAGGAAAAAGCTATCTTACCACATTGATACAGGGCTACTGACCGTGCCCCACAGTAGATACAGGCACAAATCTATGCATATTTGCTTTTGCATATTACAGATATCAAACAGTAAATATTTGTTATTGTAAAATACATTTTTGCCGTGTATTTTACTAATAATAACGAGCTTCATTGACGAGTAACGAGTGTTTGAAATAGATCGAGTGAAATAATCGGTTCTACCTTGACATGTTTATCTACAAGAAAAATACATCCCCACTTTAATGCAATGAACATTGATTAGTCATCGACCAAGTAAAACATGTTATTGAGTGCATATGGGGTGTTGCCCGGCCTAAGGGTGAACTCAACAGATGATGATTTTGAAAAAAATCAAGATTTTATATTTTTTACAAAAAGGCGACCTCAACAAAAAATCATATTTTTTCTTCTTAAAATTTTCAATATTTATAACTCTTTAGGTAAAATTTTTTTTTAAAAAAAGTGTTTATTTCGTTTTTTTTAGTACTCAACAACTTGTTTAACTCATAAAAAATACGATAAAAGGGTAAAATTCTGGCAATAAGTTCTAAAATATAATAAGTTTTATCTTCTGGCATTGTTGATATTAAAATGTATTAGCAAGATATACTTCTAAAAAATTAATCCAGTTTTTTTCTGATAGTGAGAACCACATCGGTAGTCAATTATTGAATACTTTTATTCAATTGCAATTAAATGTGTTTTATTAATTTATATTCATTATTATCCACTAAAGATATAATAGCAGTTAATATTAATGAAGTAAGTGATCTACAAACAACTGCTGGACGAGAAAACTATTTGTCGATATTATCAATATAAATATTAACTTGAAGTATATTCACTCATTGAAGTTAAAGAAGAAATTATAAAGTGGAAACACTGATTAGGTCTCTTTTTTTTCTAAAGGAAGGGAGAAACGGTTTCATTAGGCGAAACAGTCTACCGTTAACAAGGAGAGCGAGATTTAGTAGCTTTAAATGAAATCTCTTTGTTGTTAACTTCTTTACAAAAAGCCAATTCCATTTATTTCACTTTAAGAATAAATTGTAAATTTAATAAAATAGGATAATAATAAATTCCTCTTTGAAAAAAAGGGGAGTGTTTGGAACTGTGTTGCTTTGATCCCCAACTATGAAATAATGGAGAAAAAATTACATTCCGTTGTTTGACGGGTAGAAGTAACGAAAAAAAAAAAAGGGGTGGGGGGGGCTGAGGGATGGCATGGGGGGGTGAAAAGAGCGGGGGGGGGGGGTAAACCGTGCCAATTAGGAGGATTTGAGACGTGTAGAGTCCAGCGTGGGTCGGAAGGTCTCCATGACGACGATTAGAATATCAAAGGAAAGGGAGGTGCTGGCAGTCGCAGGGGGTGGTTTGTAGAAGGGTGGCAACCTGGCCAATGGCATCGGCCCATCTCCCACCCCTCCTTATCCGATTACAAGGCCACTCGCATTTATTAGGTCTTGTATCTGGCCTGCATTTGGCCATCCAGTCACAGTCATACACCCTTATAACGTAGTCTTTATTCATATCATTATTATCTCCTAATTCCTCAAAATACATAACCATTATCAAAATTTAATCACCTTACATAAATAATATGCAAAATTTTAAAGTAGTTATTATGATATTTACTCATTGCAGGGTAAAAAAGTTAATGAAATAGACTCTACATATATAAGTTTAAGAGTATAAACAATTGGTTTCGAACACGTAGTGCTCTTCTTCAGGAATAAAACCAAGGATGAGTGAGATACAACTGAGTTACACCAAAGACACTCATTCGAGATTTTGTGCCTGAACAAGAACACAACGTGTTCGAAACGCATTGGTTATATTATTAAACTTCAATATGTGGAGACTATTTCATTAACTATTTTTACCACCTTAAAATATACAAAATATTAAACATTCATTTCATTTTTTAGTGGATATGATTTTATTTCGACAATAAATAATATAGAAACAATTTAAAAATGGCAAGGTAATAATAAAGTCAGGTTTTCATGTTACCATTATTACTTTTAATTGTTCATAATATTTTATAGCTAATCACAGCTGATGAGATAGATGTTAATATACGATAGTCCAATTTCTCGGCTCAACGCAAATTCATTTAGGTACATAGCAAATAACTGAAAAACAAATTATTTTTTTAAATCAGTTTTTTGTATACTTTAAAAAAAATTGAGGTGAGTTGCATGGAACTTCATCAGAAGTATAAGCATAATTGAATTTACGGACAATCAATTAAATCGCTTGATTTTTTTTCTTCTATTTATGTCCATAACTTCAATCATGACACAATTGTAACTATGGCTATATCACAATCATAACTTACTTCCTTTGGATAAAACTTAATAATTTTAATTTTTCGTGTTACAATTTCTCTTCTAAAGTTCTAAATTCGTAAAATTTATAACATACAATATTGTATATTAAGCCATTAATTAAAATTTAAAATTGTAGAATCACTGGAAAGCCGTTTCAAAAAGTTTTCCCATTTCTTATTGTGGTTTGATCATTGATTGTTATTTCACGTGTTTATGTGAAATCTATATATATATAAACTAGAATTTTCAAAAGAACACACAGAAAAGAAATCACTGAACTCAGTACATACCATATTTCGATGTCCTCGTCGTCAGGAATAGATGTGAATCGCTCCAAAGGCTGATAACGAGGACATCGAAATATGTAGTGAGTTCAGTGATTTCTTTTCTGTGTGTTCTTTTGAAAATTCTAATTTATTCAGTTCCGAAGAATCGTTTCATCTCAATGGTTATATATATATATATATATTGGTATAAATGGGCAGCAGATCCTCTTTTAAACAGTTTCATTAAAATTAACCGCAGTCTCGGCATTCACGATCTTAAGACTGAGAGATTCGATCCTACGAACTAACCTCCTGTTAACAGGGTTCAACTGGAAAACGAGTTGGCCAAGTGATATGTTAAATTAAAATCGATGACTCATGCTTAGTCATTGCTATAAATAGATTAAAAGGATAGTACAGGTTAATATAAAGAGAAGGTCAAAGGTGAATAATGAACAAGAAACAAGCGGTTAGAATAAAAGAGTTGAAAGGTCAATGGTATAACTGGACTAATAGAAAATAAATAGATTAAGATTCTCAATTGACCTTAAGATCGTGAATGCCGAGACTGCGGTTAATTTTAATGATATATATATATACATATCTTTCCCATGTATCAAAATTACTCCAAT
Source organism: Hermatobates lingyangjiaoensis (assembly GCA_026182355.1). Lineage (NCBI taxonomy): Eukaryota > Metazoa > Arthropoda > Insecta > Hemiptera > Hermatobatidae > Hermatobates > Hermatobates lingyangjiaoensis. The sequence continues at coordinate 335,321 of JAPFBL010000304.1, forward strand.
ATAATAGATCTCTTTCGGAGAACAAAAATTATTTGGTTATCAAATAGTAAGAGGAGTGCTAAATCTGATTTGTGGAGTGTTTTTGATAGTCATCCAACCACATGCACATAGGTGCATTTTGTATGCCTCATTCAAAATGCACTGAAAAAACTTAAAAATCTGCAACGTTTTCAAAAATTTTAAAATGTATTTTTCTGCTTTTTATTCTTTATGGTATTTAAAAAAAAATATAGAGTGCTTTACACTGAAATTACTTTGCATGAGCAATATCAAACTCGTTGGATTACCAGTTGAGCTTTTGTTTTATTTTAATGAGACTATCCTGATGACTTGATGACTCTATAGTAAAACATTATCATTAAGGATATATTTTGTTTAATTCTACTTCTATTTAAAAAAATATAAGTAAGGTACTGCTATTACTACCAGTAATAAAACAATTTGAAATCGCTGATCTAGAACAATCAGACATATTATTATTAGGATTAAACAGAAGGCCCGAGACTCATCTGAATTGTGTGCAAGGCTGCTGTATTTGCCCTGTTCAGCTTCCCTTTGTCTTGCCTTTCATTCAGATAGAATGAGATCAAAGCTTTCCGCCTATTAAAGCCAGAGTCTGGATTATTCCTATGATGTTAATTGTATCTTACATGATTGCATGAGTAGTAGTTAAGAAGATAAATTACTGTTCTATATAATGCATACATTTACAAATCCTCCCTTTGACGAAATAATAATAAATTACAAAATCTAAGTTCAGCGGGAATGAGTTTTTTTTTGAGACGATTTCTGCAGCTAATTATCCAAATTGCTCCAAACTTTTCTAACACTACCTCATTCACCCGTATTCCCATGTTTACAGGTAACGCACATGAGAGTTAGCTTATTTTTACTGATTTCATCTAAATAATTAAAAGAAAGGTTTTTGTTTGTACATTGATTAGAATTGACTCATTTCAAGTTATCTTTACGTTTTCTACATTAGAGATATCCAATCCACCTTAGAAAAATATCTGTCTGTTTGTTTGTTCAAAAATTTTGTCACCAACCACCATAAGTCATAGCAAGCTGAAATTTTAATAGTAGATTTTTGTATGTCTAACTTAAAAGCTAAAATTTGAATGGATTAGAAATTCAGCGTAGAAGCGAAGTTATGAACTTTTAAGCTGTTTTTTGCTGGCTACAAAGGTACCATATATCAACTAATAATACCCACATGTTACATTATGAGGCACCTAAAAATATCCCGTATATTTTTAAAATAATTATATTTTATTTTTCTCCTCTAATGTATAAAACATTCAACTCTAAATGAGTCAGTTTGAAATGGTATTAGGTGGCGGCATTTGTGAGAGGTAAACATAGAAAATACAAAAAAATTATGAAAAGCTAACAAAAAATCTAAAGTTTTATACGAAATAAATGTTTAAGGTTGTAATATGTTTTTATATATTATGTATGTAATACTGTTTTGAAATGGATTTTTCAATTGTAATTTTTGCAAATTAAAAATAAATGTATTTTAAATTTTTCAAAAACTAGTTTTTTAAGGTGGATTCCGACAATAAGTCAAGAATATAATATTGAATTATATTATTATATAATTCAATATTTCAATACAATGAAATATAAATTGTATATTTCAAGGATGCACACAGAGACATCATTAAAAAACCGTCGAAGAAGGACATAGGGATCTCAAAACGAATAAATCCGTTAAAACCATGAGATTTATTTTTTCATATTTACTGTCCTTTTTTACTTAAAGAGTAAAGGAAAAATTACCATGGGTATGTAAAGAATAATCAGGATGTTCTTTAAATTATATATATGTGATTATATATAAAACCATCATTATATTACAAAGTTAAAAACATATATTTTTCCATGAATTTACCACTATTTTATCATTATGTACTCTAATTAGTATTCCAAGGTAAGGAAGCATGATTTGGCTCTGATCAAAGAAATTATAAAATCGCCTAAAATGATTTAAATGTGATATATATAGAATATATTTCCCTTGAAACAGTTTAAAATATGTCCCACTTAACTATATTTACATGAGTAACACCTTGAAACAACTTCAAGGTTTCAAATAAAATTTTAATCCTATTAAATTTGGTTAATTTGATTAAGATTTTTTTTTCCCTTGATACTTCGACTACAATTTCATGTATTTAGAAGTAGTTTTGATTTAGGGTTACTCCTTTAGCTTTTTGATTATGTGACGGAAATCGGGTGGACACCCATATTTTGATTAAGATAAAACAATTTTTCAAGTTATTGTAAACAAATCGATCAAGTAGCACTAGTAGGGATTATTAGAAGTTGATTTTTCCGTTTTATCAAACTTGAAACTATTCTGAATTGAATGGTGTTTTAAAAAAAATTTATTATCTATAAAAATGAAACGTTTATATGACCTTATTGTTGGATCAAGTGTTGTTTGAGTAGAGTTTCTATTGACAAAAATATAGCATTACATTTACAAATCCAAACAGCTATGGTTGAATCGAGTCATGTTTGGAATGAGTTGCCATTGATCCAAGTACGTACAGGTGGAACGGAATAATTGTCCTTTTTTTTCGTAATATTTTCTCTTCCGATATTCAATATTCATGACATTTTTTTCCCGCAATATTCATATTCCGAGAACATTTGATATGAATGTTACGTTTTCTAGAATCACCGGAAGAACGGATTAAAATTAGTACTCGTTTTGGAATAAAGTACAACAAAAGAAACTTAACTATGATATATTTTTATTATTCAAGATGTTTATAAGGTCAAAATAACATCTATTTGTAGCGAATCTTCTTATGTTCTTGGTTTTATAACTTTGAGTGTCCCCCGCATATCCTATACAGATAACATTGTCTACCACCTCAAATTCCTGATGAGCTATACTGCGGAGCCTTCTCTGTTTCCGTCTTCTGCTAACTTTTATATACTATTTATACAACTTTAACATATCATATGTTACCAAGATTTGTATATATAAGACGTTTATAAGGTCTGTAGTGACCTATGGTAGAGAGACATGGGTTCTAACAGGAAACTCGCCTGCTTTTAGGACCATCAAGATTGGAGACCAAAGAAATACTGAACTCGATGAACCCATATGCCTTTATCAGCCTATAAAAGAATTCAACGACTGCTTTTGGTATGAGCATGTTGACCACATTGAACGAGGCAGGTAATCCATTGAATATGTCGTGATATTAAATTTTTGTTATAAGCACCATTTAATCATAAATTTCATGTAAATTTATTATAAATTTTATTATACAAGCCACATAAAAATTAATAAAAAAATTTATTATTAATTATTTAATTCATAAACTAAAGAATTAGACGATAATAATATTAAAATAAATCAAGTAATTAAACTGACAGCCAATGATCATGATAATGTGAATACTTATAATAAAGTTGAGTGAAAACTAATACAGTTTTTTTCTTTTATGTATCAATGAATTTGAAAAATGTTGAAAATATTGTTCTAGATCTGTCTATTTGTCTCTAATTTTTTTTTATTCATCTATTTGGAGCTGCAATAGAATTTAAAAAAAGCATATTATGGCATTTTTGAAATTGTACCTGACAATAAAAAAAAAGCATCCAAAGAAACAAGAAAACGTTTTTCATCTTTTAATATCCTTATTAAAGAACGTATATATAAAGACAAGTTCTGTCATATAGTCCATACAATAGTGGACTCTAAAATCATTGTATACGCAAAACTTGTATAACGTAAAATAAAATAAAATTCAATGAATAAATGATAGTATGAAGTGCTTAAAGGGAACGCAGATTTGTTGATAGAATTCAACGGTTTATTCAGAGAATCAAAACATTTGTTTAAACTGTTGAAACTATAACTTTGATAAATTTGTGTGCGTTTGTTTGTGTGTGAGTGTTTGTTTGTTTGATAAAAATGACTAACAATATTAGTATCACAGTCTTGCCAAAATAATCATTTAAAAGTTTTTACTGCATTATTCAATGTAAAATAAGCGAAAAATGAAAAAAATTTGTTAAATTATTTGAAAACTATTAATAAATAGTAGAAATTAAATAATGATTTATAAAGGAGGAGTTATTTGTGAGTTTTGAGGTGACCAGGAGGCTAGTTGTTGGTGGGGTCCTGGGTTTGAGGTCGACTCAACGGTCAGCTCAGCTTGGCAAACACTCACATATTTGTTCTCCGCTTCCTTGAATATCTCAGGAGAGGTTTTTTTGTCACTCTAATCGTGTTGACAGAGTCCCGCTACCGTGCTGTCTCTCAACCATTCCTCAGGGGACAAACCATAGAATTTATAACTAAATAGCTATTTAAGAAACGATTTTTCCTGTTTAACAAATCAGTAATACGAATTTTGGTATGAAGTAAAAAAAACTCAACAAAGTGTTTTTTTTTTCATAAATATAATATATTATTATATAAAAAGTTGCAAATAAATAGACAGTAACTAATATCTTTAATCAAAATCTGTTTAAAGATACCGACGAAAATAGATTCAATCTTTCGATACAACACTCTTGTTTTGAAACGATGCTCTTCCAACCCAAAAAAGCTTATTGCATTTTATGTAAATAATTTTCAGATTCTATAATAACTATTAGTGGTAGCGCAAAGCAACTTCAACTAATGCCTTGCAGCTGTACAAAAGGTATCGGATCTTCGAAGTACTATAAAAATAAATACATTTTGGTTTTGAGAAAGACAAAAAAGTGTAGATATGTGTTTATAGGAATATCTATAAGCCTGCCACACAACGTTTGGACAACAAATATTTCCTCAGTCTTACACTTAAATTGTTACTGAATATCAGCTTCCTATAACTATCTCAATTCATTACTGAAACGATACATTTGTTCAATGTCCGCCAAATCTGCGTATAGCAGAAAAAAATTTGCCACGAATTCTGTACCTAAATATATATATATATATTATATATATATATATATATTGATAAAAGTATCGACCGTGAAATAGAAACAAAACTATAGTTTATCGGGACTCAGTCAGTTCTTCATGTTCAAATTAAACTCTCATTGCCAACGTTTCGGTCTTTATTTAAAACCTTTTTCGTAGGCAGAAGTATAAATTTTGAAACAGAAAAACTAAGTATTACATTACAAATTATTTTACAAAGAACTTCTTTCTTTGTAATTAACTTAATTCTTTGTAAAATAATTTGTAATGTAATACTTAGTTTTTCTGTTTCAAAATTTATACTTCTGCCTATGAAAAAGGTTTTAAATAAAGACCAAAACTTTGGCAATGAGAGTTTAATTTGAACTTGAAGAACTGTCCGAGTCCCAATAAACTATAGTTTTGTATATATGTATATATATATAGTATTTATTCGTTATTTCTGATTAATTTTCTGGAAAAACCAATCTTTTTATTATTGTATTTGATCATGAAATGAAATTCATGGTTATTCTTTTCATTGTATTGAAATATTGAATTATATAATAATATAATTCAATATTATATTCTTGACTTATTGTCGGAATCCACCTTAAAAAACTAGTTTTTGAAAAATTTAAAATAAATTTATTTTTAATTTGCAAAAATTACAATTAAAAAATCCGTTTAAAAACAGTATTACATACATAATATATAAAAACATATTACAACCTTAAACATTTATTTCGTATAAAATTTTAGATTTTTTGTTAGCTTTTCATAATTTTTTTGTATTTTCTATGTTTACCTCTCACAAATGCCGCCACCTAATACCATTTCAAACTGACTCATTTAGAGTTGAATGTTCCATAAATTAGAGGAAAAAAATAAAATATAATTATTTTAAAAATATACCTAAAGGATATTTTTAGGTGCCTCATAATGTAACATGTGGGTATTATTAGTTGATATATGGTACCTTTGTAGCCAGCAAAAAACAGCTTAAAAGTTCATAACTTCGCTTCTACGCTGAATTTCTAATCCATTCAAATTTTAGCTTTTAAGTTAGACATACAAAAATCTACTATTAAAATTTCAGCTTGCTATGACTTATGGTGGTTGGGGACAAAATTTTTGAACAAACAAACAGACAGAAATTTTTCTAAGGTGGATTGGATATCTCTAATGTAGAAAACGTAAAGATAACTTGAAATGAGTCAATTCTAAGCAATGTACAAACAAAAACCTTTCTTTTAATTATTTAGATGAAATCAGTAAAAATAAGCTAACTCTCATGTGCGGTACCTGTAAACATGGGAATACGGGTGAATGAGGTAGTGTTAGAAAAGGTTGGAGCAATTTGGATAATTAGCTGCAGAAATCGTCTCAAAAAAAAACTCATTCCCGCTCAACTTAGATTTGTAATTTAATATTATTTCGTCAAAGGGAGGATATGTAAATTTATGCATTATATAGAACAGTAGTTCGAAATATTGATACTCAGTTCAATATTTGCTTTTAGTTCGAAAGCAAACTGCTACTCAGTTTATATATACTCGTATATACATTAACACATAGAAAAGAACAGAGAAAGTCACTACAGAACTCACTTCGATACTTCAACATCCGTCGAATTATACATATATATATATATATATATATAGAGAGAGAGAGAGAGAGAGAGAGAGAGAGTAAAAAATAGGTTAGTTTTTAGGCTGAAATCAAACTTTCAAAGGAAATATTCCACTTCTATTTAAAATATTTTTCATAGAAGTAGAACACAAAAAATTATAATAAATCACATATTAATCAACAAATTGCTTTATTTGTGTGTATTCTGTATTTCTTTTGCATTTTTCGGCATATTAAAAATGGGTTGACATCAAAAGGTAGGTCTTTGAAAGTTTTATTTAAATCTGGAAAACGACCGGCCCGGTTCGTTGATAAATGATCTTTTCTATTCGACGGTGGTTAGTTTAGAAAAATGGCTAGCACAGATCCTCACAGGCCATGGGGACTTCAATTCATACCTCCATAGATTCAAGAAAGTTGCAAGTCCGATGTGTCCGTGTCGAGCAGCCCCCGAGACAGTAAAGCACGTGCTCGAGGAATGTGAGCGTTTTTCCTTTCTACGGTGGAAGTTCATGCTTGATATGGGAATGTTTGTAGCAAGTGCGTATAAAAAGGCCTTCATTGGTAAATACCGAGCCTCGTTCCTCGAGTACGTGTATAACATAGAAAAAATGAAAAGAGTGCTTGCATTCCCGGCAGTGACTAACGGGAGTCGAGTAAAATGAACCCCTCCCTTTTTTTTGCCTACTGTTAAGGTTAAAAGTTAAGTATCAGGCAAATTGTTTTTTTTTCTCGATTTGAGTACTCTGACCTGATACTGATGCGTGAAGTAAGTATTGATGCGCGACATAGTATCGTGCGGGCCCGCCTCCGCGTGGTCACCTCGGGCACTTTGGAGTAATCTAAAGTGGCTAAAGGGCAGAACGTTAAACTAGTCGGCCTGATCTAATTTTTGGTGGTTATATGGCCGAAAGGCTTAGGAACACATATAATGTCAAAACAGGTTAGTTTAGAAAAGTTTTTTGTATGTTTATGGACAAATATATCAAGATATTTACCTCAACACGTTCTTCCTTGAGGTCTACCTTCAAAGCAAGCTGCTCTCTAAGGACAACATCAGGGTAGTGAGTCTTATCGAAGGTGGCCTCCAGCTGTTCCAGTTGCTCTTCAGTGAAGATAGTCCTGTGACGTCGCTTTCTCTTTGGAGGAGGTGCTGACCCCGACACCGCCATTGCGACGGCTCCCATGTAGCTTGGATACAGACTGGGGTAAAGGCCTGCACCAACAAAACATTCCTTTCACACTACTACAGCGTAAGCCTTGCAAAAGTAATACACATCTATAGAAAACCTCACAATAAACAAGTAAAATAAAAATCAACTTCCAAACCATCTTTTAACTTCTACAGACTTCAACAAAAGAAAGTGTTAGTTTTTATAAAATCGATAAATAAAAAAAAAATTAAAATAAAAACCGTTAAAACTTTGAGAAGTTGAATAAAAGATTCATAAGCATAATATATTCGAAATAATAAATGATCAAACCATAATAAGAAATGGGAAAAATAGACTAAGCTCTTTCAACCGTAACAAGCGGTCTTCGTCAGAGTCAAAAACCCAACTGACTCTGACGAAGACCGCTTGTTACGGTTGAAAGATCTTAGTCTTGTTTTCCCATTTCTTATTGTGGTTTGATCATTGATTGTTATTTCACGTGTTTATGTGAAATCTTTTTATCGAAATAATAAATACAAATTGTATCTAAAATAAATTAAGATCAGGAATTAAGAGAAAACAGAAAGCACACTAAGATCTTTCAACTGTAAAATCAGTCTTGGTCAGAGTCTAATCTCAGTTGACCGTTTAATGGTTTGTTAAGGTTGAAAGATCTTAGCCTTTTTCTGATTTCTTACTGTGGTTTGGACGTTGACTGCTCTATATGTGGGACAAACGTTATTATCAATGTTGTATATAGCAATTACCAATACCAATATATATTAGTTAAATGTTAAATCACAAAAATTAAACAAAAGTGGACATATTTGCACTTAATAGGGTTACACTATGTGTCATTGGCGACCCCAACGAACATGGTTTGCCACAGTTTAAGCAGGTCCTGAGTCAAAAATGAGTTTTACTTTCCTCCTTCAGTACAATATAAAAGACGTTGGCACTTTATAGCGGTAGGTGAACCAAATAAAAACACCTAGTGTCATGCAAGAATCACTATGCACAGTAAGATCGCATTTCCTTCCAAAAACAACATACGAGTATATAGAACCAATATATCTTCATATTTTATTTGTTTAATCAGATTTTTAAATGTTTATTTACATAAATTATTTTATTTAATATGCTTTATGTGGTTGCTATTTCCATTAGTAAACATTGTAAATCCTTTCACTCTCACTGTTTCATTACTCGTGTAGTGACGATTACATAAATGACAAACAATTCATTAATTTTATTTATATAATTTTTATTAAAATAAAATCGTTTTTATAAATTGTTTCTTATAAAAAAAAAAACTAAAAAGGAAATGTTAAACATTAAAATGTTAAAATGATTTTTTTTAAATTAAAAATTAAAAAGAGTTTATTTATTCAAATACTAAATGAGCTATAATGAGCCAATTATACTAACTATTTTCTTCTACCATCGTCAGTTTGTAAAAACACAAACTTTACTTACATTTACTTGACTTACACAAAGTACTATTATAATTAATAAAGTCCAATTGTTCAGGTAATTTTAATTCTCAATGATAGTATAAATTAAAAAATATATAGAAATAAATATCTCTATATCTACATTTGAATCAAAAGTTTAGATGAAATATATAAATATAATCAAAAACTAATTTATATATATATATCAATGATCAAACCACAATAAGAAAATGGGAAAACAAGACTAAGATCTTTCAACCGTAACAAGCGGTCTTCGTCAGAGTCAAAAACCCAACTCTTGTTTTCCCATCTTAGTCTTGTTTTCCCATTTTCTTATTGTGGTTTGATCATTGATGTTATTTCACGTGTTTATGTGAAATCTTATATATATATAATATATATATATATATATATATAAACCAATTAAAAAAAGACAGCACACAGATAGACACAGGAATAACTCACTTCTATATTTCGAACATCGTCGTCATCAGGAGGAAAAGAGTCCTCCTCCTGCTGGAAGGCAGAGCGGCGACTCTGCCGCTATATATATATATATATATATATATATATATATATATATATATATATATATATATATATATATGATGTTTAAATCACAATGGAAAAAGGAAAACAATAGAAATAAACGCTCTGAGGTCTTTCAGTATATGTCATCAGAGAGCAACTTCAGTTGATTCCTAGACTCTGGTCTACTAGTCTATCCTCTACTCCTTCATTTGTGTCTGTCATTCTTTTTTTTTTTATTATTTATTGTATACAATTCCTGCTGTTTTTGTAACTTTTAACTTTTAACTTTTTAACACAAAGTGTTCAAAACGCATAGAATAAAAAGTTTCTTTTTTATGTTTGGAGATTTTGATTTATCCATTTTACCCAAGCATCCTTTATTGTTTACAGTCAACAATTCACTGAAATTCTGCAAACAGCTTTAACTAATTATATAACAAAATTGTAAATCTTTGAGCAAAGGAATTTATTATCACTGATCCGAATTATTATCACTGATTCTTATTATTTGTTACATAAACGAATTTATTTTTCTTGTAAATTTCACTTCTCAATCGATCCAGATGGTTTTTATCTCTCAGCAAACAGAGTTTGAATTATTTCGAAATGAGTTTGACTCCAGATGATGGACAAATCCGAAACTGACTCTTTAAAAAAGGAAATTTATGAGTAAATATAGTATAGTCCTCTATAAGTGAAATTTAACTACTTCCTGTATCAAAGTAGGCTATTTAAAAGTAATTTACTTCTGAAATGAACAATCAATTCAATTTGTAATATAGTTTAAATGTACTAACCTAATATTGAAAGAAAATAATTATATAAATTATTAACTCAGTAATTTTTGTTGTTTTATTAGGGGGATTTGGACCCTAGAGATGAATACGAGTCCTGCCACGTGGGGTAGATGTTTGCCGCCCGAGGCTACTACCAATCTGGCGTAATATCATAATATTATAGAGATAACATTTTCTAGAGTGAACAAATTATTAAAGCTGCAAATAAATTTTTACTAACAAGATAGACAAATATATTTGAAAAACACCTTTTGAAATCTATTAATAAATTATTATTAAAAACAGTAGAATTAGATTCTTTTTTTAAGAAAAGGTATTGTCCGTTAATAATGTTGATATATTTAATCAATAATGATGTATTTTTTTCATATATTTTAACATATATTTATTAAACTCCTTCAGTTTTAAAAGACATATTAGTGTTACTAAAAGCAATGTAATTTATAAGGAAAGGAATGAAAGATCTTAATCGTTTTTCCCTTTTCATATTGTGGTTTGATTATATATATATATATTATATATGTGAGATTAAACTTTCTGCCCACTTTTGTCTTAATTAGTTTTCTGGATTTCTTTTCCAAATCTCGAAGTCTCACTTTCATTTCTTTAGGAACTAGGTGTAATAACTCACCATAGGTTTTGTTGTCCATTTTTTTTTATTTATTTTTACCGACGTTTGTGACACATTTATTACACCTAGTTCCTAAAGAAATGAAAGTGAGACTTCGAGATTTGGAAAACAAATCCAGAAAACTAATTAAGACAAAAGTGGGCAGAAAGTTTAATCTCGCATGTATAAATGAAGGACTGTTCCCCAAATATACGAATATATATATATATATATATATATATATATATATATATATATATATAACAAGATTTCACTATAATCACGTGATATAACAATAAATTTTTAAACCACAATAAGGAATGAGAAAAAAAAAGACTAAGGTCTTTCAAACGTAACAAGCTGTTATTGTCAAAGTCAAATCTCAACTAAGATGATTTCAGTTGAGATTTGACTCTGACGAAGATCGCTTGTTACGGTTGAAAGATCTTAGTCTTTTTTTTCATTTCTTATTGTGGTTTGACCATTGATTATGTGTATAAGTAATACCTATGTCAGATGGGTAATTGGTGCATGCTGCACATATTTTTATACAGTTAGGATCCTACAATCATTTGCATATTCATTTTTAATATTCATTAAAACTCATATTTCATATACTAAATGGCTGAATCGATATTCTAAAAAAAAAAAAATGAAAGTTTTTTTTTAAGGGATGAAGTAAGGTGGAATAGAAAGTTTCTGAACACTTGAATGGGGTATACAGTTTATTTTCAACTGCCTAGCTGAAGGTATTTAGCACTTTCAGTCAAAGCTTTACCACACAATGGCTTGTTCTTACCTGGCTTCACACATACTGGGCCACCAACCAAGAAATTAAAACCGCTCCTCCTTCAGCTTCTATTTTCTAAACTTTTAATTCAAATTTCTTTAAATAATTCAATTCGCTTTAATTATAATTTTATTTATAATGTTATTCTCAAACAATTTTTTTTTCCTTAACTAGTAAATATTAGTATTTTGTTTAAAGTAGTCATTATTCATATTGATGTTGTTCAGTGACTAATTATAATAAAAATCAATGAATAATAGGTTAGGTCGCACTGGTAGTTCCACAAGAGAACACACATAGGCCAAACATTGGCCCATTATGGTTCTAGATTGTGAGTCCTAAATTTTGCCTAACTCAAGTCTATTTAGTGTAGAGACCATTAAGCTGTCTCGGTTTTGACAGCTTAACGTCCTCTCCGAAATATGATGTGCTCAGATTTATTCACTTCCCGCGTGATTAAATCAAGGGACAGAGTGGGTATTGAACCCCGGGCCGACCACTCTAGTGGTGAGTACATTGCGACTGGGCTAATCTGAACTCCAAGAAGAATAAAAACATCTCTACTAATAATTTTTTTTCTTCGCTGACCGGTTTCCGTTCTTACCCATCCTCTACTCTAGAGTGACACTTCAAGTTTAAGAAAATGTGTAAGCCAGGATGTTCCTATCTTTACAAGTTGATTTCCCCAGAATTAATAATACTTATATAGATTTTTTTCCTTAAATATAAATTATTAGTATCGATGTTAATAATATTAATAATAATTAATAATATGTTGAATTGATGTTAATTTACTCATTTACATGAGCAAATTGCTTTGATATGCTGATAATGTTGTTTGTATTTGGTCCAATAATGAAAATGTTAACTTAACATTAATTTATTCATTAACAATAATTTAAAATGGCCTGGTACCCAGCATACATTTTACTTTTGAGATTTCTTTTGAACAGGAAAGAAGGTGTTCTAAACTTTAGTTTTATATAAACCCTACTCAAGAGGCTTCTTACAATCTTATTATTCTCACTACACTACTATTAAAAGGTCTCTGCTCAAAGAAATGTTTATGAATGATTTTTTGTATTTGTAGTGAAAAAGTTTTTGAACAAAGAAATTTGGACCATCTACTCTAAGGCTGCTAAGTTAAACTGCCCTGAACCCTTTTTTTTTTGTAATAAACAATTTATTATTTCTTTTAAATTATATTTATTATTTCTCGTATAAAGAAATGGGTTTTTTTATTGTTTAAACAGATCCCATAGCAAAGTGATAACATTAGCCGTTTACTGGCTTTTTGTTTGATCGGTGTTTCTACAGATTCCACATTGGGAAGGAAGCCTACATTTTGCCCAACTCAAGTATATTTCGAGTAGGGATCTTTAACGGAGTACCTGATATAGTACAGGCTCGGGACCGACGTCTTAACGTCCTCTCCGAAGGACGAAGTACTTAGATTTATTCACCTCCCACATGAATAAATTGAGGGCCAGGTGGGGATCGAACCCTGGATCACCAGCCCAAAGAAATGGGTTAATAAAATAGAATAGGAAGAACCTTTCAAGCATGTTAAATTACTTTTACTACCTTGTCATGCACCTTTGGCATTGCTTATTTCCTACTACTGTTTGGTATTACTATTGTACTGTAGGCTTAAGTATTATGGGCAAACGCATAAAGGGCTGTAAACACGTAACATACCAAGCTGCATAATTGTAGTACTAACAGAACTAAAAAACAACGAATGCTTTCTTTCTGCATACTAGAAAAACCAAACGATTCTATTCCTATTTCATCAGGATATAGAAATATTAAAACAGGAACTTATCAATAACGGATACACCAATAAACAATTCCATAAAATATTACAAATTATATCAAAAAAAGGACGACATATCAAATTCAGCAAGAACGAATTAAACCAAAACAACAGAGGAATAAAACATAAAGCGTTTTAAAGAAGCCAATATTCTAAAGCTTATAAGTTTGATGAAAGAGTCCTTAAAGGAATAATCAAAGCTAATATTAACAGTGTTAACCCTTAAGACCAGTTGAAACTTATTATATATTATATAGGTAAAAGTGCAGCAAACCTGGTAATCAAGAATAACTTGCAGTCTAAAGCTAAACTCCAACGACTAATGTAGTTATAACTGCATTATATGATACTGAAAAAAAAACCTAGTATAAATAGACAAATTTCAAGTTTTAGTAGAATTTTGAAGCTACATGTAGAGGAGTCGGCGAGCAGGAATGCAGAAGATACTGGAAATTAAGCTATAACCTTTAGAACAAATATTCATGAACTAGTTTAACCTGTATGACTTAAGTTACCATAGCCTAATTGTAACCTTCCCTTATCTATGTATTATGCATCACGACTGTGTTATTGTTTTTCGTAAAATTATTTATCCTTAGTTAATATAGATTTATATTGATGTTTTTATTTCTAGCATTAGCAAGTAAAATTAAAATACTCTGAAGATGGTCAATGGTGACTGAAACGTCGGTGAATTGTAAAAAGTGATTATTGTTAATAATAACGAGTATTGAAGATAAATCATTTGGACAATTGTTATTTGACATACGAGAAAACTTAGAAACTCTTATTAGAAAGTTAGAAAAGTTAACGAGAAAAGTGACAAAAACAAGGATTCAAAAAGAAACTCACGAAATGTGTATTAACAAAAATCTGCTGCCTAATTACACACACAAACACACACACACACATATATATATATATATATATATATATATATATAACTTTAAATTACACAAAGCACGACACAGAAAAGACAATACAAAGAAAACTTACAGAATTCAATATTTCGAACTGTTGTTCGTCATCAGGAGAGTAGACTAGAAGAGAGGACGAAGTGAGAGAGATCTCCCCACGTCGAAGAACGGAGCGCGAAGTGATTATTGTTAATATATATATATACTAATACATTCACTTATAAAACAAAAAGACGATCCAAACAGGACACAATACGGGTTCAATATTGAAAAATAATAACACACAGAGTAAAGAAACACACTTACAAATTCAAATTTTCGGGCAATTCGTCTGCTTCGCATATATATGTATTTATCGATGAAAATACCATTCGAAACGGACTAATAAAGTTCAATGTTGCCAAAGATTCGATTTTTATTTAAAACCTTTTTCATAGGATGAAGTATAAAATTTTGAAACAGAAAAACTAAGTATTATATTAAACATTTTTAGAAGAAAATTATAGTCTGTGAATAAACAAATAAAATTATAAATAAATAAAATTATAGTGAATAAACAAGTAACACTGTAATAGAAAAGAGAGTCCTTTTTTACGTTTCTTTCTATCTGTCACAGTTTATTTTAAGTGTTTCAGCCCTTCTTGATCGTATTTCGTTTATCATATATATATCGTTGGACTTCAACCGCGTTTGAAAGTGTGTTTGGTGTCCCTATCTCTACAATCCTGATGACGGTTTAACCAAAAATTAGAGACTGTAAGTATGTTCGTCCCTTTACTCTGTATCTATAGTTTACTGTGAAACGATTGTTGTTCTTTGCGGATCATTTTCCTGTTGATAATACATACACACACACACACATATATATATATATATATATATATATATATAGAAAATTGTCACAATAACACGTGATATAAATATTCAGGTAACTCACCACAAATTAGAGAAGATAGTACGCTCTAAGGCCTTTCGTTTTCACGTCGTCAGAGAGCAAGTGAATACAAGTTGTAAACAGGTTATGAATTTTGATTTATATTTATATTTAAATCAAAATTCATAACCTGTTTACAACTTGTATTCACTTGCTCTCTGACGGCGTGAAAACGAAAGGCCTTAGAGCGACTATCTTCTCTAATTTGTGGTAGAGTTACCTAATAATTATATATATATTATATATATTAATTATTATATATATATATATATATACTATGATCAAACCACAATATGGAAAGGGAAAACAAGACTAAGATCTTAAGAGAATTAATTATTCCCTTCCCCTTCCATCTACCACCATAATAGAGTTAATTAAGTTATGTGTAGTAGATTGTCATTTTCAGTTTTAAAATAATTTTAAATATATAAAAATTTGGGCAACGAGTAACTGCTTATCCCCCCTCCTAAGTAATTTATACATGGAATTCTTTGAAAGTAAAATGTTAAGCTCAATATTGCCTAGACATGTTAAATGGTATAGATATGTTGACGATATACTACACATCTGTCCTAATTCTATAAATAAAGATGCTTTCCTAATAAAATTAAATTCATTAGTGCCGACAATCAAAATCACAATGGAAGAAGAAGTAAGTGGTAATTTTCCCTTCTTAGATGTCCTCGTCCATAGGTTACCTAAAGAGTTACGCTTTAGTGTATTTAGAAAACCTACGAATGTACTTGCATATGTTCACTTTTATTCTTCCCATCCAAAAAATGTTAAAATTTCTGTTTTTAAAAATATGTTTTTGAGGGCGTTAAGAGTGTGCTCTCCTGAACTCCTTAATGAAGAGATTAACAACATTAGGTCAATTTCCCTTTCATTAAAATACCCCTCCTCTTATATCGATTTAGCTTTGAAGGGTGCTAAAAAAACTTTCTCTAATACTATAGTATTATAATAATTATAATTATATATATATTATACATAATAATTATATTAATTACAGAATTAAATTCTATAGTTTTGCCATATCATAAGTCATTGGACCCCCTTTCAAGATTAGCCAAACAAATTGATTTTAATATACTGTTTTCTAATCGTAATAACGTGGGCAATATGTTAATAAAAACCTCTCCCAGCGAATTGGAGTCCGGTGCTATTTAAAAAATGCCGTGCAAAAATTGCCATAACATTTACTCGTACATTGGTCAAACTGGTAAATCTTTAAAGACACGTGTAAAACAACACCAATACAACGTAAGTAGACAGGAAAAAAGTAGTGGCTTATTCTTGCATATAAACAATGAAAATCATCATATTGATTGGACAGGACCTAAATTTATTATCTATGAAAAATCGATTTTGTTAAAAAGTATTATTGAATCATCTCTTATTAAATTTAATAGATCAAATATTATAAACATTAGTAACGGTTTTTGTAAACTTGATACTTTCGTTACGAGGGCAATAGTCTCTTCTAAGAGGGTTGACAGCTAGCGGATAGTTTTTTACTCTTTCTTACTGTACTCCTTTGTTTCCCCAAACATCCCTTTCTGGACATTAGTCCTTTCCTGCGCTTTCACCCTTTTAAAATACCACTCTTCCCTCCCACTTTTCTCAACCCCTCACCAGATGTTTTCTGCATCTAGTGTTTCCGTTGGGTTTTTGACTCTGACGAAGACAAATACCATCCATATCATATTGTGGTTTGATCATTGATTGTTATTTCACATGAACACGTGAAATAACAATCAACGATCAACTAACTAACCTACTCCCTGACGACGAACTTCCGTTCGAAATATCGATACACTAAGTTTTCTCGCTTCTTCTATTTGTTGTCTTTTTTCATTTACATATATATATATATATATATATATATATATATATATATATAAAACAGTGATCAAACCACAATATGGAATGGGAAAACAAGACTAAGATCCTTCAACCGTAACAAGCGGTCTTTGTCAGAGTCAAAAACCCAACTGAAACACTAGATGCAGAAAACATCTGGTGAGGGGTTGAGAAAAGTGAGAGGGAAGAGTGGTATTTTTAAAGGGTGAAAGTGCAAGAAAGGACAAATGTTCAGAAAGGATCATTGATTGTTATTTCACGTGTTTATGTGAAATCTTTATATTTATGTATATGAATTAAACACCACAATAAACAAATGTATATTAATGAATATGCTCTAAGGCCTTTTGTTACAACATCATCAGAGAGCTAAATGAAACAAACAAAAAATATAATAAGAAGTTAACCTGCTTCAATCAACCAGGTTAACTTCTTATTATATTTTTTGTTTGTTTCATTTAGCTCTCTGATGATGTTGTAACGAAAGGCCTTAGAGTATATTAATTAATTTATATTTGTTTATTGTGGTGTTTAATTCATATATTATATCAATAGTTATTGTTGATTATTAATTTGTATATATATATATATATATATACATAAAAAATTAAGCACAAAAAACACATTATAAAACCGATAAAGACTCATTTAAATATTTTAAATCCATTAATAGTTTAAAATAAAGGATTAGCGTTTCAAACAACAGCCAGTTTACTGCTTTCACGCACGATATCCTGTGGATATATATACGAAAGCTGCAATTGACGCAGAGGTCAGTCCCAACGGTGAAGACATTTACTAAATGTGCAAGAACTGGAAAATTTGCTTATCGATTGATAGCAAACTAAGACATAATCTATACACTATAATTTTACAATAAATTTGAAAAATATAAATTAATACGTAATCTACTTTTTTAAAATATAAAGAGAAACTAAGGCCTTCTGATCGGTAATGTTCTCATCAGAAAGTTAAACAGATTGTTTCTTTTTGTATTCTCAATGATAACGAGGTTAAGGTATGTATATTATATGCAGAAATGTAATTTTAATATTTGCTTATTTTTAAGTTCTTAATTTAAGTTTATTTCAAAGATGAAAATGTTTAATGCCTTCTTTTTTTTTTTCTTATGTATATAAAGAGGGGAGGCGTTTGCAAGAAGAATCAAGGAGTTTTGAGGATTTACTAAGAGGGGTTCGTAGAATCGCCTTGTCAGAAAGAACGTTACTTTTCCCCAGGAGAATTGAGATTTTTCACGGCAGGAGAGGCTGTTTAAAAAAAAAAATGGTATAGGGATTTACAGATCGATAACTGGGGCACAAAAGAGCGCGGAGGGAAAGGCGTCAATATGCATCGCCCAGATGGAAATCCTAGCCTGCAGTTCAAGTCAGTCTCGAAAAATCACTTCTTTCATAACAATGCTCTTCAGTTTTTTAAACCTACTTTTTCTATCAAATCATTTCAATAAGGAAATAAAATTCTTTAAATCCTAGGTTAACGTGTTTTTCATATAAAGTTGATATTATTTCTAGAACTTAATAAAAGCATATTATATAAAATTATAATATAATATAGTAATATAAAAAAAGGATTATTCCAAAAACAATAGCGAATATAAAAACACATTAAAATCATAGATTTCGTAGTTTTTTTTTAGGGTATATAGCATATATTTATTAGCATGCATTAAAATCAAATTACAGAAAAAAACAGTAATACACACTTCGATATTTCGACGTGCATCGTCATCAGGAGTGTGGAGTGAGCTGTTGAGAAGTAAGTCAAAACTTATAAAACATAAGGTTTTATACGGAACAACCTTACTTCATAGCATGATTCGACTAAAAGAAACATTTAGAGTTTTTTTACAGAGACAGAGGTAATTTAGCTGTAGCTGACATCAGCTATCTGATGATTAAACCATTTAGGTATTGTTTCACATTATTTGTTTGATTTAGCATCTATCAAACAAATTACTGAAGATTTTTGAATTTAGGGGTTGTATAAGAAGTGACTGTAAAGACATTAGTACCATTAGATTATTTCAACTAAAATTGACAACAATTAGTCAATAGAGTATGAAGATATACTACAGTATATATCAGTTACTTATTTTAGAGGGGTCAGGTTAGCTTAGTGTTTCACATACTCGCCTCTGGGCTGGTAGTCCGGAGTTCGATCCCCACCTGGCCATCTATTTTATTCACGCGAGAGATGAATAAATGTGAGTACCTCGGAAAGGTACCCTACTCGAAATGAACTTGAGTTAGGCAAAATTTAGGACTCCCGATATAGAATTTGTAGAATCACCGATCAAACAAAAACCCGGTAAACGGCTGACGTTATCACTCACTGGGGGATCGGTTCAAGCAATAAAAAATAAAATACATATTTTAATTGCTAACATTAACTACTAATACTCATGATCAGTGTTTTGAATACAGTTGCACTATTTAACTTGTGAAACTCCATAGTATAACTTAAAAGAAAAGAAATGAAAAGATAATATTCCTTGATAGTATTTTACTGAGCTATATATCTGAACTATCTTCAGGATACAAACTTCGAATATAGAAACCTATCAACTTGAAGGTAGTCCCATAGGAGGCTGACCTATATAGTTAATAATATATTGAGTATTTCAGAAAAAAGAAAATATTTTCTGTGTTTCTCTAAGATATTAATGCTAACATCATGGTGGCTCTAATCAAGAGTGGGCTCTTAAGATGGTCAATCAGAACTGGTCAAAAGCGTTTTAATCCTACATTGTGTATGGTGCACGACGCCGTTTCAAACACTTTCCTTCTTCAATAGGAACTTAACTGAAGTGGTTCTTATTGTTTGCTACTCTTGATGATGGACAAGGTCGAAAAAAAAAGATAAATATAACAAAAATTTTCCAGGTAACACGTCATGCTTGTATGCTTTGACACACGCTTAACCTCTGTGATTTTAGCAATATACGCCCTGTAAGTATGCATGGACAATACCTAATCTAAGATGAACTAGTATACTCCAAACCAGTATGGGGAGGATAATATACGATACGTGGAAGAAATACGATATCTATTCTACCACGTATGTACCATCATCTTTAGTATTTAAAATAGTCTAACACTTCTTGATAAGCCTGTAGTTAATCACCTACAGGTTTTATATATATATATATATATATATTGACAAAAGTATCGATCATGGAATAGAAACAAAACTAAACTACAGTTTATTGGGACTCGCTCAGTTCTTCAGGTTCAAAAAAAAAGGTTTTAAATAAAAACGGAAACGTTGGCAATGAGAGTTTAATTTGAACCTGAAATACTGACCGAGTCCCGATAAACTTTAGTTTAGTTTTGTATATATATACATATATATAAACTACATTGACATAAAGAACACACAGCAAAGATATAGAAACTCACTACTATATTTCGATGGCCTCGTTGACTAGAAACGAGTCGCTCCGCAGGCAGACCACGACTACAGTAGTGAGTTTCTGTTTCTTTATGTTCTTTATTTCAATGTAGTTTATTTAGATCGTGAAATCGTTTCATTTAATTGGTATATATATACATAGGTAATATATACATTATATATATATATTTAGTATATATAGTTTATAAACAATTTTACAAACTGCTTAAAGATTTTTCAAAGAAAATTAAGTTTTATTTTATGTTGGTATACAGGGGAACTCTAATTAACAGGATTATTAAGGTCGAACCTTTCCTAATAATTGATAATTATCATTTCAAGGAAAGGATGAATTATTTAAACTTATTAAATACTACTACTCGCCAAACCAACAACTAATCACCGCCCAGTATTCAGACCAGAAATACCTAATATATATATATGTCACAAAAAGCTGCAAGGTAGAATCAAAATGAAGAAAAATAAGCTATGAGGCCTTTTAGAATTATATATATATATTAATATATGAACGTATAAGCCACAAGGAAAAAGTAAAAAACACAGAGAATATGCTCTAAGGCCTTTCAATTATATGTCATCAGAGAGCAACTAAATATTGATAACAACAGAGGTTACAGGTTTGTTACAAAAACAAAATATGGGGAGACACTACAAAACACATGTTATATAACATATATATATGTTTATATTTTAACATGTGTTTTGTAGTGTCTCCCCATATTTTGTTTTTGTAACAGACCTGTAACCTCTGTTGTTATCATATCATATTTAGTTGCTCTCTGATGACATATAATTGAAAGGCCTTAGAGCATATTCTCTGTGGTTTTTACTTTTTCCTTGTGGCTTATACGTTCATTAATTTTCATCACGTGTTTATTGTGATTATTTAGTATATATTAATATATATATAATTACAGATTACTTATTATAGAGTAAAAAATATTCTTAATAATAAATTTGCGTATTAAAGTATCAAACAAAGCAAAAGAAAATGAATGTGCAGGAATTAATATAAAAACTCAGTCAGTTATGTAAAAAGCTTTGCAAGAGACTTGTTTTTAAGTCTAAACTTAAGAGATTTAAAGCACTCTGTATGATTGTACATCGTAAAAGACAGTAACCTGCTGTGTAGTAATTCATTAAGAAATGATTGAGCTGCAAGTCATCTGGATTTTGAATTCATAAATGGAATATTGAAGTTTGGAATAAAAAGTTAGCCAGTTAATGAAAGCCTGACATGGTAGAGTTTCAGGGCGATGGCGTTATGCCATCTTCAGGAATTTGATTGGGACTGATAACAACCCCCTCCATAATTCTCTTTTCTCAACACCCACCTTTGAAGGCTTAGCGCTTTTCTATATTACACAAGGGATGAAAGTGTGGCTTATTTTTGATTCTAGAACCCTTTGAAGTCATGAGTGATCCACTTGACGAGTTGTCAACAACTGCTTATGTGATTCACCCATCCAAAACCTAACCAAGCCCAATATAACTTAACTTCGGCAATCTAATGGAATCAGGAATATTCAACTTAGCTATTACCAGTTCAGTAAATTACAAATCTAGACATATTTGTTCGTTTGTAAATATGAACTCGAAGTTGGACACTCTAACCAATAGGCTACTACTAAATCTGAAATCATTAGTTGTGCAATCCGTAATTGTGTGGTACTTACTCAGTCTGAGGTAAAATTGATGAATGGATTGGACCAACCCGTCAGCACCACATCCTTGGGTAGGTCTTGAATTCTCTTAATTAAATTTTATTATTTCACTCTAATTTAGTAACTGATTAGATATATTCTAATGTAGTGCAATCAGTTATTATGTGGTATTTACTCATTGTAAGGTAAAAATCTAATGAAATGGTCCCCACATATAAAAATTTAATGATATAAACAACTCGTTTCGAACACGTAGTGTTCTTCCTCAAGCTTTAATTAAGGATGAGTGCCTCTGAATATGACAGTCTTATTCAAAGGCACTCATCCTTAATTAATGCTTGAGGAAGAACACTACGTGTTCGAAACGAGTTGTTTATATCATTAAATTTTTATATGTGGAGACCATTTCATTAGATTTTTATCCTACAATGATAGATATAATTTGTATTATAGTGTCTTCTTGATGATGAACACAAAGTGTTCGAAACGCGTTGTTGCTGTTAAATAAAACTTCATTTTTGTGTGGACACTTTTGGTTGTTTATCCATTTTACCTCAGAATAAATCTGAAACGCTTGTAATTCGGCGACTCAACGATATCATCCTTACACATTTTCAGTCCAATGATTCAATTTTATATATAATTTGATCAACTGTCTAAAGAATTCAACTTTAAGGCTAGTCTAATGTATGACTGAAACATAAAGTAATTATTACCACTGAAGGATTAAAACAAATGTTTTTTCGTATCGCTCTATCAGAGTTTACAAAAATATTGATACATGGTTAAAGAATATTAAATGATAAATAAAGTATCTGCCACTTTTTCGAATGGATTACCAAATAAAAGCGATTTTTTTTTACTGCATTCTCAGAGATAACTGAATTCTGGAATTAATTTTCAAATTCCGACAGACTCCAATGAATCATTAATGAATGAACTCAACGTCCCAACTTATTTTATTGAACCTTAATTCTCAGACTAAGTTCAATATTTTAAATACCAAAAACTTCATTATAAACTAGTTGAAAATGAAAAATCTGGAGTGGTATCCACTCAACATTACTATAAGGAAATAAATTACCAAAGCAATTTTTTTAATAATTTTATTATCTTATTTGATAATAAAATATATTACAAATTATCTTATTACTTTTTATTATTTGCATTGCTCGTTTTTATTACCTCATTTTATTTAATTATAAGAAAAATATCATTCTGTCATGTCACTTAGAATAAACTTCAGTCAGTAACGATTATATCATATAATTTATATATAGCAATTCATTGAAATATATATTTCAAAAATCATTAACTTGAATGAAAAGCATAATCTGATGTTAATTATAAACTAAAATCTCTAAAGTTATCAATTATGAGATTAATTAAATTGCTAATTTGTTTTGAGGCATTTGAGAGAAATGATAAAAACATGATTGTAGGTTGAAAAAACTTATTTATGCTTCTTCTTCATCAGGATAATTTTAATCTATCTAGTCAGTTATAATCGAATGGAAAACACTGGATATATATCACTTGTTTGTAATTCATTCTAAATTAACCGCACAATATACTACGTTTCATCCTAAAGTTTATGACATTTATGATTCGTACTAAATTACTTTCAAAATCCAAGTTGCTTCGGTATAACTTTTATTCTACCATCTAATTTTATACTTTCTTTAAAATATATTAGATTTCCCATATAATAATGTGAAATAACATTCAATAATCAAACCACAATATTAAATGAGCAAAAAAAAGACAAAAAATTACCGCTAATTTTTGTTGAAAGATCTTGTATTCTCTGATCACATAAAGTGAAAGACCTCAGAATATCTATAGTTTGCCTTATTCCTTGTGATTTAAACTTCAATATATATATATATATATATAAAAAGATTTCACATAAACACGTGAAACAACAATCAATGATCAAACCACAATAAGAAATGGGAAAACAAGACTAAGATCTTTCAACCGTAACAAGCGGTCTTCGTCAGAGTCAAAAACCCCAGTTGGGTTTTTGACTCTGACGAAGACCGCTTGTTACGGTTGAAAGATCTTAGTCTTGTTTTCCCATTTCTTATATATATATATATATATATATATTAATTAAACACCACAATAAACTAATATATATTAATTACAATGCTCTAAGGTCTTTCGTTACAACATCATCAGAGAACTAAATGAACCATATTATTTCGTAATTCGTAAATTCACATATTATATCGTATGGTTCATGTAGCTCTCTGATGATGTTGTAACGAAAGGCCTTAGAGCATTGTAATTAATATATATTTGTTTATTGTGGTGTTTAATTCATATATTATATCAACAGTTATTGTTGATTATTAATTTATATAAATGAAGGTTTGGGCCAGTTGATTTTTTTATTCCTCAAGGGACTGAGAAGAGCTTGTAGGACATTAGAGAAACTCTCTAAAAAGATAAGCAAGTATGAAAGGGCATAAAATTTTTAGATATATATATATATATATATATATATATATATTCAAAATGACACCAAACTTAATTGATACCTGTTTCTTAAACTTCTCAATTTATCTAAATTATTTGTGGTTATTTCGTCTATACAATAAAGTATATCTCCGATATTCGACATGTTTCAAATAATCTGTATTTATCTTCAGAACGTGAATAACTTTTTGGGTGGATTTTCTGGTTTATTATATATCCAAACTAAAGAGATCAGGGATTGTTTTTCTTCAAGTTCAGGATAAGCTGGTCGTTAATATTATGGGATTATTGGTCTCGCGTTGTTTAGAAAAATTGAGAAGTTTGTTATGAAACAGGTATCGGCTAAATTAGGTATCATTTTTAATAATTTATGTGTTATGGAAGGACTGTTACCAAAATTTACAAATATATATATATATATATAAGATTTCACATAAACATGTGAAATAACAATCAATGATCAAACTACAATATGAAATGAGAAAAAAAGAGAAAAAAAGACCACTTGCTGTAGTTGAAAAATCTTAGTCTTTTTTTTTCATTTAATATTTTGGTGTGATCATATATATATATTTATATTAGCACAAGTGGCACAATAACCGCATATAACTTTATAATCACGTCAAAAGAAAACCTTTTAAGCACTTGCCAGAGTTACCTCATTTACAAAGGACTGCAGTACTTATTGAGAGTTTATACTCAAAATTGCATAGAACTTCTTTTTCCTCTTCCTTTACTAATGTTGGTGGTCATTTCCTTTATATATATATATTTATATATATATATTATATATATAATATATATATTATATATATATATATATATATAAGTATATCAGTTCAGAATTGAAGATAGATAGCACACAAAGTAAAGAAACACACTTACAAACTCAAATATTCAGGCAATCCATTTTTAGGAGAAAAGAGAAAGGGAGACCAAGAACGTTGTAGACACAACGGCTAGTAACCCAAATATATATATATCATGGTATAAACCACGGTAAGTACTATGAATAGGAGTTGCGATATTTCGACCAGAAACGTTCTCATTTAAATAAAGAAGCAAGACAACGTGAGATGATAAACTTCTTTTCTGAACTTCTCCCGTTTAAATATTGGAAATATCCATCGTCGTATGAGTAGTTTTTTTGTTTTATTGAGTCCTTCTTAGAGATCTTGAAGTACGTCTTAAGGATGACCACCTTTGATGATATATATATATATTATATATATATATATATATTAATATATATATATATATATAATATATATATATATATATATATATTATATTATATATATATATCAACCATAATTAGACATCCATTCTAGCACGCTTTATTCTTAGCTCATTCTACTTTTTCTGGTTCTTCTTCTCTTAGGACAATTTTGAAATCTTTGATTGAGTTTTTACAGATAATTCTCTTTTCCTTTCTCTACTATTTTCTACAGATATTTGTTATATTCACATTATAGAGAAAACAGGAAATCTAAAGACATTTTCGTTAACCAGATTAACAAAAAAATCATTTTTTTCTCTTTCTTGTGATAAATCTATTTATATAAACATCTCAATAACAGTTAAAAATTAAAAAATAGGAATAAAATGTTTAAACCAAATGAAGATTTTTCTTCTTCAACCACTCTTGAGTTCACCCATGAATGATTCAGTTGATTTCTTTAAAAGATTTTAGTTCCATGTTTCAATTTTCTGAAAACTATGGTTTAGACATTGTCCACGTTCTTACTGGAACTCTTCTTATATATATACTAAATTGAATAAACGGTCCACATGGTCCGTGTTAACCGTTTACTAAATTTAAAAGATCTCTCTCACTTCGTCCTTTATTCTAGTTTTCTCCTGATGACGAACAGTTTGAAATATTGAATTTAGTAAGTGTGCATTTTTTCTTTTTGATGCGTCGTGTTTTTTGTAATTTCAAGTTATACATATAAAAAGATTTCACATAAACACTTGAAATAACAATCAATGATCAAACCACAATATGAAATGAGAAAACAAGACTAAGATCTTTCAACCGTAACAAGCAGTCTTCGTCAGAGTCAAAAACTCAACTGAGTAACTGAGGGTTACTCAGTTAAGTTTTTGACTCTGACGAAGACCGCTTGTTACAGTTGAAAGATCTTAGTCTTGTTTTCCCATTTCATATTGTGGTTTGATCATATATGTATATATATATATATAAATGTTCAAACCACAATAAATTTGTGGTAAGAAACCTCACTGTGGTTTGAACTTTAATTGTTATTTCGTGTGTTTATTATGAAATCTTGTGAAGAGAGAGAGTGTGTGAAAAAGAGAGAACATGAGTCTGTGTAAGTGAAACATAAAATAAAAATATATTTATGAAATATAACGTTAAAACATATAACATTTATTGTTATACATTTATGTAAAAATGTGTAAACTTTATAGATATTATATGCATATTTGTAAGTTTATTTTTTTTCAATTTAAAATAACCCACAAAATCATTAATCGTAATAATAACACAATAATAAGAAAGGAATGCTAATTTTTAAACTAATATCTGCTGGAGTTTAATAATATAATACTATAATGATCCTATATGGCAATGTTGAAACCATATTATATGAAACAATAGTTTTCAAAAGAATAATAATCATAGCATAAAATTTATCTTCTTCTTTTAGTTATTTGTTCTAAATTTTAATATAAAATATTTTGACTAAAGTTTTACCTATTAATTTGTATAGGTAAATAGACGAAAAAAATAGATTTTCGGTCATTAACGTTTATAAGAACTTTGTAAATTTGCAGAAACGACATTATAACCAGATCTTATGTTTGCCTGGTGGTTGTACTATCAGCTGATAGTTCAAAGCTGTGCATAAATTCTACATACAATGAATAATATTGAGACATATAGTCGTGTGTGTGTTGGTATACTCATTGAGTATACCAACAGCATGCGTTTCTTGGTATATTATTTAAATAAGGTTAACACAGGTGACTGAGTGTCCTTTCATTTTGTCCACATAAGTGATATTATACCATTAATGCCATTTCCTGGTATCAATCATGTTTTTTGATGAAATTTACAGTGCAAAATATAGAACACTATAACGACATCACAGCTGACACACTTTGTTAATCTACAGTTGCGAATTTTATTTCAGCCTGAACAGTGTATATATATATTGAAAATGACACCAAATTTAGCTGATACCTGTTTCTTAACAAGTTTCTCATAACTTTATGGATAACAACCCCTTCTACCTTCTCCATGTATATAATAAACCAGATATTTCACCTTAGATCTTATTCACGTCCTGATGATGAATGTTCATCATTCCGTAGGAGATGTCGACCATAGGAGATGTACTTTATTGTGTAGACGAAATAACGAGAGTGTTATTTAGAAAAACTAAGAAAATTGTTAAGAAACAGGTATCAGCTAAATTTGGTGTCATTTTCAATAATGTGTGTGTCAAAGAAGGACTGATACCAAAATTTACGAATATATATATATATATATAATTCGGAAGCAGTCCTTCATTTAAACATATTTTGCTAAATATGTTTAAATATAGTCAGCAAATATCTCAGCAAAATATGGTCAATTATTCAAAGAAATATATATATATATAAAGTTCAAAGATGGGTTTGTTGAAGATTTTGGACCAAAATCTTCAACAAACCTATCTTTGAAATTTAAAAATCAGAGGTCGAGATGCTATATCAATATATATATATATATATATATATAAATTTAGTAATAATTAATTTTAGTTTTCAAATTTTCAAATTCCAAAAAAATAATAAGGAATGTTATGAATTATAAATACTTTGAAATTCACGTAATCTGTGAAGTATAAGAGTGTAATCTTATACTTACCAGAACTATATTTACTAGTTTAAAAAAAATAAATGGTAGTATCTCTATACAACATTTTCTTATTAATAAGTAATAATGAAATATACGTCTGTTGAAATAAGATGTTAATTTAAAAATAAATAATAATTCAAAAATGTGATTTAATAAGCGTATTTTAGTACTTTTTATGTCACGTGTTCTATTTATTTTGTTTCATATCAATGTTGTGGCGAAAATTAGTCATTCTATTTTAATAAGTTTTTGGAATTTTAACAATACCAGGAAGTTTAAGTGTTACAAATTCTTGACACATAGTTTGTCTTGATGCTTCACAGAGTCGTTGAAGTTTGGATGTTCTGTCTAAACACTTGTCCTCTTCTGACGTTTAAGAAATTCCTCTGTATGAAGATGTTATTCGGTTTTTTTTTTGTTGGCTAATATTTAAGTTTTTTTAGAATTATATTTTCAAGACGTTGTAAGATATGACTGTTTAAGGCGAGTAATTACCAAAGAAGTCGTGGGGCGGTGGGAAGGCGGTAGAGGTGGCTGCAGCGACAGCGGCCGCCAGCTGTCCGTAGTCCATGGTCCTCGGCGGCGAAGGTGCCAGCAGGCTCTCGATGGAGAAGGCCGACGGCTGCTTGGGCGTCATCCCGCGGGCTGCGGCCGCTCTTCGCCAAGCCTCCCTGCCCCCCTGGAGGCGGGGCCTTCGCCTATTGGCCCGCCACGCCCACCCCCTCTAATTGCTCAGTATTTACCCAGACGGCCTGCAAGCTCTTTACCCCCACTTATCCTACAATTATATCATATTACCACTTTTTTGCCACTCAGCCTCACCCCCTGTTTGCCACCCTTAACTTTTTGTCACCCCCTTCTCTAGTTCCTGTTAACTAGATCGACTTCATACTGTCTCCCCTAATAAACCAAACCCTAACACCCAAAGTCTTACTTTAGTTTTTTTTTTTTCAACTAGTTGACTCCATGAAGTATTAAAATAGTTTCAACGATAAGTATTCAGCACACCGAAATATACTTCCAATAATTCACTATGACAGTCATTAATACTTCAAATTAGAAATTTGCGTAGCATGCATGAGACAAAATGACCTGTCATCACATCGAAATCAAACCATGCTGTTCCAATAATTAGCCGAAAATTTTGCAAAAAACAATTTCTCCTTTCGTTTCAATTTTTTGCAAAAAAATCAAGCGTAAAACGATCAAATGGATCGTAAATGGTACAAAATCAAATATTTTATAAATATAAATGATACATTGTTTAAGCCTTGAGTGGTTATAGTGAGCAAACCGACATGATAGAAACAGACTAGATTAATCCCTTTGGAGACCATAAGCACTTGTGACCTTGGTGATCCATAAGTATGCAGAATTTAACCATAGTAAGAAATTATATGTAAAATAATAAACTAAAGGGGAAAAAATAATGTTTATTTTTGTATGGATTTCAAAAGTTGACTCATACTGTTTTCAACTATAGAGCCTTTAAGAGGATGTTTAAAATCGTGTTAACGTAAAACATGTTCCCATACTCAGCAGAGCTACATCATCCCGTTTGCCCGACTGCATCATTCTTCTGATATGATTTTCAAAACACTTTGAATTTATGAACATCAGTATTAAAGATAAATGGAATGCTCATGTCAATAAAGGTATTATCAATGTTATCTTGAACATTTATTTGTAAAGTTTACTACTACTGAATATCTTTTTTTTTTCATTGCTTGTTTTACATAATTTATGTGGCACATATGTATGAGATGTATGATGTTCGACTGAGAAAGTAGAATAAGGTCTTGATGATTGATTTAGAGGACACATCACGGTAACATATGCAGTACCATTGTGTGGTAATGGTACATAAATAAAAATATATCTCTCTGTGTTATTTATCTATATAACTCTCATTCATCTTCATCTGAATATCAATTATGTCTGACTTTTAACATTTTTTTCTTTCACGTTCAAATTTAACAGCTTCTTGTTTATTTCCGACCAGTTTTTATTTACAGTGTCCCTGCAAATTATGCTTTCTTCTATCTGCAGAGTTAACGGGTACTTTAAAGGCGTATAAAGGCAAAGTAATTGTTTCGTTAATAGTTAAACCAGCCCTGACTACAAGTTTTAAACCTATAATTTAAAGTATGAAAGCAGTATAGGCAAAGAGGTAAAACGAATGCTTTAGACCTGTAGATTATTTTTGAAGTAAACACTGAATGACTGATAAGCGTACAGTATATGGGACATTGTACAACTGTGTATATTTGCAAACACAGATTTACAAAGGAATTTGTAGAACTGTGTATATTTGAATACAGATTTATACAAGGGCATTTGAAAAACTGTGAATACTTGAACACAGCTTATATACAAGAGCATTTGTACAACTGTGTATGTTAGAACACAGATTTATACAAGGGCATTTGTTCAACTGTGTATATTTGAACACAGATGTATACAAGAGCATATGTATAACTGTGAATATTTATATTCACAGATTTATAAAGGGCATTTGTACAACTGTGAATATTTATAAGAAATGAATATATAAAGGGCATTTGTACAACTGTGAATATTTATATTTACAGATTTATAAAGGGCATTTGTACAATTGTGAATATTTATATTTACGATTTATAAAGGCCATTTGTACAACTGTGAATATTTATATTTACAGATTTATAAAGGGCATTTGTACAACTGTGAATATTTATAAGAAATGAATATTTAATTCACAGATTTATACAAGGGCATTTGTACAACTGTGAATATTTATATTTACAGATTTATAAAGGGCATTTGTACAACTGTGAATATTTATATTTACAGATTTATAAAGGGCATTTGTACAATTGTGAATATTTATAAGAAATGAATATTTAATTCACAGATTTATACAAGGGCATTTGTTCAACTGTGAATATTTATATTCACAGATTTATACAAGGGTATTTGTTCAACTGTGTATATTTATATTTACAGATTTATACAAGAGCATTTGTACAAATGTGAATATTTATATTTACAGATTTATAAAGGGCATTTGTACAACTGTGAATATTTATAAGAAATGAATATTTAATTCACAGATTTATACAAGGGCATTTGTACAACTGTGAATATTTATATTTACAGATTTATAAAGGGCATTTGTACAACTGTGAATATTTATATTTACAGATTTATAAAGGGCATTTGTACAACTGTGAATATTTATATTTACAGATTTATAAAGGGCATTTGTACAATTGTGAATATTTATAAGAAATGAATATTTATATTCACAGATTTATACAAGAGCATTTCTATTCACGAAGTCCTGATTGGTAGCATGCATTATGTTAATGGATAAAGAATATGAACTTATTACACTGACTGTTAATCCATTTAGTAATATTTATACTATTCGTTCTAGTATTACTGATGCCAGAATTTACACAGTCTCATAAAGACAAAGTTTCATCTTGTTGTAAATTGAATAATTCATCTCTAATTCTATATAATAAAATCACTAATGAAATAAATAAAGCATAAATGTTATAGAAGTATATTACAATAGAAAATGATGTTTATGTTAACATGTTTATGATAATATTTACAAATTAACCAACTTATGAGGAATAAGGAAAAGTATTGAATTTACCTACAGAATAGAGACGGAATAAGGGATATAATTTATATGTACACGTGGATTATACTAATTGACTCCCTATATATATCAAAATAAGAATTAAACTAGAAAATCCGTTGATTAACATTAATCCAGTTAAACTTGTTTACATTTGAAATAAAAAAAAACATTTTAAAACATAAACATATTTGTAGGAACAATACATTTTTTTCGCAAATTTTCGCTATACCCATCAAATAATGAAGGTCTAAAAACCCGAAAAAATATTTTAAAAAATACTGTATATTAGTTTTAAGTCGAATTTTAATCAAATAAATACATAAAAACTGTCCAAATTACTTACAGTTGATTAAAAAAAATAATATACTGGTAAATAAATAACTGGTGATAAAATTTGGTAATAAATAACCAAAACAACACATTATTTACCATAACTATACGTAAAAAAATATATACTGTAAAAATTTCTTGCAAACTTCATTTTCTGGACATAAGAAACAAGGTTTTTATGCTAAGAAGTCAAAACTCGGCGGGCGGCCAATTCACTGTACTTGTCCCGCTACCCGCTTTAGAACATGCACGTAATATATCAATATAAGATTTCTATAATCTGATAATTCGCAGTTGAGTATCACAAATCTCATAAATGAATATCTTTTGATCATCGCCATCTCCTGGATGAGTCATGACAAACAGTTTCAGCTCAGTGTGTTGAAACTTTAAATAATCGCAACCTAACTCTAATGGCATTTCACATGGAGAAATATTCAGACTATTTGATTGTATTGATAAGTATCATAGAAAAAATATTTATGTTTTTCACATTTATTTTATATATTTAAATGTCATTTAATAACGAAATACTAACTAAAAAAATGTGTATAATTTGAAAAAAAAAATCTGGAGTGGCCTACAATCAACTTTACTATAAGTAAACTTAATATCAAACTTCTTGGATATATAATATATAATGTCTCATTTAAGCATAATATAATCGTCTAAATGGGAGTTGTTCATTAGTCTTTCATTCCTGAAGTAGTACAGATAGTGATTAATCCACTTAGTAATAAATAAGCCTTTATTGTATGTCACAAAATTAATGGTATACAATCATTAGTATAACTACAGCAATAATAACATTATCAAAAGCCAAAATGAATATTTGCTTATACGAAATAATTTCCTACAAGAGAGCATGGCTTTTGCTCCAATAGCCCGGGGATCTCTTACATAGATTATCTGACATCCTTCTACATTTATACTTAAGACAAATTTTCCCATTTAGAATTTGAAAATATTTTAAGTATTTTAAAAACATTACAAAGTTTTTGTCTGAAGAGTTAAAAACATGTAAGAAATGTTGTTTTCAGATAACTTTTAATTTAAGATGTAGGATAATTTCATTTATTATTTTTAAAAGATTTTTTTTTAAATTCAGAACAATGTTCTACATTTTTGGTCTTTTATCAGATTATTATACTGGAAATTTTATAGTATGGTAAACTTTTTTAAAAACTCACTTTTCTTTCCCCTTAGTCAAAAATCATAAAAAACTAATTAACTCTGAGTGAATTTTATTTTTTTCCACGTGATGTATTCTGTTATAAGTTTGAAATAAATGTATATTGAGAAAAAATATATTGGTAATTAGCCACTTTTGCATTCTTAAATCAAGTTTAAAGCCGACTTTTCTGTATAACTTTAAATTTAAAAGCTGGAAGCTTGAAATTTGTAAAAATAATGATATGAACTATTAGACTAGAACAGTGAAAAAACTGGAAATTAGACAAAAACATAGAAGCCCTTCTATAAGAAGAAAAAGTTCATTCCAAAAACTTCAATATTTCCTAATAATAATATTATTCATAAACGTAAAAAAATCAGCATCTGATATTAACCTTTGTAAAATGGTGTAACATATAGATTAATTTTGTTAGACAAACCCATCATACCATAAAAAGAATCAGAAATTATATGTTTTATATGCTCTATTGTTGTTGATTTTTTACATATAAGCATTTTATTCTTTTTTCATCACATATAAGTCGTTAAATCATCTAAACCTTTTCATTATACCTGTAACATTATATTATTTCAGTAAATTCACTGAAAAAAATTCAGTGAATTTTTACATTGAAAGTCAATGTAAACAATGTAAAAAAATATCAAAAATTCGACAATTATAGCAGGCGATCCCTTAGTCTAGGATAAACACACTTTTTATAGCTTTATTGCTTTTTACCGTAATTGAAATTTCATGAATTTTTTTTTATAAATTGCTAATTTTGTGTTCATTTTTGGTCAACTTTTCATTATTTTTTAATCAGCCGTTTAGCGTCAAAAAAACATTTTCTGAAAACAGAAATAGTACTTAACGCCCTTTCGGTGAATGCAATTTTAAAAAAAATTAGCTTAAATCATTCTCTATATAATGTTCTATCTTTAGGCATAGTTTCATTTTGATCCTTCAAACGGTATGGCTTGTATCGCTCTCACAAGCTTTGAGATTGAATTATAAGTCAAAATTTTAACATTTTATTAAAAAAAATATTTCCCGTTGTTTTAAAATTTTGAATATATTTTTCATTTATTGCATTTGTAACCCCAAAGATCATTCCAAAATTTCAAATATCTAGAGTTAGCAGTTTAGGAGAAAAAAATGTTTTCTAAAAACCGGTTTTTGGCAAAAAAATTGACTTTCCCGTCATGCATAATTCTTCCCAAACAATAGGGATCTTCTTTTTTTTGTGTAAAATATTATGTTTTTTATGATGCCCTATGAGGCCCATTTTTGTGTAAAATATTAACTTGATCCATCAAAGATTCTGGACCGCAGCGTGGTAAGAAGCAATGCTAACACACTCACCCACCTACTCACATTCACATACATAATCGAGAAAACATCATAAAACGACTTCTGGAACCTCAAAACATTTAATTCCGTCAAAATCTCGAAATCGAATTTTTCACGATCACTTATCTTTACTTATAGTAAAGTAAAAATAGAAAAACAATGTATATTTCGTAAGAAATAAGAATAAAAATAATGATAAATAAATGGTAAAAAACTCAAAATTAAATGCAAAGCAGATATTAGTTTCTGCTTACATTACATTACATTAGTTTTTTAGTGTGATGCAAAGCTAACATTAAGGGTACTTTGAGGCAAAACAAGTAGCGCTATCTTCATGTGTTAGTAGATTTCTTATGTTTTTAATAAGTATTTTCCAAATCATTAGTTGTGCAATCGGTAATTGTATGGTATTTACTCATTCTGAGGTAAAATGGATAAACAAACAAAAGTCTCTACACAAATGAAGTTTTATTCAACGCATTTCGAACACTTTTTGTTCATCATCAGGAAGACATCAAAGATGTGGTGCTGACGGGTTGGTCCAGTGAAAACAACCAATAGGTTGGTTTCGAACAAAGTGTTCGAAACGCGTTGAATAAAACTTCATTTGTGTGGAGACTTTTGTTTGTTTATCCATTTTACCTCAGAATAAGTATTTTCCGAATGCAACACCAAGATAAATGTTTACACATGGTTTTGGGTGCTAGAATGTTATTATGAGCAATGAGTGCCGTGAATACTACCCCAGTAATGCCCAACACTGGGCATCGTTAGAAATAAATATTTTAATTTTGCCATTTTTTCGACTTTGTCGATGCAAATTTTCCAATATGACTTTGCGTTCCACCCTGAAAAGCCTTTTCATTATACTTTCTTTAGAATAATGATTTGAAAACAGAGACTGATGCTTTATCAGTGACCTTGAAATTACTCAAGAACCATTGACAGTCTTGGCAAAAGAACATTTGCAATATAAGATAACATTCTACACAATTTATCTAGTAAGAAATAAACACATCTAATTAACTTGCTTCTAATTAAGAACCCTCTAATTAAAATGATGAATCTTATAAATACTGTTTTATATTTCTGAAGATTTGTCTGTACTAATATACATTGCTTCTGAAAAACCTTACTTCCAGTACAACGGACCACTCTTTTCTCTAACTGATTAATATTTATATTTACAAAAAACCATGTCGATGTAAGACTACAAACACATCTACCATGAACCCACGTTTTCTGTTTTATAGTAGCAAAATAATCTAAAAAACACATGCTAATAAAATGGCTTAAAATTATTTAAATAGAATAAAATAAAAAAATAAAATAAATATAATAAAATAGAGAGAAAAATGAACCACATATTATTACCTATTATGTTGTTGGTACCATATTATGTTTGTGGTATAAACAACATAAACAGAAAAAACTGAATTTACTTTTATACAGAATAAAGTAAACTGTTACTGCTGTGTGTGATTTTTCTTCACTCCTCCTGTTTAAGACTTATCCACATTTTAAAGCAATGTCGCATATTAATTACTATTAATTACTATTGTCCGGATTTCGTATGTATTCTTGTTCAGTCCTGACTCACATACAGTGGTCAATTTTCTTTTTTACTGTATTAAATACACATTATATAAGTCACTTCTTTTGTGTAATTTATTACAGTTGTGTAATCTTACTCAAATAATTACTGGGATTACAGAACGAAATTGTATTCATAATTCTTAAACTATTGTTTAAAGTATTGTATTTATAAACAATAACATTTTGATCTGATATATCATTGACTTGACTAATTTGCAAATTTTGAATATTCCATAGTTTGTTTTTATTTTTAAGACACCTCAGTATAAACCCATGACTTTGTCATCTCTACTTTACAATCATGACAATTCTTACTGTTTGTTTGTTGTATTGATGTCCATGTTTTTTGTTGATTCTACCTGAGGATTTACAATAAAGACGAACGTTGGGGTGATTCCCCTGAGCCCAGAGAAAGTTGAAACGTTAACCTTGTTGATATGAGCTAACATGACGACCAATGATATTTCATTATATGCTACTTATTAATGAATCAATTAATTGAAGAACATACAATTTTTTTTTTATAGAAAAAAGTAACAGCCAACTAACATGTCATTATTTCTTTGTGTAAATGAAGGAGTGAGCAAAGATAGAAGAAAACAAAACTCTTTAACTCATTAGTAGTGCAAACAGTAATTGTGTGGTATTACTCAACTGAGGTAAATGGATAATACAAACAATTGCACAATTCATGAATTTAAAATAGCCAGCCAACGAGAAACACGAAGTGTTGGGAACGCGTAGTTTGAATTAAAAAAAACAGCTTGTTTATGGAGACTATTATCAATTTATCCCAGTTGAATGACAAAGTTCTGTGTTTTGTACTAAGAAAGCTAGTTTCTGTTTTGTGTCTTTTTTGTTGTTGTGATAGACGCATCAACATCCACAGTTATTAACGGTATATCAACACGAAATATTTTTAAATATTAAAAAATTATGGGCTAAATTAGCCCATATATGTATAGGAAACAGCGCGACCTGCCAAAAATGTGGGGAAGAAGATGAAACCTCCGTCCACTATGTGGCTGAATGCCCTGCATATAGTCTCTTTAGACTTCATATTTTAGGTTCAAGTACCATAAAAATAGATAAGTTAAGGGAAATGGAATGGAGAAACCTTCTGATCTACGTAGAAAGATCAGGAAGATTCTACTAGGAGTAGGATCCGGGAAACATGGGGAAGTCAAAAAGGGCCCACTTGGCTGGCCTATTTGCCAGATCTTAGATCTACCCGCCTTACTACTACTACTACTAGCCCATATATGTCCCCCAGATATTACTAATTATGCCATCTCCGTAAGTTTTTGAATAAAAATTCGTTTTTATAGATTAATTATAAAAAAAAAATTAGCTGAACGGGATATCACATTTATAGTGTATTTTTCATCATCGGATCGACCTGTACTGTTTTACTCTAATTTATAAACTGATTTGAAAAAGTTGAAGAATAATAAAGAAAAATGAAAAAGCTCTCATAGAAAGTTATTTTTCATTAAAGGATGGAAAAATTAAGACAATAAGATTTAATAAGCGCTAAATAAGAAAAAAATTTTTTTACTATTAAAAGAAAAAGAGTTTTGAAGAATAGAAGAAAATGATTTTTAGAAAAGGGTAGATGAATGGAGATCTAATTGTTGGTTGGATAAAGCAAGAGGAGGGGATGGTATTGGGGCGACTGATTGCCGACTCCGATTGGGAAACAGAACTCTTGGGCTATAGGCCAACAAAAGGCCCTAAGCGCCGGGCCCGTTCTATATGTTAATTAAGGAGATAGCCTACTGCTGGGTCTGACACCAAGCACTTGACTTCGCAAGTAAACCCCCCATAGAAATCAACTACACGGCTCTTTCATCCAATTTAACGCCTTCCACTTTCAACCCCCAACCCATCTTTCAACACCGCCCCAGCTCCTAATCTAAACCTATTTGCTTCACCATACCTTCATTTACATTTCAACTAATAAACTAAAATCACTTTTCGCCATTTTTTCTCATAACGACCAACGATTCTTTCCGCGCACTGCAGTGAGCGTTGTAATTAGCAGTTCCAGGTCACGGACCTTCTACTGCTGAATTTTTGTACTGCTGTGTTTATGGAGTCAGTAAGTAACTGTCTGTTACTCATAAAAATCAAATTCCATTTATAATAATTAAAAAAAAATTTGTTAACCAACACTAAAAGATAAAGCCTTCATACCAATAACACACAAAGTTAATTACAAAAGAATTCTGTAACTACTATATACGTAGTATTGTGAGACCGCTGATGCCCAAAGCGTAGCTTAAAAGAAATTTCTTGAACAAACAATCAATGATAATTTATTTTACAAAATTATAAATCAAATAATGATAATAAAAGCTTTCTTTTTCAATGTTCCTTTTTATGAATGTTTAACGATTCTCAGTCTATAGTTTTTTCCCTCCAAAGTAGTACCCCTACTAGGAGGGAGTTTATTGTAATATTACCACATGCTCTATTTGTTATACTACATACGTTTT
Source organism: Hermatobates lingyangjiaoensis (assembly GCA_026182355.1). Classification (NCBI taxonomy): domain Eukaryota; kingdom Metazoa; phylum Arthropoda; class Insecta; order Hemiptera; family Hermatobatidae; genus Hermatobates; species Hermatobates lingyangjiaoensis. The sequence goes on from JAPFBL010000304.1 coordinate 374,773, forward strand.
TTAGTCTGTAGTAGGATTGAAAATAGGTTCTCATTTTGAATTTGGTAGCCATTTTGTATAATTGTAAGCAAAAATACCAGGGGTGGTGTCACCAAACTTATAATTACCAAAGCAACGTAGTGTTACCCATCCAATTGATAATTACCCCAAATGTTGATTAACTTTGGATCAAAGTTTCTATTTGACTAACAGACATTTGAAACTAATTTTTCACTTATTAATTAGTCAATTTATTGAAGAACGTACAATTTTTTTTGCACGATGGAAAAAATTAACAGCCAACTAACTGTCATTATTTCTTTTTGGTTGAATTGATTGATTGGTTGAATATATTGGTCTAACAAAAACCGATATATCAACTTTCAATTAAATTATAATTAATAATTTTTAATTAATATTAATTAATTTTTCTAAAAAAAAATCTGGATTGGTTTACACTCAACTTTAATATCAATGGTGAACATTTTTCCTGAAAGACTGAAGAATATTTAATTAATTACGTTTATTTTTATGTTTCTATAGTTGAAACGAATTAAAACGTTGTGAAGTGTGAAAAAATAGACTAAGCTGACCTTTAGATTTATAAACCTATTAAAATCTATACAGAATTGAGTCAGTTAGTAAATACAGTATAGAGGGATACTGGTATAGACTTCTCTCAATAGAGATAGACTCAAAGAAATAGTACTGAAAGATACCTACTTTTAAAAAAAAAACTTTATCATTCACACGTTATTTGTTGACTCGAGTGTTGTTTAAAAAAAATTACTATTGAAAAAATGGAGTATTCCATAACTATTACTACTGAATCGGGAAATGGTTGGAATAAGTTAATATTAAACAACACAATTAATTTTTCGGTAATATTTTTTCTTTTCCAATTTTGATTATTCATGACGTTATCTTAAAATATTCATATTCAGATTTTATTTAAAATGAACTATTTTCTATGATCACCAAAAGATATGATTAAAATTAATACCGCTTTCAGGATAAAGTACAATAATGTACCTTTTTCAATACTACCCAAAAAGAAAGATTCTTTACTACCACACTCAAATTGAAATTGAATAGACACACCTAGTATACGCAAGTATGCTTAGTCAAATATGTGTTCAGTAGATCTTAAAATGTGCAAATCCGTGAAATTTTCAAAAAAAAAATTAATTACATTAATTTATAGAACCTACAGAAGAAATGAGTACGTTAAGCGTCAAATGTATTGCTTTAAACGTATTAGTTATACATTAAAATATTTATTATTAGTTATCCAATATAATATATTAGTTATAAAATACAAGATTGTTTTACTTGAGAGATGGAAGGTTTTTGGGCAAACTCTCCTTCAGAGTGAACATAAATTTATCCATCCTCATGTTAGAAAAAGGATTAAGTCTCCACACAAAAAAAGTTTATTACTTGAAACTAAACAACGCGTTTCAAACACTTGATGTTCTTCTTCAGGTTATATCTAGAACAAAAAATTTTACCTGAAGAAGAACATTAAGTGTTCGAAACGCGTTGTTTAGTTTCTTGTAATAAACTTTTTTTGTGTGGAGACTTAATACTTTTCCTAACATTAAGTAAATACCACACTATAACAGATTGCACAGTAATGAATTTATCAATCCTGTATGAAGTCAGGTACTCATCAAAGATTGATACTTAAAAAAGTTTGAGTAATGTAAAGTTTAGGACTTTTGATATCGACCCAACTTCACCTGTAACTAAAGTGGGTGTGAAGTGACAAATGAACAATATTTTCTGCCATTTGTGAAAATGAAAGCCGGTATCTGAGTATACCGGAGAGGAACATCAAGCGAGTTTTAGCTGAGGCATCCATGAATTCTGCATGCCGGTGAGGAATATTAAATAATATCATGTACACTTTAGTTTCTAGTAACAGTGTACTCTTTTACAGACATTTAAATAAATCTCAATCCATTTGTTTTCTTTATATAACCTTTATTTTCAGAATTCTTATTACAAAAAAGATAAATTAAAAATAGTGTTTTTAAATAATCATAAATACATATTTAACCTTCTTGTATTTTAGTATGAAAGAACTTATACACAAAATCTTGACAACACAAATACAAAGTTAGGGGTAGTTTGTTAGGGGTTCTATATTCGAAACCACCCCTGTGGCGAAGATTAAAAAAAGGCTTCATCAACCAAGCCAGTGAGCACATTCACTTTCTTTTTTCTTAAACTCTATACTAAATATTTTCCTTATTTTTTTTTATAATAAATATTATATATTATAATTGTAAATAAATTATTTTTTTAGTATAAACTAAAATAATTTTTTTGTTTATACTAAAACTAAATGAAATTACGAACTATGAAATATTAAAACAGAATTTAAAAAAAAACATCAATATTTGTTATTTAAATTTGTCTTTGCAAATATTTGAATAAAAGAAAAAAAAATGTAAAATAATGGAACAGATGGTAAGAAAATGATTGGCTTGGTTGTTTCGGTCCCAGTGACAGAGAAGGCGCCCCTGTTTGCGGTTTAACCCCTTGGGTGCTCAAGTTAAGCTTAACCTCCCCCTTGCAGATTTCTACACCGAGCTGAAGAAAAAAAAAACCAGCTTCTTTTATAATCCTAAGTATATAAAAATGTTGAGCATTAATGCAGGATTAAGGCTTAGTAAGTAGTGCTGTTTAAAAAACTCAAACCCACCCTACCAGTCTTTGCTAATTTCAAACTTATCCGTTGGCCAATTCTCGGTTCTTTCTTTGTTTTTTTTTTTTGATTGCAGTAATTAAAGTATAGTAATCATGAATGAAAAAATTGATTTAATTTTCTAAAGAAGTGCTAATGTTTTGTGATCATCTTAATATATTCTAATATGTTTGCTTTATTTGGATTAGCGTACAAATATCATGAAAAAAAAAACCAATTTCGAAATGTTCACTGATTTGCTTATCTTTAAGGTCCCAGTGACAATTTTTTTTAAATATCAGTGTGTTTGTGTGTGTGTGTGTGTGTGTGTGTGTGTGTGTGTGTGTGTGTGTGTGTGTGTGTGTGTGTGTGTGTGTGTGTGTGTGTGTGTGTGTGTGTGTGTGTGTGTGTGTGTGTGTGTGTGTGTGTGTGTGTGTGTGTGTGTGTGTGTTGCTCATGCAACAACATGTATTTTGTTGTTGCATGAGCAGGCATGTGGGTATACAAGTTCATCCAAAGTGCTTGTGTCTAATTGTCGCAATATTTTGATAATTGTCAATTATCTTTTGATATTTGAAATATTATGTACCATAATTGTGGTACCAACCAATAATAAAGAAACTTTATTATTCATTTTAAAGTTTCATGAAAGTAGACAATAAATACATATAGTAAAAGATCAATGTTTTGATTACCGTGTTCAAAATTTATTGCCTCTGTAAGTTATAGTTTATTTATTTATGCTTTGCTACTCATTTTTAACCATAGGCGAATTACATTAAATGGGAAGTCAACAGCACATGGTGTTCACAGGTGGTTCCATCCAAGAAGGCCAAATCCAATATTGCTTAACCTTAGTGATTTAAAAGAAACTGGTAAATTCAACACGGCTATAGAAGCTGGTGGCAAACATCAATATTTATTGAACGTTATATTACACATATTTTATTGGATAATATTTTTATTTAAAACAGATAGGAAGAGATTTTTTAAGGAAAAACTCCTAACAATGCTGAAGATAGTGACGGTTTTGAAGATGAAAGCCGGGAGAAGGGTCGGAGAGAAATCATTTGAATCAGATTTGTAAGGTAGAGGAAGGCAGCCCGCGGGATGATCTGTCGGCAAATCCTGCTTACTCGGGGCTCCGTCTGTCCATTCCAGGCCCCGCCAATCCGTTTTAACTGCCCTTCCAGCCTGGATTGACCCATTTGCTTGCCAACTCTTTTTATTGTATTTAAATGTCGTCTAAATCCTTTTTCAAAGCTCACCGCTACACCAAACCGAATTTAGTTTGCTGTCCCTTATTTTAAATCTTACTTTTAAATCTACAGGTTTAGAAACATATATATGTAGTGTATACACTATCCAGACGCTACTTCACAATTAAAGAAATGCATATTAATACATCTAATATATATATAAAAATGTATCAATGATCAAACCAAAATAGGAAATGGGAAAACAAGACTAAGATCTTTCAACCGTAACAAGCGGTCTTCGTCAGAGTCAAAAACCCAACTCGTGTCGTTTCTAAGAGTTGGGTTTTTGACTCTGACGAGGACAAAATTAATGATCAGACCACAATATGAAATGGGAAAACAAAACTAAGATCTTTCAACCGTATCAAGCGGTCTTCGTCAGAGTCAAAAACCCAACATGTGTCGTTTCGAAGAGTTGGGTTTTTGACTCTGACGAAGACCGCTTGTTACGGTTGAAAGATCTTAGTCTTGTTTTCCCATTTCATATTGTGGTTTGATTATTGATTGTTATTTCACGTGTTTATGTGAAATATTTTTATTGATATATATATATATATATATATATATATATACATGATTTCACATAAACGCGTGAAATAATAATCAATGGTCAAACCACATGAAATAGGAAAAAAAGACTAGGATCTTTCAACCGCAACAAGCAGTCCCCACCAGAGTAAAAAACCCAACTGAAACACTAGATGCAGAAACATCTGGTGAGGGGTTGAGAAGGGTGGGAGGGAAGAGTGGTATTTTTAAAGGGTGTTAAATGCAGGAAAGGACAAATGTCTTTTTAATGTATTTAAAATGAAGTACCAAAGAAAATGTATTTTTATAAAGAAAATACATAACTTATAATAAATAAAACCCACTTTGAAAAATTACTGTAAATTAACAGTACTGTTTGTTAATTAACAGTAATAATAAAAACAAGAGATAAAAACATTAAAAAATAACAATTAAATTAAAATTTTCGTTTAATTTGAGAATTTAAACGCGATATTTTTTTTAATAGCGCTTACGTTATGATTATTACCAAAATACTATTACAGTATCTACTACAGATACACGAAATGTGTTTTTTTATTATTATATTTCTTTTACATTGTCCTCTCTACAGTACCACTGTACCATTTTTCTTTACTCTTTTCTTCTTGTGACACATTATTGTAAGCATTATTTCAAAAGGCTTATGATGTAAGAATGTCATGTGGGGCTGAAAATAACTTTCAACATTGTCCAATCTACAGTATCATAGTACCATTGTACCATTTTTTTTACTCTTTTCTTCTTGTGACACATTATTATGGACATTTATCAAAAGGCTTATGATGTAAGAATTTGAAAAACTGATGATTGTGAATAAAGGAATGGATTAAGTAATTTATAGAGAGTAAAGGCAGGGGGAGGACAGGTGGTGGTTGAGTCCTGGGTCAATATTGACCAATTCCCGACCGTGTCCTATACCTGACTACCAGTGTGTTCTGCCACCAAAAATTAGTCAACTGTGACAACAACCTAATGGCTCTCCTCATGCCTTGGACAGTCACTTTCCTTCACTCACTCCAATCTTCATTCTTCAAACTTCCGTCAAGTTCAAGTATTACGTCATACACTTATTAAAACCCCTGTGCCTGCGATATAGTCAGTCAATTTCTTACCACCAAATAATCCATAAATATCCATCTTTCTAACTGGACATGACAACTTGAAAAGCTACTGTCATTGCTTTAAAATTACTGACTCTACCCTCTGTACTTGTGACTATCTCAGTGTTCAAACGCCGGATCACCTTCTCTTCGATTGTGCTTTCCTTGATTGGCAAACGCATCATATTCAAAAAACTGCATTCTTACATGGATTAAACTGGCCACCAAACAAAACTGTACTTTTAACCAATATATTTCATTCCATCATCAATTTCATAAATACCATAGACCTTGAAAAATTATCAAATTTAAAGTTACATAGCAAAAGCTTATATTTGAAGTTGTAAATTATCATAAATTTTATTCATATATTGTAATTAACGTATTGTAATATGTTGATATGTGGTAATATATTGTCCTTGTATTTTAACTTAATTTAATATTAATCCCTTGTATATACAATTATTATTTTAAATTATATTTCACAAATTAAATAATCAATTATTCTACACACGTAATATAAAAAATGGAGCATGTGAAAATATCATAATAAACTCCCTGCAAGTAGAGATACAACTTTGGAGAAAAGAAAAATCCATTAATATCTCATATTGTCCATTCAATGAAGTATATATTTTACTATTAAATTATTATATTTAGCTTATCTAAAAAGTTCTATATAAGTAAATTATAGAGATCATGAATAAATTCTATTTCGAGTTTTTGACTCACTAGCATGGTTTGAGATCAGCAAAGTTCTTTTTTGACGTTTTTTCCGATAATGTCTGTATGTGTGTGGGTGTGGATTAAAAAGTTTGAGAACTACGAAATGTAAACTACAAAAATAATATTTCCAAATAAATTCTTATTACCAACTGTAAAATATGAATTGTTAATAACTTATTGTTTAAAAAACAATACTGAATTAAACAAATCTTTTATATGAGTATAAATAACTTGGTAAGGGAAGCTTTGGTAAACAGTCACACTTATACAAAGGAATATCTACAACTTGGTAGCATTCCGTAACATAGGAATGAGTGGTCACCCATTGGTGGGACTCCGTAACATAGGAATGAGTGGTCACCCATTGGTGGGACTCCGTAACATAGAAATGATTGGTCACCCATTGGTGGCACTCCGTAACATAGGAATGAGTAGTCACCCATTGGTGGGACTCCGTAACATAGGAATGAGTGGTCACCGATTGGTAGCACTCCGTAACATAGGAATGACTGGTCACCCATTGGTGGGACTCCGTAACATAGAAATGATTGGTCACCCATTGGTGGCACTCCATAACAAAGGAATGAGTTGTCACCCATTGGTGGGACTCCGTAACATAGGAATGAGTGGTCACCGATTGGTAGCACTCCGTAACATAGGAATGACTGGTCACCCATTGTTGGGACTCCGTAAAATAGAAATGATTGGTCACCCATTGGTGGGACTCCGTAACATAGGAATGAGTTGTCACCCATTGGTGGCACTCCGTAACATAGAAATGATTGGTCACCCATTGGTGGGACTCCGTAACATAGGAATGAGTTGTCACCCATTGGTGGCACTTAGTAAGATTGTTAGATGGACTCATAAAAAAAACTATGTAAGCATAGTTACTTAACTGTCGGTACAGGCCGTGGGAGGCGAGGGATGCAGTCCTGTCGAGATTTAACTTATTTCATATCACTCAATGTTAACTTTAACATCATCAACATTCCCTGGTCCCCTATGCACATTATTGTCCTCATCAGTTCGAATAGTTCACGGGTCTCAGCTGACTTCTCCTATCGCTTGAAAAGCACCCAGTGGGATTCTTCTTGTGTCATTTGGCTTCGCTAATCCCTACCAAACAAATCAAACATTACATCACCTTTTCTAATCGATTTAATTCTACCGATATAAACTCTCTTTATCTTGAATGGTTTCAGTTTTAATCCTTAAACCGATTACTATTTGAATAATATTACCTAATTTCATGACTTCGTTATTTGTTATTTCAAAATTTTACACTTTTCAAATTATAATTTTTCAATTATGCTCTTTCTTTTTTTTTCAGTATTTCATTTTTTTTTTTATTTGATAGCTACCGATACCCAACTGTTGTTTAAGGTTTAAACATATTCATTTATAATGGCACTCCAAAATTCAAACATTGTATACAATTAATAGATAGTGTAACACGTTTGTCCAAGCTGAATAGCTGATAAGAAAATTTTATAAACAACTGTAATACTTCATAGTTTGTCATATTTATATTTCCAAATTTATCCCATTAAAATGAATATGAAAAGATCTTTGACTGAAAATTCGATTTAAACGAAAAAACTGTTGGTTTACTGATATAATATACATATAAATTGCTTCACTTCTCAAGTAAATCATACCAACTCTCCTCGAGACAATGATTTGTCGAAATATTGAAATGAGTTTTTGCAGTGTTTTCTTTTTGTATTTATATATAAAAAAATATTTAGAAACAAGAAACAGTCGGTTATTTAAGTGAGTTTTGTTGATGTTTCTCCGTGTTCATATCTCTTAATCTTGTTATATATATATATATAACAAGATTTCACATAACACGCGAAGTAACAATCAATGACCAAACTACAAAAAGAAATGGGAAAAAAAACTAAGACCTTTCAACCATAACAAGCGGTCTTCGTCAGTGCCAAAAACCCAACTAAAATACTAAATGCAGAAACATCATAATGAGGGGGTTGAGAACACAAGTATTTCTATTTATATATTTATAAAAAAAATGTCACTATGAATAGCGCTATAACTATAACTCCTCACTATAACTCCTTCCAATGAGAGATGTGGTTAGGGACTTAGGGCTCATCATTGACAAAAGACTAACTTGGAATCATCAAACCCGACTGAAAAGACTTGACTTAAAACGACGATTCTTACTACTGTACAGACTTCTAGGGAAACACTCGAAATTGACGCTACATAACAAAGGACTACTATACAAAACATTACTGCGGCCTACCTGGACTTACGGACTTGAATTATGGGGTTGTGCAAAACCTTCCAATATTCATAGAATACAATCGTAACAATCTAAAACCTTCTGCACTATCTCAAATGCTCCTTATTACGTCAAAAACTACACTCTTCATAAAGACCTAAAAATTCCATTCATCCAAAACTTAGCCTCTGATCGTTATAAGTCATTTCACAACAACCTTTCCTCTCACCCAAATCCATTTGTACGAATCCTTGATTCCCCCTCACGTTTCCAGAATCCCCCAAGACGACTCAAGAGAAAATGGCCCAGGGATCTCCTATTACAATAATATACTAAAAAAAAAAACAAAGTGAAAAGTTGAACTAGTGGGTTTCATTCTTTGCACATGTGCATCGATGTTATTGTGTAATCTATTATTAAATATGCCTATTAAGCAGATTATGCATAGTTGTATATTTGTAAATAAAGATGTTAAAACAAATTTGTAAAATGTTACCTTTTAAAACATAAATATAGTAAAGTAAAAATGCAAAGAAATGTTGAAAACAGTAATTAATATTATGTAATTTTTTTCTTAAAAAACAAACATTAAGAATAATCTTACTTTATAAATAGTATAATTTTTCTAAAAATAACCATCTATTGAAATTTAACTGATAATTTAGATGGTTTTTAAAGTTTAATTTTTTAAATATTACTCGAAATAACATTATTTCATCTCAGTCAAAAAAAAAAAAAATATGCATTAAAGCTGAATAGGTTTCCGCCTTTCTAATCGGTAGAATGAATTGGGAATGAATAAATGGAAGCCAAATAAGATTTTTGCCCCCAAAAGATATCACAATTGAGTTGAAGGGCTTCACAAAAGTGGATAACTTGATTGTGGGGTGGGGGGTGGAGGGGGGGGCGAGGTCGGTCGAAATAGTAGGTGTTGAAGCAGGAGGGGCTGAAATCAAACACAACTTGAAGGGCTTCTTTGCTGCAACAAACCCCCAACTGCTCCAAATCCTAACAGCAATTAGCATTGCCCTGTCTTTAATCGGGTATTCCTCTCTTTGACTTAGTCTTTCTACTCCCAATTAATTTACTTTATTTTTCTTTTATTTTTTTTTTTTTAGTATCTTTATAGAGTTAATTTGTCACATACAATATATAATTTACTTGGTTTAATTGCTCCTGAAGATAGAAAAACTATCCTAATTTTGCTGTCTTCGTTTAAAAAATGTATTTTAGCTAAAATAAAATGTAGGGTTTTAAACAAATAATGGATAGTCTCGACCTATGTAATACTTTATTGATAGAATAGTTCGTTTAGTATTATTCTTCTTCAGGTTCAATATCTTGTAGGAAAACTAGATATAGATATATATATATCAGCTCAAAAACGAAGAAAAGCAACACACAGAGAAAGAGATACACTTACAAACTCAAATTTTTGGATGATCTGTCTTCAGGAGAAAATTTGAGTTTGTAACTGTGTCTCTTTCTCTGTGTGTTGCTTTTCTTCGTTTTTGAGCTGATTTGCGTCCAGTTTGGATCGTTTTTTTCGATTTTTGAGTGATATATATATATATATATATATATATATATATATATATATATATATATATATATATAGTTCAATATAGAAAAAGAAACATAGAGAAATCAAAAGAACAGACTTACAGTCTCTAATTTTCGGTTTGAACCGTCTTCAGGAAAGATAAGAGAGGGAAACCAAGCGCACTGGTTCAGAGATGGTTGAACACACTCTAAGTGTGTTCTTTTGATTTCTCTTGATGTTTTTCTTTTTGATGTTTTGATGTTTTTTTTCTATATTGAACTATATATGTCCGTTTTGGATCGTATTCCCAACGAGAAAGTGTATATATATATATATATATATATATAGGTATACTTTGGGAGCAGACCTTCTTTTAAACATACCTCATTAAAGATCTTGCCAACATTAAGTTTAGTATGTTTCCTACATACCTTTTCATGGTTTCGAATGCTACCTTTCCATCTCTGTGGTACCATATAAATTAACTCACCGATTTTTTTATCTTTCATTGTGTCGGAAATGTAATATGAAAAATACAATGAAAGATAAAAAAATCGGTGAGTTAATTTATATGGTACCACAGAGATGGAAAGGTAGCATTCGAAACCTTGAAAAGGTATGTAGGAAACATACTAAACTTAATGTTGGCAAGATCTTTAATGAGGTATATATATATATATATATATATATATATATATAAAGATTTGACATAAACACGTGAAATAACAATCAACGATCAAACCACAATAAGAAATGGGAAAACAACACTAAGATCTTTCAAAAGTAACACGTGGTCTTCGTCAAAGTCAAAAACCCAACTCCTATTGTGGTTTGATCATTGATATATAGATATATATAGGTGTTCTTCCTAGTCTACACCTTCAATAGCTTTATATATCCAATTCGGGCACTAGGTTAGTCCAGTGGCAACGCACTCGTCTCTGGACTGGTAGATCCTGGGTTCAATACCCACACTGGTTCTCGATTTATACATACGGTAGATGAATAAATTTGAGCATGTTATCCCTTGGAAAGGAATTTAACTTTTCAGCCCCTAGCCCCCACGTTACCAGGTACTTTTCAAAGATGATGTACAAATAGATTGTTCATTGTGTGGTATCATAAAGGGCCAATGCTCGGCACATATGTGTCCTCCTGTGGCACTCTCACTACCTACCAAGGTGGACCCGCCTCATTTACAAAAACGATCTTCCCCTAACATCAAATCATGCAGTTTCATATTTATTTCTGTCAATATGAGCACCGTAAGTTTCAAATAAAGCGCAAAATTCAATGTTTGATTAATTAATTCCAGATCACTCAAAATTTTAAACAAAATTAAAAAAAAAACTCATAAAGCCTAAAGAAATGTCCGATACTATATACATACTACTGTAGTAAATAGGAATTATCAGATTCCACATTAAAGTTAAACAACTTTCAGTACAGTAATCATGAAAAAAATCTATGTTGAAATATGGATTAACCCGTCTGAAGGTTCTCAAGCCCGAATTTCGATGTTTAGGACTTATTAAAGAGTGTTTGGTAAAAGACGAAAGGGGGTTTACAGGATTCCATTTATTTATTTTTATCACTCCATCAGTTGTATAGTTTGACAAAAATAATTGTAAGGTAATTTTTCAGGTATATGCGACACACATAGACATCATTAAAAAATGAAGTTCAAAAATGAATTCAAATCCCTCAAAACGTGAAAATTAAATTGTTAAATTATCACTATAGTTTAATTATAGTAAAGAAAAAATTTAGTAATCAGATATAAATATGACAACAGACAAGTTTTGCTTAAAAAGCGTCACAAATGTCACAAGTTTGATTTTTTTTATGATTTTATATTTAAAGAAAATTAAGAAAAAACTAAACTCTTTCGTTAAAGTAAGATTTCTTTGTTAATATGTTCGTTATTTTCAATTTTTTTGTTTGTTTTCTTTGATTGTTCAAATTTGTATTATTTTATTAAGAAGCTTAATTATTTCTGCTCAACGGGTTTCACCCCTGCAAGTCTTTAGGCTGATAAGTCCCAAGCTTTTCTGACATGAATTACTGACATTACAAGTTATAGTAGCACAGTAAGCAAGCAGTAGAAGGCCTCTGGTCTGGAACTGCTAGTTACGACGTGCACTATAGTGCGCGGTTATATTCGTTGGTCGTTGGTCGTTGGTCCCAAGCTTTGGACTTTAGTAAAGTATTCTGTTTTCCTTCCATCGTGTATGCTATATAATAATAAAGTCATGCTATTATACTAGAAGTCGATTGGATAAAGCATGTCAATCAAATAGAATTTGTACCGAACATAATTAAAAATATATCCTTCTTATAAATTTGATAAACATTTTGATTTAACCCATTGCTATCACTAAAAAAATGTTTTTAATTTTACCAGTCGAATTAAATATTAAGGCATAAAAGTAAAAAAACGAAAGTAAATCAATAAGATAAAAAAAGTTAATAGAGCTATTAAATCATGATAATATATATCATCTAAAAACCTTGAACTCAATGAACTTCTAGAGTTTCTAACACCATTGCGTATAAATAGAGAAATATCAATAGAATCTTTGCGTGGTGTAAAATTATTTTAAAAGTTCACCCTAAAGAATGACTGAATCATTAAACGGCAATCAAAAGGAGTTGAATGTCGAAATATACAGAAATAGTGTACTTTACTTAAGTTTTGTCAATTTTTTTTTTTTAATAAACAGTTATTGCATTTTATTTTCTGTTGACTTCGATTTTATTTTAGTAGTACCATGCAAAATTTGGTGAAATATAGTAATGTAAATTAAAACACACACACACACACACAAACAAACTTGGAAAAACATTAAGTTGAAATAAACAAACTTTAAAACCAGTTATGATTTCATTTGTAGAATTTATAGAGTACACAGGTTTGATTTAGTAAATAAAATGAAAAAGGAAAATACAATAGAGATATTACAAGTCTGGTTTTTCGTAAGGTTTTGTTGGTTTGATAATAAATTTGATAAACAGTCCTTTATGCTATACAGAAAATTATTTTTTTTTTGTAATATTATTGTTTTAATGTTTTTTCTTTTTTTTTTTTTTTTTTGTTTGAGTCAAGATTTTAGAAAATGAGATGGATAGAAGATGAAATCTTTAAAGACTTGGGTTTGCGATGGAAGGAGGGCGGGTTTAGGGGTGTCCCTGGCGGATACATTAACTGTCACTTGGGCGTGTGTTTACCAGTTGACCCATAGGGATTCCCTTACCGTCGCTAATGGCTCCGATTAACACCCCTCGCATCCACACTCCCCCAGTCAACCCCTAAAGTGGTATGTTCCACCCTGACCACATTGCAACCCTCTTCAACAATACTCTCTTCTTACACATCCCCCATCAAAACCTATTATACTCCACTAAATAAACCACAACTTTCGAAATCCCACACTTGTATTTTTTTTTTGCACTAACCAAATGTTTATTGGATTGCAAATATAATTCAGTAAAACCTATGATAAAATAGTTACATAATTTTTCTCCAATTGATTTTGTTTGATTTAGTAAATAAAATAGAAAATGAAAATACAATAGAGATATTAGAAATCTGGTTTTTCAAAAGATTTGTTTCTATGATGATACATTTGATCTAATGCTTTTTAAATCATCTACTAGGCTTTTAAATCTTAATTAAACTTCTCAGTAATCTATTCTGGTTCAGTAGAAATCCTGTGATAAAAGTGATCGATTAACGTCATTTTATAAAATAAATCTTACATACATGCATACCAACAGAAATACAATGTTGATATATTCAGTAAATAAGTAAAAAATAATTCTGCTGTAAGTATTTCATCATGCTTATCACCAGATTTTTTAATAGGAAGAGAGACTGTTACTCTTATTGCAGTTTTAGGACTCCCCTTGATTCATTATCAAAGATGATGAACGTATCGTATCATACTCTGTCGTTATTTAAATTTAGTCGTCTCTAGGGAAGGATTATAGTATTATCCTGTTTTTCAAGGAATCAGTATTCAATTCTCGATAGGCGTGTACTACTAATGCAGCTCATTCGCAGTAAGAACTCACTCTTGCCTACTTGACAGATGCTATAGTTCAGTGGTTCCCCCATACCGCTTTTTTCGCCTCATACCGTTAAAGAAATTTCACTTAAATTCACTGAAATTTATATTATGCTTTGCTCACATCAAGACAAGTACAATATAAATACAAGATGTTTTCTTACAAGCTCAATAAATATTAAGTGAAATAAAATGTGAATAATATATTATTTACCTGGACTTTTCTCGTACTGCCCGCAATATCGTCTCACGCCGTCTGGTTGAGATGTCCTGCTGTATCGCTTCAAGCGCACGTCCTGTTGATCTCCAGACAGCAAAGGAGCAGTTACTGATTCTTCACAGTGACGGGAGAAGTTTCACTTGTTGTTGTTGTTGGGAGAACATCGTGTTGTTGGTCGTGTCCATCGACTCCACATGATGGACTAAGGCACCGAATTCGCTTGGTGCGATAGTCCCTTTTTTTTCTTTTTTTTTTTTTATTGTTTAAACCGATCCGCTAGAGCAGCGTTTCCCAAAGTGGGCGGTACCGCCCCCCTGGGGGCGGTGGTTTGATATGGGGGGGGCGGTAACGCAAAAATAGGGGGTTGGGGGGCGGTAACGCAAAATATGCGGTTTGGGGGGCGGTAACTAAAAAATAGATGGTTGGTGGCTACAGTGTAGCTAATGTAGCAGCTGGCTGCTACAATACTTACACCGTCGTCCCAAACTGTTGGCGGTAACAATCAAAAACCATACAAGTAATAAAAATTAGAAATAAGAATTTCAAAAGATATGCCGCTCTTTTACCTGAGGATTAAGGGGTCAGCCCCGGTCGAAAGTAAAAGAGAGTTTTCGGTCAAAATAAAGGGAATAAAAAGATAAGCTGCTCTTTCACGTATGTCCTATGGATTAAGAGGTCAGCCTTGATCGGAAGTAAATGAGTTTTCGGTCGAGATAAGAAGAATGAAATGATCGTTACCTATATAAACAGTAGACCGCAATCTCAATTCTGTAAAGACAGATTGTGGCTGTAGATTGCATGACAGCTAGACTCTAGCTGTCTAGCAGCTAGAGAAACATTTGAAACCTCGGAAGGTAACTAACTTGAGATTTATTTTTTCTTTCTCCAAAAAAGTTAAACCTGAATAGAATAGGTTAGTTCTGATAGGCTTTTTGGCATATCTTTCCATTTTTATGGGGTAGGGGGCGCTGGCAGACTATTCTAGAAGACAAGGGGGCGCTGGCAGACTATTCTAGAAGACAAGGGGGCGCTGGCAGTCTATTCTAGAAGACAAGGGGGCGCCAGCCAGAAAAAGTTTGGGAAACCCTGCGCCGTTTACAGGCTAATTATTGGATTGGTCCTAAATTTTGCCTAACTCAAGTGCATTTCGAGTAGGGATCTTTAACGAGTATCTGACATAGTACAGACTTGGGACCGACGGCTTAACATCTTCTCCTAGGGACGACGTACTCAGATTTATTCACCTCCCGAGTGAATAAATCGAGTGACAGGTGGGCATCGAACCCCGGACTACCAGCCCAGAGGCGAGTACGTTAACCACTGAGCTAACCTGGCCCTCTTTTTTGCCTATGACCTTATATTTTTTCACGTGAGAGATAGAAAATCCTTAGTCCCCTTAGTTTTGATAGTTTTTAGTATGAAATCAAGTGATGCAGGAAACCATTCTGCCAACCAACAGAAGGGGTTCTCAAATTTCCAGGCTTGCCCATGAATATATTTTTCTGTCCCATAGCATGGTAATTTATGTCTGTCCCATTCCATCTAATCCCACGGGATTGCCATTATAATATTAATATGGAATACAGTTCAAATAAAATTATGAAATTTATGAAAGTTTAGGGTCTACTCAATACGACTGCATATACAAAGGGACATGCAAAACGACAAAATTCATTAAGTTTATGACAATTCAGTATCATTCTGACACTCTCATTCTATTTGACCATTTCTGAGTCAGGCTTCTCATTCAGCACATTATTAGTTTCCTGCTGATCGATTGCTTCTACTAATTCAGTTAATTCTGGTAATCCTGAACCATTTCCACAATTTTCATCTTATATGAAAATTTGATAGACACACAGTTTACAACGAGAGCTGGTGACATCCGTTTTCGTAACTTACTCAACAACAATCCAGTCAGACTAAATAACAACAACGTAACCCTCGCGAATAACAAGAGTCTACTGTAATCCTGCGGGTTCTAACAAATGAATGACTCTGCTCATTGACTTTAACCATGGGTAAATCAACTTTAAAGAATTCTTTTGTTTCTTTAAAGTAGTTACCTTTGGCCAAAATATGGAGTTGCTCAAATTGAACAGTGTGACCATGACAAGATTACAATGCCTTTACCTGTGACGAAGTCATGGTCGACAGTTACTGTCAATCAAGGATTCTACCCTCCATACATTAAAAGCCCTCCAGGCTTCACATAAATAATTTCCCGAAGCAGCTCATAAACTCAGTTAAGCCTTCATATATTTAACATCTTTTATTTAAGTCTTACAAATATTTATCCAACAAAAATTAAATTGAAACAAACAAAAACGATGGCTGAAGAGCAATGATTACTGACAAAACAGGATTAAACTTTCATGGAGCCCGTGGCGGAAAATGTAATTGAAAGCCCTTGCATCGAAACTAAAAGCAAGTCATATGCACTCATGCAATCGGCTGAAAGTAGAATTGTTTTAAAAAAAGAAAAATTTGAAATTACAAACAAACATGTTTACTTAAAAGTATTGGGATATTTAAATTTATTTAAATATCCCAATATGTAATTATGTGTAATATTATCAAAATACTAGTGTCACTCAGAAATACCCTTTGTGTCACTCAGAAATTATAGCAATAGTTATGGAAATAAATTTACTGAACATGATTGACGGGCAATTTTAATTGTTTCTTGTTATGAAGGGACTAAAAGAGATTCTTATATGACCCAAGCTTTTGATACAGTATTCTTAACATTATTCAAGATATATACACGTATTCACGTATTCAAGATTATTCAAGTATATTTAGCAGAATAAAAATCATTTAAAAGTAAAAAAAAAATTATTTTATGAAATAAATAAATAAAACATCCATTTAAGTTATATAAACAATCAAATATATTTGAAACAAAAAAAATTGTAAATTGAAATATTCAATTTATTTACCCGACACACAAAATAACATTAATGAAAGGAATCCGTCTTTATAATATTACCTTAGAGCATTCGTATTTTATCTGACAGTTGTGTTCAAGTTTGTTTCTAAAATTATTCATATTTAACATTTAAAGTAGTAGTTTATTATATATTGTAGGTTACTCTGAAACCCTAATGGGAAATATTATTAAATAATATTGTAGAAAGTTGAGGCAAGTACGCAAGCCACTGAGCTACCATGACTCCCTTAATTTTTTAACTAGATAAGTAAGTTAATTAATATTAATTGTTTTCAATGCCTACATTTATATCCTTTCACCTTTAGTGATATTTTAGGGGTGGAAAGTTTTGCTCTGTTGGCGATCATTTTACTTATGTGTAAGTCACACTACGTGATTATTCTTTGTGGATATAAATTCTGGCATGTAACTATAAATTTATAAATAGTCTTCATCTGTTGGTATGAATGAATAATATTCGTCCTTATTTCACACAATAGTTCATTACGTCTCTACACAAAAAAAAAAGATTTAATATGAAAACTAACAAGGCTTTCGAACACTTAGTGTTCTTCTTCAGGTTCTTAAAGATCACAGATATGTATATTTTTTAGATGTAAACCTGAAGAACACTAAGTGTTCGAAACGCGTTGCTACTTTTCATATTAAACTTTTTTTTTGTGCATGGAAACGTAATTCTTTGAAATTCCACAATATGACACAATAGTGTTAACACATTCAAATTACTTAACTTGAATAAGTTTACCTTGATTTTTTATAACCAAAAAAATGACAAAACACGTACACCAGCATTCCAAACAAAAAAAAAGAAGATAAATTTCATTACTCATATTTATAAGAATAAATGAATAAGCAGGCACAGGCGGTAGTATGTTTATTAGTTCATTTTAAGTATTTGTTTTACCCGGCCTGAAAATCATTTTGGTACACATTAATGGATGAATTCCATTTGGAAGGTTATTCCTACTTTAAATTTAAAATAAATTATAAATTTGAGACAATTTTTTTTCTTTCAAATCTTTCACTAATCTAATGTTCAAGTTCATTAGAGATTTCATGACTCTCTTTTTTCATATTGTAAAAAAAACTGGTTTTTCATTTTTTTTTTTTAATTTCATAAAATCAAAAGGTACCAGGCTTGGAGTGCGTATTGGTCATAAAAAATATTATCTTTCTGAGTAAATTGTCTTCTCTTTTCAACTATGTTCAGTAAACAAACAGATCAACCCTCAAATAATGACAAATATTTTTAAAATACTACAAAGAGAAACAAACAAAAAATTAAAAAAAAATCATTTAAAACATCTGGAGTAGTCTATATTCAATTCTACTTGTAACTATCCCCGTTATTAAAAGTAATACAATTTAGTGCACTAATTTATTTTAATTTAGCTTCTACATTTCTGAATTATGATTAAAACGTATTTAATAAAAGTTGAGAAGCTATCGTAATTATGAATAGTTGTGATTTACTAAAGAAAAGGAAAAGATGACATTGGCATGAAAATAAATTTTATGATTCTCCAAATATAACTGCCATTGATAAAATAATAAAGTAAGCTAAACAAAGTTTATAAAATAAGTTAGATTTCTTCTTTAAAAACTATAATTAAACAAATCACTAAATGAAATGAAAGAAGTTGGTGTTTATCATTTGGTTAAATATCAATGAATGAAGTAGATATTTATCTACCCAGTCAATATATTTTGGCTAACCTTATTTCAACCAAATAAGGGAAATTAATAGTAATAATAAAATAGATTACCAAACAGGATACATTAACTGCAAATCGAATAAATAATCCAAAAGCGTTTATTCATACATATCTATCATGTCATAGAAATCACCATTAAAAGTAGTAAAAGAAATGACAAAAGTTCTTAATCACTTACGAAAGTTACCCTATTTTCAAAAGAACTTTCAATAGAACTTTTTGGAACTCTTTTGCATTAATATATATGAAAGTTATAAAAAAATGTTCATTTTACCTTAAATTTGTGATAGTACAATTTATTTTAACAAATATGGATAGTAGCGTATTTTTTTCTAATTCATAGCTTCAAATATGAATTGTTTTAATTGATAATCGATTAATAATCTTACTTTTAAAAAGAATTTTTTATATAATAAATCACTTATATAAAATCATTAATATTGACTTTGACATTTTAGTGAATACAGGTGGGGTTTAATGGTATATATTTTAATATTATATTTCCCCAGCTAATAATAGAAGATTTGTAAAATTCGTATCATATATATTAACATCAAAACAATAATAAATTTAAATTTTTAAATTTTTATTAATAACTAAAAGAGATGATAAAAATAGGACTAGCTTTGGTATAAAGTACGATAAAGTAACCACTGCAACATTGCTTAAAAACAGTACTACAGATTTCCACACTAGGTGACAACAAATTTCAATATTATTAGTTTGCAATGTGACTTCTAGATTGACTACAAAATGTTTGATACATCCTCTCACCTACAAACTTTAAACATCAACCTAAATATATCCAAAATGGATCAACCTCAAAACTTGTAAATCCATTGAAATCTCAAGAACTGATTTTTTCATCATAAAAATGATGAATATTACTATAATTATAGTAACGTACATACAGTTACAAACAGATATATATATATCTAGGGTATCTTGACAATTAATATGCTTCTTTAACTTGTTTTCAAACATGTTAATAATTTCTTGAATTGATTAATGCCTGCCGAAATAAGTACATGTCTTTTTTTCAACTGTGTAAAACTGACAGTTATTATCAAAGAGAAAGAAGGAGATCTTTTTTCCCCAAATTAAAATTATTTTGTGTAGTTTTTTGATACGACAATGAATCTCATAAAGGGTCATTCTTGTTGAATGTCATTCTAGTTGGGGTTAGAATCGATAAACAGATTCCACTTTACTAGTGAAATTGTTTTAAAGTTTGTTGGAACATTTTAGTATGCTCACCAAAACAGGAAATATGTCGAAATCAGTACAACTTCATACACACAAACAAGACCTATGCGATATACTTAACCAAACTTCATACGAGGATCTAGAAATATGACAAAACCTTAAAAAAATGTTACTCTAAAGTATTACCATTACTTACTTAAATTTTGACAAAAATAATGCAGTATCACAATGGAACAAGTATTCTGAGGTAAAATGTTCATCATCTGGATGATGAACACAAAGTATTCGAAACGCGTTGAATAAAACTTCATTTGTGTGGAGACTTTTGTTGGTTTATCCATTTTACCTCAGAATGAGTAAATACCACACAATTATGGATTGCACAACTAATGATTTGGAACAAGTATTATAGGTATTTATTTATTATTTAACTGATCAGTCTAAGTTTGGACATTATTATTGTTCAAACAATAATAATTGTTCAAACTGTGTCAAAATTATGTGAACTTTTTTTATAATCACACTGTAGCATAAGGTTGATTTTTTGTTGAATATCTGCAACTATTCTGTCGCACATTTGTAGTTTTCAAAATTCTTTACCACAAATTATTCTATAGTACATTAGTGGATTTCCTCCTCATTTTTTATCACAAAGTATGTGCCTGATTCTGTATCACAATTTATTTTGTAGAATAATGATGGCTTTCCTGATTTTAGCTCAAGTTAAAGTTAACGTTGCTTTTTAGGTAAAAAGTTATCCCAATGGGCAGTAATTCTGCATTACCTATTTATAACAAACTTTCTTTTTATGATAGGGTTATAACAGATAAACAGAAGACTGAACTCATTTTAACTATAACAGTAAGAAACATCGTTTTTTTTATTTAATGATTTAATTCCACAACCCTCCACCTCCCAATTTGTAAATCTAAAATTTATCTTATAGTTTGATACTTTTTCCGACAAAGGTTATTGAAGTGACAAGAATATTCCAATATTCCAGAGAACAGTAAATAATTATCAGCCTTTAAGATAGATGGTATGATCTGAAAAAACCACTATTAACAAAATTGGCATAAAATAATATTTTTTTATGAGATTATTTTAACGTATGTTAACTTATAAAATTGTTATCCAAATGACTATTCACTGATTGAATCTAATTTTGATTATGTTTACTACGTACAGAATTTATGAATGTCCTTAATATTGACAAGAAGAATGAAAAAAAAAAAGAATCTGAACAACATATTTTATTATTATTTGAATTCTGGAGAAAGAAATTTAGATTATTTCTCTTATCACCTGCAGCATTGGAAGTAAATTTGACATTCTTCTGTAAGAAGTAACCGTACCAGAACCTCTGGACTTTTTCCTTTCCATTTATCAAAAATAGTTTTGCACTTAATACAAAAACCTTTGGTTGAAACTAATTTAATTAGAAGAAAGATATTCCAAAATTAATGAAGGAGTTTGTGAGTCTCAAGTTAAACTTCTGGAAAATTTCTTCCATTTTCTTAAGGGAAATCTCAAGTATGTTTGTTCTCAAGTTCTTTACCAGTGTATTAAAATATAATTGTGAAGGATTATCTAAGCTAAAAGTTTAGGTCAAACTAAGCTAAAATTTTATTCAAATTTATCTGATTGCTGTATTTTTGTATTAAAGTAAATGAACTAACTGTTTTTTCTGTCGAAATTTTAGTAGTGATAGTAATTTTAGGTAACTACTTTGAACTATGCATTGGACGGTCTGCATAGAAGGTGGTCTTCAAAGAGTTAACCATGCAGCTGCTGCGGTTGGAATTTTTATTTACTCTTTTGGAGGATATTCATCTGCTAATGTGCTTCACTTTAGATCAACTCAGGAACCTATAGATACTCATGTATTTAATACAGGTGACTAATTTCTACCTTTACAAATTCTTGAAAGTCCTAACTGAATGTTGACACTGTTAATTGATCTTGAAATTTTGTTTTGTTTATGACAAATCGAATACTTGTATAATTTTTTCATATGCTCAATGAGATCTACTTCCAAACTTAATTATATTTAGAATTTGAATTTTCTTCTTAAGGGAGATTCTTCATAACATTTTGAGGGCTCTTCATAGTGTATATATCAAACATTTCATCATTTCAAAACGTAAATTATTGCAAAATTTGTTGAAATATATGAGATAGTCTACTCAAAAGAAATTTTGAAAGGTAGCAATTGATTGTTTATGGAACTTCAATTAGAGTATGTAATATTTATGCAACATCGATGCTAACATTCATGTTTTTTTTTCAGTTAGTTTATCATGGAAAATGTTGTCTCCTCCCAACTCAGGGACTATGTTTATGCGAATGTGTCCCTTTCAAAGATATGGTCATACAGTGGTCAATTACAAGAATATAATCTATCTATGGGGAGGAAGGAACGACTCTAAATCTTGTAACAAACTATTTTCCTTTGACCCAGGTATTTTATCATTACATTTGTGTTGAGAATTTCAATTCTGTTACAATATTTGGTATTGCGAAATTATTTTATTTCAGGATCATTAGTTATGATTACAATAGTTTGTAATGTTATACACACAAGTTATATATTTAACATATATTAATTATATAATGCAGAAATATCACAATTATTAAAGACGTGAAGCAATCAATGAAGTTTAAACCACAAGGAAAAAAGAAGACAATAGAAATAAATACCCTGAGGCCTTTCAAATTATGTTATCGTAGAGCAAACGAAGTGAAAGATAAGAATGTAACATAAAAGTTATGCAGAAGGAAGGTAAACAACCTTCTTATTGTGTGTTACATTCTTACTTTTTACTTAGTTTGCTCTTTGATGACATAAATTGAAAGGCCTCAGATCATTTATTTCTATTGTTTTCCTTTTTCATTGTGTTTTAAACTTCTTGTATTGCATAATATATATTAATAATTATTATTAAGAGTGTTATTTTGAGGCAACAGATGACAATTGAGTTTAATTGTGATATTCCTTTTATTCTTTATAATGTGTAGCTGCAGTAGTCGTTCTTTAGTTGTTTTTACTTTGTTAGTAATCATTTTCAAATTCTGTTTAATGATGAATGGGGTACGAATTCTGGTGCACTCCGGATTTTTATAATTTTATTTATAAATTGTTAAACCTAATACTAATATTTATTCACTGTGATATTCAAACAGTGGCTTCTTATGCTTAGGCACTATAGAACTACACCAGTCTTATTTCTAGAAGATATTTCAAAATTTTACACTCAATATAATCCATTACTCTTTATACTTGTAGTAGTAAATTGTAGTTTATGAAAAATATACTTATACATTGTACAAAAGAGTTTCAATAAGGTTTTGTACAGAGAACGTTTGTATCTTGTACATTGCTGTACTTTTGCCCAAGATACCATACTACACGCTGGGGTATTTCCCTGAGCAATGATTTCTTTGTTCACTGTAGCTTATTCAGAGCCCACTTCAACAATGTTGTGCTAGTGAAAGGGTTTTTATATAAGATTTAACAACTTTATAGATATATTTTATTTCTGTACACTTGATTTCCATTTAAGTAATATTAAAACAGGAGTATTCCACTATTCTAGCTTTGACCTGTCAGTGTATTTAACGTATTATTTGTTTGTAATTAAAATTTTATTACAATTTAATATTTTAGAGACTAATTTTTGGTCTCGCCTAAAAACATATGGAACGATTCCTTCAGCACGGGATGGTCACTCGGCTTGTGTAATTGATGGAAAAATGTACATATTTGGTGGATTTGAAGATATGTTTGAAAAGTATTCCCAAGATCTGTATGCTTTGGACTTCAAGACAATGCAATGGACTTACATTGTTACTCAGGTAGTCTAAAAGAACAAGTTTCATTTTTCTGACATGTTATTTCTAGTATTATAAAACTTTTGATATTTTTATGCAGTGCTGTAAGTTTGACATTAATAAACTAGCAGATATATGGCTAGTTCCACTATCTTGATAACATATTCCTGATTTATCATTATTGAGTCTAAATTGGAGTTTCTATAATATATTTGCAGTGTATTTTGTTCCAAAATTTCCTAAACCATGTCCAGGTACCTCCTGAAATTGTGCCCTCATCTATTAAAAAAAATTAGATACATATAATATCAATGATGACTATGTTGGTATCATTTGGATTCATCATTTCATCTTTTCACCATTAAGTTTAATTTAGACTACAGATTTTACAACTATTTATTTCAGTATTTAAGTGCTTTATGTTTTGAATGAGGTTTTTGAGTATTTTTACTTTACTATAAGTAAAGTATAGTGATCGTGAAAAAATTCGATCTCCAGATTTTGACGGAATGTTTTGAGGTCCCAGAAGTCGTTTTATGAAGTTTTTTCGATGATGTCTGTGGGTGGGTGAGTGTGTTAGCATTGCTTGTTACCACGCTACGGTCCAGAATCTTTGATGGATCAAGTTGATATTTTACACAAAAATGGGCCTCATAGGGAAGAAGATCCCTATTGTTTGGGAAGAATTATGCATGATGGAAAAGTCACTTTTTTTTACCAAAAACCGTTTTTTAGAAAACATTTATTTCTCTTAAACTGAAAACCCTAGAGTTTTAAAATTTTGACATTATCTTTGAGGTTACAAACAGAACAAACGACAAATACATTCAGAATTTTAAAACAACAGGAAATATTTTTTTCAATAAAATGTAAAAATTTTGACTTATAATTCAATCTCAACCTGCAAGTATTCTTTAACGGGCTAAGTGTTATCTAGTTTTGTTTTGTCGCTTAAACTAAACTTTAAGGCTCCATCCTAATGAGGTCCTTTCGGGATGTGACACATCTTGTGCACGTCATCCCTCAAGGAGGATATAAGCCTTCTGTACGAGCTCAGGTTCTACTTAAATATAAAATTTACTCTGATCTTTTATAAAAAAAAAAAAATGAATTAACTATCTTACATCGTATACGTTTGTCCTAGTCGTTCGACCGGTTTCGTACTCTTTGAATATGGACAACGTCTGAAACAGGTCAATCGATTCTATAGTATGAGCATACAAAGAAAGGTTGTTAATGCATACCTTAGTGGTTGTAGTAGGTAACCATTTTATGTTGCAGTGGCTGTCCCACATGGGAACACACATAGGCCGAACATTGGGCCCTTTGTGATACCACAAAATGAAGATTGATTGTACATTGGGAGTCCTAAACTCATGTGTTGTTAGAATAGGGATCTTTAATGAGTACCTGACATCGTACAAACCCGGGACTGAAGGCTTAACGTCCTCTCCGAGGGACGACGTGCTCAGATTTCTTCACCTCCCACGTGAATAAATCGAGTGCCAGGTAGGTATCGAACCCTGGACCTACCAGTTCAGAGGTGAGTGTGTTAACCACAGAGTTAATCTGTCTCCCTAATTTATACTTAATTTAGATTATACTTACCTCTGTGGTACCAACAATGTGCAACCATGTAATATCATCTGGAAAAAAAAAACCAGGCTAATCCATGTAGAATGAACCCGGTGTGAAGTTGTTTTGAGGAAGTCAAAAAGATTCGGTTGACGGTTTTTTTTTTTGTCTAGTTAATGATCTCCCCACCCTATCCCTACTACTTCCACTACAAAAAAATCAGTAACTGATTGACCATGTGCCCATATTGAGAGGCACTTAGAGTCATTCAATACTCTTACTTCCACTAAATGTCTTCTGAAAGTAATTTTATTTACATTACTGTTTGATCGTGTGCAGAAAGATTTTTTGTGTACCAAGCTTAAAAAAAAGTATTTTTGGTGAAATATTCTTTATTTTAAGTAAGCAATTTATTTTAATCAAATAGGTATAGATTGTGAATATGTAGTATATTATTAAAGGATTTATTATGTTTTTAGGGTGATTGTCCGATCTACCGAGACTTCCACACAGGCACTGCTGTTGATACACGCATGTATATATTTGGAGGGAGGTCGGATGAATTTGGAGCGCACAATACCAATAGTGAAACATATCCAAATACTCTTCATTACCTAGACACTACCACAATGACATGGGTCAAACCTCAAGTCGTTGGGGATATTCCTTGTGGCAGACGATCTCATTCAACGTGTAAAACCTATTTCTTTCTTGTTTTCTTTATATTTTTTTCTCATGTTTTTCTTTACCTGTTTTATACATGAATAGCATTTTATTTGTAGAACATTCTGGAATACTACACTACAACAACTAAAATTGTTGAACATTTTGAGGATTGCTTAGTCAAAAACTTCACTCTGTCTTCCGACCTTTCGAAAACTTATATTTTCATTGTCAAGGCTACAAGGAAATACAGAATTTACAGAAATATACTGTTTATATATTATAAA
Organism: Hermatobates lingyangjiaoensis; assembly: GCA_026182355.1. Classification (NCBI taxonomy): domain Eukaryota; kingdom Metazoa; phylum Arthropoda; class Insecta; order Hemiptera; family Hermatobatidae; genus Hermatobates; species Hermatobates lingyangjiaoensis. Next base: position 401,389 of record JAPFBL010000304.1, read on the forward strand.
CAGTAACTAAAAAATGTCGATTAAAGCTGGAGTTGTTACTCCATAGTAACAACTATATAACCTGAGTTAGTTGAAACCTACCGTTGTAAACTCATACCGTTTTTAAACATGCCGTACACTAGGTGTAAAAAAATTTCGATTAAAGCTGGAGTTGTTACTTCATAGTAGGGTTAATAATGGAGTGATTAAGCGCCTCTAATAGCCTCTAACATTCAACTCCGACTTTCGGACTTCACGAGGCTACCCTGTTAATTTGCTATATGCAGGGACAAACGAAAGAGGAGCCTGACCACCTTCGTTTCCCATCCTTCCTAATCCCCAAATCCCCTCCTTTTATCTCAGCCTCAATCTAAGGTGTTATGCGATCCGTGCCGAAGGATGGACTATACAGGGGTTTCTGTATTATGAACGGAGGCTCAAGAGTACCAGGCGACCTCCTTGAGTAAATAGCCTTACTCCGGCGGACAAAATACCACCAATAGAGCTTCAGGGATTTTCCTCTGTAAGGAGAAGGAAGTCTGGAGACCATTCTCCGGAAGCGCAGAGGGTCCAAAAGCGCTAACTAGTGGGAACCTCCCACAAGTGCACCTAAGGACCCGAAGAAGACCATCCCGAAGAAGGAGAAAGGAAGTACTTTCTCCCGAAACATAAGGAGCTTGAATGGGCATTATCAATGATGGTTTGTGCAGATTCTGCAAAGAGGAAGAATCAGTTGCACCTACTGATAACTTGCAAGACAACTTTGCTGCAGAGAGGCAGGTGCTTCGGGACACTCAACAAACCATAGAAAAACTTTTACCGCTGGAACCAGCAAAAGTGCTGAGCTTCTTGGAGGCGTTGAAGCTAACTGCTGGAGTACTTTAGTACTGAAGAGGGGAAGTACAATAGTTTTTTTTTAAGACGCAGTGCTATAGTCACCCTGAAATAATAAAAATAAATAAATACTCCATAGTAACAACTATATAACCTCCTCAGATTATAGCCTGAGTTAGTTAAAACGTACCGTTGTTAACTTATACCGTTTTGTAAACATGCCTTGCACTAGGTATAAGGTATGTTTAATTATTATCATTTTCTATGTAGTAATCTGACATTTTTTAGTTATTGATCATAAAGTTATAGTTACATCATGTATTTCCTTGTAGCCTTAGCAATGAGAATATAAATTTTCAAAAATCGGACGACAGAGTGTACTCTAAATAAGACAGAGTTTTCAACACTAGATTTTGTGTTGAAACAATTACTTTGAATTTCTCAATTATAGCGACTGTCATATTTGGAGAGGTGCCAGGAGCCGTAACGGTTGAATACCATTAGGTCACTGGAGTAAAGCAACATTAGGTGTGTTTAGCACTTGGATGGGTGACATCATGTGCCTTTAGTTCTGGTAATGTGATCCGCTCATGGGAGCTTTGTCAAATATAAGCCACACTTTCTTATAAGGGTGGTTGTTGAGAAAAAAAAACCTATCCAATAACTTATTTCTGGAACTTATGGTTTCATTTTTGTTAGTTATTTTTGAATGTTTTCCACTATGAAGGAAACAATTGATTATTTCTTCTTGTTTATTCCAGTCGTACATGAAGGCCAGTTATATGTTTTTGGAGGTTACAATGGGACTGTAAATGTGCATTACAATGATTTGCACATGTTTTGCCCAAAGCTTGGTCAGTGGAAGTTGATCAAAGCTTGTGGGACTCCTCCTTCTGCCCGCCGAAGACAAGCTGCTGTAGTTCTCAATAACAAACTTTTCCTGTTCGGTGGCACAAGGTAATAGTTTAATAATAACCCATATAAATATTTAACATAACATAGTAATCAAGATTATTTTCTTGACCTACTATTCATATAATATAAGTTTTTGAGGCCTCAGTCCTGAAAAATCTTATATCATAACATAGTAACTTCATAGTAATAAAGGAAATGGCCATACTGTATTTAATGTTACTATTATAGTTGTAATTCATTTTTTAATCAATTGTAAAATGTAAGTAATAAACGAGTACCATAAGTGCCTGTAACTTTTGTTACGATCGACAAAATATCTAATGATATTTTTTTTATAAAAAAATATAATTTTAAGTCGATCCAATGAATATATTGAAATGTTTAGCATCGTTCCAGATTTTTTTGGTATGGGTAAATTATATTTTAACGTTTTTAAAAGTGTTTTTCCAACTAATAAATGACATTGTGTATTATAAGAAAGTTGTTTTTTTTTATTTGTACTTTTTTTCTAATTATAATTGCAATTTAACAATTTTATAACTCCTCAGTCCTTTATTTGAAAGAATTTTAAAAACCAACCATTCTATCAAGAATGAGGGTTTTTATAAATGCTTTAAGGTAAAAGACTGGAAAGTTATAAGATTACCTTAATGTAATATTTTAAATCGTTTCATGAATAAGAAATAATGATTTACAGTAAAAGAAAAAAAACTACAAAAATTGATTCAGTAATTTCTGTTTTCTAAATTACTGTAAGTACTTCAAAAATATAAAGTAAATTTAGAAAAAGCATAGTGTGAAAAAAAGTAGAAAAGAAAGAGTAGGTAGAAAAAGTTAAAATAGAAGTTTGATTTGAGTAATACTGATAATTTCCTTCGCGATTTGAGTTGAACTGTTTATCACTATGTTTAAAATATATTGGACATGTTTTAAAGAAAGACGCGTTTTCTTAGCTTTTATTTAAATAATATTTAATATTTTTACGATTTCCAGTCCATATTCGAGTTTTCCCAATGACATCCATATTCCAGTAAGCTTCGACGTCCGGCTTGCAGATCATGATGATGTATACATTCTGGACTTTAGTGAGTATTTCCAATTCCTTTTTATGTAATATATATATATATATATATATATGATCAAACCACAATAAGAAATGGGAAAACAAGACTAAGATCTTTCAACCGTAACAAGCGGTCAGTTAAGTAGAAAGGTCGTTAATGCAGAGGCTGCTGCACATTTTAATTCCATATATATATATATATATATATATATATTACATATAGTTCAATGTATACATATGTATTTGTCCATTTCGGATCGTATTTTCATCAAAAAAGTGTATATATATATATATATATATATCAATGATCAAACCACAATAAGAAATGGGAAAACAAGACTAAGATCTTTCAACCGTAACAAGCGGTCATCGTCAGAGTCAAAAACCCAACCTTTGTCTTGTTTTCCCATTTCTTATTGTGGTTTGATCATTGATTGTTATTTCACGTGTTTATGTGAAATCTTATTATATGTATTGATATAGCTTCTCGTCCACTGATATTTCAAATTCACACAGGGGGTTCTTGAGGTTTTTGATCATAAAACATACAACTCCTGATTATAAGGCGACGTTTCGCCAAAAATTGTTTGGCGTTTTCAAGGCTTGACTTAGAAGAAACACCATTTACCGGTCCATGCTTATGTCTGGTTGCATCATAACAGATACTGTTATAACAGATCTATGGTGATTTTTAAATTCTTTAAACATAACAATTAATGTGATGTTTTGACATTAACATGATTAAATCATTCAATAAGTTTTTCCATGTTACTAATAATAGCAGTATGGTAGTAGTAGTAGTAGGCAAATCTCAATTTATTCCTAGTTTAAGGGTTCGAAAGCACGTCTCTGTGACCTAAGCAATCATCCATATCGGCTATGCTATCCAGACACCTCTACTTGTGGGGAAAGTTGTAATTCCAGTTACACTCTGCCAATATTATATGTACTTAGTATTTTAAATCTTATATTTATAAAATGATGGTCGACGTTTTTACATGTTAGATATTAACTTGGTTTACCAGTTAAGCAGTGAACACAAAAAAAGTATAAAGATACTGTAATATTATTTGTAATAATTTTAGTTTGGTTTGATTAAAATTCGCTCCATGTGCTATTTATCTACTTACCAGTCATCATACCAGTTCATACAAATTTTTGAAAAGTTGTGTAAGTGCCTCCGTGTTTTCATTTCTTTTTCTTTCTATTATTCCTGGTTTGATTTTCTCCCTCTACTTTGCATCTATGATTATATATGTAATTAATTGTTCAAGCTAAAACATAAGTAGTTTGCGACAATTCAGATTACTATATTAATATTACCTCAAAAAATGGTTCCCACTTTAAGCAGTTATATTTCTGTTATTGACTATATACTTTTGAACTTTTTTTTTTTCTAACCACAATATGAAATGGGGAAAAAATGTCCCCACTCTTCTCAACCTCTCACCAGAAGTTTCTGCAGTTAGTGTTTCAGTTGGGTCTTTTACTCTGACAAAGACTGCTTCTTACGGTTGAAAGATCTTAGTCTTTTTTCCCCATTTGATTTTTTGGTTTGATCATTTTTAAATATAAAGTATGAAAATGAAATAATACCACATATAGTAAATGCTACATAACGGAGGATATTATGAAAAAGAATTTATTTCTTTAATATTATTTTTTTTATGTATATATTAACACGTATTATTAATAGGGTTACCTGTAGAACTGTTTACAAATCTTAATGTGTGAAAGTCATTTTTCAATTAGTATTATTTCAATTAGAATTAGTTCAATTATTCAAATTTCAATTAGAATTAGTTCAATTATTCAAATTTCAATTAGCATTATTTCAATTATTCAAATTTCAATTAGTATTATTTCAATTATTCAAATTTCAATTAGTATTATTTCAATTATTCAAATTTCAATTAGTATTATTTCAATTATTCAAATTTCAATTAGAATTAGTTCAATTATTCAAATTTCAATTAGAATTAGTTCAATTATTCAAATTTCAATTAGCATTATTTCAATTATTCAAATTTCGATTAGTATTAGTTCAATTATTCAAATTTCAGTTAGTATTATTTCAATTATTCAATTTTAAATTAGTATTAGTTCAATTATTCAAATTTCAGTTAGTATTAGTTCAATTATTCAAATTTCAGTTAGTATTATTTCAATTATTCAATTTTAAATTAGTATTAGTTCAATTATTCAAATTTCAGTTAGTATTATTTCAATTATTCAATTTTAAATTAGTATTAGTTCAATTATTCAAATTTCAGTTAGTATTATTTCAATTATTCAATTTTAAATTAGTATTAGTTCAATTATTCAAATTTCAGTTAGTATTAGTTCAATTATTCAAATTTCAGTTAGTATTATTTCAATTATTCAATTTTAAATTAGTATTAGTTCAATTATTCAAATTTCAGTTAGTATTATTTCAATTATTCAATTTTAAATTAGTATTAGTTCAATTATTCAAATTTCAGTTAGTATTATTTCAATTATTCAATTTTAAATTAGTATTAGTTCAATTATTCAAATTTAAATTAGTATTATTTCAATTATTCAAATTTAAATTAGTATTAGTTCGATTATTCAAATTTCAGTTTATATTTTCTTTATTCTCAGTAAGCTTTTTATACATGATTGACTAGAGTATTACTCAAAACACTAACAAGTACAAATAATTTTACGAATAAAATCGTCATTTAATATTATTAAAACCTTTATTTAAATAAATTAAGTTCATTCTCATAATCAAGCCTTCTGTTATTTAAATTAGGTCGTCTCAAGAAAAAAAAGTCATTAGACCAAACAACTTTATAAAAGAAAAAAAAAGTTAAAAAGCGTTCCCTGAGCACAATTGCTAAAGTTGTTCAGGAAATGTAACATATGCATTATCAGATTATCTCAAAAGTTACTTAGTTTCTACATGGTAATATTGCATATATTCAGGTAATTGGAAACAAGAAAGAACTTTGTATGCGTAGTTAATCTTTAATAATTATTTAATGCATACAATAGAGCTAAATTCTAATGTGTATTCATAATGATCCATATGGGATAATATTGATTGTAAAATAATTCTCTGATTTGTTAGGTCCTTCCTTGAAAACACTCTCACTGGTGGCAGTTATAAAGTACGAAATTCAACCCATCAACCTACCTGCAGAATTATTGTTAGTATGCAACATTATTATTAATTATTTGCTCTTAAAAAAATTATCCTCGAATTGCTTTCTATTAAAGTTTGAATAGTTTAGATGTCTTCAATTCATTAATTGTGTATAATTTTTACAGAATTCACCATAATAAATAAAATAAGAAAAAATGGCCTTATTTGTTGTTGCAATAAATCTTTGATTGTTTAGTCACGTTGGTATCACATTACGTATATAAGGGAAGATTTATCAAGAATCGGTCAGTTTCCAGGTCAAATGAAACTTTGCAAACATAGAATTGAGTCTGGAAAGCTGATCCATTCCTGATGAACAATATAATTCTACTTCATAGTACGGTCGATGCATTTACCAATGCTTTAATGGCATACTTTATTATGTGTTTGTGAACAATAATAAAAGCCTTTCTCTCGTAATAATAAGCATATCAAATTCTATTTTTCTCCAATTCATCAAGATGAGACTAAATTCTGTGTAATTTAGTCTTATCGCGTTAAATTGAGGGCTTTTCAACAATGTTTATAATCCTGGAATATCACTTTTAGTGTCTCTGCTGTGAGTAAAACTAGAGATTAAGTGTAGTATTACTTCCCAGAAGTGGTGTGAGGACGTAAAACCAAAAAAGTGAAGTGCTATCGAATGTGGACGTTATATTTACTGTTTTCTTCTATATTAAAGGCTTGGTGTACGATGCATTCTAACTACAAGAACAAGCGATCAATAAAAACTAATAATTTATTTGTGTAAAACGATCCAGAAAAAAAAGCATCCGAATTTGTAGCGAAACAATTAATGGGTTTTTCAAGAATGATAATGCATTTGCTCTCACTTCATTCCTTGTTTCGCGAATTTTCGCACAAAAAAAAATACTATAAACATTCCTTAAGCTCCATATTTGTCAGACCTATAGCACCTCATGTTTGTAATTATTGTCTAAAATAAAAAAAATCTTAAAAAAGTCCAACGTTTTACAAGCGTTGATTGTAGGTCACTGAAAGTGTTCTTGAGGGGCTTCGGTATTGTTAAAATAATTGTTAAATAGCTAATGATAACACTCATATAATTAAAGACAAATAAATAAAATTTATTTTAGAACACGGAGATCGAGTTTTTTACTTTACTATAACTAAAGTATAGTGATCGTGTTTTAATATAGCTTATTTATGATTTATTTTAATATATTGTAAATTAATCATAATAATTGTTATAAACTATTGGTTGCACTTGGCTTCGCTCGAATATATAAGTTTTACAACTTGAAATGTTAAATCAATCTGCTTTTACAGGCTGACTTGTTCTGTTTTAAGTAATATTGCTGGATCGTTCAGTTTTCGACAGATAATTGAAGTTTACTAGTTCCTCTGCCGTTCTTATCGTCCAGTCTGATAGCTCTATCTTAAAGAGTTTTTAAAGCTCCTTTACTATCATCACACTAGTAATTCTTTTATCTCATTTCTTTATGTTTAGAGTTTCGTTTTCTTTTATTTTATAAATCAAGAAGGCAGTATTCCTATAATTTTTCTTTTTTGAGTATTACTGCTTAAATGTCAAAATATTAACTTTTAAAACTTGGAAGACGACTTAAGGAATGTAAATTTGTGTCATTTCAATGAAATTGTTTCCAAATAATTTTTACTAAATGAATTTAAATTCAATTTTTTTAAGGGAAATCTCAAGAAGTTCTATAAGATTTTTCAATTAACATTTAATTCAGTTTCAAAGATTTTTTTTAATAATTTGAAGTAATGAAATAATTTTTTATTCAACACCTGGTAAGGAAAGAAAATACATTAAAACATTTATATAGTTGAGCATTCAACTAAATTAAAAAAAAATTAATACAACTCGAATAATAACTTTAAAACTAAAAAGTATGTTTATTTTTCATTGTAAGAAATGTGCTAATTAGTTTTATTCTTTAGGTGGGATCTGAAAATACGAGCCAAAAGAAGTTTGAAGAGTGAAAGCTAAAAATACTTGAGTAATATTTCCTGTTTTTCTTTTATTGTGTGTTGTTATGTCTAATTTTATCTCTCCCAATCCCATTATTATGTTTACTCATAATTATTTGAAGCAGTTTAGATCATAGGTCTATAAAAGACAGCTTTCTTCTGTAAATGTCATGTAAATAGCTTCTTTTTTAATTGTTCTTATATATCTTACTAAACTAACAACAAAAACTGCACTTAATTAAATTATTTCATAGATTCGAATGAAGAAAAATTCATATTTACTTATAATTATATAATTATAATTATAATTACTTATAATTATAATAGAAATTCATAAATTTATTACAATATTATTATTGATCTTTAATTTCAATATTTTGTCAGTAATTTCTACAATATGTGCAGTTATCAATCATAAATAAATGGATCATTTAAAAATAAGCAAGAGAAATTTAAGTAATATGTTGAAATTCTAGGAAAAAGATATTATTTGTACAATATTGTTATTTCAACCTGACCGGCTTAAACCTTTGATTTATTCAGATGGTGGTTCTATTCGACTTTTTTGTTGTTAATTTATTTATCGTCATTATGGGGAATAATAGCGTTTCTTTAGTACAAGCAAGACTGATTTACGTGGAACTATTCCTTCTTTTCTTCTCCAAAGCAATAATCACTGATTAAACCAAAGAACCATTGCCTTTGTTCTAATCATTAAACATGCTATATTTGAATTTTTAATTACATTACATCTAATTAAAGGTTTTTCAAATCATATTCGTTCTTTAAACAAATAAAATTTGCCTTTTTAATAAAATTAAATTCACCCATATAGAAATAAATCAAAGTCAACAACATCTAAATACATATATTTTATTTAGCGAAACATGAAAGAATCAAATATTTTATTATGAAGAGTTTTAATATCAGAGTCTTGTTTAAAAATAATTTCGAATTCATGTAAAAGAATATAAAAGTATATAGTTTGATGTATTCTATATTCTTTGAATCTACATAATGACACTATGTTATTTATGTATTACATTCATATATAACTCATGTACAAATAATTTATTAACGTTAATTAAATAGTAATTAATTACAAATAAACATATAATATTAAAGATTTAATTTATATTATTAATAAAATATTTGAATTCATATTAATACATTTTTATTTTATGTATTTCAAAAAAGTTATATTTGGATCTATTTCATTTCCAAACGAGTGAATTTAATTTAGAAAACGACGAATTTGACTTGCAAAAAGGCCTGTTTTACATGCAAAAGAGTCAATTTGAATTTCAAAGCCTGTATATGCCAGCATAATTGTGGAGAAGTTAATTGTGCTCTTACTTTTATTATCACTTCAAGCGTTAAATATGGAAAAAAATATATAATTTCCTACTTTATTGAAAGAAATATATTTTGGGTTCACAAGTTTGGATATAGAAAGCTATTTATACAGTCAAGGAGATACTTTAATACCAGACCATATTGTAATATCCTTGAATTTATGGGTAGTTAACATGTCAGTTGAGATCTTCAGAAAAATGTCCACAATTCAACTACTGAGTATTTTCTTTGGAAATTCCAAAAAAAAATGATTATATTACCCTTGAGACGGGTAATACAATAAATTAAATTTTAAACTTATTATTTCTCCAGTAGAATTAAACATTTTTATAGAATCTGTATTCATTAATTAAAACTTAAACATATTAGTTAATTTGTTTGTTTGTATCATAAATGTTTGAATTTGTGTGAACTAAATTTTTATCTCCGAGATGATAGTTGATCAACCTGTTATACCAGTGGTTTTACGGAGGCCTACATTTCTTATATCAGGTGTTTTGTTTTTTTTAAAAAAAATATTGTCTTTTTAATTTTATATTTAATAGGAATTTATTGGGGTTTTTTTTTTTCAATCAATAGGTTTATGAAATGTAACTGATTTTTAACTTTTCAACTTTTGTAAAAAGAAAAACAGATATTGTTAAAAGAATTTTTCTTTATTTAGGATAATCTTAAACTCTATTTTTCATGTAATATCACTCTTCTAAGAAGTATGTAACAACTGATATTGTGTCATATAACTCAGCAAGATAAACATTGCTTCAAAGGTTTAAGAATAATTTGTTTACTAACTGTGATAATGATTTATATTTGTGTATAGAGAAGTATAAGTTTGTTTTCAAGTAAGATATTTTATTTTATCAAAATAGAGCTATTTCACCTTTTTCTCAGTTTTACGCTCCCTCTACTGTTAGTATTATTAATCTGATAGTATGTCTTTATGGATGCGCAATGAGGTCAAATTGTCCTACTGTGCTACTCTAAAACACCATTACATTTTAAGGTCTTTAATGAACTTAATAATTATCTTTGTAGAAGTATTCCAACTTCTATTGGTATTAGGTATGATTTAATCTTTTAAAAGATTAAATCATACTAAAATCTTTTAAAAGTGAATGCCTCACACTGACATAAAATGAGTTCCGATGTTTCATTCTCATCCAAACAGATTCCGCACCCTATGAATGCTAAATATAAATATTTGAGAGGACAATGTACATTTAGGTATTCCACGTGTATTTTCAAATATTTCTTTTGTAGATTTATTATTTTCTTTACAAATTTAATCCCTTTCGGTATGAACCTTTTAGACTGAATTAGACATGGTTCCGTTCGCCTCCTACTCCAACAATCATCCCTTAATTGAAGACTTAAGACAGCTTTGGGGGTGTTGCACAGAATATTTATCTTACTTCCGTGAATACTTACACTTATTTAGCTTAATTTATTTTTTTTTTTTGTAAACCAAAATATTTAGGTGATTAGTAAATAGTATACAGTTAGAAATACTAGAAAGAATGAATACAGGGAGCGATGTAAGTAATGCCTCTTTTTTTAATGTAGCATAAAATGAAAGTAGTTTTGCCTATATTTTATTTTCTCAACAAAATTTAAGAAAAAAAAATAAAAATTGGAAACAATTTAGTGTTAGAATTTAGTCATTTATTTTAGTTATTCAAAACAGTCTCCTTCATGTTCGATACAATCCTGAACTCTACTAGCAACACTTTTTGACACGTTTCAACAGAAATTTTATGAAATTGCATTCTTCAATTCTGGAATTGTTGTCAGCTTAAGATTGTAAACTTGATGTTTCAATATAACCCACAAAAAAAGTCCGGTGGTGAAGGCGACAGACATTCAATTGGTCATTCGATGACCTCTACGTCCTATTCATCTACCTTCAAAATTTACCCCCCCAAAACTTCCTAAATAAAAAATTCTTAAATTAATACAAGAAAATAATAAAATTAAAATAGTTTACTTCTGCCGCACTCTATATATTTATTAAAAGATTGAAATTTGTTTCAACTAGTTTATGGGAATGTTACAGACAAATTTATAACCCAACAAATATTTATTCAAAAAATAAACATAACAATAACAATTTTTATTTACTTCACATTTATAAAGCCATACAAGGAAAGACTTCATTTACACAGTATTATTTCTCTAGGTTGAAATTTTAAATTCATTAACTAAATATAAATTATGTTAAAAAAAATAATAAATATATAACAATCATATTGTTTTGTTTTCAAGTATCATGCTATCTATATCCTCCTTATATTGTTAACTTTAATTTTTTTTTAACTAATAGGATAGTATGGGAAAATTTTATCCTACACTTATAGCAATTGTAAGCTTTAATTCATACCATAAATTTCGAATTTTATTTAAGAAATTTTACTTGATAAATATATAATCAATAAAACTGTTCTCTGAAAGTATATCCACAAATGAAATTTAAACTTTATGTGCAAAAAATACCTTCAACTTCTATTAGAAGTCACATTATCCTGAAAGATGATAATTACAAAGTCAGGCTTAGATTTTTCCCAATTTTTTTTAGAATTTCACATGATTTTATGCATGCTGAATAATACTTCACATATCAATTGTAATATGTGTATATATATATATAATAAAAATTCGATTAAAAACAGTAACTGGACCCACATCATTAATCATTCATTGAAAACCTAGATATCTTTATCCAATTACTACGTCATTTATTATAAGTTAAACCACCATTACTAATAATAATAGGCTGTTTAAGTTATGTACTTACTACCCAGGTACTTCATTATAACAATTTGATTTTCCTTGATCCCGATTACAGTTTGCTTTGTTCCTTCGAAAGGAATTTAACTATGTGAGGCGCTACCCGTTCAGAATAATTAATATGAACATCGTGGTCACCTTCAACAGTATGAACTGACATTTCGATGGTTTCAAATAATGAAGAAATCAAAGCTTCCGGGTAACTCTCACCCAGGGAAGGTTTTTGTTTGAAAATGGTATTTTTAGCTATAATAAGTAAAACAGGACATTTAATGTTGGATATAAAAGCAAATATCTGCTCAACTGTAAAGAGAGGAACTACAGTCTGTTTAAGACGCTGATCCGAAGAAAAACTAAGACCATCAACAGTTTTGGTTACTCCTCTTTTCATCAATATCTTAGCCGATTCTTCGGTTAACTGAGAACTTCTGTTGGTTAATAATTTGTGAAGAACTTCTTCTTCTGTATAGGAAGGTATTTCAGTTTTCTTATTCAAATATGCTATCATGCGATCGAATCGTGTTCTCATGTGATTCATGGAATTGGGAGCGGATATTGGTCGACCTAAGAAACCGTCTATCAAAACCAGTTTTTTAACATACTCAGGAAAAATAGACGTATACAATATACTTATTTGAGCCCCTAAGCTATGTCCTATTAAAATAAAATTTTTCAATTGTAAATGCTCAGTCACAATTCTCACAGCAAATACAAAATCAAATAATAAAAGCGGCAGACCAGGAGGAAAATGGGATGATCTACCATGACAAGGTAAGTCTAAACAAATGAAATAAAATCCTCTGGGAAGTCTAGGGACCAAGCGGTCAAAACTACCACAATTATCTTGAATTCCATGTAGACATATGACGGGCTCCAGTTGTTCATTACCCCAAACTTTTCCTAAAAAAAAAAAAAAAAAAATTAGACAAGAACATAATCAAATCAAATACATTCTGAGGTAAAATGGATGAACAAACAAAAGTCTTCATACAAATGAAGTTTTATTCAACAGCAACAACGCGTTTTAAACACTTTGTGTTCATCATCAGGAGGACACCAAGGATGTGGTACTGACGGGTTGGTCCAGTGAAAAAAAAACTGTTTTTTCCTGATGATGAACACAAAGTGTTCGAAACGCATTGTTGCTGTTGAATAAAACTTCATCTATGTGGAGACCTATGTTTATTTATCCAATTTACCTCAGAATGAATAAATACCACACAATTACGGATTGCACAACTAATGATTTAAATCAAATAGTAGCAAATGAGATTTCCTTTCATAAGACAATTTGATATCTGTCCTACCTGCAATGATTCCCCATGGTACAGGAATAGCAATTTCCTTTTCCTTCATTGTTGTCATTCACAGAAAACCAACTATAATCATATTACAACATTCACAATTAATTACAATAACTGGTTGTATAGTTTAGAGCTCCAAAACCTATCAAAATACGCAGACCAAGAAGTAAATTAATCGAAACTTAAGTATTAGACAAACAAAGTGTCATCGGGTAGACTGATAAGGATAAGAGTCATTAGTGTGTTTCAAACAAGCATGACCCTTAAAATATTCCAAAAAGACACAATTGCAAAGTAGATTGAACGTAAACCTAAATAAATGAATTGATAATGCAAAGAAGAAATAAAACTGGATAACATAAGAAAAAATATTTAAAACAACAAACAGTTGCTAATGATAAATTTCATTAACAGAGCCCAGGGGACACACAAAATTAACACCGGTAAAGATTAGTCTTAAAATTAAAATATTATTTTCAGCTTTTCTAAAATAATATACTCGAATGGAATGATTTGATATGTTATTTCAAATGGTAGCTGTAATAGGGACAATTTGTTCCGGGTATTGGCAACAACTAGTGAAATGTTTTGAACATGGGGTTCATCGTATGAATGTGCTTGAAATTTTGTTAGCAAATTTATGTGGGTCCCAATAAACTTTAGCTTATAGTTCGAATTAGCATATCCCAGTGAAATATGGGTAACGTATCCTCATCTAGTCAACCAAGTCCAGCAGATATTCTGAATGCCGGGCAACCACATTCACCGGATAAATCCAATAACCTGATTGAAGTAGGTGAAAATCCAGGTTCAATGGAAGATTTACATAAGAAATGTAAAGGTAGGAATATATTTCTACTGATATTGTTGAAGTATAAATCTGGGCTCCTAAAACTATATTCATTTCCTTGATGTAGTTAGAACAAAGTTTGTATGATTTATAAGCAACACAGATTCACTAATTTATATTTTTTTTCTTTTTAGGTATAGCTGTTGTATTTTCTTAATTTCTCATTATTTAGGTGTCTCTTCTAGAATATTATATTTCATTTCAACTAATTTTAAAAGCAATAATTATAGCACGTGTCCCATGCTGTTGCGTTATTAAAATAATGGGAATTCGAAATTCATTAAAAAACAGCCGAAGACTTAATGAAATATGGTTATTTCCAATATTCAACTCCGTAGACTTTCTATTTTGATAAGTTTTTTTTATGGTTGAAATGGCGCTAATTTTTTCATTTGTTTTTATGTTTTATTTACTTTAGCTTACCAGGAATCAATCAATTGATCTTAGAATCATTTTATCTCAAACTTGTTTACTTGTTATGGTGTAGAACTAGTTTTTGATTGTATTCTCCATTGATTTGTTGTTTTATTTTTAGAACTATTCCCTATAAATTTTGAAGGAGCCAAAATAGCAGTGCAGAAAAGCCTCAGTAATTATTTTCAAGTATCACATACAATAAATATTAGTTCTGTCACTCCCTCTGGTTATAGACTAGGAGCTACATTTGTTGGTATGAATCAATTCGGTCCAGGAGAGTTTTATCCAGTTCTAATCGGTGATATGGATCCATCTGGTAATTTGAATGCAAATCTGTACCACAAATTTAGTGAATCAGTCCTGACTAAATTTCAGGCTCAGGTAAGCTTCTTTTCTTTTATTCGGAATTTAAAAGCTACCAAAGATCTAACTTCCTGTACTTTTCAGATTCAAAATAGTAAATTCATGGCAGCAAATTTAATTACTGATTACCATGGTTCTAATTATACTGCATCTTTAACGTTTTCCAATGTCAATATTTTACAGGATTCAGGTAAATTTATGTTTACTTATAATTGTAGTTAACATTTTGGTACTTCAGGATGTAGTGTCAGATTGTATTAACAATCACTAATTATGTGTGTGCTTCTAAAAAAAGCATAATTCTAGGAGAGAACTTCAAGAGTAATTGAATTATAATATATACATAAATGTTAATGATACATAAAACTTGTTAAATGAATAAAACAAATGAATAAATAAAATAAAAATGTTAATCAGGAAGTGGTCTGTTTTACTGATAAACATTGTTCTTCCATACAATATTTATAGTTATTGAGATCTACATAGCTGTATGGATTAACTGCATAATATATAGTAATGATTCAATTCTTTTAATTAATACCAGTAATTACAAATAAGTACAAATTCTGTATCCCTATTTAGAAATGAAGCATGTAATAACAATATGTATAATTATTCTTGACCTTTAAAAAGTGGTTTGATAACAAATTGATACAGTTGGTATTTTGTAAATTCGCTTTAGTAAAACTCTTTTCTCAAGTGTGAGGTATCAGAGCTTCCAAGTATGATGGATTAATTTTAATATTAACAACATTTCGATTTGTATATATTTTCCAAGAAAAGCTATATGAGTTCTTTTATACTTTGTTGTAAAAATCTATTATTATCTGGATAATTTGTCAGTCTTTAGGGAAAAAATATACTAATTCATATTGGACGGTATAAATTAAGTTATTCTCTACAATTCGTGGTGTAGTCGTTAGTAGTTCATACATCAATTTTCGCTTTAGTATGAAATACAATTGCATAGAATAATAAATGCTTAGAGTTCTAGATAAAAGTTTCATATGATTCTCTAAATTTTCTCTACTGATATTATAAGTCAATTGACTTATAATATATGCAATATAGTTTCAATTACACTTTTTTCAGGTATATTGGTTGCCCATTATCTTCAAAATGTTACCAAAAGAGTTGCATTGGGAGCTGAATTTGCTTATCAGAGGAGCCATCAAATTCCTGGAGGTCAAGTAGCCATGGTTACCATTGCTGGGAGATACACAGGTGGGTGCTTTAATATGTATCTTTCAGTATACGAAGTTTGACGGGAATTTTCAAACTAGAAAATTACTTCATTACTTGTGAATCTGTTATAGTGTATATTTACTATAAATATTATATTTATTTTAAATTTTTGTATTTACTTTAATATAAAAACTAACAACGCGTTTCGAACACCTAGTGTTCTTCAGGTTTACATCTAAAAAAAAAAAATGCATATTTGCGAGCTTTAAAAACATCAGAGTGAATTATTTGAAATTGAATACAATATATGAATGTTGAATTCCACTGTTGAGGTTTTTAACAAGGGAGTTAGTATGAAAAATGACTTAATTAATCCTGAACCTTAAGAAAACATGAACCGATTTGTAAGAAACAAAGATTTGTTGTAATTCCCCTAATATTGCTAGAAATTACACTGAACAAAACATTTACAGTGGTTGATACGACTGTTTATTGCTCAAACTATCAAGCTTTGTAAGTTTTTGTTATAATATGTGTATGTTATAATATAGATAGCTATCTATCTCGACGACACATATTTTACTGTTTTTCACTTTTTCGAGGTACGGTCCAGTGCAGGCATGGGGGGAACCTCTGCGGTCTGTTGAGAAAAATGTTTCAAAATATAAAGAATTACAATTCTGGTAATAAAGACAAAAAAAATTCTGGTATTTAGGAAGAAGACTATTCATCAATCATTACTTGAAAAGTTTAAGCTTTTTAGAACATCATTTTCTTGAGTTAACAAAAGTAATAAACGAAGGCAATTGAGGACACTGCTGAATCTTTTGAAAGATGCAAAACGGTTTTAGATGCACTGATCGAGTAATATAATGATGGATTCAAGGATTTTACAATGTAACTTATATTAGAATTCACTTATCCATTGGTTTGTGGCCTTTGGAGGAAGTGGATGGTGCTAAAATGGCCTTTACTCCACGAAAGGTTCCCCGCCCCTGATTCAGTGTGACATAATGCTCAAAGCAGCTTTGACGTCTCGTCTATATTTTTAAATATCTTCAAATCTATTATCTATGAAATCTATTAGTACGTTAGTATTTTAGATTGTGAAATCCCGAAATCAAAAATACTAAGGCAATGATGTATATTCATATAAATAATGCAATTCTCTTTTTTTTTTTCATGTTGCCCTAGTTAATTCGTTTATAACGTAGCCCTGAAGATATTTACAAACTAGACGAAACATAGGTCTAAGATGTTTTGAGGATTATTATACACTATATTAAATCTCTAGAATACTGTATACTGTATATAAACCATAGCTTGGATTTACTTTTTGTATAATTTTTTTTAAATTTTTGAAAGACTTTCCTTGTCTGTTTATTAAAACTGTGTAAAACTTTAGCTATGTTATTATTAGACTTATTTCAAGTGATTCTTCACTTATCAACAGGATATGAATGGTGTGTTTGAATTCTGGATATATTATTTTAAAGAATATTTATTTGTAAGGGAAATTATTATTAATTATTAATGGAAGTAATACCAGAAAAAAAAAACAGAAGTAAGTATTCATATTTCCAGTATAAGTCAATCCGTTTAACCATGTAGATGAAGAGGCTAACTACCCTATTCCTAAACTATGCTTACCTGATATACAAAAATGAACAAGTAAACCTTTAACTACCAACCTGCCATTTTTCAAATATAAATATCAAGATTCCCCTACACACTGACCATTTATCTTCTGATGTTAAGTAAAATATCTCTTGAAGCATGCCAACCAAATACGTAGCTACTACTGTTTACATTGTTTTAACGAAGAAACTAGGAAAGACTTTCGAAAATTGGAAAAATTATGCAAGAAGAAAAACGTAAGCTAAATACGGCGTGTTGTTTCACAGCAGCTTCTTTAAAAGAAGAACTGCTACCAGCTTTTACTAACATGTATATATATGAATTAAACAACCACAAGAAACAAATATATATTAGATACAATGCTCTAAGGCCTTTCGTTACAACATCATCAGAGAGCTAAATGAACTAAACAAAAAATATAATAACGTTATTATATTTTTTGTTTAGTTCATTTAGCTCTCTGATGATATTGTAACGAAAGTCCTTAGAGCATTGTATATAATTTATATTTGTTTATTGTGGTTGTTTGATTCATATATTGTATCAAGAGTTATGTTGATTATTAATTTTTATGTATATATATATATAACAAATTCAATAATATATCAACCGTTGGATAGAATAGGTGTATATTCTATCCAATACACATATTCTATCCATCGGTTGATATATTATTGAATTTGTTATATTATTGGGTTTATATAAATACAACTATGGGTTTTTATGAGGAGATGTTTATGTATGATTTCTTGTCATCCTTTGTTTGTAGGCCTATGAAAAAGGTTTTAAATAAAACCGAAACATCGGCATTGAGAGTTTGATTTTGATCCTGGAAAATTGACCGAATCCCGATTACATTAGACACCTATATATATATATATAATGAAAGGTCCGTGTGGACAATAAACACTTTAACACATAGAAAAGAACACAGAAAGACACTACAGAACTCACATTATGTGAGTTCTGTAGTGTCTTTCTGTGTTCTTTTCTATGTGTTAAAGTGTATATATATATATATATATATAGAGTATCAGATCAGCGCCCATACCACAGTTAGTAATGACAGAAAAGACTAAGATCTTTCAGCCGTAGCAAGCGGTCTTAGTCAGAGTCAAATCCGAACTGAAACCAAAGGTGTAGAAACCTCATGTCTACTTTAAGAATCTACATTAAGTGGAAAATGTCATGTCTCACTTAAAACATCTAGAGTCATGGCCAAATCTTTTCATTTTTAACATGAAAAAATCTTATTGTTTTATTGCTTCGGAGTTATCCTGCGGGGTTCTTACAACTTGACTTGTGAAGTATTCCACTTTTGTTTTTACTGGTAATAATGTTGGTGCTAATTTAGCAACATCTACCCTCATGTATGTAATCCGTATGGTAAATGTACGTAAATGCTTTATTGTAAATAATGCTTTATTGTAAATGAATAATTTAGCGAAAAAACGATGTACATATCATTGAAAAAACAAATGGATGTTTCAATAACAAAACATCTATTGTGTATTATATGAAAATTATTATTTTTTCTTAAAATGAGTATGTAAGATTTATGTATTTCATTTTTTTGTAGCTACAGGTTTTTTCCTCTTTTAAGACAGTTTTAGGCAAAACACGACCACAATTTAGATTTCTTTATTTAATATTTAATGAGCGCTGCAGATTCAACAATAAATTATTATTAATTCTTTATTACTTATTTGAAACGTGCTTTCAAAGTATTTATTATTTATAATAGTTTTAAAGGTCATATTTTATATTTGTTTCATTTGAATAAATTTGAATAATTATGGAGGCATAACTGTGAGGTATAAATATACATACAGTAAATAATTAGTTGATTCTAATTAAACAAGTCATATTGGATGAGGTATATCATCTCTGTAATCGGTGATTCTTCTTTAAATAAAATCAAGATCCTGCTTATGTCCTGTTTTTTCAAGTTTTAAAAAGTATCTTAAAATTCGTTAAACCCATGCCACGATGACGTCCTGGTAGACGCACACTACACCCGAAATGTTTGGAACTAGTTACAACAGTCTAAAATTAGATCCTGTAATTTTAATTCCATGAAAATATATATTTTTTAGGGCATTTTGGAATTTTTAAAGTTAACGGATTATCAACGGTCAAGAGGGGGAGGGGGCGGCAAAAATAGTTGCTATGCCTCTGTTCTAGGAAGTGCTTTCCTAGAAAGTACTTCCCAGGAGGCTTTTCAAAAATGGAAGAAACGTCCATTTCCAAAAAAGGAAAAAGAACAGCGCTTAAAATGATTCACGATGAGTAATAAAGATGTTTCTGCAAAGGTTCAGTTTCTTTTTTTCTAAAAGCACCTACGGTCCTATTATTTTTAATGGCTAAGCAATTGTCCTTAGACGGCTACCATTATAGAAGACTGTATATCCTACAATAGTGCCGAAACATATGTTTTTTTTTAATTATGCAGTGAAAACTATACTATACATAATTGATGAACCTTTTTGTGTGATTTCAGGCCCCGATTACTGCGTTTCGGGTACTTTAGGGGCTGTGGGTATGCATTTGTGTTACTATCAGAAAGCTAGTGAACAGTTACAAATGGGAGTGGAATGGGAAACTAACCTGAGAATGCAGGAGTCTGTAGCCAGTATTGGATATCAAATCGATCTTCCTAAAGCTGACCTTGTTTTTAAAGGTAAATTTCATAATGATAAACTAATTTATTTTTTTTTAACTAGTGTTAATTCAATTAATTTAAGCTTAGATTGTAATGAAAATTGTTATACTTGATTTGTTTGTGATTAAATAGATATTGCCGTAAGTGAAAGCACCGTGTCTTAAAATAAACTTGTTTGTAAATATTTGTAACCTATTAAAAACAGATTTCTAATTCTTCCGTAATTTCCTAAGACACATAAATATTCATTATATAGTATCCATTCAATTCCATTCTGCAAAAAGATATTTATTCTTACTTTGAAATTTATTTTACATTATTAATGTTAAATGTTCCAAGTCTAAACCTCTGTAGATATGTATTCACCTGTTTGTCACTACTCAAAAAATGTTATATTGTACTTTGTTTTTATTTTTTTTAAAACAAATTATATTTAAACTATACCTTATAATTGCTACTACATATATTTAAATAAATGATCAAACCACAATAAGAAATGGGAAAACAAGACTATCTTAGTCTTGTTTTCCCATTTCTTATTGTGGTTTGATCATTGATTGTTATTTCACGTGTTTATGTGAAAGCTTTATATATTTAAATAAATAAGAGGTGTACACTGTCTTTCTCTTAGTATTATATATAAATGCAAAAAAAAATAGCAATTAAACACGTGATGCTATCAATGAAGTCTAAAACAAGGTAAAGGAAAAGCAAAAGAAACAAATGCCCTGAGGCCTTTCACTTTATGTCATCAGAACATTTATTTCTTTTGTTTTACTTTTCCCTTGTGGTTTCGAACTTCATATATATATATAAGATTTCACAATAAACGCATGAAATAAAAATCAACGTCCAATCCACAGTAAGAAATGGGAAAAAAGATCTTAAGTCTTTTTTTCTAATTTCTTACTATGGTTTGGACGTTTATATATGTATATATAAATAATTCACAAAGGAAAGAGAAAAACAGATAAGAACACACACAAAAATGACTCACAACGATATTTCGACATTCGTCGTCATCGGGCAGAAGCAGTCTCTTTGAGTAGCTGAAGCCAACTGAGCTTCAGCTCATATATATTATTGAAAATGACACCAAACATAGCTGACACCTGTTTATTAACAAGTTTCTCAATTTTTTTAAATAACACTCTCATTATTTCGTCTACACAATAAAGTACATCTATAGTCAACATGTCTCGAATGATCAACATTCATCATGAGGATGTGAATAACTTCTTGGGTGGATTTTCTAGTTTATTATATATACATAAAATGAAGGCAGTAGGGGTTGTTTTTCTTCAAGATTAAGATAAGCTGGTCGTTAATACTGTGGGGTGAGTGGCCTCTCGGCCTGAGTTACTAGCTGCAAGGGTTTCTGGATGCCCTTGATGTGAATTAAAGAGCCTCAAAATACGGCTACTCTTTGCGACTTGAATATTTAGGAGTGGCTTCAGTTTTTGGGTTAATATAGCCTCTAAATTCTCAGTTTAGATGGTTACTCTCTTTTTTTTATTAATTTAGTATTTGTAACCAGCATCTCTCGGGTTAATTTAACTAATGCTTATCTTGCATATGTTTTTTGGGTGCTCCTGCCATTAAGTGCATGGTGAGCCTTCTTGATAGGGAAGTGGTAGTCACACCAATGTACGAATGTTTTTGGGTTTCACAGTCCCCATTAGTACATGTATACTCGTACACTAGATTTCTTTCCTTTAAAGGTTAGCTTTTGTCTTGGTTGTTATTTTTAATAAACAGAGTACTCATAGGTGGGCTTTTGTAGTACGACCAGTGTTACTTTTTCATTGAGGGTTTTGCAGCTGACATTATTTCTTACAATTTCTTTTAATATTCTTTCATCAACTTGTGTTGCTCTGAATACAGGTTTTTATAATAAACTTTATGTACTATTGTTTGTCTCTCTTCATTTGCTTCTCTCTTCTTACATGAAGGTATTCTCTCAAAAATCGATCAAAATGATCATTTGAATAGCCGTTATTAACAATCGCTTGCTTGGTTATATTAATGTCTCTGTTGAATATTTCCCAATTTGATGCGATCTTGTATGTTCTATGAATTAAGGCTTTAATTGCTTCATCCTTGTAGCAATGAAGGCATTCGCTACGGACATTTAGGTAGAAGGTTGTATTTGATTCTTTCTTGAATACTGATGTATGAATTTCGTCATTTAACACGCTAATACTGACATCAAGAAAGTTACATTTTGTTGTCTATTGCTTTTTCTATTATGAATTTCAGGCATGATTCTTCCTCAAATGCATTTTTCAGTGCGTCCATTTGGTTTGCATTCCTTGTTATAACAAAACAGTCGTCAACATATCGGCAGTATATGATCCTGTGAGGTGAGTGGCCTCTCGGCCTGAGTTACTACCTGCAAGGGTTTCTGGATGTCCTTGATGTGAATTAAAGAACCTCAAAATACGGCTACTGTTTACCAACAAAATTTTGAATAATTGTTATTGATATGTTACATTTATATCATGTTATTGATATGTCAACTCTCTTGTTCAATACATTATTTTCAAGGTGACACATGTAATAGTTGGCAAAGGCCACGTCAAGAGGTGAGCCCATAGCGACGCCATCAATTTGTACATACATTGATCCATCTATGTGGCTAAATGGGTTTTCCATTGTACATGCTTGCAGTAATTTATTTAACTGGTCTCTTTTAATTGCTGGTGGTGGTATAGACGTAGTTGCATATTATTTCAATAGTCTCCTTAACTGTAACATTGGTGAACAACGACTCTACGTCTACTGACCCTATATTTCCTTCCGGTTTGATTTCTAGTTTGAGCATATATTTTGCTGGTATATAGGCTGATATTATTTTGTTGAGTTCTTTGGCTAACTGGTGTGTGTCAAGGAAGGACTGCTACCAATATTTACAAATATCAAAACTTCAGAGTACCAGTGTAACCTAACCTAACCTACTTAGGTTTTCTATATTAAAGGAATGATCACTGGAAATTGTTGATTCTTTTTGAATTTTCCTGTATTTCGTTACTCTCATATTAGTTATGTTCTAGCATAGTCAGACTATGTAGTATTTATCTGCTCTTAATTAACTGCATTATTGAAGGGATGCCATATATTTATACTTAGTATAAAAACTTTATTTTTTTTTTTACAGGTATGGTAGACTCTAATTGGAATGTGGGAGCAACTCTTGAAAAGAAACTAACTCCCATGCCATTTGCCTTTACTTTAAGTGGAATGTTGAATCATCAGAAAAACCAATTTAGATTGGGTTTAGGATTCATCATAGGCTAACGAAATTAATCTCTGTAACAATAGTATTCAATTAGAATTCTGTTTCAATTACATCCCTTGTTTGTTTTCTCATTGTTTATTTTTTTTTTTTAAACAAACAGTAAATGAAGTGCAATATACCACTGATGCAAAAACCAATGCATCGTTCCAGTGTTCTGCATAAACTGACTGAAGTTTAAGCGTACAATTTACTGTAGAATAAATAGTTATTTTGTAATCCCTTCTTTTTTACTCTATACTTTGTATTTTCTAATTGATTCACAACTTTACGATGGTTTGTTATAAAACCGTGTAAGTTAATTTGATTTCTTTTCCATCATACCTATTGACCTAAAAAATGAACTATTCCAAAAAAAATTTTGAACAATTGTTATTGATATGTTACATATAACTTTTGACTTCTTTCTCAATAGTTACATTTTTTTCTTAATTGAGAGTTGTTGTATATTTTGTAAATAACTTCTGTTTACTAAATATTGTTGAAACAGTTTACAGGTTGTTTAAATAGGTGACTTGTACATAATATATTTATTCATTATGAAAGTTAATTAATTGAACCTTCCTAATTTTGCTTTTGTTGGATCTTTAGTATGATTAGAGGAAAATATTTTTTTAATAAAACTTAAATTTTAAACTTTTTTCAAATTTAGATGATGAAATCATGATTTTACCTGAATTGTTTTAATATTTCAGCTTTCATAATTAGTGCTATATGAAGTGCCATCATATTTCCTAGAATCGATTCTTAAGCTACTAAAATATCAACATTATATTGATATTATGATTTTGATTACATTTGTGGGTGTAATTGATTATATAATGTTATGAATTTTAAAGATTTTATGTAGCATCTGATGATTTGTACAAGAAATACGAGGTGTGTAATTAAAGTAGTGAGACTGATTTTTTTTAAATTTTCTATTCAAATATAATTACAATGTGATATTGTCACCTTCAAAATAGTTCCCTTTGGAAGCCACACAGCGCTGGAGACGGTCCTTCCAATCATTGTAGCATTGCTGGAACTCGGATTCTGGAATGGCCTTCAGCTGGTCGGTTACAGCAGTTTGTATGTTTTGTAGTGTCCCGAAATGAGTTCCCTTGAGGTGATTTTTCAATCTCGGGAAGAGGAAAAAGTCACAAGGACTCAAGTCTGGTGAATAAGGAGGCTGAGGAGCAACAGGAATGTTTTTACTGGCCAAAAACTCGTTTTCTTTTCGGAATTTTCGGAACCATTTTCGCACAAATTTTTCTCATCTCCAATTCATTGGTCAAAATGTGATGAACGGAGGTGTGATTCAAATTCAACTGTTCCCCGATCATTCTGACTGTCAAGCGTCGATCTGAACGCACAAGGTTCCGTACTCTGTTGACATTTTCATCGGTGTTTGCACTTGAAGGCATTCCGCTTCGTGGTTCATCTTCAATCGACTCTCTTCCTTCTGAAAATTCCTTAAACCACCGAAAAACCTGTGCCCTTGATAAAACACGTTCTCCATAGGCCGGTTTCGGTTGCATTATGTCCAAGTCTGAAGCAAAATTTGATTGCACACCGCTGCTCAACTTTGAGGTCACTCATTTTTAAAACGCTCAAGAAAAAACCATTTCACGAAAACCAACGCTACGGACAAACAAATGACTGTGGCGAGTTCAGATTCATACTGAAGGCGCATCACACGTGCACCTGACGCTACTCAAGGCCACGCGTCTCCAGCGTTGCCAGATCGAAAGCGACGTTGTCAGTCTCACTACTTTATTTATACACCTCGTATAAGTGTTGTTTTGTATAAGAAAGATTATAAAAAAATGACGCATTAATGTATTTTAATGTACTTCAAATATCAAGTTACTAGAATTTTTATTGTTTGAAAATAAAATGGGGGTCATTAGTCTTTTCTTTTAGTGATTCTTACTAAAGTCTTGAAAAAAAAAATGTATTCATAAAGGTATTAGTATTGCTTGGTTAACCTTCTTTGTAGACGGATGCAAGGAAATTGAAAATAAACATTAAAAAAAAATTAGCCCAACAAAACCTTCCAGTTAAGTAATTTTGTTGCAATACATATATAAAAATAGACTCTGTAGTAATTTAGAAGTGGGACTAAGATTTTTCTACCAAATTAACTAGTCCTCAACAGAGTCATACGTAACTGTTCAAATTATTATAGAGAACCAGTTATTTTAGCCGAAAGGGCTTACTGGAATTTGATTTTATTTCATGTGTTTCTGCTTTATGTTTCACTGTTGAAAGGGCAGGATTTCGAAACAGGTATTTGGAGTCAACAAGTCTGTATTAGTAACATGAACACTGGGGAATACTGGTGATGCCAGAAGCAAGCCTCGGCTGCAGGTCTTTTATGCCTTATTGATATCTGCCTGAATCTTTCCAGTTGTTTCAGAGCATTTCCTTCTGCCTATTGTTTTGTCCATTTCTTCATATCTTGCTCCATCTGGATATTGAAAGTGAACCTTGTAATATATATGTATGTATATGGTTGAAATTTGCAGCAGCTTCTGCACTCACTAGCTTTGCGCTGGTGGCCTCGATCCTTCTGGCGATTCTTCTTTCCTCTGGCTGCAGTTGCCATAACATCTGTTCTAGAGACATCGTTGATATTCAAACTATTTTCCGAGCTTTCGACCATAGAAACGTTGGTCATCATCATCAAGTAGAGCATGCCTTGTAGTCAAGAGCTTAAATAGCTATCTGAGTGGATCTTGCTCCTGGTGGTCTAAAGTTCTGACTTTTTCGGACCAATCAGAGCACTGGGTTAAGGTTGCTATTCTTATTGGACCTCATGCTTGGCTCCAGGCTCCTGCTCGTCGATATTACGAACATGTCCTTAACCTGGTGGTTTATAGAGGGGTTCCTTTCCTTTATGTACAGGGTTTCCAATATTTGGAGTTTCTCCGCGTTCTCTTCCGCCTGTATGATGGCAGTGCCCTGAACCAGCATCTCCCTTGTCAACTGCGTATTGTGTTTCTCCTGTGTGTTTTTTGGGGGCTCCAGCAGTCAGTGGTCAACCCTAAGTATCGATAATGACTTGAAGGACCGAGTTGACCAGCAGATCAACCTTAATATACAACACCACAAAGAGACGACAGAAGCCAGAATACAGCGGAAACTTGTTAGACTGAACGGAGGCTCACTGAAACAACCTGTTCCACCTGAAGGCTTCATAAACCTTACGAACAGAATACTGACCCCTGAAAACCTGCTGCCAACGTATTCTAATATATATATATATTTGTGTATTTTGGGAGCAGACCTTCAATCAAACATGTTTTATTAAAAATTATGCCAATTTTAACTTTTGTTCTTTTCCGAGTTAATTTTTCAAGTTTTCTCACTATGGATTTCCACCTTTCTGGTAAAATATAAAGTAATTCACCAAAAGATTTATTCTTGACTTCCATTTTATTAACTAACAAGTTTTAACAATAACAAACAAATTAACCTTACATACAAATTATATACGACGTTTCGGTCAGCTCTGACCATCTTCAGGCACTAATAACAATTCATAACAGAACTCAAATACAAAAATAAGAACTATCTAAATTATTAACATCCTAACAGAATAAGAAATATTTACATGAATTGAGTGGGAGGTTATACAGGTTATAACGGTCCTCAGGGTTGCTATTAATTAAAATTACTAACGAATTTGAAAATAATCAGGGATTGAACTTAATATTATCCTACGTTCCTGCATGCAGTTTTAATATTCTTGAGAAGCTCGTGGTCTGGTTGTTCAGGTTCGGCTTCTTTTCTCTTATGCACAGCGCTTCCAGAATGTGTAGCCTTCTCAGGTCATTTTCTTGATAAAGTAATGTGATATTTTTATTCAATTCTTCCCTGGTTAGCTTGAGGCTATGGGTGCTCTGCGTATGTTCTTTCGGGGCACCTGCAGTCAGGTGCATTGTTAATCTCCTGGATAATGTTGTTGCTGTAGAACCAATGTAGCATGATTTAAGGAACTCACAGTTTCCTATGGTACAATTGTATTGGTATACCACATTGGTCTTTTGCAAGAGTGGTTTTTGCAGTAAATTATTCTTGACTATTAAGTGTGTTGTGCAAAAACTTCTATAGTAAAGTCTAATCTTATATATATATATATATATATATATATATATATATATATATATTGTTGCAAACTCGTACCGACTTTGCTATATACAAAACTAAATATGTTCGAAATAAATGAGGTTTGATTTCTAAAAATGTGATATTGTTCAAACCTATGGCATTCCAAAAAGTAATCTGGCTGTCATTTCCTTGTGAAGGACTGAATTGGCTGAGGACATTAATGTAACTGATCCAGCGCTGTGCTATAAGGGAATCCGTGTCGATCGCTTTGATTAAGCAGGGGGCATCACGTGAATGAGATCAATTTCCCTGCAATATATATATAGTGTGCCTCTAGAGTACCTCGAGAATTGCCTTCTTCAGTCTGAATAAATATATATCCTTTTACTTGATTTGATTAAGTATCTACTGATTCTTGTATGGATGAATTCGCCAATCGCTTATTACAGGTACCCATTTTTTTAAAAAATGTTCTACAGTATTAGCCCATACCTCTGACTGACACGTGAGAGTATTTTTTATTTTAAGGAAATAAAAAAATTTCACATTAATTAATGTGAAATAACAATTAATGATCAAACCACAATATGAAATGGGAAAAGAAGACTAAGATCTTTCAACCGTAACAAGCGGTCTTCGTTAGAGTCAAAAACCCAACTGAAACACTAGGATGCAGAAAACATCTGGTGAGAGGTTGAGAACAGTGGTATTTTAAAAGGGTGAAAGCGCAGGAAAGGACTAATGTCCAGAAAGGGATGTTTGGGGAAACAAAGGAGTACAGTAAGAAAGAGTAAAAAACTATCTGCTAGCTGTCAACCCTCTTAGAAGAAGCTATTGCCCTTGTAACGAAAGTATCAAGTTTGACATAGTTAAGGACAGTTAAGTTTGAAAGTTAAAGACATAGAATATGTCAGCCTTGATCAAAACATGTTTAAGTGCACTCTACAATGGCTGAATAACTTTAACTTGTTGAGTACAAGAAGTTAAACATTCTTGACAAAAATGTTTTATTGAGGTAATAAAGATGTATTAAATATTATTAACATTTTGCCAAATATTTGTTTATTTACATAACATGTCATTAAGTTTTTGGTTTAAGTGAAAACTTTTATGATGAATTGGAATTTGTATGTCCTATATTATAGGTCTGCCTCTTGCATAAGGTGGTCTAGTATTCGTTTGCACCCAAAACACTCCTCGTATCCTGGAAAATGGCATCAATTACAGTTCTTTATTTAACAACTATTTTAATAAAGGAAATAGTTTTTAAATTAAGATATATAATTAAAACTGAAAGTATTGTTAAAATAATGTTATTGCAAAGCATAAAAGAGAATTTGTTTTCATCATAATAATTCTGACTTGTTATTCCCCACTTATTTTAATTTAACCATCTTGAGATATTGATGCATATTGTTGGTATTACTGAGGTTAGTAAGATTTATATTACTAAAAGAACAAACCTTACAAAAAGATTTAAAATTTATATTTACAAGCATAAATCAAGTAGAAAGTATTAAGTTAATAAAATAATGCCATTAGTATTCAGAGGTATTTCTCGTAGTGAACTATTTAAAAAAAAAACAGATTTTGTATTATTGAAAATTGCTGGTAGTTTATTCAATATGTAGTAAAAATATAATTATAACCTAAGATTCTAAAAAGGTAACGAATTACTTTAACAACTAGTAAACTTGTGAGACAATTACCTGGAGCTTATAGCGTCACCCATGACTTGCAAGTTAAACTTGGTTGAGTTGTTACATTGATTGAAGAAAAAGTGAAGGCTACTTTCACAGGGAACTCCCCAAAAGCCATCTGGAGTGGTTAGTGATTCAGCAAATAATATCGGCGCCATGGAGTGACTGCAGTAGGGTGGATCTGTAAGAAACGAATGAATGGATTCTCAGCTATTCAATCTGCCTGTGAATGAAATGAGTATCGATGAGAAATCAATGTTTAAATATGACAGAATGGAAAGAAAATATGACCTATAATTTAATTATAGCACTAATGAATTAAAATATAATATATTCTGTCAACGACCAATGCATGTTGTCTTAAATCACCGAAGATTAAGAAACATTTGTGACCTTTATGCTTCTTGGTAAACCCCCTCTATGGTGCCAAATATTTAATTCTTTTAATTGATGTCGAATCACAATTAGCCACTCTTTTGCTCTTTATACAATCCTGAAAGATTGTATAAGTAATTTATACAATTACTGGAAAATATATGGAAATGGTGACTCACTTTAGGTGAACGTTGAAGGAGATATTGAGGATATGGTTAAGAGGATTCCTGAGAAGTTCTCATTTTTTCTTGTAATTATGATATTTTCAAAGTTCATTGTGTTGAAAGAAAATAATTTAGGCAATAAAGCTAAAAAAAACTATGATATAAAGTAATAAGTTTTATTACAAAGAAAAATTCGGATTTTTTTCAAAGTACTCTATGATTTACAACTGGGTAGGGCTAAAGCAGGGCTTCTTAAACTGTGGGTCGCGACCCCCAGGGGGGTCGCGAGACTACTGAAAGGGGGTCGCAAAGATCTGATACTTTTCAATCATTATAAATAAAATTTTAAAATTAGTATACACACTACGTACAAATATAAATACAAATAAAAATCATACAAAATACTATTGTAGTTTCCAATTATATATATGTGAAATGAATGGGTACGTATTCTTTAATCCTTATTTTATTTACATTGTAAAATAGTGCGATATTACATCTACATCTACGGTTAGTATATATTTCATTATATGGAGGAGGGGGTCGTTTAAAATTTCCTAAGCTTGAAGGGGGTCGCTATATAAAAAAGTTTAAGAAGCCCTGGGCTAAAGGACTCCAATTGACCATACAACAAACACTGTCACATGTGTTAGTTTATTCAATGTCAATCAAATTAATAATTTTTTTTAAACATAATTTAAAATTTAGAAACTACAGTTATTTACACTGCAATTTTAATCTTTTAAATTAAAAGGAATTAAAATAAATGTCTAATAGAATATTATTAAAAATAATACTAAAACTTGACACTATAATTTTATTTCGATAGATTTTCGAAACGCTTAATAATTGTAAGCGTAATTTTTTAAAAAATAATAATTTAGTTTGTAAACTAAATATCAGGCTCAAATTTTCCCCTTAACTTAATTAAATCAAAGTACAATGAATTTAATACAATCTTTTAATTAAGATAAATTATTGATTAAAATGTAGTATGATATCATTAAACATCAGTACTATCACCTCACTTTCTTCCCACAATGTGGGGACATTATATATATATCTAAGAACACAAAACTATGTGTTCTCAGACAAAACTATGTCTGAGGTTGTTCCAAAAGATATCTGTAAGAGCTATAAACGCTGTCGCATGGAGATAATTTCTCCCCATAGAGTACTCCAAGTGCATTTAGTCTTTGAGAATCCATGGTGGGGCGAAGAAAAGTTTTCATTTATTTTAATATTTGAAAAGTAGCATTTTTCCTTTAATGTTATTTCCAACATTCACACTTCTAGGCTTTTTTCACCTTAAGTGCTGTTTTGAGCAAAAATTGCGATTCATTTACTAAATGTCATAAAATGACATACATTTTAGTTATATGTGAACAATATGTATACAATGTTGGATCTGCATCGAGAACACTTAATTTTGTTCCACTGAAGATTAGTAGAGTAGGGGTCTGTACAGACTCGAGACCAACAGCTTTCTATACTTTCTGTGGGACGGCGTGTACAAGACTTTCTATCTCCCATATGAAAAATCTAGTCATGACCAAGATTCGAACCTACGAAGGCAAGCACACAACAAATAACCTACACCTGACATCTAATGACCAACATTGAACCTATAAATTATAATATACAATTTTAAAAAGAAACTAACATATAATTGTAATATTATAACCATGATATTGCAGATTCTACAGTACCTATACACAACTGATCGCATGCCACTGTTCGTCATTTTCACACCCATATCTAACTTTTTTATTACTAACTTATACTCCTTGTTACTACAACTCAGTTAACGGTTAGTTACGAATTAGTTCCAAAGTTAGCAACGACAGGAACGCTTTTATAATTTCAATTATTTTAAATGAAATCTCGCACCCATCAAATTAACTTCAAGAACTATAACAATCTTGGGTCCAAATGCGATTTACATTATGATATGGAGTTAAATGCAGAAAAGTAGATTCTGCTTATCCTTGTAAGCTGCTGGTGTAGGACTGGTTTCAGGTTGTCCATCTTCAAATCAACTGATCTAAATAGTTGGAATTGTAGGTTTATATATCTTACTATCGAATGGTGCTTCGATTTATTTCATATTATTATGATATGCCTTTTATTTATTTGACATTTACACAATAATAATTGTAAAAACAAGTTTTCATGTTTTACGATGTAGTAAAACATGAATAAAAATGATTAATTACATATGCTAATGCTATGTAAAGAAATCTGGGTATCACAGACTTAGACATCTCTTAGAAGGAGATTTTATATGAGTTTAGTGAGCCCCGTTTGAAACCCGGCACCAACAACAGTATCGGAGGTAAGATATCTCATTTTCTGAATTTATCTTCATTCCTGTATCGTAATCAAGTGCTATAATGTCAACTCTAGTACGAGAGATCGTTTAAACATATATATATATATTAGTGTATATTGGCAGCAGATTTTCTTGTAAACATATTTTATTAAAGTAGACGGCAGCTTCCGCATTTACGACTTTTTTGCTCGTTTTCTCTAGTTTTCTTACTAGTTTTTTCTGAGGAAATCGAAAGCTTGTAAGTGTAAAAATATAATATTATTGATTAAGCTAAAAGATTATTTCTTTGATGTCTCTGGGACAACTCCTCCATGAAATCACTCCCTACCAGAAAAAACTAGTAAGAAAACTAGAGAAAACGAGCAAAAAAGTCGTAAATGCGGAAGCTGCCGTCTACTTTAATAATATATATATATATATATATAAAAGGTGTACTCTGTTAGTTTTATCATTGTGTTAAATATGACTTGTTCTATACTGGAATGATTGCGACACATTGGCTGAATGGTTGCCGTGTTGATGTAGAAGTCGACATGCCCTGATCTCTCGAACTTGCCAAACATGCCACAGTTTGTGTGTATGACGTCGACAAAGGCAGCGTCACTGGGGTCTAGCTTCAGGTTAACTTTTGATGTCGCAAACAGTGGCAAAGCGGGGTCTAATCCTGAAAAAACAAAAGTCGTTTATTTTTCTGTTTCAAATAATCTTATTTGAAACATTACAAGTAACAAGATCAAGGTAATTAAAGTTTATCATCTGTTGTATAACGAATATTGTATTGTTTTGAGCGGAAATAAATTAAAATGAAATTTTAATGAAAGTATTAAACCTATATGCTGAATGTTGAATGATTGTAAATTATAATAGTAGTTAAATGTCATTAGCACTCTTATGTCTCTTGGAAGAAAAATAAAGAGTATTTCAATTGATAACAGAACTCTAGGCTAAATATTTTCTCTCCTTGATTGAAAATTAGGTCTTATTTTTAAAATAAATAAAGTGAAGAAAATATGTTGAATAAATGTTTGTTTTTAACAAGTAAATAGTTTTACCACTAGTGTTGTAACAAATATTTGTTATTTGGCACTTCTTTAAGTTATGCGAGAGCTACATTACTGGGACATGAGTCAGAGGTAAGATCATAATCCTGAGCCCGAGTTCAACCCGAAATTCGGGTCCAAAATGTCAATTAATTACGTTCGGATCGGGCTTCTCTTTCGCTAACTCTTTTTTTTTTCAATAAATATATATTATGTATACTAAAACGATGTATGGATATCAAGCTAAGGAATATTTATTATAATATAAAATAAATGATTTAGGTAAAACCGATGATCGAGATTTGTTTGGCTGGTGAAGAATGAACTCCAATATATACCCGACACGGGTATATCTCCAATATATACCCGACACGGGTATACATTGGGTCGGACTCGGACTGGATATTATAGGCCCGATCTTACCTCTATAATGAGTACCTGACATCATTCAGTCTTGAGATCGACGATTAACAACCGTTCTAAGGGACAGGCTGTACAAGATTTTCAATTTTCCCTCATGAAAAATAAAGGAGCATTCCCAAGAATTTTGAATGAATGTGTATTTTAATATTTTCTAATATGATAGTTTAGATAATACGGAAGGAATAAGGAGGTTTTTTTTAAATAAATTATGATTTATTGGAAAATTTTCATGAAATTTTTTCGAAATAAGTTACATCACCTGTAATCCTTTCGAATTGTCTATGAGTATGTGAGTAATAGAAGTTACTAGCGAAGGCAGCCACATGGGCACCCAGACTGAATCCAATGGCATGAATATAAGGGCTTGGCAGAAAGGAAACAGCGAGGCCGACGCACCGACCCACCTGCCAGGAGTTGGCAGCTGCAAGAGGATAGCATGGCATGCGAGCCAGGGACCCCCATTCCACGGCAACAATGTTACAACCTCCAATCCGGAGATAACCTGGAATTATTAAAAAAAAAAAAGCAAACGCAAATCACAAACAGGTTTAAATCACTAGTAACATATAAATGTACGAATTATAATCACTAGAACTATTTACTCTTTGAGGTTATAAGTATTGTACTCGTCTAGGTTTTATGACAATAATATTATAGAACTGTAGTTCATGTAGCACACTGAATCCTTGACAAATTTCAACTGCTTTGTTATTATGAGGCATTCCTGAGCCTTTCAGTCATACTGGAATTATTGCTCAGTTTAATTTACTAGCAACAACTTCTTACAGTCGACAATTTTTTTCAAAATAACTAGCAATCCTCTCGAGGTGAAGAAATAAAAAATAATAATTAAGCTGACTGTTATTTTTTCAAAATACTGGTATCGTGTTAGTAATGCCCCTACTGCAGACAATTTGCTGTAAATGCCAAATGAATCGGAATCAGTTAAAATTACACTATTAATTAAACACCAGTATAATTCGTGCTAATAGATAAAAATTTATCCATATTTTTTTTACTATATGTATGGATTTAAGAAAGAAAAGTTTTAACAATTATATTAATTAACTTACTGCTTATTTTTTTCTTTTTTTAGGGTGCCAAGTTACTCCAGTGACAATAGCCTCTAACACTCAACTCAGACTTTCGGCCTTCACGAGGCTACCCTGTTAACCTGTTATATTCAGGGAAAAACGAAAGAGGAGGAGAAGGTGATCAGTGGCTGGGCCTTCGTTTCACATCCTTCCTAATCCCAAAATCCCCTCCTTTTATCCCAGCCCCAATTTAAGGTGTTATGGTTTAAGATGTATCTCTAAAACCATAGCAGGAGTTTGACAACACAAACAGATGACCTCTACACAATAGAGGTCATCTTTATTTATATTATATCACCTTTATTTATATTATATTAAACCTATATTTATTTAAAACATCTCACCATCAATTATATTGGCAACGTAGTAGTTACTCTTGACCCCTCCATACCCATGAATGACAATCTTGAGAGGCAGAAGAGGGTTATATCCATAGGGTAGATGCTTTCGCTTCAAATCCAGTAAAGATCGGTTCTGTCTGTTATATCGGTCTCTAATCTTCCAACAAATATAAATAAATATTGTTATATTACATGATAGGATATTATTACTTTCAAATATTTCAATCAAATTACAGTTTTACAATAATATTGTATTAATCCAAACAAACTTCAAAGGTTTTTATCAAGAAAAGTTTAAACATATATTTTTGTTTCATTTGTTTATAATAAGTTATGTTTAATTCACCTTTTCGTTTAATGGTGAATTAAACATGACGTATTACTGTTGAATCAGCTGCTTTAATTAGCACACTGTACATGACTACAGTTTGGACTGGTGACACCCCGAGCCACTCAGTAAATGTGTGTCAGCCATTCTTAGTGTGTGCCGCCTCCGATCATAAAATGAGGCATACCATATCGCCCATTGGGTTGCACAAAAGGTGTAAAGTCCTTAAGCCTTTTGTTAGATCAAAAAAACATTTATTCCTGAACATTATCAAAAGATTGATATAATCTATGTATATGTAAATCCCATTTACTATTATATGCAATGACAAGGCATATCTTATAAGCGGCTATTATCTGTAAAATAGCTGAAAATACACCTACTACAAACAACATTTACTAATTTTCATAATTTCGACTATATATAACAAGATTTCACATAAACACGTGAAACAACAATCAATGATCAAACTACAATATGAAATGGGAAAACAAAACTAAAATCTTTCAACCTTAAGAAGCGGTCTTTGTCAGAGTCAAAAGACCAACCCTCGGTTGGTTTTTTGACTCTGACGAAGACCGCTTCTTAAGGTTGAAAGATTTTAGTTTTGTTTTCCCATTTCATATTGTAGTTTGATCATTGATATATATATATATAAACTAGGTTCACAGAAAGAACACAGATAAACTCACTCTCTATTTGGACTGCACTGTCATCAGGTAAATAAAAAACCCAATTACTAACTCAGCCATAGTAATTGGGTTTTTGCCAGGTTCGTGATTTCCTTTTTTTTTTTTTAGATGGAGGACTTTTTTTTCTTTCTGTTATAATAAATTCAAATAATTTAATTCTCTCTTCCTACTTCTGCTCGTGTAAACTACATCATATATTTTTCGCGATATTAGTAGCCATATTACGACATATTTACAGGTCGTTTGTAACTCTACTAATGGCCTATATCCATTAAAATTTGTCATTAGTAACACCTATGGTTTCTAACGACCGCAATTTGTCTCTAAATTTTTATAGGGCTCCCTAAAAGATTTATTTGGTTCATCAGAATAATTCTGTTTCTCTAAAACCAGATTTAACTGAAAATTTAAAAAAAATCTGTTATAACACAATTGACATTAAGCTTCACTAAAATATTTTGACAAATAACAGATGAGTTTACAAACGTACAATCTCTCAGTTTAGGAGCAAAAATAAACACACAGAAAACCTTCCTGTCGGTTATAAATTTCTCAACATCGATTACAAATCGATCCGGTTATCATTTACAATTTACACAAAATGTGATTTCATAAAAAACACTATCTTATAATAAAATTCTAAGTATAATAATTTTATAAAAGATCAATGAAAACATAATTCAAAATTAAAAACATTTTTGAAATATTATTAACAAAAATGTATACCATTTTATAAATTTTATAACCAAAATTTGTTCCAGAGGTACCTAATATAAATATGTATATGGTTTTTAAAGTGTTATATTGTTTTCATTAATAAAAACATTTTATATCAATGAAAATTTTATTAAATTGATATTACACTTTTATTATTATATTTAGTATGCAGAATATAAATAGAAATATATTAAACTAATTAATAAAACTCTTCCTCATTGAAATTTTCAAATAGTGATAAAAATCAATTAAAATGAGTTTTTGAGAATAGGATACAAAGATTTCTGGTACACTATATTGGATAAACAGATAGGACTTAAAACAGCCATATGTAGAACACATTCATGATTAAATCCGAGAAGGAATAAATGGACGAAATTTTTAATACAAAAAAAGGTATTTTCTCAATAAAATTTAAAAATATTGACTTATGATTGAATGAGAAAGCCTTGAGAAGATAAATAATATTATGTTGTTGACCAGTTTGACTACTTATATTTTTACTTATATAAAGTTGAATTTAGGCCACTCCAGATTTTTAAGAAGTGTTTAAAACATTACTTTGTATATTTAATTGATGTTTTTATAAGAAAAACTGAAAGAAGGGGACTATTTTAAAACGAAATAATCTAGATGACATTGATTTGATCGGCAGTAAGGCTCAGTCATTCTAAAAAGGCGCCAATACACTCCTAGGTTAATATTCAGCGTTTCCTGGCACCTTTAGACCTATTTATTGTGTTAACCATTTAATCCCTAAAATAATACTTCAAATTGTAAGCACAAATTCTTTCTTAACTTATTTTTCAAATAGTTTTTATAATATCTGTGGTTATTTCGTCTGTCCATGGCTGTATGAAAGCCATAATTTTCATGCTGTATAATTTTATGTCGGTTAGTGGTTATTTATATTATACCACTAACAACCTCTAACTACATATTAAAGACCTCGAACTAGATAATAAAGATTTTATACTTGCCAGAAAAAGAATAGTAATCAGAATGATGTAATGTGTCGTCATTATCATTTTCAACTTAACGGCCTGTTATAGCAAAGCTACAACTATTTACCACATTTTAATCACATTGATGCCTTTAAATGAAGTTCTAATAGTTTAGAAGTTTATTCACTTAACTTGATATTTAATATAATGATAACTTCAAACAGTTAAGTACGATTTTTGTTCCAACTTATTTGCTATCCATAATAAAAACTTAAATAGTTTAATATTAATGACGAATGAAATAATTAAATATTACTTTCAACAAACATGACGGAAAATATCTAAAATAGCATTGTTTTTGGTTAACACATTTTGAATCTTTTTGCTAACATAAAATCTTCTGGATTGTTCAAATGGTTGAAAATGATTTAAAATGTTTATTATGGTTTATTTATGAAGTATAATTATCTACTTTATGAACAGTATGTAAAGAACAGTACATTTATTACAGAATATTTTACATCAAAATTAGACCTATTTTAACTAGAATATGTTGTGAATTGAGATACTTATACTTAATTACTAAAGATATTTTGACTTTAATATAATGTAAGATGAATGAAGAAATATTATTTCCATTAAGTTAATAAAATGTATTATTATACTTCTTACAATTGAGTAGCATTAATTAAACAAAATATATTTGATACAAGTATATGAAATTAAAGAAGTACATATTTATACTTGATAAATAATACATTATTAAGTGTTGCATATTCTATATATGAAGCATATTACGACTTAGATGTCCTAAAATATAAGGTAATATTAATTAAACTTTCATTTTAAATTAAGAAGGTAGTTAAGTTAACTATTAAGTTATTGATAAGAAGTGAAGTTTTTGATGCAATTGTAATTTAAAATAGGAAAGAAATTAAAATCATTAGTTGTGCAATCCGTAATTGTGTGGTATTTACTCATTCTGATGTAAAATGGATAAACCAACAAAAGTCTCCACACAAATCATTTCTGTGGAGACTTTTGTTTGTTTATTCATTTTAACTCAGAATGAAGAAAGACATTTTATATTTGTAATGATTATTGACACAATTAATAGTGTTGAACATTATTTAATAATGGCCACTTCAATTTTTTTGTTAACAGCTTTAACTATTGATATATCTTTTCATTATAACCAGTAAAATGCTTCTACGTTCATTAGCATAATTCAATTTAGATATAAACTGTTATTGTTGTTCCTACAAACGAGATACCTAGCATTTTAAACGTTTAAAGATCTCATTGTAGGGTAAAAATCTAATGAAATGGTCTCCACATATAAAAATTTTAATGATATAAACAATGCGTTTCGAACACGTAGTGTTCTTCCTCAGGCATTAACTAAAAAATACAATGACACCAGAGAGTTATCTATAGTACAAAGTAAATAAGTACAAAAATTAATATAAAATAGAGTTTAAAGATCTCTCTATTTGGGGCTTGAGACCTCCAATTATGAATTACAAATATGTTCCCAAAATTTATAACTGTTTATTATATTCTATTTATAATTTGAATAATGAAGAGAGACCATTACAATAATCTATTAATTAACTTTATGAATTTCATAAAATAATTACTTACAACACTGTTGAGTGCAGAGAACTTTAGTATTTTTTATGTTGTACTCAAATTGTACTCTGCACAATATTTTTGTTTATAGTCATTTCATTTAGTGAGATTATTTAGACAGCATAATCCTCTTAATTAAGTAGTCAAGAATTACTCATCTAAATGGACATACGTTTAATTATATTAACGATTAAGGGAAGGATGGCATATTGCATTTTCATTTAGTGCATGGAAGGCAGTCAATGTATATATTATGCAAATAGTTTTTATTTTAATATATTTCCAAATTTAATATGTTTAATAAATGAAATAACACCTCCCATTTTTTTTTTAATTTTACTTCGAATACAGATTTGATTCTTATTCTTATTAGTGCTTATTTATAACCTTATTTTTTATATAAAATACAGGTTATTATTATTTGACATAAGAATCTGTGATTCTGATAAGTAATCACAGAATGGAGTTATTCTTTGACTTTCTTTGTCTTTGCATTTAAAACAAAACAATAGTTTGTTTTTTGGCATAAATTGCCATAAAACGCCATTTTCATGGTTCGACATTGACAAAAATATCTAGCTCTTCTCCTGATAGAGAATTATTTGTACCAAGAATTTCATAATTTTGTATCAATTGTAAGAATGAAACATAAGAATTATTCTCACCCACATCAATTCAATATCAGAATGGCTTTATAGCAAACCAAGACGTTTAAATCGATAGAAATTTCAAAATCAAATTTTTTCATTATTTCTATATTTTAATTTCAGTGAGTAAAATATTCTATTTTACAACTATCAGTTGCCTAAATCTATTGTTAAATCATTTAATAATAGCTTATTTCTGGAAGTTATTTAAAAAAAAAAAGGTTGTTATATTTTCAAATTAAATTATAACTATTATTCTCAATTCCTACACGCAATAAATTATTTTAGACAATTACTCTTAAAACATTTAAGAAATTTGTTTTATCTTATATTGAAGGGAAAACTAAACATATTGGGGTTGTCCCCTCTGTTCTAGGCCTGCGTAAGAGAACTTTTGGAACTTCTACAGGTCTTTGCTTGTCTCAACCACTGCTCTTCGTCAAAGAAATATAGAGGAAAATCCACTCTGGCTTATGCCAAATGTAATATTAACAATTTCTCTTTGTTCACAGATAATGTCATTTGATATTTTATGTAAATACTAGTCTTTGGGTGTATAGTTTTAGGTTTTATGAATGATATAGAATAACTGCCCTATGGTTTTGAAATCCTTTTTGCTTTCAACAGTTATGTACAGTTTTTTATAGTAGTAGGTGATCTAGTGTGTCTTACTTTATTCATATAACAACATAGACTTCATTGTAGAGTTTAGACATTGACAGCACTGCCGTAAAGAAGGCGCTGATAAAGAGGCACCCCAAGAGTGTCATTTCGGTTTGGGGGACAGAAAACACAAGATACTAACCCGGTTACCAGTTTCATGTGGGTTTATTTTTCTTTACCATTCTACTCTACAGCGATTGTCACTGACTGTCTTTCTTTTTAAGAATGAAATGAAAAAAAGGACATATCAGAAAGTTAAAAAATATCAGGTGGTGATTACACGTCTACTCTTCTCTTGAACAGGAGTGATTAGCAAATATATCTGTAATACCATTAAAAGAGATGTTACCAAAGAATAAAACTATTATGGTACAATGAGTCTGTTTGCAAATGAAAAAATCTGGAATCACCTACACTCAAGTTTACCATAAGTAAACATAATATCATCCTTCTTGGGTATAAAATATATAATGTTGCATTTAGACATAATATAAATGTCTAAATGGGAGATGTTATTAGTCTGTCATTCCTGGAGGTAGTACAAATAGTGATTAATCTGCTTATCAATATATATGCTTACTTTTGTATATCACACCACCGATGCATATAACCTCATTTGTATAACTACAGCCATAATAACATTTTTCAAAAGCATAAATGTAGATTTCATGTTACCAAATAATCTCTTACAGAACATAGCTTTTGTTCCAATAGCAAGTGGATCTCTTATATAGTTTACCTGACCTCCTTCTACATTAAATATATTTAAGACAAATTTTCCCATTAAAAACTTGAAAATATTCCTATTATATCTGACAAATGTCAGAAACATATAAATAAAAAATTTTAAGATAATTTTTCATCTAAGATGTAGGATACTTACATTTATTACTCTTTAAAGAAAGTTTTCACTTTTGAATTATATTTTACATTTTTGGTCTTTTATAGAAATATTATAATGGTAATTTTATCGATTCCTAATATTTAAAAAATCACTTTTCTTTTCCTTTATCAAAAATCATAAAAATCCAATTTACTCTGAGCGAGTGTTATCTTTTTCCTGCCAACTGTACTGTGTTATAAGGTTGTTGTGAATGTATATTGAGATAACAACGATATTAGTAATTAGTCCAGGGGTGGGGAACCTTTCTTGGGGTAAAGGCCATTTTAGCACCGTCCACTTCCCCAAAAGGCCACCAAGAATAGATAAACAAATTCTTATATAATAGTTATATTGTAAAATACTTGATCTATCATTATATTACTAGATCAGTACATCTAAATCTGTTTTGCATCTTTCAAAAGATTCAGTAGTGTCCTTACTGCCTTCGTTTATTACATTTGTTAACCCAGGAAAATTATTTTCCATAAGCTTAGACTTTTCAAGCAATGATTAATGAATAGTCTTCTTCCTAAATGCCAGAATTTTTTTGTCTTTATTACCATAATTGTAATTCTTTATATTTTGAAACATTTTTCTCAACAAACTGTAGAAGGCCGCATTTCACGGTTCAAAAGGCCACATGCGGCCTTAAGGCCGCGGGTCCCCACGCCTGAATTAGTCAGTTTACATACTCAAATCAAAGTCAAAGCCAGCTATTCAGTATAATTTAAAACTAATAGAGCTGGAAGCTTGAAATTTTTAAAAATAATAAATATGAACTATGGTATTAGACTAGATTAGTGAAAATACTGGATGTTTGAAACTTCTCTTTCTCGAGGAAAGGGTCCATTCCTCACACTTACATTATCTAAAAATT
Organism: Hermatobates lingyangjiaoensis; assembly: GCA_026182355.1. Lineage (NCBI taxonomy): Eukaryota > Metazoa > Arthropoda > Insecta > Hemiptera > Hermatobatidae > Hermatobates > Hermatobates lingyangjiaoensis. Next base: position 444,109 of record JAPFBL010000304.1, read on the forward strand.
CTTTCATTTATAAACACAAAAAAATTTCCTCTGATTTTAAGTTTTGTTCAAGAGTGCAATATATAGATTGATTAGAGTATTTTGTGAGATAAATCCATCATACCATGGAACGAAACAGACATTTATGTTCATGGCAGTAATTTTTTATATGTAAAAATATTATTCCTCTTATATCTTATCTAGTCTATAAATTATTTATATTTTTCCATTATAAATCATTTTATTTCAATGGATTCACTCAATAAATTTCTAGACCAATGTGAACAATGTAAATAAATATCAATAAATTCAACAAGTATAGCAGGTGATCCGTTAGCCTAAGATAAACTAGTTCTTATCACCTACTATACTTGTTGTTGAGTGTAGGCCACTCCAGATTTTTGTTGTTGTTATTATGGGGTTACGTATTGGAGAGGGGCACAAGTTAGACTATTGACATAGACGCTGCATACCTTGGTGTTGACACTGATTGACAACTAGTATGTTTATCATGAGAAAGTAATAGTATTATTTGATTATTGTTAGTCACAACCAGGACTGACAAAGGGTCTACATTATTTTATATTTCCATTGAGTCAGTATTAACATGTGTGTGCTGTTGCAGGTACAGACGAAAGGATACCTGTACACAGGTTAGTGGGCATGTTTAAGTGTCTATTGCATGCAATCATTGTATGTTTATGTGCTTAGTCTATATGCCATACTTATTGTATTAACCAACGTTGCTCTGTTTTTCATTATGTTGTTTGCTATAAGGGATGATTATATTGATAAGAGTGAAAGAGCATATAGGCTCTAGAACAGTGACTTTCCAATGGTATCTGTAAGACTTCTAGGTGCCCCTGAGTTATTCAGAATACTGTATCTAGGCGTAAATAAGTCGTCACCGTACCCCACTTTACGGATCACATCCTTGTGAAAACCATCATTATTATGAGTAATAAGTAACAGAATTTTCTTCTAAAGAAGAGCTATTGACCGAAAACAGGTAATATGCAGCGAATTTGTTTTAACAATGGCGAGATTCCATTTCTACACCACTCTGAGCAAAAATTCTATGGTTGGCATTGTTGGCAACAACATTATTCCAAAGTCCAAACAGGCGAGTCATAAAAACAGTTCATTGAATTGAAGAAGAAATGCGAGTTCCCTATCAAAAAAAATTCCCATATACAGAAGACGTTGCAGTCAAGTTCATATTTCTCTGAGGACAAGAATAAACAAACTAAAGGTAAGATTCATTTTCTATTTTCTTTTTCTTAATTTATTTAACATAGCAATTGACTGAATAACTAAATATATCAAACATTTGTATACAGGGTGCTTTGAAGCTCCCCGACTTTTAAGGATTCTGAAATACTACCCTAGAACCTGAAACGGCTAGAAACATGAGCTGCTACTGAACCCATCTAATTGAGTTGCAAGTGTTAATCTTGAAAGGAGACTTGAAATGAGACTTTCACATCAATCTACACATGTTCAATGGGTATGTGTTTTATGATCTATAAGCCAATATTTACTTGATTATTTCTATTCTAGTCTATCATGTGACCTTTTTTTGTGAGTATAAATCCTTTTCTGCTATATAGAGCAGAGCTTCTTAAACTTTTTTATATTGCGACCCCCTTCAAGCTTAGGAAATTTTAAACGACCCCCTCCTCCATATAATGAAATATATATTAACCGTAGATGTAGATGTAATATCGCACTATTTTACAATGTAAATAAAAAGGATTAAAGAATACGTACCCATTCATTTCACATATATATAATTATATCAGTATCAGTATCAGTATCAAAGCATCAGATCTTTGCGACCCCCTTTCAGTAGTCTCGCGACCCCCCTGGGGGTCGCGACCCACAGTTTAAGAAGCCCTGATATAGAGGATGTGATTTAATCCCAGTACTTAAAAACGGGACAATAATGAAAAAAGTCGGGGGAATAATGAAAAAACAGGGATGTAATCCAGGTTGTCCAACCTAATTATTTTACTGATATCGTTTTTTAGATATGAAGTGAAATGAGATCGGGAAAAGTTAGGGTGGCAAGCCTTATTTTTGAATATCAGCTGTTCTGCTAATTATTCTACTCTGTTTTGTTTACATACTTCTATTTAGCTTTCTTAAACCTTTATTTTGGATTATTAAGAGATATTATCTGTTTTTATATTAATTACCATTTCATAAATTATTATTATTATTATTATAGAGCCTTTTCTAGAGATAAAATATTATATGCTCCTCGAGAATAATGAGGTGTTATTCCCTCGCATAGTCATTCCCTCAGCTACGCCTCGGGCTTTATTAGCCTTGATTTCTTCTACGTGCCTCAGTAATCAACCAAAACACTCGGAAAATAATACACCTCATTATTCCCTAGGTGCATAAATATCTATTCACTGATAGAATGATAAAGTAAAATAAAGTGAAGTGGCCATTACTGTGCTTTAAAGAACACAACTCTCACAGATCAGATGATTACCCGTGGTAAAAGTAGAATTTAATTCTCTCATCCAAGTAGCAAGGTTCGTTGATTTGTAAGACGCATGGACCGAAAGACCACTGGTTTTTTGGGAGCCAGTCAGTACCCAGTACACCAACTGAAAAAAGAAAAGAAATACATGAAGCATAGTATTTGATAAGAATGGCGGACCCTAGTCATACGGAAAAATATATACCTTATAGTATGCTACCATACCAAGCAAATGCAAATATTATCTGAACCCAAGCTGTTTGATTTCATACCAATCGAAAATATGTATCATCTGTACGAAGCGAGTGATAACATACCATTCAAATATATATACTATCTGTACTGTACGGTGCGATATAAAACAATCGAATATATAAATTATCTGCACCATATGGTTTCATACCATGCAAAGTGAATATATTTATGTACTGGGATGTAGTGAAATGAGATGGGAAGAGTTAGGGTGGCAAACATGATTTTTAAATCCCAGCTGTGTTACTAGTTATTCTACTCTGTTTTGTTTAAACACTTCTAATTAGCTTTCTTAAAACTTTATTTTGGATTATTAAAAGTTATTATTAATTATTTTTATATTAATTAACACTTAATATATTATATTATCATTATATAGTCTTTTATGGAGATAACATATTGTATGCATCTCGAGAATAATGAGCTGTTATTCTCTAGCGTAGTTATCTCCCTCGGCTACGCTTCGGGATTTATTAGCCTTGATTCCTTCTGCGTTGCCTCAGTAATCAACTACTGAGGGTAAAAATATTCATATTTGTTATGCATATTACTGTTTTCTTATAATAAAGTAACAGTGTGAATCAGTTATTGCTGTTTATACTTTATTTGAAAATCTAAAGTAGGACAGAAAGCTTGCCCAGGAATGTTCATAATGAGGGAATTCTGTAGGTGTCATACCTCACTCTAATAAAAAAATAACGCATATTTATAACTATATATTATTTATGCAAGTAATGTATTGAGTTATTTAGAAGGAAATAAGAAGCTAACATAAAACAGCTATGTTTTGATGCAGCTGTTGAGGATATATCAAAAGAAAAATACATAAAAGATTTGAAAAGCAAAAATATTTACGTTATCCCAGAAACAGAAATAGTAGTCCCAAATCAAAAAAAAACTATGGAGAAAAGACGATTTCCGTCATTAGAGAATCTATATTTGAAAAGATCTGATTGTTTGGTCGTTTTTGTTCCCTTTGTAGAATCAACTCGATTTGAATAGGATCCTGAGTGAATGCCTTATTATAAGTATTCTTTTCATCTAAAAGACTAAAGGCCTTCTTCTTGGTTAAATAAAAGCGTGGGTGTTTAAATGGACTGGAGACAGAGTCACTGAAAGGTCATTCTGTGGTTCTGCCAACATTCTAATCGTACTATTCCCTCTTTATGTAATCCTCCTTTGTATTAACCATCGTCAGTGAAGTAGCGCTATTTCTGACGCCCGGGGTCGTACTGAGGTCGTACGATATGCCAGCCCCCCCCCCCCCCTCACACTGGCCGTTGATAATCCGTTAACCTTCAAAATTTCAAAGAGTCCTCAAAATATTTATTTCTCATGGAATTACAAACACGGATCTAATTTTAAGCTACTGTTATTAGTCCCAGGCTTTCATCTTATTACAGTGTATACTCATATATATTCTATACATCGTCGTTATAAAAAATAAAACAAAAAATTTTCCAAAACAAAAACGTACAATTTAAATAATAAAAAAAAAGGTTAAATGAAATTACTAAGCAAAGAAATATAATAAACTTTTCAACCCCTTTAAATAACTAGTTTTGAAAAATTTAAAATAAATTTATTTTTAATTTGCAAATATCGGAGTTGAAAAATCCGTTTGAAAAAAATATATCACACATAAAATATAAAAACAATTACGACCTTAAAAATTCATTTTGGTATGAAATTTCAGACTTTTTGTTAGTTTTTATTATTTTAATTTTAATTAAAATCAAAATCACGTCCCTCTAGCACGTGTCGCCAAGAGCGGACCGCCCCACCCCACCTCTTACTGTGACATACTCATCTTCAGTCTTGGGAAAAATGAAAGAAAAATATCTTTCGTAATTACTAGGAATGAATCACTAACTAATGATTCATTGGATAAAGAATTGTTTGATTTATACGAATAGAAGTTAAAAAGGAATCATTACTTTTTAGAAAATAAAAGTCTATTGATTTTGAGCATAAATATTTAACGTAAAATAAGAGCGTTTAATGTTTTTTAAGTTTTATCAGGTTGAGAATTACTAAATAATTCATTTAGTGGAAAAGGTCATTAATCAGTATTCTTGTCAGAGATGGCTGGCTAGGACTGACCCCTTGGGTCCAAGAATTTCGGCCTTCAGAAATCCTTAATCTCATTAACGATTCGAACACACTTCACTTTGTGCTTACTAGTTTTAGTGTGTAAATAAATAGAACGGATACTGAATTTAAATTGAATTGCTGTAGAAATTAATTTCGTGTTAAAGGAGAGGAATAAAATGTATAACAAGATTTGACAATAAACACGTGAAATAACATTCAATGTTCAAACCACAAAAAGAAATGAGAAAGAAGACTAAGATCTTTCAAATATAACAAGCGGTCTTCGGCAGAGTCAAATCTCAACTGATTTGACTCTGACAAAGGCCGCTTTCACGTTTGAAAGATCTTAGCCTTTTTTATCAATTCTGATTGTGTTTAAACATTGATAACAATGTATGTTGGGGGGGGGGGGGGGATATTTCGTCGATGTCAATTGTTTGTTTATTTTAGTGTTTTTGCAAATAATCGAAATGTGCAAATACCCACGACTAAAGCGTACATAACATGGGTATAACAAAAAAAAATACAAAGAAGTAATTATATTAAATAATACTGGGAATGATTATGCAAAAAAATGTGAAACCCTTTTTGTCTTGTTCCGAATATTTTTTTATGTAATCTGATGAGAAATCAGGAAACTATTTTGTTTAGTTTATTTTAAAATAAATACAACAAATATTCATGAATCTAACTAAAATTTTAGTAAGTGCAAAAATTTTGATATCATAAAAAGGAGAAATTAGGCGCTGTTTTATTTGCAAATAAAAGAATTATGCATACATTTTACAATTATCATGCTGAATATGATCAGTATCGAAACTATGTTTGAAACCCACTCGTCATTAATATATAAAACTGTATTAATAGTTTGCGCTTATCAACGCTAAGATATGTAAACAAAATATGGTGGGACTAAATCTTACCTCAATAGGTTTCATATTATTGACAGTGACAGGTGTTCTTGTGATATGTATCACCACAGACTTGGAACCATATACTCTTCAGCTGCCCAATTCTTGACCAAGAGCGACAACTATTTATGACATTTACAATAACAACTGGATGTGTTTGGCCTCCAGCAAAGAGTATGATAGTGCAAAAACAGTGATCTATTTCGAAATTTTAAACAATTTATAAACCTTATAGACTTTCCAAACATTTTATAGTGTGTATCTAAATGTTTAATTTAATGTAATCGTACAGTAATGTATTTTAATGTTTACAGATTCGATAGCATGTAATATTATATATGGTGCATGCAAAATAAATGGATAAACAAAAAAAAACGTAAACAAAACTTATTTATTAATTTGAGACACTTTTTGCCACTTGTATTATTCGCAAAATATATTTATGGGGGGGGGGGGGGAAGGAGTAGAAACCACTTCATTTTTCCCTGAAATGAACAACACAAGCTGTGTGAGGGGTCAAGAAATTGCCTTAAACGGAAGGCTAAATAATATTGTAAACCTACACAATATCCCCAAATAGACTATCTGTTTGCTCTGTAACAAACGATATTCACTTCCATTTCATTGTCCTACCAGATGGGACAATAGCTTATAAGTTACCAGATGCATCTTGCTAGAATATGGCTGAAAGTACTGTCTGCTGATAATAGATTCGACTATATATGGAAGGAAGAAATGTTTTCAGTATACCATGTTTTTCCGAAAATAAGACACTGTCTTACTTTATTTTTAGGTCAAAATCCGTGCTAGGGCTTATTCTCGGAGGAGGGCTTCAAGTACATAAAGTAGATTTACATATTTTTGTTTAATATTTATTTTTATACAGAAATTTAAATTTATTCGATTACAGTCATGTCATCTTCTGGAACATCGTCATAAATTATCAAAATTTTGAATTTCGTTCTGATTTTCCTCCAAATCTATTTCCTGTCGAATCATTGGTCTGAATCTCTCATGTCTTGCATTATAGCTGAGGTTGAATTAATACTTCTTGTCTAAGTAGCCTCCTTGAAACGAACTTTAGAGGTAAACAAGGAATTTCTTGGAATATTTTATTCCAAATAATTCTCTGAAATATTACGACAGCTAGAGATACCTACTATATTCAACAGCAATTTTTTAACGAATTATATTTTTCATTTAATTGAAAATGTACCAAAAATCACGCTAGGACTTATTTTCGTAGGATATCTTATTTTCGGAAAATGTCGGTAGTGTGGGTTTCACTATAGTTTGATTACTGATGTTACTGAGCATTGATAGATGTAAGACAGCATAACACATATAAGTTTGGTAACATAAATAGAAGACTGCATCCATATAATTATTACTTAAGATCACCCCATGCCAAAGTTACATAGACATAGACGTACTTTACTCTTCAATAGCCTTGTTAAGAAATTTATATTTCTTTCTTTATTTTTTACGTAATACGATATTTAAAACGGCAAAATAAAATGCTTTTAATTAGAAAATTAATATTCTGAAGCAAAAATTTCACATTTATTTTAAATAATACATGAATTATCAGAACAGTGTTAATGAAAAGCCTAGTCATTGGCAAGTTTGTTAAAATAGTCACCAAGCTTGTAAGTACTGTGGCACCTCGTCTTACGAATTTAATTCGTTCCGGAACCGACTTCGTATATCGAAATAGTCTTATGCGAGGATAATTTTCTCATTACAACCCATTCGATGAATATGTTTCACATCCCAAACACCTACGATAAATCCTTAATAAACATTGCATAAATATGTGTATAAATAGAAATCAGTTAATTAGACCGATTTAAAACAAATAAATTATAAATAAATAAGAAATAAAGCATAGAACATTGTCTTAGCTTAGATACTGGTAGATAAAAGTCGGTGGAGACGTAGGGCGTGGAGGGAGGGTACGATGGGACGTAACTTACAATATAATTTACACTAAGTCATTTACCTTATTTATTTTCCTTGTTTTGAATTTTATGCTTCACTTAATGTAAACACATTTTAGCTTACTACGTTTACGTTTAAACGTGTTACTACGTTTGTACAGAGATAGACTTTCAGTCATTTAAGGCTTTGCTTCACTTTCAATCGTTTCATTATCATCACTATACAATGATACATCGTATATCGTATTTAGAGCAAATCTTCGTATACTGAGATGACTTTTAGTTCAAAATTTACATCATATATAGAAATATTCGAATATTGGTACGTTCATAAGTCGAGGTATCGATACATGCTGTTGTTTTCTAACACCCACCTTTTAGGGGGGAAAATTGTTGTTCATTTAATTATTAGCACCCATTTTAGTAAAGGACGAGCCATATAACCTGTTGATTCTACAGGGGTACCAATACATATATACCTCAACATTACCTCATGATTTGGGTTTAGGAGAAATGATTTGTTCTTGAACTATTCATCAGACAGATAGATCAAGGAAATATGCCTACTACATCTTTCTTACAATTTGTTCTAATTTTTATTAAATTTTTCGGATGCTGAGTTATATAAAACACTGCAAATGGATTGCTTATTGCTTACAAATATATCTTTTAAATACAAATTGAGAATATTCCATTCTTTGTTCTTCACTATTATTTTTCTTTATATAAAAATTATGGTTTATAGTTACTTCTTTGATTCGATATCATCCAGAGGTAAAAGAATGGCTTGGTAGTAATTTAGCAGATATTTAAACCATTGATGAAGTTGCATTACTGGGGTAGCGAACGGTACATGGTGTCACCATCAAAGTGACCACCAGCTCAATCTTGCTTTACTTAGGGATCCAATGAGACCTGGTCTATTCACCATGGCTATGGACATTTGCTAGGACAATGAAATGAAAGCGAATACTTATATCGTTTATAGCGTAAAGTGTAGTCAGATTAGTCTGTTGTTGTATGTTTTCCAACGCCCACACTTATAAGGCTTTCACCTTTTAGTGCTGTTCTAGGGGCGGAAATTGTGTCTTATTTCGTATTTAGCACTCATTTTGGTAATATGCGAGTAACGTTACCTGTTGATTCTACATTAGTAGTCCTAAATTTTGCCTCACTTAAGTTTATTTAGAGTAGGAATCTTTATCGAGTACCTGACATCGTACAGGCTCGGAAGCAATGGTTTAACGTCCTCTCAGAGGGAAAACGTGGTCAAATTTATTCCCCTCTCGCGTGAATAAATCGAAGGCCAAGTAGGGATCGAACCTCGGACCTACCAGTTCAGAGGCGAGTACGTAGTCAGATTAGTTATTTAAGAATATTGTGTGTGTTCTATATAATTCTCCTCCCATGTGTACTTTTCGGATGTGCCGTTAATCAGTCTCAAAATAATTGAAACTCATCTTAGAAAGTCACATGCACCTCGTCTATTTTAGTGTTTAATTCTTATGAGGCAATTAACTTTTACTTATATTATATATATGCTATCAAAGTCAAAGAAACAAACGTTTAATGATAGTATTTTAAAGAAATATTAAATACTCATTAGTCTTATGATTAAAGGAATGAACATATTTGTTTTTACTTTATTTGTAATATAGCTACTCAAAAAAGAATATAGATAGAAGAATTTAAAGGATTATAAGGTAAAAGAGTTAATGAAATAGTCTCCACATATAGAAATTTAATATTATAAACAGCTCGTTTCGAACACGTAGTGTTCTTCTTCAGGCATAAAACTAAAGGATGAGTTAAGAGTGTCTGTGGTAATCAAACACAGTTGTACCATAGACTCCCATCCTTTGGTCTTATGCCTGAAGAAAAACACTAAGTGTGGAGACTATTTCATTAACTTCATAGCCTACAATTAGTAGATGCCACATAATAAGCTAATTATGTGGTTGAATTCTACCTTAGAATTCAAAGGGTTTCTGTTAATAAAGAAACATCTAAAATCCTTTGAGATTGTTTATATGAGGTTTATGAATGAATCAGCATATAAGAAGGAGAAAAAGTAAACTTGGAAAAAACAGCAGTTTTTAACTATTTTACTTTAGTCCTTAAGAATGTTAAGGTTGAAAAAACAGAGTCAAGATTATAAAACTACTGAATTGAGTTTTTAGAGATAATTGTTAAAATGAAATGTAACCCATTAACAAGAGAAGCGAAATTAGGCGTGGGAAAGAATATGATGTCTCTGTGAAAGCTTTTGAATAGCTACGTAGCGTATACATCCAATCAAGTCATTTCCTCTGTTGTCTATTAACATCGTAAAACATTTTGTATTTTATAAACTATTAGAAGTATCATTTCTAAGACATAAACATAACAAAAAGGGAATAGAATAGTCTTTGATGAATGTTTATGTATTTTACATAGGAAACCTATTAAAAAGAAAGTTTTTTTTTTGACACATTAAGCTTTCAATAAGAAGAAATCCGATGTTAAAATCAAACAGAGGCTGTAAGTTTCCCCTTCGTCACTCAAAAGACAGCTAAATCACTTTAAAATAACGTAACTCTTTTTAAGAAATAAAGTTGCGTAAATAAAAATCAAGTATGTTTGTTTCCTGCTTTTAGCTCTCACTGGTATTTTACAAGTGTGTTTAAACTCTAAACCTATAATGTTTTATCGTCTGAAGTTTTATCTCTGAAGGAGCTAGTGCTTTAGTAAGTGAAGAAATGAGTTATTATATTTACTGAACCTGTGGTCCGCGAAAGTCTTTCGTCCGGTCAAAGCAGTAATCATTCTGACGAGAATAATTACTTAGTATAAGTATAGTAATCATGAAAAAATTCGATTTCGAGATTTTGACGGAGTTAGATAAGTTAGATATATATAAAAGTATTGATCTTGATAAAAGTATTGACCGTGAAATAGAAACAAAACTAAAGTTTATCGGGGCTCGGTCAGTCGGGAACTGACCGAGTCCCGATAAACTTTAGTTTTTATATATACATATATTGGTATAAATAGGCAGCAGATCCTCTTTTAAACAGGTATCAATAAAATTAACCGCAGTCTCGGCATTCACGATCTTAAGATTGAGAGATTCGATCCTACGAACTAACCTCCTGCTAACAGGGTTCAACTGGAAAAGGAGTTGGCCAAGTGACATGTTAAATTAAAATCGATGACTCATGCTTAGTCATTGCTATAAATAGATTAAAAGGATAGTACAGGTTAATATAAAGAAAAGGTCAACGGTATAACTGGACTAATGATTATAGTGTATATATATGATTATATATATAGTAATATAATAGTAATATATAGTAATATAATAGTAATATATATATATATATATATATATATATGTTTGTAAAAAGATTCCACATAAACGCGTGAAATAACAATCAATTGAGAATAAAACCACAATATGAAATAGGAAAACAAGACTAAGATCTTTCAACCGTAAAAAGCGGTCATCATCAGAGTCAAAAACCCAACTGAAACACTAGATGCAGAAAACATCTGGTGAGGGGTTGAGAAGAGTGGGAGGGAAAAGTGGTATTTAAAAGGGTGAAAGTGCAGGAAAGGACAAATGTCTAGAAAGGGATGTTTGGGGAAACGAAGGAGTACAATGTTCATGTATTTTTATGTGTATTTGTTTGTTTATGTTTCAGTTTGTCCAAAAAACTTTGTGGCCACACCGTTTGATGGATCATTTTGTTACGACATCCAAAAATAATCGTTATAATGTAGATGTAAAGCTCAATGGTTTTTACCATATAGGACCTTTTAATAATAATGCCTTTTTGCCAAAATTACGTAGACCAAAATAGTTGCCATGGTATATTTTATTATTTCGAATTTTTTTTTAACGCTAAAGGACTAATTATAGATCAATAAAATTTCGCCAAAAATTAAATCTAAAATGATGAATTTATAAAAAAAATTCGTAAAATATTGATTAATATAAAGGAAAAAAAAAGGTATAAAAAATCAGAATTTATCTTGATAACTAATATACCCCTGCTGTACTTATCATATTTGGTTTGCATTGGCTTAGAAATTTTTAAGGAAATCAAGTGAGATAAAATTGTTATTTAGAAATTGAAAAAAAAATTTAAATGTTTTATTGCGTGTTGTTTTATAATATGTATGAAGAATAAAAATTTTAAACGTAAAAAATCAACGCCAATAAACCATATGTCATGTGATGTTTTTCATGGTATGATGGATGGTTGACTAAAGTGTACTTATCAAACTAAACTACCTTATGTAGTAACGTAACGTCAAGTTATATAGTAAAGGCAGATACATATATAGTTACTGACGTGTTTAAAAACGTCATTGTATTTGGGTAACAGTTGAAAAAGGCACACTTTCGTCCTTTATTACAAAAGGGACGCTAATTCTAAGCTATTTTTTCAGAACTTGAAATTTTGATACTATTCTAGTTGAATGTCAATGTCAATGTCTGATAAAAAATATATTCTCCTGTATGCACGAATACAAGAGAGAATATCTTATATCGAATATTCAAAGAAATCACCACACTATACAAGGAAAAAAGAAATTCTGGTGATTTCTTGACTGTTAAGTTATAAATGCTTATATGATCAAACCACAATAAGAAAATGGGAAAACAAGACTAAGATCTTTCAACCGTAACAAGCGGTCTTCGTCAAAGTCAAAAACCCAACTCTTACGAAGACCGCTTGTTACGGTTGAAAGATCTTAGTCTTGTTTTCCCATTTTCTTATTGTGGTTTGATCATTGATTGTTATTTCACGTGTTTATGTGAAATCTTTTTATAAATGCTTATATATCTCCTTGATAATAAGATTTCTTTCTGGATCTAACACCCCTCTCTGGACATTTGTCCTTTCCTCCACTTTACACCCTTTTAAAATACCACTCTTCCCTCCCACTCTTCTCACCGCTCACCAGATGTTTTCTGCATCTTGTGTTTCGGTTGGGTTTTTGACTCTGACGAAGACCGCTTGTTGTAGTTGAAAGATCATAGTTTCCCCCCCCCCCCCCCCCCCCATTTCATATTGTGGTTTGATCAAATATTCTTGAATGATGAAACTATAATCCCAAATGAACAATAAAAGTTCAGGAATAAACTGGAGGTTAATATAAAATAATATCGTTAACGAATTATATAAAGCTAGTTAATATAGATACATTTATGCTGGCTTAATAATATAATATATTGATGAGCCTTATGTAACAAAAAAGTAAAATATATAATTTTCATATCATTATTTCTTTATTCAGTAATGGTCGTTAACAATAGCCAAATATTAATTTCTATTTACTTCAGACATTGTGATACCGAAGCTGTGTTCACTGTTTATGTTATTATTTTTACATTTATAAAACTCTGATGTTCTTGTTTGGATCCTTGAAGACAGGTGAAACTTGAATATACAGGTCAATTCCAGCTGCCTGTTTATACCAATATATATATATATGATCAAACCACAATAAGAAATGGGAAAACAAGACTAAGATCTTTCAATCGTAACAAGCGTTCTTCGTCAGAGTCAAAAACCCAAAAACCCAGTTGGGTTTTTGACTCTGACGAAGACCGCTTGTTACGGTTGAAAGATCTTAGTCTTGTTTTCCCATTTCTTATTGTGGTTTGATCATTGATTGTTATTTCACGTGTTTATGTGAAAGCTTTATATATATATATAGTTAGTTAGTTTCTTACTCTAATTTTAGCCCTGAAGATGATGTACAAATACATCGAAACGTCGGCCAAGGAAGGAGTTTTTTTTTTCTTTTTTTTGACCTAGCCCTCAATAACAAAACATAGAATAAAATAGAAGAGGTCAAGAACAATTTTTTGAGATTATTATATATATATATATATATATATATATATATAATATATATATATATATATATATATATATATATATATATATATATATATATATATATATAATGTTAAGAATACTATCTCAAAAGCTTGGGGGACATATAAAAATCTTTGTTTTCATGACTTGATAACAAGATTCAGCAATAACAGTTATTCCTGTTGATCACGTTCAGTGAATTTATTTTATTAATAGTAGGTATAATTTCTTAACACTGAGTGACACAAAGGGTCACGGGATTCGTCTAATTATATATTAAATGGAAGACTCAGAATGTTGGAAAAGAGTTTTATTGTAGAAAGGAAGTTTAAAGTAGGAAGATTAGTGAAAGTGGATGCATGGCTTACCGGTAGCAAGAAGAACTTGAAGGAGGTTTGTACAAAGGTCCATCTCCTGGGAACAGGCCAGCGGGACTGTACAGGCGACGCTCCTGCCTACTCCCTGACGTCACAAAGCCTCCATTCCCACCCTAAAAACTCACTACTTTCTGGACTACTTTAACTTAACAATTATTTTAACTTAGCCGTATAACTTTTAGATTTCGAATAGTTCTTTCATTTACAATAGTTCATCTTTCTCTAAAATAAACGTTATTTGAAAGTAAACAACAGAAATGAGGTAAGCGGTAAAGATGTTTAAAATAAAGAAGGAAAATAACTCACTGTGCAAAAATGTAACTACATTTCTCATATCGATTGAAAATAATTAAGCTGGAAACAGATAAATCTTATACGAAATTTAAATAAAATACAAATTTTCAACAAATAAAAAGTATGTTTCCTATAAGAATTTTAAACAAGCATATAAGAGAACATTGGCAAAATTAATAATCTAATGGTTTGTTTTTATACTTTATTTTTAAAAAATTACTACTTTTGATACGAGTATAATGAATGGCACGAAAATTGATACCACGTCATATGTATTCAACTATTTATCAAACATGTGCTATATTAAGAGATACATGTTTATTAATAGAATATGTTATACTTAACTATTTGTTATACCAATTTATCTGAATATATTAGTGCTGGAAAATTATTCTCAAAATAATTTTCAATAATAATTTCAAATTTAATTTGTATGAACTAAGTTACGTTTCTGTGAATCAGTTACACAATACGTTCACGTATACTCATTAAATTACGTATAATCATGTTTATACGTAAGAATATTACTTTAATAATCCAGCATGTCTTCGTTTAAGACTAAATTAATATTTTATGAGTCTTTTGTATACCATTAATTTTTTTTGCAACAATTTATCAAACGTTATGACTCACAGAATAAACTTACATGCCATAACCTGAACTGCCCAGTCCACATTCTTCTCATACCATAAATTCTGAAGACAGAAATATTTAATGCTCTACGGACAGTTACAATATTTTGTCTTGTTTAAATTAATACTTTATTAGACATATTTCTTGGTTTGATAACCACTAAATTAGCAAATTTTTATTAATAAATTTTTATAGGAAAATTGAACGAGGCTGGAAATTACTAAGTTTTTTAAATTACTAAATTCACGTGAACCTATTACCTGTTTATTTTGGTGACAAAGACAAATGGTGAAATTGAAGATGTTTGAAATGTATGTACGAACCATTGGGCTTTAATCATTGAAGAGAGCTTCAATGTCAGGAGGACAGTTGTTAGGAAAATATATATATATATATATATATATATTTGTTTCGATATATATATATCAATGATCAAACCACAATAAGTCTTCGACTTATCGACAGTATCTTCGACCCAACTGAGTTGGGTGTTTGACTCTGACGAAGACCACTTCTTACGGTTGAAAGATCTTAGTCTTTTTTCTCATTCTATATTGTGGTTTGATCATTCATTGTTATTTCACGTGTTTATGTGAAATCGTGTATATATATATATATATATATATATATATATATACCATGATAAACGAAAAACGGTCCGGCAGGACAAATAACAATTAAAATAAGCAGTGACACATAAACAGAAACACAACAAAGACTCACTTTTCAATATTTCGACCGTAATGGCGGTCGTCCTCAGGAGAAGAAGTGAATTGACGGAGGGACGACAATATATATATATATATTGGGACGACAATATAGGGACGATATATATATATATATATATATAGTTCACACAGGAAAGAGAAAAACAAATAAAGACACACACAAAAGACTCACAACGATATTTCGACATTCGTCGTCATCGGGTAGAAGTAGTTCCTTTGAGTAGCTGAAGCTAACTGATATATATATATATATACAAAGATTTCACATAAACACGTGAAATAACAATCAATGATCAAACCATAATAAGAAATGGGAAAAAAGACTAAGATCTTTCAACCGTAACAAGCGGTCTTCGTCAGAGTCAACTTCATCAGAGTTGGGGTTTTGACTCTGACGAAGACCGCTTGTTACGGTTGAAAGATCTTAGTCTTGTTTTCCCATTTCTTATTGTGGTTTGAACATATATATATATATATGCAGAAAAATCACAATTAAACACGTCATGCAATCAATGAAGTCCAAAACCACAAGGAAAAAGAAAAGAAATAAATGCACTGATGCCTTTCACTTTATGTCATCAGAGAGCAAACAAAGTAAAAAAAAATAAGATAACAGAAAAAGTTGGAGGTAACTTTTCCTGTTGCCTTCCTTTGTAACTCATACTTTCTTTGCTCTCTGATGACATAAAGTGAAAGGCCTTAGAGCATTTGTTTCTTTTGTTTTTCTTTTTTCTTGTGGTTTTGGTCTTTATATAATATACTTGTAAAAGAAAACATATTTTATTATATACAACCTAAATTATAAAGTTTACTATTTTTTAACGTATTCATCTTTCATATTCAGTCACCTCAGCACATAGTCGTTTTTTTACTTTATATTTAGGATTTCAGAGAGTAACTTAAATAATAAACTATTTAAATCATTAGTTGTGCAATCCGTAATTGTGTGGTATTTACTCATTCTGAGCTAAAATGGATAAACCAACAAAAGATTATATAAAATTCAAAATGCCCTGTCATACTACTTATTTATTTTACAAACTCGGTTTGCTAAAATACTTCACCCCTACGAATGGTACAGTGTTAACAATACAATCTGGAGCAGAGTAAATAGAATGATAAAACCCAAAAGAGAAACTCAAAAAACGTCAGTACCACATCCTTGGGTGTGTCTTGGATTCTCTTAATTGAATTTCATTATTTCAACTAATTTTGTAACTGATTAGATATAATTTGTATTATAGTGTCTTCCTGATGATGAACACAAAATGTTCGAAAAGCGTTGAATAAAACTTCATTTGTGTGGAGACTTTTGTTGGTTTATCCATTTTACCTCAGAATGAATATACTATTTGTTTGAATGTAATATATTTTAAAAGAACTGACTACATAGAAGATCAAGCAACGAATTGAAGCCTTTAGATTTATTCTGTTTGAGTGAAAGCCGTATTTACTGCTGGCCAGGGAACAAAGCAAGTAGTATGTATATATAGCATGCACATACTATATATATACTATGGAAAGCCGATAAATAAAATATAAAAACTTCATGGATAAATTTAAAAACAGAATATATGATTAGTGAACATTAAAGGGACTAATCGAGTAGACATGTAAAAACTGTACAATTAATGAAGAAAAATTTAAATTTGATCTATGATAGTTACGTTGCATTATTATGTAACGTAATGTAACGCAAGTTTAAAACATTATATAATCTACATTTCATTAGCCGGTTTTCTACTGCCCACAAGAAATACTGTTTTCACTCAAAAAAAAATAATCTTCTATATTTAATATTAATTTATCTTTTCGAAATTTTCACTAAGAATAGTTTTTTCATGCCTCACCTCTATTGTTCATAGAAAAATGTCATTCCATCCTAAGAATAAATTATTTATTTAAACAGGAGGTTTCAAACTCCATCTGATCTGAAGTTTGAATTAGGTATGAAGAAGTTACAAGGATCTCCCCTACAGTTGGTTTTATTTGTCACTACTAGGCGCGCCACTAGCAGGTGAGCTCTTGCTATGTTACGCATGCCTAATACATTGATTCGGACCCAGGTCTGAAATATTTCATTCAAAAGGACCACAAATTCAATGAATGGAGAAATGATTGATTGATTTATTGACCCTACTCAAGACAGGATCCTTTCACATCATATATGATATAAATTAGAATTATTATAACAGACATAAGTATTTATAATAAATTTCATGTATAATCGTTTCAGAGTAATCTGTATGTACACAGTAAATACAAAACACACACACTCTAAATTTTCGGTTTAACCGTGATCAGGAAAGAAGAGATATGGACACGAAACACATTTGCGAAGGGACAACTCGTCTCTAACCGTCTCTTTGTAAGTGCGCTTGGTGTCCATAGCTCGTTTCTCCTGATGACGGACAAACCGAAAGTTAATGACTGTGTTTTTTTCTTTTTACTTGTACCTTTACTTCACTCTGAGGTTTGTTGTTCTTTGTGGATCGTTTTCTTGATGATAATGTATAATTAATATCAATGATCAAACCACAATATGAAGTGGGAAAACAAGACTAAGATCTTTCAACTGGTTTGATCATTACTTGTTTTTCGCATGATTATGTGAAATCTTTATATATATATATATATATATTTATACGAGTTCAAAATTCAAGAAGAGTAACACACAGAGTAAGGAAACACACATACAGACTCAAATTTTTGGGTAATCCGTCTTCATGAGAAAAGATAAAGGGAGACCAAGATATATATATATATATACATATATATTTAAAATTGAAGATAGGTAGCACAGAAAGTAAAGAAACACACTTACAGACTCAAATTTTCGGGCAATCCGTCTTCAGGAGAAAAGAGAAAGGATGACAAAGCACGTTGTAGCCGTTGCGCCTACAACGTGCTTGGTCTCCCTTTTTCTTTTCTCCTGAAGACGGATGGCCCGAAAATTTAAGTCTGTAAGTGTGTTTCTTTACTTTCTGTGCTACCTATCTTTAATTTTGAACTGTTATATATATATAATGATTTAAGAATGATTAATCATTCTAATATATTAAAGCATTAAATTAAAAATATCATGTTTTGAAAAATAATTTAAATATAATTAACATCTATTAATAGTGAAGTATGGTCATCTTGTGGCAGCTTTATGCCATGCCATCAGTACTGAAAATTGGAGGTTCAACCTTGATAACGACTCATGATATTTTACGCAAGGGATGGATAGGTATCCATTGTGTATGCTGGACTTCGCAAATCAGTGAGTCTCTGAGTCTGTACGATATCTGGGCAAAGATCCTTCCTCTAATATATTTGGGGGAAGGCAAGTTTAGGACTTGCAATGTACATAGAGTCAGCACAAATGTGGCTTAGTCATAATTAAAATAAGTGTCAAATACAAATGAACCACACTTACCTCTAGTAGAACAGAACTGGAAGACGTTTGAAGAGAGAAGAAAGTTATCAGAGGGTGAAACTTTAGCCACGTAATTCTTATAATTTAAAAAAAATTAACTTTCAATGAAGCCTTTATCTAATTAAATATATCTAATTACTTCATTGAAAAATTTATAATTACAAAAAAAATATCCATGTTTAATAAAAATTACTGAAATGCCACAGAAAGGATTAGCGATTTCTTTATTTGGTAGTATGGTGGGAAATGTTATAGGTGAGACCGCAATACGTCAATGAGATATGTAATACCGCGCACACCGACCAAAGTGCTACTCTCTAATTCAGGGCTTCTCAATTTGTATCACAACAGCCCCCGCATTCGTGAATTGAGCGAAATTCTTTCGATTTCAATATGGAAAAAAATAGCAGAGAAACTTAAGTAGTGTAAAATTAGTGTCAATTTATTGCTCTTGAGAAGAGAGTATAGTTTTTTTTTATAGTACCCAAATTTCCTACTTATAAATAATATAATTTTAGTTTTTTATACTCTTATTTTTCTTCTCATATTCCCTTTGGGATTCCCTTGATTGCTAGGGGATTTGGTGTTTATGATCTGCCTGATGAAAATGATACCATTTATAATGGTGATATTAGTAAAAAAACTCTGTATTTTTTGACATCGTATTTTGCTCTCTAGTATCCTAATGAGAAACATTCGCTTGATAATACTTGGCATTTTTTTTTATTATTAGGTCTTTCATGTGATAAACACAGTCTCAATTCTTCATCACATATTTCATCTACTTTTACATTTAATGCTATTTAACATAGAAAAACCTTGTTCACAGAGATAATATGTAGAAGATTGTAATATGACTATCAATGCTTTCCTCGTGATAGTTTAAAATGTCAACCGACGAAGACTTCCCTCTGATATCGAAACCACATACCTGGGATGGCAAAACGTTATGAAATTCACTCAAATTTCTTAAATATTGAAATATAATCCTTTTCCTTGGGATGTCTCCCTTGGCGCACCATTTGAGAAGCTCTTCTCTAACTTAATGTCAGATTATTATCTGTCCTTAAATAACATATGTTATAAAAATAATACAACCGTAGCCTTTTCTTTTCTGTTTTAAGAATAGAGTAGTGACAGATGAACTAAAATTATTATTCTTCTGTCAGATACTAGATTCCTGGTCCTCCTTATGATGAAAGATCAGCTGCTCCAGCATATTCTAAAGATCAGCTACAAAACTTGTATTGTTCTAAACCACTTAATCGTAGTGGTTTACACAAACCATTATTACGCAAACTTAATATAATTTAAAAACCAAAAAAAGAAAAACAATTTTTATGGATTCTTAAGTTTAGATTAAAGGTTGGTCTTTTAATTCTACTTTTAATATTTTTAATTTTACTTCAGGTATAGTCATAATGGCAAAAAAAAAAAAAAAGTTATATGACCGACTTCCATATTCTGAGGTCTCCTGATTTGAAATATTCTCAAGCTTTTTAAGCTTCCCGAATCTATTTTTTTGGTGTCTGAATTCAAAAGTGTGTAAAAACACTAAACGTCATCTCGTTTTCGTTTCTCAATGAAATTTGAAAACATAATAGTTTTTTGAACTGGAAATGAACCCTATTTTTAGGTAGTAGAAAATACTGTATTTTCAAAACTTCTAAATTATGTATTTAGTTGGGCTTAGTATATTCACAAAAATTCCTGAATTTTAGACTATTGCAAGGGGATATAACACTGAAAAAGATAAGTATTATAACCTACTTCCCTCGTACTCACTTGTGGATTTAAATTGATGTTAATGGTACCTGGTCCTTTTCATTATTACTTATGATTCATTCATAAACAAGTAATATACCAGCCAAAGGTTAAACAATTCCAACCAAACATGCCACTTATAATTTCTCCTTATTTGGGAAAATGTAGTAGCCAAATGAAAATATATCAATTAATTAAATAAATCGACACTGATTTTACTAATCAGTGATGCTAATTGCAGACCACTCTTTGTTTTATGAATGTTTCATATGTTCTAGTAATCGGGGACCAGGTTATTTGAACATTACAATGTCTACTGTTTTAATAAAATGCAAAACTACAAAATTCAACAATTCATCTACGTACATAATTAGTACGTAGTTCTCTTTTTTTAAATTCACTTTGATATTTAGACTTCTGACCTTTTTTTGTATGATACATCATTTGTTATATAAATGCCTTAAAGCTACTAACATGACAAGATGGTTTCACTAGAGTTGATTTCAATAGTACCTGGAATCTAAAGAGAACACAGTAAGAAGTTGCTCTTGAACATACGACACCCAAAGCCAATTGAGACATAAACGTCCAAACGGTGGATTTCTGCATTTACAAATCAAACAAACTATTTACATGATTTTCTAAACACAACAGAAAACACATAACTCCATACTCACGATCAACTCATACCTACATAAAATACGAATTTATCATCAAAAATTAGAACTTTTGTATAGATGAAAAAAAAGAAATAAACACAAAACACAGGTAAATATTTATTAATAATTTAAAAAAAAATGAACACAGATATAAGCAATACAATCAAACATTATCTATAAAATATTTTTTTTTCAATATTTTGTTTTTTTTTTCTTTGTGAGAAAAATATACATAAAAATATCAGGTCATACAATGCAAACATTTATAAAGAAAACAAATAGTACTTCTTTTTTTACAAAATAAGACATACATTTTTTGGATATGAATAAACAACTACCAATATAAAACATTCATGTGGATACAAATGGTTAATTTTTTCGTTTTTTTGGTGACTTTTTCGAAGGTTCTTTGGAGGGCGATGGATCGCTTGTTGGTTCCTCTTTCACCTCTGGTTCTTCTTTAACATCGTTACTTTTTTCGTCATTTGCTTTTTTATCTTCTACCTTTACTCCCTCTTCTTTCTTTTCACAAGGTTCAACTTTCTCATTTGACTCTTCTTCTACAGTTGTTTCTTCTGTAATTAAAACATCTGAAGAAGTCGTCCCTTCCATTTTCAGACTGCCTTCATCGTAATCGTCTTTCATTTCAATTATTTCTACTTCATCTCCTTCTTGGTTGTTTTCTTTTAAAACAGGATCAACAGCATCTTTGATATTCATAAATATGTTGATATAACGGCTTAATGTACTCTACAACCAATAATAACAATCAATATAAAACAGTACAATAAGTGCCCCAGCTTGTAAGTAATATTATTATTACAATATAATGAGCAGCCTAACAAGAAATAACAGAACAACATAAAATTAAAATTCAGCGAATTAGTAAAACCAAGAAAGAAAAACAACAGCCTTATCCCAGCGGTGGAATCCGTAATATTCAATAGACCTTCCATAATCCTCTGACTCAAAACAATTTAAACCAAGATTAGTTTCTTCGTAAATTTTACTTCAGTTTTTCCCACCACATTTGTATTTGTTGAAGGTAACGCTTCAATAAAAATAGTTTCAATTTTCGACAGTAACATCTTGTTATGTAAATGTAGCAAAAATTTAATGAATATCTCCACTATGAAGTTAAATATAATAACGCATTTAAACATGTAGTGTATTACAAATGAAATAGTCTCCACATATGAAAGTCTAATAATATAATCAACGCGTTTCGAACACTTAGTGTATTACAATTGAAACTTCGACATGTGGAGACTATTTCATTAACTTTTTTACCCTATAATGAGTAAATACCACATAATAACTGACTGAACTACCTTAGAATTAATGGTAAATACTGTAAATACTGTTTCATGTACTAACTTAGATTTTCATATGAACGCCTAGATATTAATCTAGTTTTCTACATTAAGATTTGTATCACAAGAAATATAATTTATTTAATAAACAAAAAACACTGAATCTGGAAATAAATCAACTGACTCGAAAAATCTCAAATTTATATTGATTGACTGACTGTTTTACTGGAAATTAAAGAAAAATTCTCTGTAGATACAATTTTTATTTTCAAAAACATAATTTAGCCTTATCTCCAAAAAAATTAGAAAACATGGTAAGAAATTATTAAACAACAAAATAATAAACCCGAAAAGTAAGGAGACACATATGATTATAGTGGGAAGACGGAAGACCCGTTTTTTGTATTGTTACCATAACCAAATTTGTTTGTTTGTCCCTTGATTCCAAACATTTCAATTTATAACTTTGTTATGGAATAAGTTGTTGCCAAGTTACAAAATGTTTATTTCAAATAAAGCAGAAGAAGAACGTTCAAAACGCGTTGTTTTATTGATAAAACAAGCATATGTGAGGATTTTTTGTTCTATCATTTTTAATAGTGAGTAGTATCACAGAGTGACTGACTGCACAAGTAGTGAGCTATCACCTACAGTCACCTTTTGTCTGCTAAAAATGTTGCCTGAAACAGCAAGCGAGAAAAACAAACTCTTTTCGTACTTTTAGCACTGTTGTTAAAGAAGTTAAAGTTGTAGAGTTTCTAAATACTGCTCAGTCAACTGGAATGCCAAGGTATATGTAACAAGGACCTTCTCTCAAAGGATCCAGTCATGCTGTTGAGGTACTTATAGAATATAACCTGAAGAACTGACCAGTCCTGATAAGCTTTAATTTTCTTTCTATTTTATGGTCAATAATTTTAACAATATATATATATATATATATATTATTGAATTTGATGGCAGATTCTGCATTCACGACTTTCTTACTTATAGCTTCTATTTTCCTTACAATTTTCTTTTGAGAAGGTGATAATTGCCAAAGCAAACTAGCATACGACATTCATAATTGAATTATTATAATTCAATAATATATGCTTGAAAGAGGACCTGCTGCCGAAATATTCAATAATATATGCTTGAAAGAGGACTTGCTGCCGAAATACACTAATATATATATATACACGAGTTCGAGATTAACAAAGAGCAACACACAAAGTAGGAAAACACACTTACAGACTCAAATTTTCGGGTAATCCGTCTTCAGGAGAAAGAGAATGGGAGACCAAGCACGTTGTAGACGCAACGGCAAGTAACCAACTTGGCAAGGTTGGTTACTTGCCGTTGCGTCTACAACGTGCTTGGTCTCCCATTCTCTTTTCTCCTGAAGACGGATTACCCGAAAATTTGAGTCTGTAAGTGTGTTTTCCTACTTTGTGTGTTGCTCTTTGTTAATCTCGAACTCGTATTGTGTCCAGTTTGGATCGTATTTCGTTTTATCAGTGAACTAATATATATATATCTCAAGATCAAACTACAATACGAAAAGGGAAAAAAGACTAAGATCTTCCAACCGTAACAAGTGGTCTTCGTCAGAGTCAAAAGCCAACTGAGAGTCAGTTGAGAGTCTTCTGACGCAGACTACTTGTTACGGTTAAAAATCTAGGTCTTTTCACCCTTTTTATATTGTGGTTTGATCATTGATTGTTAGTCCACGTGTTTATGTCAAATCTTTTTATATAAAATAATATATAAACTATAGTAAAAACTAATATATCAATGTTTTTGGAAGGAAAATGAATCGTTGCTTTCACAGAATTAACAAACGATTTATATTAGAGCAGAATGAAATTTATTAGATGGACACAAGCTTACCTGTACTTCAGCGAGACTGTTATTTAGAGTGGAAACACGTTCTTTTAAACATGAAACTTCACAAGATAACTCCTTTTCAGTAATACGTGAATCTCTATAGTCATCCTTTATTTTTGCATGGTCTTTGAGAAGGGATGAATAGAGCTTTTCAGTGACTTGTCGACTAGTTTCATTTCTATCGAGTTGATTTAGAAGCTTGCCAACGTCTACTAGCGTTCCGTTATGACTCACAAAACCTACAACAGGAAAGCTTTCACATTAAGCTGGAAATTAACTCACAATTAACAAATTTAACGTAATATAATGTAAGGATATATATGTTGCACTAACTTGATTGAAATGTAATGACAATTATGGGAGTTGGTTAAATAATATTTAAACATATTGTTAAAAGAAATAACACAACAATAATTATGGATGTCATTATTTCACCAATCTGTCCACAATATAACTCAGTAAAAAGCAAATATAGGCAGAAATGTAATTAGATGCAGTCAACCAGAAATGAACCTTATTCCTATTTACCTCATCTTCCTTTCAACCTATTTATATGATACTTTTTAATTTTAATTCAAGAACAGAATGATGCATTACATAGAGTTTTCAACTTTCGCTTAAGTAGACTTTCAGAAATAATGAACAATCAACTGATTGAAAGCACTAATAATTAGGCGCACAGTTTTTGTATAGATAAATATATTGCCACTAGGTTTTGGTTATTGCCTGAGAGTTTATAAAAAACTTAATACACACAAAGTATGTCTATAATTAACTCTATGATAAAATTGAATGTTTTCCTTATCTCGGCCACATATATTTAACACTATTTTTCTTTTTTTTTATGTTTTTTCTTTTGGTCTAGACCAAACCTCGATAAAAAAGAAAAATAGTGTATAATTAACTCTAAATACATTGTTTTCAATTTAGACAGTAATACATATAATGAAATGGAAAATATATTTTAATAATTAACATCCCAGAGATAAAGAAGAGTTCAATTCTAAAAACAATACATCAGAATGGATCATGATATATTAACTTCAGGTGTTAGAAAGAATTACTTTATATAGTTATATTTTTGTAGACTACTTTATTTTAAATTATGTAAATTGAATGGACTTTTTTAACATAATTTTCTCCAAATATGAATATTTCAATTTATATTGTTTATTATTCTCATTTTTAAGAAAAATTTACTTTTAATAAATTACATACTTGTAACGCTTAGATTTCATAAAATCAAGATAAAGAAATCCAACACATCCATACTGCTATATAACACAATAGCTGTTATTTTCAGTGTGGTGTATTTTCCTTTGAAATAATCTAAAATTAATTTTTTTTTTAAGATACTCGAACCAATGAGGTTTAACTTAAAAAAAAAAGCTTCTAAAACGACTAGAAGAGCGAATAAAGCATTTTAATGTATAATACCTTTACGATGATGCAAATCTACCCCAAAAAAAAGAGGGGGGGGGGCTTGGTTCATTTCCATACCAACGATTATATATATATAGAAACATAGAGAAATCAAAAGAACAAACTTACAGTCTCTAATTTTCGGTCAAAACCGTCCTTAGGAGAGATAAGAGAGGGAAACCAAGCGCAATGGTTCAGAGACGGTTGGAGACTGGAAAATTAGAGACTGTAAGTGTGTTCTTTTGATTTCTCTATGTTTCTTTTTCTATATTGAACTATATTTGTCCGTTTTGGATCGTATTTCCAACGAAAAGTATATATATATATATATGAATTAAATACCACAATAAACAATATATATTAATTAAAATTCTCTAACGCCATTCGTCACAACATCATCAGAGAGCTAAATGAAACAAAAAAAAAACATAATAAGTTAACCTGGCTGTTAACAAGTTAGAGTCAGGTTAACTTATGTTTTTTTTTGTTTCATTTAGCTCTCTGATGATGTTGTGACGAAAGGCCTTAGAGCATTTTAATTAATATGTATTGTTTATTGTGGTATTTAATTCATATATTATATCAAGAGTTATTGTTGATTATTAATTTATATATATATATATACAAAACTAAAATTTATCGGGACTCGGTCAGTTTCCGATAAATTTTAGAACTGACCGAGTCCCGATAAATTTTAGTTTTGTTTCTATTCCACGGTCGATACTTTTATCAATATTTATATATATATATATATATATATATCTGTCCAATTCCATTGAGATCCGTCAAAATGGTGAGACTTATAGCACGATTACAAAAACTCTAATACCTCCCACACACATCCAAACAACATCCTAAACATTTCCAAAGTGAATTCAAAACATCTAAAATCGCTTAAATACGTCAAAATTTCAAAATATTTTTTTTTTTTCATAATTCGTATACTTTAATTATAGTAAAAAAAAAAAAAAATGGATTGATGAAATAAAATTACAGACCACTTTCCAACTTCTCTAACGACGATCCTGTCTTTGTTGTGTCTTCGTCAAACATAGGTAGCATTTCACGATTACCTGTAAAGATAACATACAATCGAATTAAGACACATTATATAACTAGTATTATATAATAGTATTGCAAATTACAATAATTAATATTGCATTAATTTCTTTCCATTATTAATTATTAACTATTCTGTAATATAATATAAGATAATGATTTCTATATCATTATTAACTATTGAATAATGAAATAACTAAAACCTAAATTTAGTGTAATTTAAATAAAAATACATGAACTTTTTTAAATCATAGAGCAATTTAGAATTCATAATACCTCATCAACCTTTATTACGTAAATATCCAATCATAGGTTTCCATAGTTGGATTATTTTAATTAATGATTAGAATTAAAAATAGAAGTTAAGCAATATTAATTATTATTGTAATTATTATTTGCAATATTATAATTATATAATGCAATATTATAATCACAACAAAAATTTTATCTAATGGATAATAAAAGTATCTTTTCATAAACATATAGTTTTATTTAACATACGATAAAATATAAGATTTCAATTCATATGTTGTAGTATAAGAACTTTCCTTAAAAGAATCAAACACATATTCATTTAAAAAACTTAATTAATAATGATGTGTGCTTATTTAATTATAAAAAAATTATACCATTATTTGAAGTTGGGATAGAAATAATCTGAAAAAAGGATTAGAAGTAAATCTATATTTTTTAAAGTTTTATTGAAATTTTCTCCACATAACCTCCATCATGTGGTAACCTCTTCTAAAGAACTCTAAATCACGAATATCCTAACAGATGAATTGGAAGAGGTGCACCATTTCCTTCATCTCCACGTTCGCCAGACTTGACTACCTTCGATTTTTTTTTATGGGGGTACGTGAAAACGACTGTGTATGTATCCAAATCTTCTTCATTTGAAATTTGAAACCTGAAATAACTTATAAGATTTTACGGATTACTGTAACTCAGTTGGCGCTTGTTTTCCGTTAACTGTAAAATCGTATTACTCTTTATACTGCTAATAATGGAGGACTGTGGAAACTAAAAATTAATTTTACAAATAAAACCTTAAAAAATATAGGTTCACTTCCTTCTAATCTCTTTACTGTAATTCTATCGTAAGTACAAATAAAGTTATAATTTTTTTAAACTGCACATGGACTTAATGGATACCCTATATATATTAAAGATTTTACACAAACAAGTGAAATAACAATTAATGATCAAACCACAATATGAAATGGGGGAAAAAAAAAGACTAAGATCTTTCAGCCGTAACAAGTGGTTACTGCTTGTTACTCAACCAGTTGGGTTTTTGACTCTGACGAAGACCGCTTGTTACGGTTGAAGATCTTAGTCTTTTTGTTTCCATTTCATATTGTGGTTTGATAGATTTGATTTGTGGTTTAAATTACCTTTAAAATATTTGAAATACAAAAAATTACCTTGTGACAATATAGTTTTAATGTCTGCTATATTTTGCCCAGCACTGTCGGCCTCCTCTTTTGATTTATCAGTTAATTTCCTGTAGTGGACTGTATCTCTGTCAGATACCTTCTGAACTAATTTCTTAACCTTCAATCAATAACATTAAAATGTAATTAATGAGAACATTGGATATCTATTACTTGCTCGTTGATATTAAAAAAGTATTTTATCTCAATATTCCACAAGTATTAAAAATATTATGTTCTAATAAAACAACTGTTTTTGTGAAACGAAAATAACCCAGACAAAATCCCATAACTATAAAAAAACTAAGCAATAATGTTTTGTTCTGCTAAGTATGAATATTGAGTTAAGGAATATTGAGTCCCCCTGATGTTTGTAGTCTTATTGTAGAGGTAGTATTATCGATTAGTGGACCCCCTAGTATTATTGTGTGATGTCAGCCGTGGATGCCCGCCCCTGCGAGGTCCACCTTGGATATATCGGGGGTGCGTCTGACCTCTGCCTTACTATTTAGTCGGGAGGGGTCTTGAGCGTTGAGGATGTGGCTAAAAGACATTACGTAAAAAACATCGATCTCTGTTGCTTCATGTCATGTTATTGGCCGAAAGGTCAGGGGGCATGCTTATGAATCAAACAAAGTCACATTATTCTGCGAATATATTCCATCATTTTAACGGACCCCATTCGCTGTGAATACGACACTAATGAACTAAACAACTATCGTTAACATCTAAACGAGTTCATATTGAGTTTTCAACCATGCCTCCACCTAAATCTGTAAAACCAATAAGCAATAAAAGATCTAAAAATACTCTGAAAATATTTTATACACACAAAATGCAGAAAAAATCTGGCAACATTGTCTATAACTCTTTTATACCTAACGTTTTTCTTTATGACGTCATTTAATTCCTCAAAATTTTGAAAAAAAAAAGGTAAAATCCCGACTTTGCAAGTAGAATCTTAAGGTATAAGGTACTGTAATGTTCTGCAGGAATCCAAACAATTCAGGGATGCTAATGCTTAATATTGAAACATAAAGTTATCTTTTGTTCACCTGTGGGAACAGACTGATTATAAGTAAGTATTCTAACCTGAGAGCGAGACAGAGATAAACCCAAGCAGAACAAGAGATCTTCAAGGTCTTTATCGAATATGTATCCACATCGGTTGACATCAAAGAAAGTAAAGGACAAAAGTAAATATGGATCTATTGTAATTAATTTCATTTTTTTGTCCTCGTCTTTTTTATCCTTGTCTTCACGACCTCTATCAGATGCCTGATTAACAAAATAAAAAAAACAATAAGAAAAAAACATTAGACATACATTTAGAAGATGTAAATCATAAAATAAGTTAATTATTACAGTAAATTTGTTTAGTGAAATTACAAATATGAACTTACCCTTTCACTGTCAATATCCTCATCATCGTCTGACCTGTCATCTTTATGGTCTTTTGAGCTTTTACTCTCCCTCTCATCCTTGTTATCTTTATCATCTTTCTTATCTTTGTCCTTACCATCTTTGTCTCTTCCTTTGTCAGTATCTTTCCTTTTATCCTACAAAAAAATATTAATACAATTAATTAACTTTAATTTTAAATTTATAACGTGGTCGCAAAATTAAAAAAAAAAGCTATTTTTTGAATAGCTGAAACATTTCTTTCGTAAATAGAATACAGCCAGTAAGAATGAGACAGACATTTAAAAAAGAAATAAAATAAAATAAAACCCTAGAATGGTCGGATATATGGTTATTATATATTTACTGGTATTGATCGTTATTACTATCTAAATCAGGGGTGCTCAATACGTCGATCGCGAGGCCAATAGTGGTAGATCGCATACAACTTTGAAAAAAAAAAAGTTCCAGGGTGACAGTCAGCCTATCTCTCTCTCTCTCTCTCTCTCTCTCTCTCTCTCTCTCTCTATCTATCTATCTATCTATCTATCTTATATATCTCTGTGGTGTGTGTGTGTGTGTTTTGATCCTCCTGTAAAGCTTCTGTCTTTGAGCACAATGAAAAGCTACAAAAAACAGCTGTATTATTATTTTATTTTATTGTTTTTATTTATTTATTTTTAATTATTATTATTATAAATTGTCAATGTATTATTATTATTGGGAGCCCAGCACAATGTGCGTAAATGCATTTCACCTCCTTAACAAAAAAAAAAAATTTTATTATTATTATATGGTAATCACAAAAACATGTTGAGAGCTCTTATTTTGTTGCTCATGCAATAATGCAAGGTAAGAATGTTCAATAAATTTTAAAATAACATACACTTTTATGGGTCGGTAGATCATTTTGACTTGGTCATTTTATAAGTAGCTCGCATACTGAAAAAGTGTGAGCACCCCTGATCTAAATTATATGTACAAAGTAAAGTGCAGGAATAATGTTTTAAAATACTAGAATTCTTTATGTAATTATAAGTTTTCTTCAAATTTGTCTAAATTATACTTCACAAGTAGTAAAAATTGAATATATTATATAAAAGAAGTGAAGTGATTTATAGAAAAAGTAAAATATAAAAAAGACCTGGGGAATTAGTTAAGAAATTAATTACAAAAAGGCGCTATTTTAAATTTACTAATACACAATAATTAGCAAAAGCACACAAAAGTATTTACAATAATAAAGGTAAGGTTAGGTTGCAGTGGCAGTCCCACAAGGGAACACACGTAGGTCGAGCATTAGCCCCTTGTGATACCACATAATGAAGATTGATTCTAAATTGGGAGTCCTAAATTTTGCATAACTCAAGTGATTTACAGTAGGGATCTTTAACGAGTACCTGACATCGATCGTACAGACTCGAGGCCGACAGTTTAACGTCCTTCTCCGAGGGACAACGTGCTCAGATTTGTTCATCTCCCGCATGAATAAATCGAGGGCCAGGTGGGGATCGAACCTCGTTCCTATCAGTTCAGAGGCGAGTACGTTAACCACTGAGCTAACATTGCCCCGTTACAATAATAACACAGTTCATTCAACTTTGTGTAAAAAGGTACGGTACCAAGGCATATACATTGAAACTGCCAGTAGGGAATGTACTCCATGTCAACTCCTCAACTGTTTCTCCCAAGCGGCAGGCAATGGTGAGGAAATTAAAAGGAACCAACCAACCATTCAACCAATATATCCGCACAGTGCAGTGCACGACATAACTATCAGTTTCAGACCAGAGGTCTTCTACTTCTTTATTACTGTGCTACTCTAACATGGATTGTCAGTAATTCATGTCGGTTATTAAGTTTTGTCTGTACAGTAATAATGTCATGTGGTCTTGTGTTCATAGTTTTCTGTAGTGCAAACTGCTTTTAGTCAGGAGTTGGAAAAAAATAGTCAATGGATAATGTAATTATTCACTGAGTTTGAGGAAGGTTGGTGTCAGGCTGGATAACCAGTACTGGGAGGTTTAGATGAGCAAGTAGTTTATTGTCTTCATTGATTGAAAGGAAACGTGAGAGATCACTTTCCCTTTTGTTTTAACTCTGAACTATTTTCATCTATGGACTGATAATATTTCATTCGAATTAAAATACGAGGTAAAAAATAATTCACCTTTTTCAAATTTTAATGAGGAAAATCAATAAAAACAAAATCAGCTAAGTAATTTATTCCACACACAATAGCGGTGTTTACTGTTTTACAAATGTTTTATGGAGACACCATTTGCATCGCAGGCACAATGAATGCGTTAAGAGAATTCCTCCTAGACGTTACCAGTATCACTTAAACACAATTCGTCGTTTAAGCGTCATGAATGTTTATGGACAGTGATGGAATATACTTGCTTATGTAAGGGATACAAGGTCTTCCTTTTGTAGTTCTTTTCAAACGCCCATACTTATAAGGCTTTTACACCTTTTAATGATGTTCTATGGGCAGAAATTGTGGCTCATTTATTATTTGACATCTATTTTAATAATGGGCGAGTCACATTTCTTGTTGATTCTACATTGGGAGTCCTAAATTTTGCGTAACTCAAGTATATTTAGAGTAGGGGTCTTTAACGAGTAACTGACATCGTACAGGCTCGGGACCGACGGTTTAACGTCCTCTCCGAGGGACGGCGAGCTCAGATTTATTTACTTCCCACGTGAATAAATCGAGGACCAGAGTAGGTGTCAAACCCCGGACCCTCCAGTTCAGAAGCGAACACGTTAACAACTGAGCTAATCTGGCCCTCCATTTATTTATTTTTTTGTAGTAACCCCTTATACTAATATATGCATGGTAATATGATTAGATATTACTTTTGAAGTTACCTTATCTTCTTTTTGCTTCTCCGGTAGAATATGAATAGCTCGGTAAATATGAAAACCGAAATCTCTCATAAGCATTGAGTGAAATAATTCAGCAAATAAGAACACTTCAAACGAATGTTCCTGAAATATCAAAATCATATATTAACACTGATAAAAGAAACAAGTGATATATATAAATTAAAAATGTGATAAGAGATTTACTTTGTTATCTTTGGTTTGATAGTTGAGCAGAGAAGCAAGGGAGGATACGACGCAGTCAAACTTGCCTGACTTGGCAGTTCGGCTAGGGTGAACCAAAACACAAGGGCTCTCAGGCAATTTGTATTTCTTCTCCAATGATAACCTTTCTTTTTCATCTAGTTTATTAAACACTTCTTTCTTCAAATTAAGGCAAACCTACAAACAATAAAAAAAAACACATTAATATAAACATTTTCAGTCATATATAATAATTATAGTTTAGTAAAGAAATAAATTCTTTGTTAGGGACCCTCAAGTAATTCAATTAGTAACTAACAATTTATTAGCGATATAAAGTCGACTGTATAGATATAAGTAGTATAGAAATTAGCATTTCTATACTAATCTATTTCTATACTATCTATTTATTAGCGATATAAAGTCGACTGTATAGATATAAGTAGTATAGAAATTAGCATTTCTACAGTCGACTGTATCTAAAGATGTAAGAGAATAAACAAATATCTAAACAATGTGTTAACAATTTGGAGGCGATACTCCATTAGCTACTTCAATAAACTTCAGCTAACTCATGTTGGTTCACAGGGATTAGTTGAAATCACTGTATAACATGATATCGTTATGGGTCATATACAAGAGTAGGAGCTAATTGACCTGTTTCGGATGTTGCCTATCTTCAAGTAGAACTCACACCCAATTTCAAGTTCTTCTTCTTGAAGATTAAATTCAGGTCGTAAAACTCCTATATACGACGTATTATGTCAACTGGAAAGACGTAGCCGGTAAGGAGGTTAAGTTGCCACCTATCCGGCCACTACTCTCCCATGACAACAGATGTCGAAATATTGATTTGCAAATCAGAAGCTATGCTATTTAATCACATTGATGGTGAATTTACATCTTTCAATACATCAATATGATAGTAGTTACAATATTATTGGCATTAAATGAGGCAGTCTTTCAAGAGATTTTACATTTTAAAACTAAAATACTTTTATTACAAAATCGACCATAATTTTTTATTTTATTTTTGAAATAATAATGCATTTTATATAATCATTTAGTTAACATGACACATCCTATTATTTTACTAAGAAGCTAAACAGGAATTCAAATTAATAAAATATAATCTTCACTCACCTCTTGTTCTGATTTCTCCTCTGTTTTGCCATCTCCTTCATTTTCACCTTCTTTATTATCACCTGCTTTCAGTTTTTCCTCATTATCTGCTTCTACTATTAAAGCTTTTGAAAGTCGAGCAACCAATTGGGCCTTAATACCTTTAGGAGACATTGTTCTTGCTTCTAGTTCATCGCGTAAATCAGAGACCTGGACAAACAAATTTCAATAAATATTATTTAATGGAGACTAAAAAAAGTGTATTTGATGTGATCAACTTCCTGGGCATGGAAAGGAACTTAATAGATTCAAGTCGTACCGAGCGGAAAGGTATTATGATAGAAACCGAAATTTAATTAATTGAAAGAAAAAATTAGTACATTGTAAATAAGTAAGAAATTTTTTTTTACTGCAAGAAACTAAATCTGTAATTCAATAATAATTTAAATATTGTTTCTTACAATAAATCAAAATTCATAAAAAATCAGTCAAATATTATTAAAATGTGATTACATGGGTAACTTAATTTTATTTTTGTATAGATTAAAAAAAGTAGTGGCAAATACCGTCGATAGCAGGGTGATATTATTATTTTTTTAATAATAATATAAGACGGATTTGTTATAAAAGTGTAATTTGTAATAATTCAAAATATAAAATTAATATAGCTATACCATAATTACATTTGATATAGTGATCAAAAAGACCGTTTTGAAACCAATCACAATATGACACCTATAGCAAAAACAATTCAAAAATCAGGGGGGGGGGGGCGAGAGGGGGAAGGAAAAAGGCTTTACATTATATTTACAGATAAAATAAAATGTTCAATGCTGCAAACTAGAGCCATACGAAAAAAACAACAACATAAATCTAGCATATTTCAAACAAAAGTTATAATTAATATTGAACACATAATATACCGTCTTACCTTGTACATTGCTGCCGTAGCTCTCGGTAAGACTGTAGACTATATGTTTAATATTAATAATACTAACCTCTGTGGTAATGATGAAATGCATGAATTTAAAAGTTATAATAATTAAAATTTTTATTCTCACTCAACAGATATTTCGGATTTTTTCGAAATTTTTTTTTTTTTAGTTGTATCGACTGTAAGCTACTGTTGGCTGCTCATTCAGAAAATCAATATCCTTCTTCTTTGAAATTAGGAGAAAGCAAAAAAAAAAAGGTGATTCTTTCATGTGTTTGATCAAATATTGATAAAAGCTGGAGTTTGATTTCAAAATGGAGAAAGATTCAGGTTTGACAGTCAGTATGAAAAGTGATTTTTTTCTGAACAGTGCCATCTGGATTTGACTAACTATTAATTAGACTGACTAGTTCAATTTAACTCTCGTAACATAAAATACATTAAAACTAGAGTACCAATATTCTTGAACTCCTAGTTTGCAATACTAAATGTACGGTCATCAAATTTATTTATCCATGTTCTCATTTCAACAATTTCAATATCTGTTGTATCAAGAAACAAACTTTTACCTCCCATAAGGCTTAGGGCAC
This sequence comes from Hermatobates lingyangjiaoensis, assembly GCA_026182355.1. Taxonomy (NCBI): domain Eukaryota; kingdom Metazoa; phylum Arthropoda; class Insecta; order Hemiptera; family Hermatobatidae; genus Hermatobates; species Hermatobates lingyangjiaoensis. The sequence goes on from JAPFBL010000304.1 coordinate 479,749, forward strand.
TGTGACCTAACCTAACCTAGAGGCACCACATATTTAAATGGACAAATTCTTGTTTTTCAAAAGACTGTATATCGGCGTTCTTTTCTTGAGCACTGGGTATAAATATAACTCAAATTTAATGGCTCATGGTTTGTAATGCACACTGAACCCACTTCATAATAATAAATAATAATAATAATAATAATAATATTATATTTAAAAATTATAATGGCACCTTTTAACTATACTACTTACTTACTTCATAAACTGAATACATTTTTTCATTGTATTTTGATGTACTATGAAAATCAAAACCATCAAAAACAAAATTTGAAATCATGAGAAGTTTAAATTTCAAGCCTTTGAAAAACTGTTTGCTTACCACTATATATATATTCATTATTTCATTTATCAAAATAAATTATTTTGTTTCTACTTCACGGTCGATAGTTTTATCAATATTTATACATAGTACTACATAATTCTTTAAGAAAATTTGACTTTACAACTTTCGTAATGATTTAAAATCGAGAATTGTTTTCAAGCAATATATGTAATGATTATTGTATTTGATTGTTAAATCTATATATAACTTTGATGTTTAAATGTATGTACTCTCTGTGAATTACCGATTTTTTTAATATAAGAAATCACTATTACTAGCGACTTCACAAGCCAACTGTGAAGAAGTTTTGTCATTATACTGAGGGTCTTGTGTGTCCTACTATTAATATCTTATCTTAAGAAGCTTGGACATGCATCCAGTAATATACACATTACACACCAATCAAGAGGAACTCTCTGTCTCATGACTCTAATTCAATAAATCATGAAAACCTTACTAGCATTTTTGATTGCTATGGAAACAATACGGCTTACTTATTTCACTAATATTCGTATTTAACTTATCAAACGCATACAACTCCAACTTTATCAGATCTCTTGGATTCAAATAATCTTATAAGGTCTGACAGATTTATAAATAAGATCAAAAGAACGGATATAAAACTTCTCTAAGTATGCCCAATGATAAATATTAGTAAAGGTACATACATATTTTCTCCAACTGGGCCAGGGAAAAAGTTTAATTGATTAATTGATATTATGGCACAAAAGAAAAAGTCATAAAAGGAGGTAACCTAGAAGCGTGACTGTAAAAGGTAAATATTTACGAATCTGTCTAAATAAATTATTATAAATTACCGAAGTCTTTTCCGTCACTACAATGATGAAAGGGAATTCCATTATTACAATTTTCATAATACGAAGTTAATTCCATTCCTTTTCCAAACATATTTAAGAAAGAAACTATTATACAAAAATTCCTTTTAATTCGTTTTCACATAAAAATTTTATCGTATCTTGGTGAAAGCCATACAATTATTTAATACAATATTTAGGGGCCAGGTTAGCTCAATGGTTAACGTACTCCCCTCTGGGCTGGTAGTCCGGGGTTCGATCCGCACCTGATCCTCGATTTATTCACGCGGAAGGTGAATAAATCTGAGTAAATCGTCCCTCGGAGAGGACGTTAAGCCGTCGGTACCGAGCTTGTATGATGTCAGGCACTCAAAGATCCCTACTCGATATGCCCTTGAGTTAGGCAAAATTTAGGTCTCCCAATATAGAATTTGTTGAATCACCAGTCAAACAAAAAGCCGGTAGACGGCTGACGTTATCGCCCGCTAGGGGATCGGTTTAAAAATAAAAAAAAATATTAAAATGAAATAATAAAATACCTTCATTGTTTTGGGATCTAGTGCAGAATGGTGAGTGGCAGGTCGTTTCTGGGTTTCCATAGGTTCAGGTTTAGGCTCTTCTTCTTCTTTCTAAAAATGAACAAATTTATTGATACAAAGGATAGAAAGTTAGCTAACTCTTAAGGTTGTTCTTTTTTTATTATTGTAATTATAAATTGGTGTAGCAGGTCAAACTTATAAAAGGTTATTAGGTTTAGAGAGGAAGACTCCTGGTTTGAAATATTCTCCGAGGATGAAAGTAGATATGTTTTAATCGATGTATCAATAAGAAAACAACATCAAGGTGCTGTAGAAGGGAAATGATCCTGAAGACCAGATGGGGAGATGCCAGTATTGTCCACGAATAAGTGGAATATTTATTACGTGAAGGATGGATTTAATTTCAGGGAACGAGGGCGAAGAAAGCGGCAGGGACACTTGACAGGAGTTGAAGAAGAGTTATTGCTAAAAGGAAGTATGAAATAAAGTCAGGTGGGTGCCTTTTGTTCCTCAGGCTCCTTGGAACTGAGGGTGAGAAGCATCTGGTTGGTGTAGGCCTTCTGAAGGGCGTCCCATTCGGGCCTGGTAGGAATGCAAGACCAGACATCGGGAACAAAGATGACGACGGATTCAACTCGTGCAGACACTGTCTCTCCCTTGTGCACCATCTCTTCTCTGTGGTAGAAAATCTCCAAAAAGCGGTACCTGCAAAACATCCAACTTGTCAACAACTCTTTTTCTTTTTTTAGCTGACCAACCTCTGGAACATTGCCTTGACATAAATCTTTAGAATAAGGACTGACTCTCCACTTAACAGTTGAGATAGTTCTCGTGTAATATTTGTGAAACTATTAAACAGCACCAGCAACAAATCATAAACCCACTCTTTCATTCAAATTACAATGCAGAAAAACTGAACCCTACCAAAACAAAAAAAAACGAAAACACAAAAAAACAAAGGAGAAATAGAATTCTGCTGTGAAACATTCAACATCTCTCATTCCCTAAAACGAAGCTGGCACCTGAAATAGCATACTGTAGTCCAGTGACCCTTTATATTTATTTCCTTAAATCTGCTTAAAGACATTCCAATTTGGAAACTTAAAAATAAAACAAAACAAGGAACCATGTAAAAAAATGTCATATTGCATTTAATTATTTGTTCCTCTCTTCATATGGCTAATGACGAAAAAAAAACAACAAAAACAAAATTACATTTTCTCCGATCCACCTCTTTAGAATAATTAGTAACATAGTTATAACGCTAGATTAGTAATGTTAAAAATCAAATACTAACTATTTAATAAATAAATTATAGTGTAAGCATAACATAAATATATTACGTACGTATTAATTTGAATCACAGTCACTGGGTGATTTTACGTAAGCAAATGTTACTACATACAATTGAAATACATATATATTACATAAGAATAGTTCAATATTCTCTCATTTGTCGTTTTATAGTTTGAAAATATAAAATATCTTCATTTATATAACTGTAATTTGGGAATTATCAATAATGCAAACAGGAACCTGAGAAGGGAGCTCAAATAGAAAACTGATTTTCAAATTAGATGTAAGGATTCTCTTTCGATAACTAAATTAAGGAATAACTTAAGTAAAGCACTACGTAAATGACTAAAATAAAAAAATCACCAAACAACAAAAATTCAAAGTTCAAAAACTAAACGGCTAGGCTTTCAAAATTATGACATACAAAAAATACATTAAACTTTTATATAATAAAGTCAAACTGGCCAAACAAAGACAGCATAATATTGCTTCTTGATTATAATAATGATAATTTATTTAGAGAATATTTTCATAGACGCAGACAAAAAAAAGTATCTGAGAAAATTTAAACAGAAAAGGCAAATAATTTTTTTTGCGTTTGTAAAACAAATATATATGAAGAAAGAGTGAACGAGTGGGAGAGAGGGATACGGCTGTCCCAAGGAGTGTGCGGGGCCTCCCCAGCCATATATCATTATATATATATATATATATATAGTATACTTTGGTAGCAGTCCTTCGGATATACATGCTTTGTTGAACACGACAGAGTCGTTCCTGTCTATAAGTTTCTTCTCGAGAACTTCGATTTGCCGAAAAACAGTTTTTTCGTTGTTAGAACAACGGTTGAGGTGGTCAGCAATTGTAGTCGACGCGTTACTACAATTGCTGACCACCTCAACCGTTGTTCTAACAACGAAAAAACTGTTTTTAGGCAAATCGAAGTTCTTGAAAAGAAACTTATAGACAGGAACTACTCTGTCGTGTTCAACAAAGCTATATATATATATTTTATTATATAATATATATATATATATTATTAATATTATTATATATATATGGTTCTGTTTATATAGTGGAGGAATTAGAAATAAAAATAAACGGTTGCGGCAGTTGTTAATCTGACCTGCCGCCAGTATGACAGATTAACCAGTAAACAGGTCATTTGTCCGAGATCACTACCGTCGTCCCACGAGACCCTCAAGCGTGGAGCCCAAGGGGGTTGCCCCGCTTCGCCCTAGCCAAGGGGTGGGGGGGTTGAATATCTAATGTCATTAACTCGATGTCCTCGTATACAAGGGGAACTAACTTTACATCAGTACTAAGTTTTAATACAGTAGGTAAAAAATTCATTTGCTTCAAGATTCTAAACAATCTTCTAAATGTATAGAGATAATTCGAAAAGAGTAACCTGATTTGATTGCTTAATATTTTAATGACATGAAAAACGGAAAACAAGATTAAGCCACAATAAACCTAACTTGTATAATGCCATAGACTATTTCATTCGATCAATCAATCTATCAATTTTTATTATGATACATCACCTGGTTTTTAAACGAGATTTTCAAAATGAATACGTGACCAGAGAAGGATAGAGACCAAGATCTTGGCCTTTAAGTCTACCAGCCCTCACCAGTGAGATTTTTTTTTCCTGTTATACAGGGTTCAGTAAAAGATCGCCTTTGTTCTACCACTATACGAAATAACGTATACGTAATTACGTGTATATGTAAATAACTATACGTGGCTTTAAACTACGAATAATAGCAAGAAGTCAGTCAGATGAAGTCCAACAGGTAGCGTCCTTGTCTTTTTATTATTAAAGATTGCAGCTTCAAATCATGACCATAACGATAAATTTTTAATGATAATGACTGAAATTTTATCAACGCCGTCCTTAAAAGAAAACGTAAAGGTGTCCATCATCAGCCTGAACAATGCCAGGTTTCCTATTAGAATAAATTTAAGTGAGGCAAAATTAAGAACACCTTATATAAAATAACAAGGTAAAGTGCCAAACAAGAAATAATCAACACCTTCCACCACTAAAGGTGAAATTCTGTAAATGTGGGTTCTGGAAACAACAAATAACGAATATAAACACTGAATAATGGTTCAGTATACCATAATACACTGGTAACCGTCTAAGAGGAATTTTCTTCTGTCATTGATGATACCAATATTTGCTATTAATTTTCCGTATTAAAATACTGAGCAATGAAATCAGGCCGCCTTTTTCAATCACCCCGTATATTTGTATTAATACAAATACATTCTCATCTTGTTTCTACACTCAGGTAATATTATCTAAATACATTTTTAATTAAAATATACTAAATTAAATAGTCCAACTAATATATTTACAAGAAAGGAGGAGTTAGGTAATAACGTTTATCTTTAATTAGGTAAATAACGTTTGCTGATTTGGCCACAATTACAATCTGCGATTCCCAGCAATCTAGCTCCTTATTTTTATAAGTTTTAAATATAAAACTACTGAAGTCAAACATCTAAGAACAATAAATGTATTAAATTAACTTTTAATTAAGCAATGCTACAAAATCTTAGATCTTTTTGTACAGATAAATGATCAAACTATACTGTAGAATAAAGAATTAGAATATTATTCCCTGCTAAAGATAAGATTTTTTGGTATACTATTAGTAAGTTTCTCTTTGATCCTATCAATAATCAGTCTGTTCATGTTATATCGATACACTATTAATGTATATCTCTTAACCCAACTCGCTAGGTTTTCTAAACTATGGTTCCAATAATCATTTGTTCTATAATATTCTTTTAGAACAAAGGCTGTTGAAAAAATAAACTTAAATGAGGCACCTTAAAAATATCTAATGATTTCAATACCACTAAACTTGGTAAGTCATTTACCTATGTTACAAAACTACTAAACCACACTACTCGCCACAGTATACATTAGTATAGTGTAATATATTAAATATAAAGCATGACAATCTATATATATCTTACCTCACCTGCTGTTGATCTTAATGCTTCTGCAAAATTTAACTATGACGGCAAAACCTAACTATATATGGCTTTAGATTTAGAGACTAAATATTGTCCATATTTAGAAGACAGTGGTAGATGATTGTCAACTATTGATGAACCGGCATATAAAAAGGACTAATAAGATTTCACAATAAACACGTGAAATAAAAATCAAAGTCTAAACCACAATAAAGAATCAGAAAAAAGACTAAGATCTTTGCACCGTCAGGGTCAAAACTGATCAGTACGATGAAAGATCATGACTTGATACGATTGAAAGATCTTTTTTTCTGATTTCTTTCTGTCGTTGAGACGTTGATAAAGGACAAAGTGAAACTGACAATATATACTTTAGAATAAACCAGAAGATGTTTCTTGTGAAGACAAAATGTCCTGTAAGTTTACACAGGAAAACTGTGCAAGAAATTAAAGTTAAAAAATGTATTTCTACCATATGTTATACATGACTGTCTTTGTTGAAAACTTATTTGTGAATCCTCCACTGGTGTTGAACACACTTCATAAGCAACTGAAGTTACGCTTGTAATGGCGTTCGCGATAGGTTGCTGAAGTAACACTTTACTTATGATTGAAATCAAACCTACTTTTGTATTGTTTCCTGATAAACCTTAGAATTCTTCAAAAAGTAGAAATCAAATGATATGAGAACCGAAATTGAAGGAGACCACTCCACACTATCATGACGACAAATAAACACACCTGCAAAGTTATGATCAACGCCCTAAACGTATGTATATGCCAAATGAGATGCAGCTCTGCCGTTCTTACAGTAAACTGGAAATTTACATCCTGGTTGATCAGGGAAAGAGAAATATACTCTTGTAAGATCTCAAGGCACCAACACGATATCCATTAAAGGAAAAAAAAAAACAAAAAAGACTATAAGTCTGTTATCCTGCCTACATCATCAATTTACCAAGGAACTTGCATCACTCATTTATCTAATGATGGTTATTACTACCTCAATAATGTAGATTCTGTCAATTAATCACCGCAATAACAGAAACGTTAAAATTGATTATCACTAACTTGTGTATTTAAATAACTTGGTTGCAAAGTTTGGGTCCTCATTTGATTTAATACCCAATCCCAGAATCCCATTGTCTACCTCAGTCGTCTACATTCATATGCCAGTAATATGTGCCAGTTACATTGTACAGATCTAGTTCTTTGTAAAATAAGGCCTTCAGACAATCATTTTGACAACAAATGTAAGCACTACGAGGAATCAAAGCTGGCCATGTATCTTCGATCACGTTATAACAACCGTAGTTGTGCTTGAACGTGAAGTTGGCCATGTATCTTCGATCACGTTATAATCGTAGATGTGCTTGAACGTAAAGCTGTTTATGTATATTCGATCACGTTATAACTGTAGATGTGCTTGAACGAGAAGCTATCCATGTATCTTCGATCACGTTATAACCGTAGATCTGCTTGAACGCGAAGCTGGCCATGTATATTCGATCACGTTATAACAACTGTAGTTGTGCTTAAACGTGAAGTTGGCCATGTATCTTCGATCACATTATAACCGTAGATGTGCTTGAAAGTGAAGCTGTTTATGTATATTCGATCACGTTATAACTGTAGATGTGCTTGAACGAGAAGCTAGCCATGTATCTTCGATCACGTTATAACCGTAGATGTGCTTAAAGGTGTTCTTCAGCAGTAGAGAGTAAACACTGAAATGTGTTTTACATTTCACAGACAGTTATGTAATGCATACTACGAAAATACATATTCCATGTTTTTTTCTAGATTTCCATAATTCCTTCCATTTTTGTCTCTGTACGGAAACTTAAGGGATTCTCAGTAATTACTTCTTACATATAACCGAAGTCAGGCCCAACACAGAATCCCAAACAAAATTTTTGATTTTTTTCTCCTTAAAATTACTTTTTTTCATGCATTATTATTTCGTTTTAAATATATTTAAAAAAATAGATTGAAAAATATTATAACAATTACAAAATAATGAATTTTAAAATAAAAAAGAATCAAATGAAATACTGATGCACCCGAAGGATAGGAGAATATATATCTGCTTAAAATTAGTTATGGAATCATCCGAAAGAGACTAAATAAGAATGAATGAAGAGGTGATCATAAGAATTTTTAGCTCTACTTAATGAAGGGAATGATGATTAATGACGTCTTAGCTACAAGGAACTTGATTTCATTTAATTAATAGCACTGATGGACAACCATTCTTCAACTGATTAGTTTAAAAATTAAAAATAATGCTATTACAACTACAGATTTGGTATATTTTTAACTATATACTACGTAGTGTACGTACAAAACGACATTATTTCGATTGGAATATTTTTTTACTGACCAATGCGTGCATGAAGAAAGGTCAATGCCAGTCAGACTTCGACAGTTTCGAATAGCAGTCTTAATCAAAACTCCGGGGTCACTTTCTGGGTCATCGCCATCAGCAGAAGGACTCCAAGGGCCGCCAATTGCCAAAGGTTCTTTACCTCGTTGACCAACAAGAAATTGTATTAAGCGCATCGGGTTCTTCATATCATCGTCGAAACTGCTGCTCTCTCTTTCTTGTGAGCCAGCCAAAGAAATAGAATTATTATAAAATTCTTCTAATCCTGGAGATGACAACAGCATAACCTAAAACACAAATATATCAATTAAACTATGCCAAAATAAATCTCTCACATGTATATACTATGGTTCTGACGAGACACGGTAGAAATAGGTCATATTTGTTCCGATTTAAGGATGTCGATTTGGCCTACTGTCCATGCAATGAAGGAGAGCAGACCTTTCAGGACATTGTATTTAGCTGCCCAAACATAAATAATTATAGACAAAAACTAATAGAAAAAATCATGCTACAAGGAGGAACGTGGCCGGAAAAGAAAAAAAACCTAATCACCAAGTACAGCAAAGACTTTTTTAGTTTTATAAACAATCTACCAATCGATGAATTATAACTGACATATATGTAGTTCAAATATCAATAACAATGTATGAGAAGACCTGTAATCAAATGGGAACAGGTTAACGAAAATAAACTCCCTCATGGTAGGGTTACTACCCGTGAGGAAAGCATAAAAAAAAACATGTATACAGTATATCTCTATATACATTTTGAATGTGTATATAGACCCTCGAATTTTAGTACTAATAGAGACAGAAACAAGTCCGGAAACAGAGAAGTCCAGAAATTGGTAACACTGATAAGTGGTAACCTAAAGGTGGGTAGGGTAGGCTAGGTGGTTGACAGCATGCCAAGACGTACCATATACATAACCTCACTAAAACTTTCTAGAAGGACTAGGCTATCTCAGTTTCATTTGCTTTAGCCCCACTACACATTTAATATAAATAAACATTATTATTATTACATAATAAACTTTATTTTGTTTATGCATAAAGGTATAGTTTGCTTAAGATAATGAAATTGGAATAGCCTAGGCTACTAGGTCTTAGTCTGCACTCACTGTGAAATACCCGGATGATAATTTAAGCTATTCGAAAGAAAATAAAAGTACGGAAACTCGAGGTTACTTGAAGTACTGAAACTAGAGTGTATAAAATACAACTATATTTTTTTAGGTGTGTTATCTAATCGGGATTCGGTTAAATTTTCTAGGTTCAAAAATGAACTCTCATTTTTTTATATAAAGTATAGTATATGTATTAAATAATAAATTGAATACCTTCTGGCGGCGAGCGTTTATCTCACACTGTGAAATCTCAACGATAGATGAGACTTATGGCTTTTTTCGGAGACGGAAATAAAGTAGGAAATAGTTACTTGAATGACTGAAACTGTTTATTTATAGGAATAGCGAGCTATACTATTTCTGTGTGGGGATTGACTCATGGAAGGAGACCTGTACGTGACCTCGATAAGATTTCTAGAAGCCTTCAACTGAAAAATGAATCACTTATTTGGTTCCATCAACCAATCAGTATATATATATATTAAAAAGGATCTAAGTTCGATTAATCATAGAAGTGATATTACTAATTTAAGTAACGTTTATTCGGGAGTGTTGTGTTGAGTTTAAGTGAAATTTGATTTATTTAGTTCCCTTGAGTGAACAGTGTTGAGGTTACTTGTAATGTTTATCTTATTAGTCTAGTCGAAAGTTTTGTCCGGTTATGATTGGTGTTCCTTTAAATAATGTAAATTTCATTTTCTTAGTTAAAAAATTCTTACTTCTGTAAGTTATATTGTTTTATTTATCTCTAAATACTTCTGCTTATAATATTCATAGGTTGTAACAATTCATTTTCATATTGTTTATATGTTGGATATTGATATATGATTTCTTGTTATCCTTTGTTTGTAGACCTATGAAAAAGGTTTTAAAATAAAATCGAAACGTTGGCAATGAGAGTTTGATTTTTGAACCTAGAAAATTTGACCGAATCCCGATTAGATAACACACCTATTCTATCAAACGGTCGATTATTGAATCTGTTATATATATTATATAAATTACAACCAATTTCTTCACATGGGTGATGACAATATTGTATAAAACGCCCCTCCGGAAGAACTAAAACCGTCTGTTCCAAAGCTGCACGGCGCAAGAAAGGGCGGTGGCTCCATCCCCCCTTCTCTACCAACACTAGTTATATCTAGACGATTCCTGCAATAAGCGTTGGTCTTAGAAAGTTGTAATATCATTTACAGCCTTGTGGTGTTATCAAACTTTATTCGAGTATAGTTTTAGTTAATTTCAATATAACTTTCCTTCTGCTTCAGTATAGCTCTTGCAGGTGATATTTAATGGAATCACTTTCTACTTCCAATTCAATTTTGAGCTTTAAAAAAAAAAATGTTCCACTGACTCGGCAGTGATGCAGCGCATCAACTACCACCCCACTCCACCCTCTTGTAGGTCCTGCATGGCGGTACTTGCAAAGATTCTCACACTAAATAAATTTCAGGTAGAGAAAATTCAGGTTCAATATGAGAACACCTCAATTGTGATACACCTTAACAGATGAAAAAAAAAAAACAGGAAAAAAGAAACGGCATGTTCTACAAGAGTTGTTGCTGATAACGAGTAATGAAATGAGAATTCTGTGTTTAAGAGAGTTTTGGGAAGATAACCCATTATTGTTTGGCTGAATACTATTAAAAAGGCAAGTGAGTGTTCCCTCTACTCTTACGACAAGCTTTGACTCTCTGTGCTAAAAAACAAGGTTAGAGGATACATGTTAGTACCTAACAGGTTCAATTAAGAATGCTGCCTGTCCTCAAGTGGTGTTTATACAGTTGAACCGGTTTTAGACGTTATTCCTTTTCAATAGCAACTATACAACATCTCAGACCGGTTTCGACATCAAGCTTCTTAATTTAACAGCTTTGAGGGTTAGAGAAAGTCTCTATGAAGCCTATGGATGATGAGATCGTATATGTGAATGATTTTAGCCCTTAATAATTTACAAGTAATAAGGATAACATTTTAAAATGCACAATTTTTTATTTTTTTTTTTATTTATAGACGTATAAATGACTTTAGTTATTAACAACAACTGACAACCCCAAACCTGCCCGTGTAACCTTCTGTTAACCTGTCTGTCGTGTTCATAGACTGTTCATTTATTGTTTATTATTGTAATGTGATTTTAGGTATTTAGATTAATTTTGTTATGTGTAGTTTTAATTTCTTGTTTTGCTGAAGATGGTGGATGTAACATCGAAACATGTCCAATAAGAATTCAAACAAATATGGTGGTTTAATTTTTAAGTTGAACCCAGAAATGAAGAAAAGATTTAGAAATTTGGATAAATATTCGACGAAGTTAAATCAAGTGGAATCAGACATAAAGTTTAAACGAAAAAACGAGAAATAATCTAGACCAGTAATTTTTTTAAAACATAACTTAGCTAATTCGTACCTTAGCACTGAAGAGATAATCAATATCGCTTGGTTCCTGCATCACCTTGTCACTATTAGGCAGTTCGACATCTTTGTTGAAAACATGGAATTTGCAAGGCAAATCCAATGAACATGGTTTATCTAGTGGAAAAGTTGTCACCCATTTTGATTTGCTAAGAAAGAAATCAGAAGGAATATACATATTCTGATATTTTCTCTTTAAATCCAGAATATCATTTTGGAAACTATAAAAAAAACAAAAATTCCAATTAAATATGAAAAATAGTAATAATACCATAGAAAAGGGATACAAGAATGATTGATTTATACCCATCCAGTTGAGTTTTTGGAATTTGGACACTGTATCTGGGCATAACCCTTCTTCTTTTTGAAGGTCGTATGGGTGATTTACTCCTTTTTCTGTCTCGCATAGGTGAAAATTTACGCTCTTTTTCACTGTAAGAGAAAATGAATTAAACAATTTATAAATGAAATATAATCACAAAAAGTCTGCGAAACCGATTATTGTAATCCAAAAATTGTTTATATTAAAAAATGCAGTAACTATTAAAATTTTTAAACTAAAATGCAGAAAATACAAAGGTCCTCCCCAAATTTATATTTGAAATGACTTAGAAAAGTAAATTATTAGAAAAGTAAAATGACTTTTCACTTCTTTTCAGCCAATGACAATCTAATAACAACATATAACTGTTTTTAATTTAAATGTTCAGTAAAATAGGTAATTGGAAGAAAGTCTATTTCATATTTATACTACATTTCTTTATGAATAATAAAGAAAAAGGTGCATCTCACCTCAAATAATATTTCATTTTTTAAGTCATTGATTATGATTTTGGTACAGATCAGAAATATCATAGACAAATGTTACAATAAGCACAAGTGACAAATATCATACAAATCAAGACAAAATGAAAGGAAAAATGCAAAAGTTCAAAACCGAGAAACAGAACTTTCAAACACTGGAGTTCAAAATGGGGGGTCGATTAACGACAAGTGAGATCAATATTAGAAATATAATATACCTTCTTATCTCGTACACTGCTGCTGTAGCTCTCTGACCGGTTTCGGGTGTCACCCAACTCCAACAAGAAGATGATTCCTTGTTGAAGATAGGTGACACCCGAAACCGGTCAGAGAGCTACAGCAACATTGTACGAGGTAAGACGGTATATTATATTTCTAATATTAATAAAACTAACCTCTGTGGCAATGAAGAAATACATGAATTTGACAAATGAGATGTTAAACAGTACATGAATAACATCATCACAGCTAACTGAAATAACGACACATAATTGTAACTTACGAACAAATAATGTAAACACATAATAGTGTTTTACTATGAAAACGTTGAAAACACAACTGAGTAGAGCATAGTGCAATGTGATTCATACCACATTGTACACAATGTATTCCAGTTATACGCATAGTTTCCACAACATTTATAGATAATGTATTCCTATTTATGATATGTATGTGCTACGTACAAAATATTACACTATGTATTCCTGATATATAACAAAGTTACTGCAACATTTATAAACATTGTATTGCTGTTTCGAATGTTCTTGTGTTTATACACATAGCACACCATATATTTTTCGTGGATGACGTTATGTGACTTTTACTATGAACAACAAATCTTATTGAGTGCATCAATGAAGCAATAACAAGTTAAACTAACTTCAATTAGTAAAATTGTATGATTATTTGATCATATTTACTATAAGGCCGTTCAATTATTAAGAGTTGTTTACAAAATATTTACTGGTAACTTAATTAAAAAAAAAAAAAAAGCGCATATAGGGTCCAGCAATCCATGAATAATACGGAGGCGCTCTTTCAATTTAGTTAGGGTATTTTAAATTCATTTATACTGGTAACGCATTTTCTCATGCAATACAATTCTACAGTATATACTACCAAATACAAAAAAAATATAAATCAATAAATGTATCCAAATTACATTCACTTTAGACAAGAATATGTTCAAGCAAAGTTGAAAATATTTTTTAAACAAGCAGTAAAAAAATCTTCCGATAACTCTATTTCAATGAAAAAATAACAGTATTATATATTTTGATTTAAAATAATTTCGATCAAAAAACATAAGTTAGTTGAACTTAATTGTCAACTGATAAATTTGTTTTGCGCTCTTAGAAAAGAAACGCTAGGACCGATCTAGTACAATACAGAACATGAGCTTACTGAATCGTATTAAAAAGAAAACTGTATCAGAAGTCATCCATGTTTCTTCTATAATGAACTATTAAACATAGCATTTAGTAGTAATCTATATTTGTTGATACGTTAGGTTTTTGACTCTGACGACGACAGCTTGTTACGGTTGAAACATCTTAGTCTTGTTTTCCGATTTCATATTGATCATTGATTGTTGATACGTTCAATGATATGTATGTAAAATCAATGCAATTATTTTTTGTTAATACAAATAAAGAATTATCAGTAAAAAGATTTTTAAAAAAGCTTTTCTTCTTGTTGGGAAAAAAAGGAAAAAAGATAAAAAAAAGATCCAAATCCTGACCCAACTTAACAAATCATTTCTAAAACTACAACATTTTTAACACAAAATTCTTTAGTCTGAAATAGTTTTAACTGTCGAATAACAGTACTAATTTGTTCGAATATTTGCACTTTGACTTTGATATTTGCTTATATTTTAGTTGAGTTATGTATAACTCTCAACATTTTATATATGAATGATCAAAACACAATAGGAAATGGGAAAACAAGACTAAGATCTTTCAACCGTAACAAGCGGACTTCGTCAGAGTCAAAAACCCAACTGATGGGTTTTTGACTCTGACGAAGTCCGCTTGTTACGGTTGAAAGATGTTAGTCTTGTTTTCCCTTTTCGTATTGTAGTTTGATCATTGATTGTTATTTCACGTGTTTATGTGAAATCTTTTTATTTTATATATGATGTATACAATTTTCGTATTACTATAAAAAAAATAAACTAAAATGAATATTAACAAACCTAAAGCTAAAGGCATCTTGCCCACCCCTGGGTCTCTTCTTGTCGATTTCATTTAAATTCTGAACAGGTGGTTTGCGATTCCTCCGATCCATCATGTTCTTGCCACCTCCTCGACCTCCACTAAACCTGCTAAATCTGTTTCCACCACCTGCACCTCCCCCTCCACCACCGCCACCTCCACCTCCACCTACCATTCCAACATCAGATTGATCATCTAAAACACAAATAGTGTCTTTATAACTAATAACTAAACAAGCCTAAATATCTTCTAGTTTCTGCTCTTGGATACAGCCACTCTGTGCTGTAAAGTTTCAATTACATTACTTTTGAAACAAATGATAACAAAAAAACTAATGATTTAATGAAAAAAAGGAATAGAATTCAGAGATTTAGCCAACTAACCTATCACTCTGATTTAAGAAAAACGAGAACATTAACGTTTCTCATGCTTATTAGATCTTAGAGAACCGGTGTATTCAACATGATATGGACATTAGCCAACATGAAGACCACTTGGGGGCAATACTGCTGTCCTCTTACATCTTCCTATAGCATAGACGAATTTAAGAAACGCAACCCTGTGCTTCTTTAAAGCGTTTCTGTATGTGCATTTCACGAACTATACCGTAAGCCACTTTGGTTAATGTAATTTAGAAAAAAAAATACCTCCATCTCATCCCCCACATAATGCTCTATTTTTAGGTGTAATTAATTTCCAACTAATCCGACGAAGGGTAGTATAGTTCGTATCCTCCTCACAAGCTTTCAGATTTTATCATAAGTCAACATTTTTACATTTTATTGAAAAAAAATATGTACACTAGTTTAAAAATCTTCAGATTTTTTTTCAGTTATTCATTTTGTGGCTTCCCTAATAATGACCTGTAGAGTTAATAGTTCAGGAGAAACAAAAATATTGTCTAAAAACACATTTTGGCAAAAAAAGTTACTTTCCCATCATTCATAATTGCTCCCAAACAATAGGGTACAACTACATTATCAGGCGGATTTTTTTTTTGTAAAATATTAATTTGATCCATCACAGACTGTGGACTGTAGCGTATACACAAACTTTTGGCTACACACCCACCCACAGATATCATTAAAAGAAAGTCATAAAACAACTACGAGGACCTCAAAACATGTAAATTCGTCAAAATAAAGATATGAAGTCCATTAAGGAACGTTTACAGCTCTATTATTCTTGTATTAGTTAAAGAAGATAATTTGGAATAAAATTATTGTCTAAAAACACATTTTGGCAAAAAAGTTACTTTCCCATCTTCATAGATTGCTCCCAACAATAGGGTACAACTACATTATCCAGGGCACTTTTTTTTGTAAAATATTAATTTGATCCAATCACAGAACTGTGGATCTGGTAGCGTATACACAACTTTTGGAACAGCCACCCAGATTCATTAAAGAAAGTCATAAAAACACAGGACCTCAAACATATAATCTGTCACCAACTTGGACGATTTAGACCACTATACTTATAACATGAATAAAACAACATAGTCAATCTATTACACTTTACCTTATTATTCTATTGTAAAAGAAAAAATAATATATATCAAAAACAATTCAAGTATACCTGGCCTGCATTATCATCCATAGCCCTCTTTCGTTGCATTACATTTTCGCAAGTTAAACCTTAGAATTCGGGGCATTCCATTTGAAAGGCAGCATTACTTAAACTTCCTCACAATACACTCCCACTTGTGTCTTAGCCCTTCCGCATAACTCAACAAACAACATATCACTCTTTCCCTTGATCCTATCAATCTCTCAAAACCAAAAAAAACAATTCAGTAACCCTTATATCATCCTTCGCACGTCCATAACACCTTAGATTGGAAGCTGTTACTTATGAAACTTTCCCATCAAGCATCATTTCTCCTAAATGATTAACACCACTTCAAGTTATTGATGAGCTTCTAAATGAAAACCAACTCAAAGTATGATGACTCTCATAAAATTTAGGTGTACACCAACTCAAAGAGTGATGACTCTAAATGAAAACCAACTCAAAGAGTGATGACTCTAAATGAAAACCAACTCAAAGAGTGATGACTCTAAATGAAAACCAACTCAAAGAGTGATGACTCTAAATGAAAACCAACTCAAAGAGTGATGACTCTAAATGAAAACCATCTCAAAGAGTGATGACTCTAAATGAAAACCAACTCAAAGAGTGATGACTCTAAATGAAAACCAACTCAAAGAGTGATGACTCTAAATGAAAACTATCAGATAAAGATCTTCATAATACTAGAAACCACATTATTTTAGGATTAAAATGATAATTCAGTATCACTTACAGAACATAGAGAATTTGGATCACATCCATTTACAAGAAAAATAAATTCTTACTGTTTGTTCACAATTCTCATATATGTTCACTAAATAAACTGATTTCAGAATCATTATACAAAAGTTAAATTGACGAATCTTCATTTTAAACTGGGATTTTAACCAGACGTCCACATCTGTAACTATTACTACGATGACTTCTACTGCATCGAACATGAAAACAGTAGGACGCATGATTTTTGATACACTATAATTTTTTGTGATTCAGAGTTACAGAAATTTACTATATGATATGTGTAAGCAATATTTTTGAAGATTGCTAACAATATAATGGATAATACTGCACTTTTCAAATATTAAAAAGAAGTTGTAATTACTGCTATGAGCAACTATTTTAGTTGTATAACTGAGGTTATACAAACATTATTTCTTCAATAAACTTTGAGTTCCAGATTTAACCATATTTGTTTATTTCACAATAGATGTAAAATACATTGCAATTCTTTTCAATTAGTTTAATATAATAAAAAAATACAAACCTTGTTTGGAAAAAGACATTTTGGTCAACGAATCCAAAATTTTCATGCAATTTGGTAACAGTTCCTGTAAAAACCCTCTGACTAGAACTAGATTGTCTATTAGCTTGATTATTACCCTGGACACCTCCGCCTGCATTATTATTGTTGCCTGGATTATTCTGGAAGGCACCAGATGCATTTATAGCCCTTGTTGGGTACGAAACATTGCCCATTGCATTTCCTCCGCCCAACATCTAGAAGTCAGATAATAAATTATTATTAACAGTTACTATGACGATTAACAAGTCGACTGCACTTAAATATTTCATAAAAAATTGTCAAAAAATAATAGGGTTAACCCTAATAATGGCATTATTGAAACAATGAAATAAATAAAACATTTCAATTTCAGACATTACTTAAAACTTACTACCTTTGGGAGAAAATAATTTGAAAACATAATTATGACATTTACCTGTTGTTGAAATCCAGTGGCAACTTGTGTTTGAAATATCTGTTGTGGATACTGTATCAAATTTGAACTCTGCATACTGTTATTCATGGCATTATTCGGCATCATAGCCTGTTGCATAGCATTGTTATTTACACCCATATTGGCTCCTAAACAAGAAAATAACAATATTAAAACCACAAAACTTTTATCAAATCGTACACACATTACTTTATCAAAATTTAATTTTCACCATCTTTATCAAAAACCTTTTCTGAAGCGTATAATGACAAAGATTTGAAACAAATACATAACTGTATTTGGGAAAACAATGAACTGGTTTGGTATAACATAAACACCAATTTAGTCTATCTATTACCAGCAAACTTTAGTTTATGTTTTTTATTGACTTTCTTCAATTCTTTGCACTGTATGAATGAATACTACCATCAGATAACAAGCCCAGGTTAGTAACTCGAAAATTCAATTAAACTTCAAAGGAAAGAAAACCAGATTAACTAAGTAACCCATTTCAGTAACAGTTTGTTATTTTATTACCTTAATTTTATCAGAATGAAATGTACTACAAATTAAATTTGTTAAATTATATTATAATTACCTGAACGGGCAACCCAAGGAGGATTTTTCTGCTTTCCAACATATTGAGCCATCACGAAGTACTACACTACAAAATAAACCAAGACGATCAACTTCACAAAAGCGCAGTAAAGAACAGTTTAAGAATTTATAACGAAAAGGTAAAAACACAGTAAACAAATATGAAGACGAAATTACACATCTACATAATGGAGTAATTATTGGGCAAAAATAAAAATGCACATTACCACGATAAACTAATTATAATATACAATAACCTTTTTAAGATTAAACACTGAATATAAATTCGATTCTAGGCAACTAATATCTCTTTAACCCCAAATAATAACACTAAAATGCCGGTGCATAAAAATATGGCGTCTCTACAAAAAAAACTAAATCAGTATTTTATTTTCACAATTGATAAAATAGTTATTTAACCAAGAATACTGAAAACTGGCTAAGTTTACCATGACAAAATATTTTTAAAAGTTTTACAAAAAAAAAGAAAATTATTTTACTTCAACTTGTACAACATTGATAAAATTAATTTTTCTATGTTAAGGTTATGAAAGAAGGTTTGTTGTTGTTGTTTTCGCTAGCCTATATAGTGAATCGGTGAGTGTGAAATGCCGAAGTATTACTGTGATTATTGTGATACCTACCTCACTCATGATTCTCCATCAGTTCGGAAAACTCATTGTCAAGGTAGAAAGCATAAGGATAATGTTAAATTTTATTACCAAAAATGGATGGAAGAACAAGCCCAACATTTAATTGATGCAACAACGGCTGCCTTCAAGGCAGGCAAATTGAACACTGTAGGCTTTGGTGCCAAACCCGGTCAAGCTCCAGTTGCACCTCCAGCTTTAGCAGCAAGAGGTCCTCCTCCAGGAATGCTGGCTCCACCAGGTATGCATCCAGGAATGGGCCCTATGATGATGGGGCCTCATGGACCTATGCCGCCCATGATGGGAATGAGACCTGGGCCTATGATGAGTCCGATGATGCCAATGGGCCCGATGGGACCAATGGGACCTGTCCGGCCACCAATTATGAGTGGTCCAATGCCCCCTGTGAAAAAGTAATGACTGCCATTTCATATTATATTATGTATGATAATTCCGAAATTTAATTTAATTTTTTATGTGTATTAAGCCTTTTAATAAAATTGTGTTTGTACAGTTCTGTTATCTAAACGTTGATTATCTTCCTGAAAAAATGTTGTATTGTGAATTTCTATCGTAGTCGTGAACCCTTTTAGTATGCAAATTGTGTGTCTAAATTTTCCCTCACAAGTTATTAGGAAGGATGATTTTCACTGTGAGGAATAACTGTTAATTGAAGAATATATGTAAAATATGTTCGTAAATGGATCATTTAGATCCAGGGAGAAAAAATAAAATTTCTCCCCATAAAATTGCTGTTCATTTATATATGTCTCATAGCAATAACCTTTTTAACTAATAATAGCGATGAAGTGAAAATTATATGGCCAAATGATATATTACCGTGTAAACTGGAATTGATTCATTTAATATTTCGGCCCAATCTATTTTGGAGCAACTTATTTTATGACGGACACCTCTGAAGTTCAATAGTAACCTGAACTGGTTGGTCATGTGGATTAACAATATCTATTCTCTTTATGAATAACTGACTATAGGTGTGTAAATAAATCGAATGTTAATACCCAATTAGAAATGTTTTAATATCTAAGAAAATTACAATTTAATTTATTGTATATAATTGATAACATGAACAAATAATACAACATTCATCATAAGATACGATATGAAAACTAGTTGTATCTTATTTTTCAAACACAACACCTTACTTATCCTCCTACTGATATTGTTTTAAAGAGAGCTAATTGATTTCAGTTTATTGTAGATTCCTACCTTCACAACTGCCTAAATTAAATTTTGTAGTTTGCAGTTATTTAATTGGAACAAATGAATGCTCGTTTGTTTAACTATTATAACATAAATATTTGTTGCACTTAATCGATAACAATAATACGATACGTTAATAATACGAAACTGTTTTAGGGACTGCTGATAATGGAGAAACATTTGGAGATTGTAAATCAGATTAAATAAGTATCTCTTTATTTAAAAAAAAATATTAATTATAAAGTGTGTATATATAGGTATACAATGAATTTGATTATAAGTTGTCCAGTAAGTTTTAGTTCAAGCCACATCACTATTAGGTTGTGGCTACTTCAGTAAGGGGTTTTGTGATAAAGTTGGTTTCTTTTCGTCTATCCATGCTATTAATTCTTTTTTAATGGCGATAAGATCTTGTGTAGTAGTTCTACAGCAGGTGCCTATCAGAACCACTCCTAGATCCAACCATTGCTTCACGAAACAGCTTAAAGGTTTCAATGCAGTGGTAGCTTCCCACCTGAGTGAAAAGAAAGGGAATCTGTCAGTTCATTAATGACTTTATCTTACTTTTATTGAAATAAGCCAAGTCATTTTAAGCATGTATATATCAATGTAGCAAACACTAAATCGAAACTTTTAATATAATTGTCATTATACTAATGAAATGAAAAAGAAAAAGAGGTAAGTTATTTTTTTAGTTAGAACTTCAAAATTTAATTGAAATGAAGGTAGTAGTTTATTCAGACAATAAATCAGAACGGGATATTGATGGTCCACGCATAAAATTTAATTAAAAGTTTCTTTGATTATAAAGTTACAAAATTTCATTAATCTTATATTAATTATTGGTTAATATCCTAAAAAAAACACTTTGCAGCTGAGGATTAAAGGTTTTTTTTAGAGTTATTCAAAAAAATCTTTAAAGAGCTGATTATACATACAGACATCTTTCTTCTCACTTGGTACTACTATCTAATAAAAGCACTCTTTTGAAGGAATAGACATGAATGCATAGTATTTATGAGTGCAGTGTTGTTCCTGCCTTAAGAATATTCAGGATTATTGTTTGGCTCAGGATGGCAGATATGTCTATAGTGGACGTTGGACAAAGAAAAGATTGTAAAACAAGCAATGATATGTTTTACAGATGTGAAAACGACTGTTCATATGAACATGTGCACAACCAAGCATTGCAATGATTCACTAGTAATGGCTTCCATCAAAGTGCCACTGTATATCTGACAGTTTCATTGACACAAAACAACACCTGAACATTCTTCGAGGCCAAATTCTGAAATCTAATCAGTTATCAATCTTTCGCCAAGAGTAACGAGTCTTAGAGTCTAGAAGACAAAAGACCAATATTTTTTCTTGCCAACGACGAAAATAAGAAACAGCTGGGTATATTTATTAAAAGAGCTAAATTTGCCTAGCACAAGTTTATTTAGGGATATCAAACGATATCTAAAATGTTACTGGGTGAGTACGTAGGTACTCCGCGAGGGACAGTCACATGGTTTTATTTCTATCATACAAAAAAAAAATGGCGTTACTTGATTCCAACTCTCAATCTTTGTATTAAAGCCAAGCAGTTGTCAAAGATAAACAAACAATCAAGAATTAATCAAAATCACAGAAAATATTTCACACTGAGGTGATTCAATGTTATTACGACATTCATGTTACCAGGGAAAAAATTATACAAGCAGAACAGAGCAGCGATACAGATGACATGTTAAGCTAAGTAACTCTGTTATATCTCTCGGATGTCCGTGCCCATCCCCTGATGATGATAACAATTTACTGTGCAATTTTATATCTACATAAATCATTTATAAACCACAATATGAAATTCAAAACTGAGGTTAAAATAACCTTTCAACAGCAAAGGTCCAAGTCAGAGTCATATTCAAGACTTTTTCTGAGGAGAGCTTTAGATAGTAACAGTTTAGAATTTCATATTGTGGTTTAGACAATAAACAAATAATTGTATAAACTAGCATTTTATTAATAAGGAAAAAAAATCTTCGGCTTAGCAACAGTCAAAAGTCTGAATCCAAATTTTCTTTTAAGACTGGCCCAAATAATTAATTTCCTTTTAGATAGTATCAATTTCATTCGTATTATTTATAGATAAATAGGAGAATGAGTAAAAATTATCTATAGTTTCACCATAGCTACTGATGTACACAGTGACTTCTACCCTCGCTTATCTTATTGATATACTGTTTTGGTAATGGTGAATTTAAAAAGCAATATTCACCACTAGTAGGTGGACACGTGAAGTTTCTAGGATCATGCTTTCGTATCTTTTCCTTACTACAATAAAGTATAATCCACTAAAGAATACATACTAGATGTATGTGTAAGGATGTGACCAGTGTTTTTTTATATTGTGCTGCTGAGGTAATGTTGCTCAACAATTTAATTTTTACAATTATTCTAGGATTTAATTAATTTTTTAATTTCAGTAAATTTATAACCTTCAAATCTTTTCCGTGCAGACCAAAAACAAACTGTCAGTGAGATTGTTCTTCCTAATGATATAAAACTGAAGTTTATGTACATTTCTTTCTTTTTTTATCTTCAAGCTTAGTAATTATGCAGTGATATGGAGATTTAATTTTAAAGACAAATTACACTACTTATAGATGAATAAAGTTATGAAAGAGGTGGTTGGGTGGGGGAATATTTCTTCTTCCTAAAGCTGAAGTAAAAGGAAATATTGATAACTTTTAGATTATTGTAACCATTTCAAGTCAATAATATTTGAAAATTTATTTTAGTATGGATTGAAAAGTCTAAAATCCCTTTTTTTATTGTCTTTCCCATAGTTATTTTTTCCTTTTCAACAATAAAAGTTATTAAAAAGAAAGTGTAATAAAGAGATATAGTATTTTAAAACTATTTGACACTAATCATCCTAATTAAACGAAGAACATAATTTGAAATATGAAACCAAAATTACTTGTTACTTCCTTTGTTGAATATTTCCCCACTGTTTGGGTACACCACAAAAGGAACATTGGCATTTTTGTCTCGGGCTTTCTTTAAAAGAGAGCTAACAAGCTCTGGATGAACACAATTGACACCAACAGCAATAATTTGTTTGTTACCACCACTGTTCCAACATTTCGAAACAACTTCATCAAATAACTCTCCATTGCTGATTCTCACTCCATCCTATAAAATAAAAACGTCACTTTTGTTTAAATGTAAAACTTATCTAATGCTTTCACTGATAAACTTAAGCACTATCATCAGTGTTATTCTTTCTGCTTTATTGCTAATTTCTTAATTAATCCCATTTTAGTTATGAAGAAGCTTCAGAGTCAAACTAATTCTACATTCGTAGGCCCTAGGATTTGCCTAAATTCAAGTTTATTTACAGTCAGGATTTTCAAAGACTAACTAAGATTTTACAAGGTTGGGAATAACGGCTTTAATCTTTCTCAGAGAGATAGAAGAGTACAATGTTTGTCTTCGTTAAATACAAAGAAAAAAAAAAAAAAGCTAGGGGAGTCAAAATGACCTACTAACTCAGGATTTCCAGAAAGAACAAGCTAATAAACATTTTCCAAACTCTACGCCCCAAGCAATAACGCAATCATATTCTAATATTTAAGAATCTATTATGATTTTCATACATTTTACAGAAGCCAAGTATGTGATTTCTATATCTAAGTCAAGTCTTCGATATTTGGAATTTTAAACTGATAGGAAAATCTTTAATCATTCAGTAGAGAGAGAGAGATAAGAGAAGAGACGTGTTAGACATCAATTTCTGCCCTGCTAGCCCTATTGAACCCAAAGTTATAACATCAGTTGTTTTTCGTAAGTCAACTGGACATATTTTTATTCCTACATAAACACCTTTTCTACAACTTTATGTATATTTTTTCTTTTAAAATTTATTACGAAATGAAAACTTATGTTTTTAATTACTTAATTCTTTATTTCTATAACTAAAAAATATTGAAACAATATTTTTTTTATAACAAAAGAAAAAATTATTATTGATGCATGAATTTCAGCGATTATAGCCTCAACAATTTTAAACCTGTAAAGTTCTTGAAACTTCGCAGTAATTTCATAAGCATTATTTGTTGACAAGCGAGGATTTCGCAACTTTCACCCGATGACGATACAATTAAAATATAGTATGAGTTCTTGTGATATCTTGAATGTGTTTTCTTTCTTTGGATTTAGTTCATCGAACCGTTTTATTTAATTAATTATATGTACATATATATTTGTATGAGTAGGTAGCAATTCTTCTCTTAAACTACAGCATTAAATTTGTTAAATTAAAAGGTTGACTAACCCTTTTAGTGGTTGTCTCCACTTGTTGATTGAGCAGTGTGTAATCTGTCCCGTTGTAATGTGTAGTAATAGTGTATTGTAAATATATTACAGCCAACTCAGAGTAAATAAAATAAGCAGTACGTAAATTGGAGGCAACTCACGAAATGTTAGCCAATGCAGAAGCTGCTACAAAATTTAATGTTATATATATTTTAGCAAGTACCAAGCAAACATTCTATCATAGACAAGGCCAAATATTATTACTTATAAAAAAGTGTCATTATTGTTTATATGATATGAAATGCTATACCATAGATCCCTGTTAATATTATAATACTGAAGAGAATATTGTTAATACTACACTTGTATTTTAATTTTATATTTGAAACATAAATATATAAACATAATACGAAAAATTAGTTAGTTGAAATGCATTAAGTGATTATGAGATTTAGATTTAAATGTATTAAAAATTATAATAACAAGAATTAGATGTAGATAACTTTCGGTTTTAATCTAATATTGATAAGGTCAAACTTTTATAACGTCCTTGATACCTAGAAGTTATGAACAGTGAATTAATTTTTACAGATTTACTGTTAATTTCGAAAATAAAACTGTTTATATCGAGTTGTTTAGCAGGATTAAAACGCCTATGTGAGAAGACCAATGAACTTTTACAAAGCACCAATTTTAGAAATTATGTTAATACTAAGCAAAGGTTGTTAAAACTAAAGTGTTATTACGGTTCAATGTGAACACTTCTTTATTAAAGAAACCCATTGTTTTATTTAATAAAACTAGTTTAAAAGAAAGAGCTAGTAAAACGGATAACCTTGGCAGTAAAAGAGAGCCAAGCAAGAACATTAGGATACTCTTCCAGAAGTTTTAAAATTGCTAATGCTTCTTTTGAGCAGGGTATAGTCTCAATCGCTAATAATTGGCAACCAGCTTTAATAAGTGCTTGAATTCTTGGTCTGTGCCAGTCAATAAAATCTTTTTCGGACATAGTTTCCTCGTAGCCACCAGTATATTCTGATCCATCATGAAGGGAAGCACCATATGGGCCAATAGAACCAGCAATCAGGATCTCTGTTTTTAATAAGTAAACATTAGGATAACATCGTTTGAAATTCAAAATAAAAAATTAGCTGAAGTGTTATACTTTCTACTATGTTTTCTTGTTCCATGGCAACTTTGACCATTTCCACAGAATCTTGAATAAGAGTTTTTGCTTGTTGTTCACTTATATTAAGATATTTTACTAACCCTGGGAGATTTGCTTGGTATGTATTAGTTCTCACTATTCGACAACCAGCTAGAAAGGGGAAAAGTAATTTATAAAATGTAACTTTAAATGTATAAAACCGGATGTAATTTCTACCTCTTAAGAAGTCTTTGTGAGTAGCAATAACTGCATTAGAATGTGTCAGTAGAAATCTGGCTGTCCAAAGAGGATGACCGTCAATATTTTCATTTACGTGGGACTGTAGTTGCAATGAAAATCCACCATCTATCAAGACAGGTTCAACATCTCTCCAGTTAAACATCATGAGACTTTTTCTATGCTAACGTAGTCGATAAGTTATTCAGAATTGTATTTTGAACTCAACTGATTCAATGTTTACTAAATGAAAACACAGTTGTAATGAAATGTCAGCGCAAAAACAATGCTTACAAGACATTTTAAATATATTGCAACACACTTGTTAATCATACTACAAGTTGTCAATTATAAAAATAACTAAGAAATTAAAAAAATTAAGACTTTATTTATGTATGTTATCAAGAACGGGTTAGTCAATAAATAATTTATGATATTGTAAGTTAAACTTTTCGCATTAGCAATTTGGACAGTTCCCATTACTTAGAAATTATTTATAAAACGAATTTCTCTTTCTGAGAAAAAAAATCACAAGAACAAACTTCCAAGGAAACTTTTTATTAAAAAGGATATGTCAAGCACCTGAAGTGTACTTAGTAACAGGTGCAAGGTTGGAACATTTATTAACCTCAGAATCAGGTTATAATTAAGGTGTTTTACCTATTTGACGTAACAACACTGTGTATTTATTTGTTATGAATAAAATTGCGTTATTATTTGTCAACAGCCCAAATTAGAGGTTGTTCATTTCTTCTACTTTTTGTTAAATCTCATTGGTAACTTAGATGGAATATCTAGTAAAACGTACAT
The DNA here is from genome assembly GCA_026182355.1 of Hermatobates lingyangjiaoensis. Classification (NCBI taxonomy): domain Eukaryota; kingdom Metazoa; phylum Arthropoda; class Insecta; order Hemiptera; family Hermatobatidae; genus Hermatobates; species Hermatobates lingyangjiaoensis. The sequence goes on from JAPFBL010000304.1 coordinate 506,964, forward strand.
TTTTTTGTGAAGATTTGTTAATTTTGTAGAACATGTCCCAAATGTTCGATCCTTTCTGTTAAAATGAGTATTCCTTCTTATTGGCATTGTACTCAATTCTCTGTTTTCTTTGTAGATGGTACTAAGTTTCCAGAGACATGCGATAAGGTTTTGAATAGGTACTTCATATCTTCCATTTTACCATGTATGAAAGTTTCAATACTTTAAAGTCGTTTGAGGATTTAACACGAGGATTGCATTGAAATCTGACGATGCCGACTGCACCAAACTGGGACGGTTCATGCCACAAGTTCTGTATACTGTGATTATTTGAATTTTAGTGTTCTTGTTTGTTTTATATAGGAACCATATGCTGGGATTTCAAAGACTATGAAGTATGCCGTCAAACCTCCTGATGGGTGATTAGAGTTTACAAGTTGTTCGTTTACTCCACACTTGTAGTCAACACAAGTCGTACTATTGAATGACGACCGCCGGAACCCCAATCACTATTAGAAGATAACTTCATCAGCTTTTAGTAGGTTTAATTCTTTATGAATCCATTCTTGCAGGGCAATTCTTTCTCATGTGAAGTGGGACTCGAAATTCTGATCACATCATACTTTTTCTTAAAAAAAGGAGCAAATTGTTTTTTACTCAAATCTAACTGTAAATTTCGTGCTTTGCCATTGAGAACAAAGTCCATGAAGTATTTATCAAATCAACAATGTCGAATCGAATCAACTTGTATAACCCATAGTAGAATTCTAATTCTATCTTACTATACCCATAGTAAGAGAGTAAAGATACACCTTGCCAATATCTCCTCTCTTTCACTAAGAGCACCTAAGTTCAGCTTTGTCGGTCTTGTAAGAAAAAACCTTGCACTTGTGTGTACCACACCTAAGACAAAAGTTTTCTATCTTCAGAGCTTTGAAGTTGAATTTTTAAACCCTGGTCTAACTCTTTGTTTTTCTGTGTTTGAAGCTTCAAGTTTTAGGTGTACCCTGGAATGTTTTTAGGTAAGTCACAGTGATGATCTAATAGTTTTTTCCCTTCACCTGATGTAAAGATTCGGTACTTACTTCTCAGTCAGTGGGAGTTTTTTTTTATAACAATAAGAAGCGTTTTCATTGCATTGCTTTTCTTTATCTTCGGAATTTCTAGAAGTATAGGCTAAATTAGCACTTAACAGCTTGATGATCAACTAAAAGAACTTGAGAAGCTCTTCAGGTTAGGACTGTCAACTGGGAGATAAGACCCGCAAATTAAGAATCAGCAAGTAGGCTTAATGTAGTTAGTTACCCGACGAAAATTAAAACACCCAAGTATTTTACTTTTGCTTAAAACTTATCATGAAGACATTCAGTGAGTAAGACGTAAATGATATCATTGAAAGATATAAAACAATCTATCCAAGCATAACCGTGCACCAATTGGTTTCAGGTAATTTAAGATATTGCTGTTACAATTTTAAAAGTACATTTTTTTTTAAAAATTATAATCTGATTTAAATAAATTGAAATATCAAACTGTCTTAAATAGTTTCTATTACAAATTGTATTCTCTATGAAGGTTAACAGTTTAGTTTCTTTTTTATTATTATTTTCTATCAGTTTTATTGCTAAGCCTAATATTTTTCAGAAAAATCATTTTAGTTAATTACCTTGATTATTTTGTTGTCTTCGCTTAAGTTTTTGCTGTCTTTAAATGACCATGAGTTTATCCTTTTCTGACTTCAAATTCTGTGGTTTTGACGTTGACATGGTACTTTTTATAATTATAGCTGTAAATTAACCCATTTGCATAAAATTGATGTAATTAATTAATTTCAACTGAATATGAAAGAAATTTATAACTTATGTTGAAAAGACTTGTGATCCAGAATTGAGTGGGAATTTCTGCATAGTTTAAATAGAGGCTGGAGGTCTGTGCATTCCTACTGTAAAATAAATTAACGTAAATAAATTTGCTAAATTGGATCAGGAGGGTTCTTCCAAGTAGTAAGTTGATAATGGTGAGTCTGATGTGACCTACGTTTAAATGATTCTGAATAACAGCCTAGATAATTATCCTTGACTGCTAGCTATGACCTACCTTAAATGATTCTGAATAACAGCCTAGATAATTATCCTTGACTGCTAGCTATGACCTACCTTAAATGATTCTGAATAACAGCCTAGATAATTATCCTTGACTGCTAGCTATGACCTACCTTAAATGATTCTGAATAACAGCCTAGATAATTATCCTTGACTGCTAGCTATGACCTACCTTAAATGATTCTGAATAACAGCCTAGATAATTATCCTTGACTGCTAGCTATGACCTACCTTAAATGATTCTGAATAACAGCCTAGATAATTATCCTTGACTGCTAGCTATGACCTACCTTAAATGATTCTGAATAACAGCCTAGATAATTATCCTTGACTGCTAGCTGTTTTGAGTAAAACCATGTACATTGACCTTTCAATCGTATCATGACCATACCGACCAGGTTGGTATTTTTTAAGCGAAGCCATTTAACTAGAAGAGTAGACAAACTGCACTCTCATGAATAAAGAAAAATAAACATTCCTCGCCATGTGCCCAAGGTGAACACCGTCAATAACCTGCGTCAACGTAAGTCTAGAGCCTTCAAAAGAGTAGAAGGTCACTTTGTCAAGGTTAGCAGAAGAAAATTAAAAATGAAGAAGAAAAAAGAGGACTGTTATATAGAAAAGAACAAAAATTAAAAGGTAACAAGTGGAAGGAAAGAGAAAAATCTGGAGTGGCCTACACTCTACTTTACTATAAGTAACTTAATGTCAAATTTCTTGAGTATATAAAACATAACGTCTCATTTAAGCATAACGTAAATATCTAAATGGGATATAATTATTAGCCTTTCATTCCTGAGGTAGTACAGATAGTGATTGAAGGACATATCAATTTATAAGCTTATTTTTGTACATCACAAATAATTTATTATTTGCAAATAATTTCATTAGTATAACTACAGCAGTAATAACATTTTTGAAAAACCAAAGTGAACATTTCTTGAAACGATTTATTCTCCTACAAGAGAATGGCTTTCGTTCAAACAGCCAGTGGATTTCTTACATCGTTTACTTGACATCCTTCTACATTGAATATTAAAATTTAAAACAGGAAAATACCCTTTTTTTCTCTGAAAAACATCTTAAACAGCGAAGAAAATGTTATTTTAAGGTGCTTTGTTAATTAAAGATGTACGATAATTACATTTATTAATCTCTAAACGAAAGATTCCAATTATGAATTATCATTTACATTTTTGATCTTTTATAGAATTATTATACTGGGAATTTTAATCTTTAAAATAATAATAATAATAAGCTTCTTAGTATTTAATAAGATCATTTTCCTTCCCCTTTGTCAAATAACATATATACGAATTTTTTCTGAGTGAGTGTTATCATAAGCACAATATTATTCCTCTTATATCTCATATAATTCAATAAACAGTTTAAACTGTTCCTTTATAAAATCAATTTTATCTCAGTGGATTCGCTCAAAAAATTTCTAAGTCAATGTAAACAATGTAAAAAAATACAAAAAATTCGACAAGTATAGCAGGTGATCTCTTAGTCTAGGGTAAACAAAGAGTTTTTATATCGTTATTCCTCTTTCCCGTAATTGAAACTTCATGATTTTTTTTCTATAAATTGCTAATTTTTTGTTCCATTTTTGGTCAAATTTTCATTATTTTTTAACGAGCCGTTTAGCGTCAAAAAAACATTTTCTGAAAACACAAATCGTACTGTAACGCCCCTTTCGCGAATGTAATATTAGAAAAAAATATCTCGACTCATTCTCCATATAATGTTCTATTTATAGGCATAGTTTCATTCTTGTTTGTCAAACAGTATGGCTTGTATCGCTCTCACAAGGTTTGAGATTGAATTATAAGTCAACATTTTTACATTTTATTGAAAAAAAAAATATTTCCTGTTGTCTTAAAATTCTGAATATATTTTTCGTTTGTTGCATTTGAAACCTCAAAGATAATGTCAAAATTTCAAAACTCTAGGATTATCAGTTTAGGAGAAATAAATGTTTTAAAAAAAACGGTTTTTGGCAAAAAAAAGTGACTTTCCCATCATGCATAATTCTTCCCAAACAATAGGGATCTTCGTCTTTATGAGGCCCATTTTTGTGTAAAATATCAACTTGATCCATCAAAGATTCTGGACCGTAGCGTGGTAACAAGCAATGCTAACACACTCACTCACCCACCCACAGACATCATCGTAAAAACGTCATAAAACGACTTCTGGGACCTCAAAACATGTTATTCCGTCAAAATCTCGAGATCGAATTTTTTCACGATCACTATACTTTACTTATAGGAAAGTAAAAAATCTGGAGTGGCCTACACTCTACTTTACTATAAGTAACTTAATGTCAAATTTGTTGAGTATATAAAACATAACGTCTCATTTAAGCATAACGTAAACATCTAAATGGGATATAATTATTAGCCTGTCATTCCTGAGGTAGTACAGATAGTGATTGAAGGACATATCAATTTATAAGCTTATTTTTGTACATCACAAATAATTTATTATTTGCAAATAATTTCATTAGTATAAGAACAGCAGTAATAACATTTTTGAAAAACCAAAGTGAACATTTCTTGAAACGAAATAGTATCCTACAAGAGAACATGGCTATTGTTCAAATAGCCAGTAGATTTCTTACATCGTTTACTTGACATCCTTCTACATTGAATATTAATGTAAAATTTTCAAATTTGAAACAGTAAAATACTCTTTTTTTCTCTGAAAAACTTCTTAAACAGCGAAGAAAATGTTGTTTTAAGGTGATTTGTTAATTAAAGATGTACGATAATTACAGTTAATAATCTCTAAACGAAAGATTTCAATTTTGAATTATCTTTTACATTTTTGGTTTTTAACAGAATTATTATACTGGGAATTTTATGGCTTCTTAGTATTTAATAAGATCATTTTCCTTCCCCTTTGTCAAATAACATATATACGAATTTTTTTTTAATGAGTGTTATCATTTACTTGCACAATATTATTCCTCTTACATCTCTTATAAGTCAATAATATATTTTCATTTTGCCATTAGAAACATCAATTTTATCTCAGTGGATTCGCTCAAAAAATTTCTGTCAATGTAAACAATGTAAAAAAATACAAAAAATTCGACAAGTATAGCAGGTGATCTCTTAGTCTAGGATAAACAAACAGTTTTTATATCGTTATTGCTCTTTCCCGTAATTGAAACTTCATGATTTTTTTTTTATGAATTGCTAATTTTTTGTTCCATTTTTGGTCTAATTTTCATTTTTTTTTAACGAGCCGTTTAGCGTCAAAAAAATATTTTCTGAAAACACAAATCGTACTCTAACGCCCCTTTAGCGAATGTAATTTTAGAAAAAAATATCTCAACTCATTTGCCATATAATGTTTTATTTATAGGCATAGTTTCATTCATGTCCGTCAAACAGTATGGCTTGTATCGCTCTCACAATGTTTGAGATTGATTTATAAGTCAAAATTTGTTACATTTTATTGAAAAAAAAATATTTCCTGTTGTATATAAAAATTTGAATATATTTTTCGTTTGTTCCATTTGTAACCTTCAAAGATAATGTCAAAATTTCAAAACTCTAGGGTTATCAGTTTAGGAGAAATAAATGTTTTAAAAAAAACGGTTTTTGGCAAAAAAAGTGACTTTCCCATAATGCATAATTCTTCCCAAACAATAGGGATCTTCGTCTAAATGGGGCCATTTTTGTGTAAAATATCAACTTGATCCATCAAAGATTCTGGACCGTAGCGTGGTAACAAGCAATGCTAACACACGCACCCACCCACGCACCACCCACCACCACCCACCCACACACACACAGACATCATCGTAAAAACGTCATAAAACGACTTCTGGGACCTCAAAACATGTAATTCCGTCAAAATCTCGAGATCGAATTTTTTCACGATCACTATACTTTACTTATAGTAAAGTAAAAGGAAGGGGAACGAACATGAAGCCAATCCGAGACCGGAAACGCAGACCTGATGCCAACGTTAAGATCACACAAGAAAATTACAAGCCTGATGTAAGTATGACACACAGGATTGAAGAAAACACAACCCCAGTTGACAACTAAGCTACCGTATCCCCACTTCTGCCATCAAAAGTCGAAAGATTTTGATATCCTCTCATAGATCCATAGCTATACTGACTATAACTCAAGCTGAAGAATTGTTTTGTCTAAGAGGTTGTGCTAGATGCAATAATGTTAATGGCAGGTATGGGGAGACCAAAAGATAATAGTTTATCTTTTACTGGAAAGTAGGCCACCAAGTGGGTCCTTTTTGGTGGAGGCGCGTGCTTGATGAATTTCTTGCCACTAATTCCATTTCCTAGAATCACAAGTGTTCTTGTTCTTTAACACTAAATCATACAAGTTAGGTAAGTTTTCTAAGGTTCAGTACAGCAATGACATTATACGATTAGTATTAACGATAAGCTCTGCTGTGTCATGTTGACATAGCTTATGTTTTAGGAAACTATAAAATTTATTTGAGAATTAAACATTGAGCATGTTTAATTCTCAGAAGAGAAAACTTCGATTCTGATCTCAGTTTTTGATTTGTTGAAAAGATTTATTGAAAACTCTCGATGAACCTAGAGGGTGAAAATGACAAGAAAAGATTTTTTTAAAGGTTTGAAATAATTGAAAAATCTTTATTATTTTTGGTGTTTAATACGTAAATTAATACAAACAAAAGACAAAATTTCTATACTTTGGTACAACTGACATATGAACAGAAAGTTTTTTTTTTGCATACAATAATTAATGTAAAATTTCAAAAAGAATTCCTTTACATTGAGATATTGTTAGGTAATACATTGAACAAGTCTGTAAACACGGCTTAACCACAAAAAATACACATAGAGGAAAGAACAAATATAGCACTTTAAGCATACAGGGAAATCATTCATATTGTATAATAATGTAAAACAAAGGTTGACCAGAAAGCCACTAATATACATTGAAACATTACATATAATAAATCTTTTATACAAATCAGATTTCATATATTATAATGCCAACCAAAAGTGAACAGTACTTCACAGTCACAGTCTGCTATTTGACACAAAATCGAAGTGACAAATTGCTCCAACAACACGAATTCCTTTCAACATACACCTTTAAAAATCAAAAAACGATACTTTATATAACATATTTACAATTATATAACTATGACAATAAGCCATAAAAAAAAAATTAAAATATGGAACTGAGAGGAAAGCTCTTACATCACAATGAAAAAATTCAAGGTCTAAGCTAGCCTACATTCGATGATTTTACAAACTTTCATATTTTCAGTTATTCATCCTAAGAAGTATTGACATTTTTAATAGAACTATAGTATATTTATTTATAATATAATACATAATAACTAACTTCAAACTAATATACTGGTAGTATACACCGGAATAGCAGAGAGCACAGCGAAATGGCAATTAATGTTTTGTTTACATTATATTATATATATAAGAAACGGTCATAGGAATAATTTATAATTAAACTACATTAAACATTGATAAAAAAGTTCAGTTTCATCTGATTAAGTTGTATATACCCTAAGTTCAAAATTCATAAAGCTGCCAGAGAAAAATTTTTTTTTTTTGTGCTTTAAAAGTGGCAAACTATATAGGATTGTAACGTAATATCAGTAAAAAATATTGAGCTTAGAGTTTTATATGAGTAGTAAAACTATATCTTATAAATAGGTAAGCTACATTTTACTGATTATATGATTTTAACATGGAAAGTTTTCATCACAATTCATTCGACAAAACAAAGTACAATCATTTACAAATCATTGACAGTGGTACAGAATAATTTAATAATTAACTATTTTAAAGGTTCACAATTGACAATAATGTATATCAAATAATATTAGTAAAAAATAATTGAATTTTTTTTTGTCTTGATAATATAATGAAAATAGTAAATAGTTATAAAATGATTTATTTTTATTTATTTTTTTTTTGTTGTTGTTGGAAAGTTTATTCGTTCAACAAATTTTGTAAGACAAAAAAAAATATTAAGGAAGCCAATAAATTACTGTATAAAATATAGGAAGAAATAAACTAAATTTGTGTTACTCGATTTAAACGAAATCAGTAGCACCAGAATTAAATAAAGAAGTTGATTGGTGTAATGGCACAGGAACACAGACTAGAGATTACACTGCCATAGTATTGTAGGCTGTGAGCCCTCCGTTTTGGAATTGCCCTCCTTCGTTTCTGAAATATAAACAATATAATTATCAGTTAACATTTTATTATTATTCTTTAAATAATAACTAAAATAATTGCTTAACTTTTTTTTTAATTCATAAATAAAATAAAACTTTTGATTAAGTCAGTTAACAAGAAGTCTATATTAAGAAATGAATGTCTTACATCGAATGATGGTGGTTGGGTTTCGACAACTACCAGCATACGAGTTACGATTATCAATTCATCTTTTAATGTAAATTATAACAGTTTGTCATGTACTAAACAAAAGATAACCTGAGTTATAAATAGAAATAAAAGACATCAACAAATCTCATAACTTATTCATTTCATTTGATATGAGTGAGACAAATACACAAGGAAGATGTGTTATCTCCCAGAAACATTGAATAGAAAAGTGTTTTTCACTTGAAAAGAACAATGATATAAATTTAAAAAAGTAAAACATGGAGTGTCAAAGTCGAAAGATACTTGGTGTCATCAGTATAATTAATTAGAACACTATAGATTTATAACCAAAACATACTCTGCGAAGAAGTTAAAAGAAAAATACATTAAACCAATAAAGTGTTATATTCACTTCGTCATTAATAGTTTCTTGTCATTAGTTCTTTACAACATGTGTAGTGAAGCGAATATTTTATATATGTGCAATTACAGTAATGCTTAAAATTATAATACTGGTAAAGTTATTTATAAATTACTAGATAGAAATAAATACACAAAGTTAACAAATAAAGACTGACTGATAACTGCCAGTTACATTCAATGTAAGCTTAATGAACTTTGATACAATTATTAGGTGCATGGATTTGTTTAAAAATCCAAATTTGATAAAATATTATAGAAGGATCAAAGTTAAATATGTTTTTTTTTTTTTGTCAAATGAATTCGATCTATGACAATGTTACAATATTCTTCTCCAATATTAGGAGAGTTGCATTATAAAAACTACGAAATACCTGTTAAGTAAACTACAGGTTCCAATTGACGTATCGCATTGCATGGTTACATGAAGATTATTAATATGTAATATAGAGTAGGAAACTTGTTATCTCTAAATGAGATATTTTTTCCCGCCAAAACCACACTTTGCTCATTCTCGTGCTTTAAGTACTGTCTCGGAGCCAGTCGTCGTAATTTGCGACTATACAGTTTGAAATACTTTTGTTAACTGCTCTTTTTTTTCATCCAGAAAATATTTACATGATTTAAATTGAAACTAAGCACAAAAAAATCTTGGAACAGAGCTGACATTTTTTTTACCAAAACGCAGTTAACTAGTACTATACTTTTCAGACTATAAGGAGCATAGGATTATTTTTATATAAAAAGCACAACAAATTTTATGTTATGGGGTGAATGTATAAGAGTTCTAAAATTTCTTCAAGATTTGGTGTATCTGCCTAAAAACTTAGATCAAATAAGATAATAAACTTGGACGATAAATAAAATAAAAATAAATAAATATAAGTACAATCAGTACTTTCTGATTGTACTAGTATTTATGATAAAATACTTGCTACGCATTAATCAGTCAAGCTCCTCAGTACTCTAAAGGCTTGATCATTCAAGCGGTGTGTTTTCCTGGTTTACCTAAGCGGTACTATTTGTAAAACATTTCGACAGATTTTTGAGTAACCTGTGAAACATAAACTTGGTTGATAAGCATAACGAGAGTTGATACATAAGGCGTGCTTACCAGATTAAAAATGCTCTCTCGATTTTTTTTTTAGAAAACTGGAGGATTTTAAATGTACTTTACAGCGGAAAAAACGGTACATGTCAGGGGAGTGGCCAAGCTGCTCCTTGGTAGTCCGAGCCATTTTTTAAAATATGAAATTTAAAAGGTATTTAAAATTTATAATTTAAAAGTTATGCAAAAAAAAGGTATTTAAAAAAAAAAACGATGATAGTTTTTTAAAATACAATGGCACAAAAATGAAAAGGGAACACGGTACATTTATTATATTTATTAATAATTATTATTTATTAAAAGGGTATATTTATAGAGAGGCACAAATAATCCGCACGTGATTATTTGTTAGAGAGCCACAAAGAGCCGCAAGCTGCTGAGGTTGGCCACCCCTGGTACATGTCACGATATGAACTATTACGTATTACGTATATGAACTATTAACATTAACGAGTGACATAATTTTTCCCGAACTGTCAAAATACCATCTGACCAAAAATAAACATCACAATCAGGAGTACAGCAAGAACATATGTAGCTTAAAAGAAAGCTAAATTAAATAAGAACCATGTTTGAAAGATATAATATTTGATTAAAATTACTTTTATAATTAAATTATATAAATAAAGGTATTTTTTGTATACTTCGAGAGTTCAGTTGTCTTTAAAAGATGCCCGCATAAGTAACATTATCAATTAATGTATTTTTAAAGACATATATTTTCTTGTTAATAAAGTTTTTATTCGTCATTTAATAATAATGGGGGAAACTTTACTCCCAATAAGGAAACTTCTTTCTCAGAGTAATGATCATCACTCATTTTTTTTTTTAAAACAACAAAACACAATTACAAAGCAAGCAATTAACTACTTTAATCTACTTAAAAACAAATCCACTTACGTATTCCTGAAATAAGACGAACCATGTAAAAATCACACAAAGCATAATATCAACCACAAAATACAGAACACAAAATAATAGCTGAATAATCTAATAAATAATTATAATTTACTTAACATAATATGCACTATATTTAACATATTATAAGTATGGTCATATGAAAACCACAAGTCGCGAACATATCTCAGACATTTTAACTTCATTTATTTAAACTACGTATAAATTGTTTAACAAAAAAAAGGTTAGTAAGTTTTAAGATATGCATTTATTCTTAATATCATAAAAATAATAACTTACATTGCAATTTATTTTGTTCAACATTTGATTATGTAACATTTATTCTTATTCAATGATAAGAAAAAATAACATTCTTCGTTTCGAAGAGATACCTCCCAAAAATTCATCAATTAATAATTAATTTTGTTTTGATGTCTTGTCGCTTTCAAACTGTTTTAATAAAGTCTCATTTAGAATGAATATCATTTATAAAAAGTAGTAGTGTTTTATATATTTAAACAATAATTTTTATAATTTAAGTGAAAAATATAACCATCTTAAGGTGAGTCAAAATTATTTTAACACTATACAGAATAAAAGATGATTTTCCTAATTATGAATTAATTTAAAAATAATAAATCCTTCAAAATAACCGTGATAGTAAATTGCTCCCATACCAGAGACACCGGAATTTCCTAAGAAATAAATAAAGAAAAAAAATTACTTAAATCCATCGACAGTTTTATAACGTCTGTCATATTCATTCACCTTTACTTATCTTTATTCTCCTCTCTATATTAAATCATTGAAAACAAATTATAAATAATTCACTAACAATGTTTTCATAAATTGAACCCTTAACATTCAATACTAAATGTAAGCTATTGATAAGGAAATTATTGTTGATACAAACTTCAGTTTTTTTTTCAAATAATTTTACTCAGGAAACGAAAACATCATCAAAGCCTGTTGATTTTTTTTAAAACTTATTTAAAAAATAAGAATATGTAATTTAAAAAAAATACGTTAAAAATGTTTTCTTATATCTGCAGTATTGTTTAAGATAAATAAAAGTAGCATCAAATACCATCAATATGCAACACAAATAGAAAGCCGATGTTTATTTTAAACTGAAAGTTGAACAAATTAGTTGATTTCCTTTAATTAAAGACTTAGGCGTTTATTTGTATAAAAATACTAATTTGAATAATTCAATACAAATAAAACAATGTTTTTTTTAGTATTTTTTCTTTAAGGATCTTAATTTGTATATTAATATTTTGTATATAATTATGCATTTATTAACTATATGAATAAATCATATTTTTTTTTTTATCACAACTGTATCAATACGTAAGAAGGATTTTAGGACTGTTATAGAATTTGACAGCACTGTTATAGAATTTGACAGCACTGTCAAATCAAATTCTTACATTCCTAGTGATTAATATACTTAAGTCAAATATGTACAATTTATTATTATTATTAGTTCAATATCAATTGCTTATTATCTTTTGAGAAACAACGACAAAACTTCACTAACCCGTTACATCGTATATCTTCTTTCTACTCAACCGCTTTTGAAGTAAGTTTATTTACTTTTCCCATTACTCTTTTATTGATAATAATTAATTTATTAAGAAATTAATGCAAAGAAGAATATTTTTCTGCTATTTAGGAAAAAAAATCGTTTTGGTTTATAAGTCTAAGTTATTCGTTTTGGTTAATATAAAGGAAGCAGGATTTTTTTTTATAGTTTTAGTTGGAATGTTAAATAATTTTTCAATATCAATTAACTGATTCTACTTCAGATGATACAAACTTGCTGTTTCATACAATGAAACAGTATGGTCATATTTTTTTTTTATCTCATCCTATAAGTAACTGAGATAACATTTACTGATTTGTAGGGTAAAAAACTAATGAAATAGTCTCCACATGTAGAAATTTAATAGTATAAACAACGCGTTTTCGAACACGCAGTGTTCTTCTTCATACATTAACTAGTTAGTTAATGCCTGAAGAAGAACACTACGTGTTCAAAACGCGTTGTTTATACTATGGAATTTCTATATGTGGAGACTATTTCATTAACTTTTTTTTTTACCCAATAATGAGTAAATACCACATAATAACTCATTGTACTACCTTAGAATTTACTGATTTGTTTGACTATATAAAAAAAAAGTTCATTACGTTTCACTCACCTGTCCAGAAGTTTGCGCATTTCCTCGGTGGTCATGCCATCCTTGGAGTTTGCGCGTGATGACACTGAAAATTATTATTCAATTATACAGTTTAATATTATTATCTACAAAAACTGTTTGTAAAAAAAAAATCAAAACTATAATATATATATTTATCAAATACAAATTCACAAGTTGAAATAAAAATAAATTTAAAAAAAAAAAGATTTACCTTATTTACACCACGATACCTTGTCCCGGATATCCCAGGCAGCCTGATATAAAAAAAAAAAGAAAATCCAATCTACACATTGATGCAAATTCAAATCTATTCTCCACATGCACATGCACAATGTATTGACTCTTCTTTGAAACAATGCAAAAATGTCATTAACTATAATTCTGCATTCCTAAACATGCTTACATCACTTCATATGTGCTTCGTGAAAACCTTATGCCCTTCCAATTATTTCCTCTTTTATAAAATAGCGTTCAATATTTTTTTTCTAAATTCTATCAACAGAAATGTTTACCAATTACGATAAAATCAATACATGATTTTATTAAAAAAACATTTTTTTTTGCAACTTCCATAAATATACAATCTACAATGAGTTTGTTATTAATATTATATTGTTATCATTCATAAATATATCATTCTTACGTCTTAATTTTTTGTGTGAATGCATTTGATTAATTTCAGATTCTTCCCACTTACAAAAACAAGAATATAAATTTATTCCTATTTGTGCTTTTATACTAATTCATTTAGTCGATAATTTATAACCATTAATATTAATTCTCGTACAAGTGTTTGAAAACTGGTCCCATAAATAATTACTATTCTTTAATGACGTCTCAATGCAGTGATTAGAAACCTTAATTAGGGATACAAAACGATAATAAGTAATTATAATACATTATTAATAATAGTAATTAATTATAATGAATTATAAGTCATTTACAGTAAATTTTGTTACAAAATTCAACCAAAGATAATAGAACAATTGTTAAATGATCACGGCAGGTATTGTTCATGTAACTATAATTATTTATGTGATCATCTAACCATTGTTTTTTTTGTTCGTAATCTTAAGTATCCATTTGAATATTCGTCATTTATCTACGATTGAATTTTATAATAATTCATAATAATATTTTTTCATATTTTGCAATTTGGAATCACATTGACGTTGTAGTAATTCATCGATACATTGGAATTAAGGAAGAACCATTACTTATTGTATCAATCATCAATAACTCATACTAGAACATCAACGTCCAACCACAATAAGAAACTAGAAAAAAGACTAAGATCTTTTCTATTGTAAGAATCCCAATCCCAATCAGTTTGGATTTGACTCTGATGAAGACTGCTTGTTACGATTGAAAGATCTTAGTCTTTTCTCCTATTTTTTTATTGTGGTTTGGACGTTGATTGTTATTTAGAAATCTTGTTATACCAGAACATATACTAAGCCTCAATGCTGTTGTGCAATTATTAAATTAACATCCATCTTTATAGAGCATCAACACATTTTTTATAAGATCTTTACAATGGGTGAAAGTGCGGCTCTTTAATGATTCGATACCCATTTAAACCCTGAGCAAACCAAATCACCGGGGACGACAACTGCATGGGTGTCACCTATCAGACTAGTAGCAATAAACAATGCGGCTGAACTTCGACGATATAAAAAGAACGGAGGTATTCAATATGGCTGTAGCCGTTAAATAAAGTCATTATTGGCAAATTATAAATATAAATTTGATATATCGCTCTTAAATTTAATAAGACAAAGTAGGAGGCTTGATAAGAAAACTTAGTATCAAAGTAGATTCATTGCAAATAAGAAGAGTTCATGTATTTATAATGATCACTGAAAAATCCTCATTGCTAATATTTCCTGTTATGCCGTTGTTGCTGATATCCAACTATAATTATTTGTTTCTAGTACTATATCACTTAATACATTTTTAATGATGGTTTAATTGATTTGAATTTTCTTTTAAAAACATATAATAATTTTAATTGGTCTTATAAAAATCAATAAAGCTAAAGGTCACATATAAATGAAAAGCCTTACTATATTAATGACAAAACAGGCTTGGAGAGTTATAAAAAAATATGAAAGGTCCAGGAATCTAAGCAGAGTAAGTTCAAATGGTGAATTATGTGGGAGGTGTCAACTGTTAGGTGCAGGAATAATCTATAAATATCATACAAAAATAAACTTTTGTTCTTCTCCAGAAACTGAAGTGTCATATCTGCTTATTGGATTGTTAATTATTATAGACCTAAAGCTTGTCATTTAGTATAAAAGGTTCCCTGCAAATTCTAAATATCTCTCAACCGATAAATAATATTAACTGCCCGAACAAGAACAACTTAAATGCATCATTATCTTAAAGAAGTTTTCTTTATAATTAAAATTCTAGAATTTATTAAAAAAAGAAATATAATCA
Source organism: Hermatobates lingyangjiaoensis (assembly GCA_026182355.1). NCBI lineage: Eukaryota > Metazoa > Arthropoda > Insecta > Hemiptera > Hermatobatidae > Hermatobates > Hermatobates lingyangjiaoensis. The sequence continues at coordinate 522,501 of JAPFBL010000304.1, forward strand.
AATTGTTGTAAGAAACATTTTTTTTAACAAATGATACAAAATAAAAGTGAAAGTTAATTTAATCTTAAGCGCCATGAAAAGTTTAAATACAAAAATATGATTAGAAGTTTTGAAGGTACAAGAGGTTTTTGCATTCATCATGTTTCGTTATTGCTTTATTAAAATGCTTTTTATATTATTTTTCTATACATTTGAACGAAATTGAAACTTTAAATTAAATATTTAGTTAAATGAAAATAATTAAAACAAGTTTAAACATTGAAATACCAATGTATTCAACAAGTAATGCCGCATATAACTATTCCACAAGGTGCGGATTCAATTGATTTAGTTTTTACAAGTCATACACCCAATGAGATGAACGTGAAGCATGCAAAATGATGAAGCATACTATTAAGATGAAGATCGTAATCATTTGCTACTTACTAAAATTGTTGATTATTTAAGTGTACTGCATTATTTAACTAAAAAAAAAAGACTAAGATCTTTCAACCGTAACAAGCGGTCATCGTCAGAGTCAAAGACCCAGAAAATCAGTCAGGTTTTTGAATCTGACGAAGACCGCTTCTTGCGGTTGAAAGATTTTAGTCTCTTTTTTCCCGTTTCATATTGTGGTTTGACCATTGATTGTTATTCACGTGTTTATGTGAAATCTTGTATATATATATATATATATATATATATTATATATACACGTTTCAGAGTAAACTACAGGTACACAGTAAATAGAAAAACACACTTACAGTCACTTATTTTCGGTTTAACCGTAACCAGGAGAGAAGAGATAGGGACACCAAGCGCACTTGCGAATCCAGACCTTCATTTATGCATGTATTAAAATCAATATCCTTGATTACACGTGCCTTTCTCTTATATTTAATATAAGAGATATATTTAATGAGAAACTAAAGCTTTTTGGTAAAATCCGTTATCGAAGTTAGTTTATTTGAAACTCTGATGAAAACCTTCGTTGTTCGAAAGTCTTAGCAATCTTTCTTGTGGTTTAGATGTGCATATATTTTTACATATATTTATTGTGATATGCCTAAGTCGTTCCAGCATAGCAAGGATATCCTTGAATTCGAAAGACATGCAATCCAACACCTTGTAAGCAATAAATTTTCCCTGATTCCATTTGCACCAAAACCTCTTACACCTCCAATAATTCATTGTTTAATATTAGTAAAAAAAACTTACAAATTTATTTCCATTTATGCGACCCAGTTTGACTCAACATTAAAAATTATTATGTGATATAGATACAATAGGTAAATTTAACAATCTTTAAAAGAAAATTATAATCTTATTCAATTTAAAATAAAATATGAACATTACTAATGAATATAAATCAATAATTATTAATATTGGTAATACTAATTAATGATTAATATTAATATAATTAGTATTAATATTACTATAAAATATGTTGGTAATCCTACATTGCAGTATTTTTCTGGTAATATATTATATGACTATGTATAAGCAACTCTAAATCGACTGTTACACAGAGTATCTTTCTACAAGAACTACATTTATTTTGATACTAAATGACGTAAATAGTTAAATTACGAAAGGTTATATTTTCTATGCATGATTCTACTATACTTAAACGGTGGTCCAACCAGACTTAATAAAACTAAAAACTACTTAGAATAAAACAGAAACTACAATTGATATTTCGAACAACAGTTCGTCTTCAGGAGAAAATGAAAGAAATGATGAAACAGAGAATCACTCAGAGTTTGGGAACTTTTCTCTCCTTTTCTGATCTGCTCTGATGACAAACTGCTGTATGAAATATTTTGTAGTATGTGTTTTGTGTAAATTTTGTTTTTATACAGTCAGGTCAACTATTTCTTAGCATATAAATTCAACCAGATGGTAAGGGCTTAACACCTGTTTTGATAGTAAAAAAAATATTATTATTAAAGATATTTCCCAAAGTTTATGAACATTCACTACTTTTGAAAGATACACATATTGATTTCTATCAATCGCAATAATTTTAAATAACATAAAGTTTTACAAGATACCAACAATCATATTTTTTAGAAGCAATTGCAAAAATAAAAAAAAACTTCTGACATGAAAACCATGCAAAATAAAATGAAATGAAGCTAATGAGATGATGAAAAGACCCATGAAGTGGGAGTTTGATGAAGTGAACATGGTTTTGGGGAGATTTCATGGCGGGAACATGGATGAATCTAAGGTGAAACAAATCATTACCTTTGCTTTTATAAATACCTTTTTTTTTTCAAGGAATTATAACAGATACATTCCTAATAATTTTCCATGATGTTTAAAAAATTTTAAGTAAAATAGTCTTAACACTACAGAATTTTAAATAAACCTTATTAAGGCAAAGCTAATAAAATTCATAAATCTATTTCTTGTTCAATTCAGACGCTGTTTCATATAATTTTGTTTGAAAGATTTGTTTAATTGGCTGTGTTTCCAAATTAATAAGCGTACAAAGTTACCTAACTGAATAGTAGAAATGAGATAATAAATATTCTTGGTGATATGTTTTCATAAGAAAGCATCAAGTATTTATCTTTTGCAACTAGCTGATTTTGCCCTCCATAAATTAACTAACTACAATGTTACAGTAAAACTGAAATTTATCACAGTCTGATAAATATTTGCAATTTTTTTTTTAAAAATAGAATGACCTTAACTCTTTGTTGTTCTTTAAAAATTTAAAAAAAATAACAATTTAACAGTAGTTGGTTTTTAGAATGATTTAATTTAATATTCTATAGAGAATTCTAATTGAAAATGATAGTTTTTTCTTGTACTAAGGAGTTATGGGCTATAATAACAATATTTATCCAGGACAAACAATATTGTATTTTATAAGTCAAACAATAAATAAAATTTCAGGTAAAAGTTACTTTCATTAACTAGAATAATATCGCTGATATATTAATGAAAAATAATTTCTTTGAAGTTTTTACAAAAACACAGATAGATATTAATGCTGAAATTAATTTAAGAAAATGTTTTACCCTCCCCCCAACCCCCAAAAGAAAATTATGAAACAAAATGAAAGTTAAACTTATAGTTTTAAGAAATCCCTGTTTTATGCAGGCATAATCATTTTATAGTAAAGAAAAATTCTTTAAATGTGTGAGTATAGAAATAGTTGAAGGAACTAGGATCCAAAATTTCAATTCAAAGAAACATGATGTTTTAGTGACTCTGATTTTTTTTTAAGCAAGAAGAGCGGTTTAAAATGATAGTAGCATTTAATAAAAATTCCATTGTGATATAATGAAACCATAAGCAATTTGGGAATTTATGTTTCATTCATGAATGAGTGCATTTTATTATGCAACATATGATCGTCGGCATTTCTTGTGAAATGACAGCTGATGCCAAAAGATGAGAGAGACTTATGTTTTGAAAATACCTTGCTTAAGAGCCTGATCACACTCGGCTTCCGATATCTCATTACTTTCCTTGCTGTCATTGGCTGAATTGTTGCTGGTATCTTGGTTCCTTGGTGGTGGAGGAGGGGGTTCGGGACTACTTGAGGTTGTTACATTCCTTGCTGATCCTATATACAAGAATTAATTAATTAATTAATTAATTAAATCATTTTAAACTATACATAACCCTCTGCTATAGTGTTTTAATGCTATCACGCATAGATTAGGGTGATTACAAAACAGCAGTCTTAAGGACAGATAGTTCAGTGGCAATAGCAGCAATAAGAGACCACAAAAATCATAACTCCACTGTTCAAAACATTAGAAGCAGTTTGTGGAAATTAAGAAAATTACATGAATGGAATATTTCCATCTTATGGTTAAAAGGACATGCCGGACACAAGGGCAACGTAAGAGCTGATGAATTGGCAAAAAGAGCTGCACAAGATGAAATAATACCAACAGTATACATCAAAGTACCCTTGACATATATTAAAAGACAAGAACACATTAAAAGCATAGAGAAATGGAACAATATATGGCTCAATGCAACCGAAGGGGTGGCAACAAAAACGTACTTCAGGAATGTATATATAAGAAATAAAACTATACTGAATCATACATACAAGACAACAATGGTTCTGACGAGACACGGTAGAAATGGGTCATATTTGTACCGATTTAAGCATGTCGATTCGCCCTACTGTCCCTGCAATGAAGGAGAACAGACCTTTCAGCACATTGTATTTAGCTGTCCAAACATGAATAATTATAGACAAAAACTAATAAAAAATATCATCCTACAAGGAGGAACGTGGCCGGAAAATAAAGAAAACCTAATCACCAAGTACAACAAAGACTTCTTTGGTTTTATAAACAACCTACCAGTTGATGAATTATAACTGACATATATGCAGTTCAAATATTAATAACAATGCATGAGAAGACCTGTAATCAAATGGGAACAGGTTAACGAAAATAAACTCCCTCATGGTGGGGTTACTACCCGTGAGGAAAGCATAAAAAAAAACTACCACGCATACTTGAAAAGCTGCCCAAATACCTTTATCACGCTCTAAATGAATGCTATAGCACACCCTGGTTCATTAAAATATTGCGGGTTTCATTAAGTGATTGGCCAAAGCCATGTTAACCTTTGAATTCAATACCTCTCCTCTGTGTAAGCCAGAGACCATTGTTTGTGCTACAATAATCACCAAACCCCATGACCCCCTGTCCTGCAACCATTGCTGAACGTAATGCAGCTAAACCGGGAAGGGGAATAAAGAAGCGAAAGAACTTGAATTATACTCAAAAACTCAAAAAAAAAAAGCGAAACTAATAGATGGTGACAAGAGAAAGAGAAGTGTAGGGAAGAATTTGTGGATAAAATAGACCACAGGACGAGGCATTTACTAAAAGCGTGAATATATCAAGAGTCATATAAAGCTTGCATCATCCGAGGCTGCCTCGAAAGCCTTGCCAAGTCGTAATCAGGTGCTCCCAAAGACTGAGCAATTACTGAGTATATACTTTGAATATTTGAGAATATATTCAGCAGTCACGGAGGAACCTTTTTAATTTTTATTAAAAAGATGTCAAAATTGAGTAAATTAGGAATAAATTTTGAGGTCGGGACACCAATAAGATTTGCTACTATAAATTCACAAATGGCGCCCCAATTCAGCGTGATAGCAGAGGGATGAGTGAAAATAATATTGTTAAAGACCATTAAAGAAACTAAATTGTTCAAACTTACAAGTAAACTTTAAAAAAAAAATACATACCATTCTCCAAGTTGTGGAGTTTGGAAAAAAAAAAGGCTGAAAAAGCTGTCAGTTAAATTGTAATACAACCTAGATTATCTTTCTTTATTCCGGGTTTTAGGGATAAATTATAATCTCATCATCAAAGTTGATACACATTAATATAATATCAAAAAAGTTTGTTTATAATGACCTCCTCAAATAGGCTTTCACTTTTTTACTTTACTATTTATCATTGATTACAATAAATAAAAATGAAATTATATTGTTATTCTACTTATTCTAATATTACTATTCTAATCAACAAACAAGATCCAAAAGAACAATTGTGAATTTCATTAATTACATGGAACTATTAAGAACGTAGGCCTTGCAAGCTAATAGCAAAGACGTCTATTAATTATAACAAATTCTTTAAAAATCAAATATATAAATATTAGATATTTACTTGATAAACGGAAAAACGATCCAAACTGGACACAATAACAGTTCAAAATTGAAGATAGGTAGCACAGAAAGTACAGAAACATACCTGCAGACTCAAATTTTCGGGCAATCCGTCTTCAGGAGAAAAGAGAAAGGGAGACCAAGCACGTTGTAGGCACAACGGCTTGCAAACGGCTAGCAATGGCTAGTAACGTTGCGCCTACAACGTGCTTGGTCTCCCTTTCTCTTTTCTCCTGAAGACGGACTGCCCGAAAATTTGAGTCTGTAAGTGTGTTTCTTTACTTTCTGTGCTATCTATCTTCAATTTTGAACTGTTAAATATAGTGTTTATGTGAAATCTTTTTATATAGTCATGTATACTGAATTGTACACATGACTATCGAACTAAATACTAAGCAATTATATAAATTAACTACCAGCCCACCATTACATCAGATTTCCCGCGTGTGAACAAAAAATAACTTTACTTTGAAACAATCATCAGGAATCTCAGAATTTTTCGGTGGAGGCCTATAATTCTGCGAAACCACTGCTATAGATAATTTTGTTAGGCTCAGCTTACGGAGAAACGGGATGTCTACTTTCTTTCAGCATTTTGAAATATAACATGATGATACAGAAAAATGTCTCAAAAAAATTGACAAGAAAAATTTATAATCGATTATATGCTTCAACATTTTCAACAAAGTCATCGGTTTTGTAAATTTATAATTTCGATCTGAATATTATAAATAATTTTTTTAGACCTTTTATTGCTTATAACTTTTGCATATTCATACATGATCTGGAATTTACTTCAAATACTCGTAAATCACGTTCGGATGTCATTAACAATACCTGTTTAGTTGATTAGCTGTGTACACCATGTTAAAGGGAATACGGGACCATATATTCTGCGATTTTATGTAGGTTATCTATCAGATAGGTTACATTTCTGATACATGCACTTAACATACGTTAGCATGTTTTAAAATGTATTATGAACCTCAAATTATTTCGTATTTTTTTTTTTTGTAAAAAAATACAATTTGAGCATTTCTAAGCACAATGGAAGAAACAGGTAGACAAAGACGTGGCTTTTATATTTATGGTATAAATAAATATCTTATTTAATCCAAAGGGACGTATTAAGCGAAATTTGTTAAAGTGGGAAACTGATAAAAAAACAAATAATGAAACTAGTCCTAATAAGAATGAAGAGCTTACCTATACTTCGTCTTCCCAAAGAGTTTCTGCTACTGTAATGGTCATAAGGAGCTCCGTAGGGAGTATACTGGGATCCGTAGGGATCATCCTCAGTGCAGTTAGCAGGGTCATCGTATTCCGGAGAAAATGTAGAGTTGGCATCTACTCTTGAGTACCTCCCGTTAGCTCGAGGCTGTACAAATAACAAATTTACTTTTTTTTTTTTTTTTTTTTCAATATTTGAATTATATCTCAGCTTTCGAACTTAATCCGTTCCAGGTTGGTGCTCGAGGTCGGAATTAATTTTTCCCATAAGAAATAAACATGGATATATATATACAATTAAAATAAGCAGTGACACATAAACAGAAACACAACAAAGACTCACTTTTCAATATTTCGACCGTAATGGCGGTCGTCCTCAGGAGAAGAAGTGAATTGACGGAGGGACGACAGTCAACTATATATATATATATATATATAATATATATACAGGGTGATTGAAAAGTAACTCCCTATTTTAAAATTTCTTAATGTATGGCAATTTAATTTATGTTCTTGTTTTCCTTTCAGATTTATTTAAATCTGAATTTGGAAGAACTTGAAGGGCGAATACGAGAAGTTATGATTTCCATCCCACAAGAGTTTCTTGCGAAATCAGTTGATGCGATTCCTGGTCGACTTGAGAAGCTGGTGGCAAATAAAGGCGCCCATATCGAATTTTAAATAAAAGCCCATGCATTATACTTCCTTCTCATATTCATTAATTGTAGAAATTATATTTTAAAAATAAATTATAGTTTTTTTAAAATAGGGAATTACTTTTCAATCACCCTGTATATATATAGATTTATAAATTTATAAACGGCTTGATGCGAGCCGTTCGAAAGCTGAAACTCAGTCGAAAGTGAAGGGAAATTTTGGTCGAGGGTTGAGGTCTTCGAAAGCTGAGGCACCTTTTGTATACTTCATCAATGTTCAATGCAAAAATCATAATTATTAAGTGAAAGAAAAGGGTGACTCGTTCGTTTTATTTGAATGATCAGCAAAATTACCTTCTTCAAACGACAGATTACAGATCTAATGCACTTGCATTATTCATTTATCCAGAGAATTATTCATAATTAAAAAATAATTCTTTGTATTATTATTTAATTACGTATTTGTAGTTAAGCAGATTACATGTCGAATACACTTACATTATTCATTCACTCAGAGAAGTGTATTCATAATTTGTTATTATTCAGATAAAGTATTTCAGGTTAAGTAATTACAGATCTAATACACTTACATTATTCACTTTTCCAGATTTACAAGTTATAAATTACTTACAAGTAAGATAAATATTTGTTTACATATAACAGTTAAAGAATTCAAATTCATACTTTGAAAACAATGATTGATTAAACTTTATTTTTAAACAACCACGTACACCCTGTAGTTTTTATTATTCGTTTGAAGTTGCACTTTAGTACCAATTCCTTTTTAATTAAAATGTAAACTAAATGAGTTTATTTTTTACAATAAGATAATGAATAAATCGTCTTATCTATTATACTGTTCCGTATCTCATCTGAAACGTCTTGTCTTCAACACTAGTACAATGTAAGAAGGTTAGTACGATAAAAAGCTAATTGTGCTACATCCTCTGAAACTTGATTTGATGCCTGAAGAAGAACAGTACATGTTCGAAACACGTTGTTTAGACTGTTAAACTTGTATTTTATTAGCTTTTTACCCTAAAATGGTAAACGTAAACGTCACATATTATCTGCTTGCACTACCTTAGAAGTAAGAAGGTTTATTCATTTCTTCTTGTAACTTACTAGTAGCTATCGTACTACCATTGTGCTTGAATTTATATTTATTAAGCTTTACTAACTTAAAAAGACTATAATGTTATTTATAGAATAAATTTCAACTCAAGTTACACAGTTAGTACGTATAACTATACGTACAATGTGAATAGATAGATAAAATATTTTCGTGAAAGGTTAATAAATAATTACCATAGCTAACAAGAATGTACCATACGGCTTACCATAGAGTGTGATCCAGAGCGATGATGAGTAGAGTTGATTGGCTGAGGACCCAAAGTACCGCAGTGGCCATTCTGATGAGGAAATGTTTGGAATTGCATAGCTTTTGATGGGTCCATTTCTTCTCTAAAGCCAAGAAGATGGAAAGTAGCATAGGGGCAGATATCCTCATCCATACCTCAAAACAAACAGCAGAGTCAAAAACTGATTTATCAATCAACTATTAGTTTCAATTACTTCAAAATAAAGCGCTCAATTTAAAAAAATACACTTCGTGGTATTGATAAGATCTACTGAATATTATGAAAATTACAAAAAAATTAAAGCAAAATCTAAATTTGCCGCCAATTGCTTTAAAGAACAAAAGATATTTTAAGTATAATCTATTTCCCGATTTACACCTATATTAAATTGAAAAAAAAAATTAAAATTATTATTTTATTAGAAATATTTTGTTATAAGTCAAGTGAGCTAATCTATCAAACTATTCAATTTTTCATTAACCATATTACTAATTGAAAGATGTTTTATTTTTGAAAATATGTTTGGGATGCTTTTGCACGAACTTTCTTAGATATTTGTTTCTTAGTTTATCATTTATTAGTTAATTATCTCGGATGATATTCAACTACTTTATTAAATGATATACATACATTTAAACATTTTAAATAAATATTTTGGCAAATACGATCTCCACCTACTTGATTAATTTCATCAGGTAGTTGCTGATTCTCTACCTTTTTTTTTTTTTAAAGTATGAAGAATTTAATGCAGTGAATCACCCAATTTTGGAGATAAGATAGTTAGATATTTATTAGAATTTTTTCAAAGTTACAATCATTTTTATATGATTATAATAAATAGATTACTTTTATCAAACGTAATAACTCATATATAAATGAAATTACTTATTTAATTACTATGAAGTACTTAATTTATTTTTCTAAACAAAAAAAAGCAAATTCATGCAAACACATACATACATCAAACATGCTCGTAAAAGCACCACATTTAATTTGCAAATTAACTAAAGAAGCAATAATCAAATTTAAAAGAAAATGCGTTTTCGTAGAATATATAAACCGAATTCGGAATTATTATATATATATATATATATAAAGCCACGAGAAAAAATGAAAAACCATTAAAAAGTTACGGCGATGAACACAAAAACACCTTAAAATATTAATCCAGTGATTTACAATACACTGTTTACTCATCATGATTGGCGCAACCGTTATTCCTGAATAAGATTTATTCAATAGGTACAGCCGATTATTTTATACATTTTCAAAATAATGAAATTTTCTAATGGAAAAAATATCTAAATAATGATTAAACTTTATGAAAACATTACCTGCGCAAATGCCACAAACCAGATTTCTAGAAATTCATCAAACAAACATTATTTTTATTCTTTGCGGTCTACTTAATTAAAACACCTGGTTCAAATATTATTTTTTAAATCAAAACTGATATTATTTATTCATATTCAATATGGATATAACATAATAAAATCAATTTATTTTATTTTAGTGATCACCAGAAGATAAGTAATATTAAAATTATCTTTAAAACAATTAAAATTAAATAAAAAAAAAAATGGAACTAAAATTTCCGTTTATAATTTGGATATTTCAATTATTTAAGGTATATTGACTATATTTATGTCTTGTATAAAACACAGGTGATTTAATTATACAAGCTAAAACCCTGACAATGCAGAAAAAACCAGTAGTTTAAATGATGTCTACCACACAGAATGTCAAAATCACTCACTCCTTGAAATCTCCATACCAGACAAAGTCTAACTCTCTCTTTCCCGATTATTAATGAATCCACAAAGTAAGATAGTGCAAGTATGAAAACATTTAATAATAACGAAGCCCATGACAAAGGATTAAACGAGTTTTTCTCTTTGCGTTAGATGGATCAATTTTAAGTGGAACTTAAATAACTGATAAAATAATATTCATAACCTGATAACAGTTCGTGAAGTCAATAATGAAGAATAAAATTCTGCATTATAGATTGTCACTATTATTACTATTTGAGACATTTGCTACGAGGAATTTGAGGAACAAATAATTGAGGAAATTATTACTATTTTATAAGGAAAGGTAGGGTCTATAGGGACAAGAGAGTCAACCTGAATTAATCTCTTAATACAATAGGAACTTATACATCTCCTCTTGAAATGTAGAAGTTCTATAATTCACAGTTAGGTTAAGTTGCAGTGGTTGTCATACGAGAGAACACAAAGTAGGCCAAAGATGGGTCCTTTGTGATTCTATACATTGAACATTCGACACTGAAACGCCTAAAAGTGTATTTATAGTAGTGATTTTTAACGAGTACCTGACATCGTAGAGGCTTGGGACCGACAATTTAATATCGTCTACGAGGTATGACATGCTCAGATATTTTTTCACCTCCCACATGAATACGAGGTGTGTAAATAAAGTAGTGAGACTGGCAACGTCGCTTTCGATCTGGCAACGCTGGAGACGCGTGGCCTTGAGTAGCGTCAGGTGCACGTGTGATGCGCCTCCAGTATGAATCTGAACTCGCCACAGTCATTTGTTTGTCCGTAGCGTTGGTTTTCGTGAAATGGTTTTTTCTTGAGCGTTTTAAAAATGAGTGACCTCAAAGTTGAGCAGCGGTGTGCAATCAAATTTTGCTTCAGACTTGGACATAATGCAACCGAAACTTTTGAAAAACTTCAGGAGGCCTATGGAGAACGTGTTTTATCAAGGGCACAGGTTTTTCGGTGGTTTAAGGAATTTTCAGAAGGAAGAGAGTCGATTGAAGATGAACCACGAAGCGGAAGGCCTTCAAGTGCAAACACCGATGAAAATGTCAACAGAGTACGGAACCTTGTGCGTTCAGATCGACGCTTGACAGTCAGAATGATCGGGGAACAGTTGAAGAGTCCTTCGTGTGCGGCCAAACATCAAAGACAAGTGGGTGTTGCATCACGACAACGCGCCCTGTCACACTGCCATCTCAATAAACGAGTTTTTGGCCAGTAAAAACATTCCTGTTGCTCCTCAGCCTCCTTATTCACCAGACTTGAGTCCTTGTGACTTTTTCCTCTTCCCGAGATTGAAAAATCACCTCAAGGGAACTCATTTCGGGACACTACAAAACATACAAACTGCTGTAACCGACCAGCTGAAGGCCATTCCAGAATCCGAGTTCCAGCAATGCTACAATGATTGGAAGGACCGTCTCCAGCGCTGTGTGGCTTTCGAAGGGAACTATTTATAAGGTGACAATATCACATTGTAATTATATTTGAATAGAAAATTAAAAAAAAAATCAGTCTCACTACTTTATTTACACACCTCGTAAATCAAAGACGAAAGCGGGTATCAAACCCCAAATCTACCAGTCCACAGGCAATGGTCACGTAAGCCATAGTACTTAGTTGATTAGAGTAAATCAATGTAGCAAGATGATTCACATTTCCCGTCAATATTTCTATTCTCTTAACCAGCTAAGCTATAATCTTCATTAGTAAACAAACAATAATAAATCAGTACTGTTGATAAGTGCTAGTAATGAATTAGTTACTTTTGAATGTTTAGTTTTTTTTTATAAATTTTAAAGTCTAACTGATTCATAGTAATGTGTAGCCGATTAACTTCTTTTTTTCTTTTTGTAATATTTACACATCAATGAATAAGTTCAAATAGGATGTCATCAAATATTATTGTAAGCTTCAATTACATTATACACTCATACAATTATATAACTATTAAAATTAACATTTTCAATTTTAAATAACACTGTTACAGATAATTATGGAAAATTATTAACTATATTTACAGCTTAGCACTTGTGGCATTGTATATATGTTTAATAAATGTAGTAAGATCTTCGAATTGTTTTAAATGAAAAATTTTAGGTTAAAAAATTTTTTTTTTATAGTTTTCACAGATTTACAACTTTTGAGATCTGTTGTATCCTTTTTTTCATATTTTTGTCGATAGTGTTTGGATCTGAGTGAGTGGCTGCAAAGTTGGTATCATAAATGCACTACAATCACTGTTTGAATAAAATATTAAAAATTACTGTTATTTGACGGATACAGAATTCTTGGTGTGGAAAAGGAACTTATGGTTACTCTTATTTCGAGAAATATTGACTATGAAAGAAGTATTTCATTCTAATATATGTCAAAATGGGCATCCATTTTTTCCCATCCTTCATTCATATAAGGTTTCGTACATTTGAAACGGTTCAAGTCATAAGTTTATACTAAGTAAAATTGTGATATTTATATACAAACAGAAAAAAAAAATTGCAAACCACTAGAGGCAGATTAAAGGAATTTAAAGATACAGTGGTGCCTCAGTTTTCAAACGCCTCAACCCGTGATCAAAATTTTCGAGAAAAATTGGGCTTCACTTTCGACCGAATTTCAGTTTTCGAACGGCCCTTGTCAGTCCAAGAGAGCATTCTGGCAGCCGAGCGCGGTTGAGTCAAGCCAAACCAGTTGTTGTTCAAAATTCAACACAAACAGACTATATTGTATACTTAACACATTACTTTGTTAAATACATGTTTATTATTATTTCTACTGAGGTTAGTATGATTTATATTATTAATATGGCAAACCGTTATACATCGTACGATGATGTTAGAGTCGTTGGAGCGCTTTCGGATCTTACTCCAACATCATCCTGTGTTGACCTTTATACGCACCAAGCCATTTTCAGGCCATATCGTTTTTAAATCAAGTCAGGTTGTCTTTTTACGATTTGCCCTTTAGCCGTCGCATGTACACATGACGACGCCCAAGGTGGACCACGCGGAGGCGGGCAACTCGATACTACTCGCGCAACAGTATATTTACAATCGCGAAACGGTTACACTGGGTACGAATGATATTTCGGAGCAAAAAGGAAGATCCCATGTAACATAACTAGGTCAGACTTTTTCTGATACATTATACATTTTACTTTCTTTTTTAAAGAATAATGTCCTAGGGTGATTTAACCCTATTTATGGCATGGATGTAGCTCAGGAACGCTGGGAGGTTTACTGTTTCAAGTACTCTACCATATGAATTGGACAGGGTAGAGCCTAAAAACATCTCCAATCTGTATCTCTCCCTGTCATATCTCGGGCATTCCTCGAGAACATGCTGCACTGACTCATTCGGGTGATCACAGTCGCAAGCCGCACTTGGTTTGAGCCGGAAGCGCATTAGCTACGACTCCAACATCATCCTACGAGGTATGACGGTTTGGTTTATATTAATAATATAAATATTTCTTTGTGATTTTTTTTTTGGTTTCCAAGCCCTTCATTATGTCTCCAAAGAAACCAGTTGAGAAAGGGAAGATGAAAAGGAAGACAACATTTATTACTATTGAATTGAAAAAGGAGATAATAAGAGTGAAGACGAGAGTGGCACTCGTGTCTTTGATCTCGCTAACCAGTACTGCTTACCTAAGTCTACTATTTAGACTTTCATAAAGAACAAAGACGCCATCAAGAAGTCTAATGTTGTAATGGGAATTAAAGTGATTAGTAAGCAAAGGCCTCAGATACTAGATGAAATGGAAAAAATTGCTGCTTATCTTTATTAAGGAAAAAGAATTGACTGGAGACAGCATCACTGAAGCGTTGATCAGTGAAAAAGCTCTCGCTGTTTATCTAAAAAGGAAAACTGTGGGTACGAGCAGTGAGGGAAATGTTGAAAGTGAAGGATATTGATTTCATCCTTATTCACACTTATATGTGAAGAAGTTGGAGTCGAATGTCAACATCTTTTAATCAAGAGGGACTATGCAACCTCTACCCCCATTGACATGAAGACAAAGGTACTTTTCCTAGAAGACAAATGAGAGTATCAAGTAAAATAAAATCAATATCCGTAGCAGACAAACAGAAAAAAAAACAACACCCAACTACCAAAAAAAATCAGAAATAGAAAGGGAACAGAAGTCACTGCAAAGTGAGGCTTATGGTTTCTGCCAATATTCTTATATCACAGAGGGACTGTGCGACCTCTATACCCATTGGCTGAATAACGAAGGCTTCGCTGGGCAGCGGGTAACTGGGTCTTTCTAAGAACTGCACTCATGGACCTACAAACTCTACTCTCCTATTGGTCAGTATCGTAAGAAATCATATTCCTTTCCCCGGATAACTCATAGAAAACAATACATACATATATATATATATATATATATATGTTTATTTCTTATGGGAAAAATCAATTCAAACCTCGACCATCAACCTGAACCTGATTAAGTTCGAAAGCTGAGACACCACTGTACTGTACAAACCTTATCAAAGGAACCATAAGACGACAAGACTGGTTATGATAAATAAAATACATAATTTTTAACAATTGATCTTAAAAAACTAAATACCGTACATGGTCCAATTAATTAACAAAGAATATACATTCTTTAATCCAAACTTTATTCTTTGTAGTATGTCAATTACTCAGTTTATTAATAGTTTAGTTTTATTTTCAAAATTATTTTAATTAATTGTTTGAATTAGTACAAGTACTACTTTCTATATTAGAATTAATACTTCAATAGTATTTATTGAATTACGTAAACTACTCAAATCTGTGTTGAATTCGATTCCTTTTTGTGACGGAATTTGAACATAAAAGAGAGAAAGTTAGTACATGATTCTTCAATATTATTTGAATTATAATTGGAAAAAAGTGTTTTCTTCTGTTTTCCAAGTTCACTCATATATACAGCAGTGTGGCATGATTATAAACTGCGTCCATTTTAGTTATGTCTGAGTAATATTATTTGGTTGATTCTGCTTCGATGGAGTTAAATTTTGTCGAATTCAGATTTATTTAGAATAGTAAACTATAAATAGTAGGCTTTACTTGGGCATGAGGAATTTACTTCATATCCAAAATGAGGAGGAAGAAAATTTAATCAAATAAATAATTTAATAAATTAAATATTACTTGAATAGATATATGGATGTATTCCAATATTGTTCTTCAAAAGGCGGAATATCAAGTTTTAAAAGATATCAAAAATTGGCCAAACAATGAAGGAAAACATGTTTTAAAAAAACAAAGGTTATGCTGATTGAATTAATTGTACTGAAATATGGATCAGCTATGGTTTTTAATTCCTTAAATCTTATTTTTCCTTCAAAAACTTGTTAATAATCAAATCCAAAATAAGGTCTCTAACGATTAAAGAGAGACTTTGTCTGAGAGATGAAGTTGGATTGGTAGAATTACCTGCCCTGTGATACATGGTTTCATCAGATCCAGGACACCGGGGAAGCCGTCGGCAAGGTGAATAGGAACTAAGCTCTTCGTAAACATGTCGCCTGGGGTTCCACGTTGAATGCCCGCTGCATAGCCCTGCTCTTCCTGTACGTATTTCACCCAATTCTCAACATTATTAACCTACTACATCCTTT
Organism: Hermatobates lingyangjiaoensis; assembly: GCA_026182355.1. Lineage (NCBI taxonomy): Eukaryota > Metazoa > Arthropoda > Insecta > Hemiptera > Hermatobatidae > Hermatobates > Hermatobates lingyangjiaoensis. Next base: position 538,800 of record JAPFBL010000304.1, read on the forward strand.
TAGACTAATTCCTTTTAAATAAATAAAACCTAGCATATTCGAATTTCCACTTCTTTAAACTGTAAAATATATTATCATCTAGGCGTTGCAGCGATTCAATTCCACAACTATTATATCCGTAGTGAATCATTTTTAATATATTTCTTTCATAATATTAACGTGAAATCGAAAAGATAATGTGTTCAATAATAACGGGTAAAAATTCTTACGATATATAAACAAATAAAAAAAATGACTACACAAGTGAAATTAGTAATGAGTATATAAAAATAACTCGAAACAAAATTAAGTTTTTGCAAAAATAAATAAAATATCAAAGGAGATATTGAACAATGAACATGCTTGATCATGCAAGTAATCTCCCTGAAATAATTCTTTCGGATAACTTTCCAGCCAAATCGTTAAAATTAATTATTTAAAACCAAAGACTAATTAGACATTTAAGACATAAATTATAAAAAAAAAATAACATTCAGTTGATGAGGGTACTTTCATTAATATTAATAAAGACTAATTGATTTCTAAATTAAGGTTTAAATTTCATTAAATTAATAAACATTTCAACAGAATATTAAATATAAATAAATATAAATCTTAAAATTAGTTAAATATTTTTTTGTAAATTAAGAAAACTAAGCAAAATGTATTCTTAATTGCATTCAATCAAATGACAGGATGATTTGCATTACAAAACAATAAATCAATTCTGATTGTATTCTTCATTACTATCAAGTTAATGTCTAATATCTAAGATATTGCAGTAATTCATGTTTAAAATATGAATGCTTTTTGTTTATAAGTTTTGCATAAAATAAAATAAAATTAGCATAACATAAATATGTCATATAACTCAGCAAATTTGTCTAATTAAAGTTGACTATTACATTGTAAATCAAAGTGTGGCAAACACTCAAGGGCAAATAATGTAAAAAGAAACGAAGCAAAATTAAGGTACAAAAAGAATTACTTAGAAAAATGAAAATTGTACAAGCTGGGAAATGAGTCTGAGTAACACAGGGGTTTGAGCTAAATATACAACAAATGAGTTTGTGGAACATAAAATATTAAACAAGCGATATGGTTAGTTTATGTTTTTGCTTACTTATTGCTGTACCTCGCTTTATTCTATCACAAGTGTTATAATTAGAGCCTGGGACTGGAGGTAGTTTACGATTCGGAGGGGGAATATATCCAAGTTCATCGTGGAGTTCAGGCCTTCTTTTATCCATTGTGTTGGCTCCAACCATCGATTGGTTGTATACGATATCATCTATCAAACATAAATCAATGATTCATTTCAGCTTTATTATCATAAATTTTATCTTAAATATTCTAGATATCATAAATATTATAGCTTTATTATCGTAAATATTCTAGAATGTTACAAACATGCTTACAGCTTATACATATATATGTGTGTATAAAAATATTTCACATAAACACGTGAAATAACTATCAATGATTAAACCACAATATGAAATGGGAAAACGACATGATCAATAACAAAAACATGATCATTGATTGTTATTTCATGTGTTTATGTGAAATCTTTTTATCGATGAATACCATGTGCGATGCGGTTGAAAGATCTTAGTCTTGTTTTCCCATTTCATATTGTAGTTTGATCATTGATATATATATATATATATATATATGTGTGTGTGTGTTGAGAAAAGTGGGAGGGAAGAGTGGTATTTTAAAAGGGTGAAAGCGCAGGAAAGGACTAATGTCCAGAAAGCCCTGGGATGTACCACTCTTCCCTCCCACTTTTCTCAACTCCTCACCAGATGTTTTCTGCATCTAGTGTTCAGTTGGGTTTTTGACTCTGACGAAGACCGCTTGTTACGGTTGAAAGATCTTAGGGCTGAAATGTAGATCCGGGTACCCCCGACATGGCGGCTAGCTAATAGCTGGGAGACAGTCGGTTGGGAATCGATATCGATATCTACTATTGATATTGGAGTCAGTCGATGTTATTTCCGCATGTCAATATTCCAGAGCAATCCTTCATTGTAATTGGTCTATTGTTCAAACTACCGGCAAAAACAGGAACTAAATACCTCTTCATAACCTTCTTACACGCTCCATGTGGTTTAGTTTGTGCCTCTTTTTTTTCCCCTTGCTTCCAAATTAGCCAGCTTATTTCTTTTTTTGGGTATGGAACCTATAGGTTTGTTTTTTTTTTACACGATTGATGGGTGCTAGTGCGGAACGTGTGATTGTTTAGCAGATGAGGGCTTCAGGCATCTCACAGTCAATCATTCCCTTCATTTTAAAAACCCTGAAAATGTAGTGCATACTAATGCAATTGAGGGAACATGGTCTGCCATAAAAAGGAGTCTGTCTAATCGGACCGTCAGAGATCAGTTTGACTCGTACCTCGCGGAGTACATGTGGAGACGAGTTCATTCAGATACTGACGATTTGATGAGAGCTTTTTTAGTGATTTGATGAGAGGTTAGTCATAATATCCCTTTCTGGTTTTTTTTTTTTATTTCCATTCAACAAATTTTATAATAGTATCTCGTATACACATTGTCTTTTACTATTTCATACTTCCCTTTCTATTTTATAACCTTTATATTATCTTATTCTTCATTTTTTAATATTTCGCATTAAAAAAATTCATTTTAATTAATTTCAATCTATTTACGTTTATGACGTCATATACTTGTCAATTAGAACAATATATCGATACATAAACCCTCAATATGTCGGATTTATTTCAAGTCGCCATATTTACAAGGGGTACCCGGATCTACATTTCTACCGATCTTAGTCTTGTTTTCCCATTTCTTATTGTGGTTTGATCATTGATTGTTATTTCACGTGTTTATGTGAAATCTTTTTATATATATGTGTGTATTTTGGGAGCAGACCTTCAATCAAACATGTTTTATTAAAAATTATGCCAATTTTAACTTTTGTTCTTTTCCGGGTTAATTTTTTAAGTTTTCTGACTATGGATTTCCACCTTTCTGGTAAAATATAAAGTAATTCACCAAAAGATTTATTCTTGACTTCCATTTTTTTCACTAAACAAGTTTTAACCATAAAAAACAAATTAACAATACATACAAATTATATACGACGTTTCGGTCAGCTCTGACCATCTTCAGGGACTAATAACTAAATCATCACAGAACTCAAATACAAAAATAAGAACTATAAAATTATTAACACAATTATTAACATCCTAACGGAATAAGAAATATTTACAAGAAATGAGTGGGAGGTTATACAGGTTATAACGGTCCTCAGGGTTGTTATTCTAGATAAATTAAAAGTACTAACAAATTTGAAAATAAAACAATTTAAATGTAACAAATTTGTTTTTTATGGTTAAAACTTGTTTAGTGAAAAAAATGGAAGTCAAGAATAAATCTTTTGGTGAATTACTTTATATTTTACCAGAAAGGTGGAAATCCTTAGTCAGAAAACTTAAAAAATTAACCCGGAAAAGAAAAAAAGTTAAAATTGGCATAATTTTTAATAATATATATATATAGTTCAAAGATGGGTTTCTTGAGGATTTTGGTCTAAAGAAATTACACTTCTGTTTATACGCCTATGTTTCACCAAAAACTGTTTCGCATTTTCAAGGCTAAAAACAATTTATTAACGACATAAGTAGTGAAAACAAATACATCAACGTTTAAACAGCAGAAGTGTAATTTCTTTAGACCAAAATCCTTAAGAAACTTATCTTTGAACTTTGAAAATCAATGGTCGAGGAGCTATATCAATATCTATATATAAAAAGAATATAGAAACCACTTACTTTGAGTAAAGAGGCATTCTCAAAGCGACAAAACAATCAGAAGAAGAAATAAAATGTTCATATTATAAGTCATTATACACGTGTTTAATGCAAACAGTACGATAAAGAAATAATTATTTTCTTCCAATTTCACACAAGTTACTTGCAATTTAATTTTCACGTGAATTTATTAAAATCTAAATTTTCTAATTAAGAATTGTATAATTATATATAAATATTTTCAAATAAAGAAATTACTTATTCACGTTATACTTAACTTCATTTATTGATATTTAATTTGTATTTATTTAAAAATGAGTGTTTGGTTTAAATTGTTTACAGAAATATTTTTTTTATTAAAGTTGTCCACTTGTTTCAATGATGTTGTTCAAAAACAAATTTTTAAAATGTTATAATTGTAAAGATTTTTTTTTATTTTTAAACAGACTATTTCACTATTATTTTCTTAAATTATATGAAAATAAAGAATGTTATTAAAGAATTTAAGTCTTTAAACTCAGAACTAAGATTTGTTAAATTTAGCATTTGGATATTCGTTAAATGGAATAAATAAATTAGAACCTCTAAGCCTGATCTGTTGGGGTCCTCGTTTTCTACCAAGAGCAATGCAAATAACTATGACTCCTACAAGAAGGACAATAATGGTGGCAACCATAGGAACAACAATATTTAAATCCAACCAACGAGGTATCCATGGAAAGAACTGGTGTACATCCGGCATTGAACCAGCCTTAGGTGGAGAAACAGTACCTGTAAGAAAAAAAAAACAGCATACCTTTCTGTTGTGTTCGAGATCCTTTGAGAAAGCAGACAACAATAATGGCCACGATTATGACTAGAAGAGCAGACACGACTGGGACAACCAGGTTCAAATTTGATAAGAGGATTGAAAATGGAGTGTTTCGATTGGTTGCCGAGTCGGGTACCTCTCTGGCAGGTGCAATTGTCCCTGAAACAACACCACTTTCTTTAGTATCAGGACAACTGATTGATTTTTCAAGAAAAAAATAAATAAAACTTTATTTTTTTTATGTAACTGGTTTTGAAAGGTGGTGCTGCTTCTGGGTGTCACCATAAAAACCATTTTATTACAACTATTATATATTAATGGCAACTAGTTTATTATGAATCTCTTTACTCTCAAGTATTCCTCTTCAAAGAATAGAAAACAGATTTAACTAATATCAATCATAATATTATAAGTTTTACCATTAAATTTTTATATGTGGAGACCATTACATTAACTTTTTACCCTACATATATCTAAACATTTTAAAGTAAACTATAGGTACACAGTAAATACAAAAACAGACTTACAGTCTCTAATTTTCGGTTTTTCCATATTAGAGACTGTAAGTCTGTTTTTCTATTTACTGGGTACCTATAGTTTACTTTGAAACGTTTGTTGCCCTTTGTGAATCGATTTCTTTTAAACTGAGATTTTAATTTGACCCTGAAAAACTGACCGATTGAAGATGGACAGCGTCCGAAAGCGCTCCAACGACTCGACGATCATCGTACGAAGTATGACCGTTTGCCGTATAAAAATATAGTTACAATTAAGTTGGTTCAGAGCGAATTGTGTGTTGAGGGTATTATGGTCTAACATTTAATATCTCCAGAAGGTAATACTGATAATATCCCCAGTCTATAACATTTTACTATATCAACTAAAACCCATGCAGTTTCATCCGTATCAAACGTTACCCATTGTCTATCTACCTATATAAAAAAAAAATTGGTTGATAGAATTTTGTTTCTAAATCTAGATTTAGGTATTGTAATATCTAAAAAAGGCTATTACACATTTATCAAATATTGAATAATTTCTTTTGGCATTATTTGAACACGTGATATAATTGTTATTATTTATTTAATATTGCAATCAGTTAATCAATGCCGTTATTATCAATGAAATTAAACAAATGAAGAGAGTAGTGATTCTTAACTTGGAATTCATTGAAATTCAAAGGTCAAGGTCAATTGAAGATGAAGAAATAGTAAACTAGCACATACAATGAGCGCGAACACACACATACTTCTTCCCACTCATGAAGTCATGATACTATTAACCACCATGACTGCAGCCTATTATCATAACACACATCTAGGCCTAGATATTAGTATTTTTGGGAACTCTATGTGTCCAATAGATCATATATTTTAGCAGAATTACTTTTTGACTTATATTTCAACCAAATATAATAATGTTGAGTAAAAACATGCATGAGTGCACACACGTTACGGATATAACGGAACATAAAGAAGCATCATCAATCCATGATTTATAATATCATGTTTATCATTTCTGGTTGAGGACCAACAAAATGAAAGAACACTAAAACTGCAATGTAATAACATAACACTTTTACCCATACAATATAATTAGTAAAATAAATACTAAAGAATATGTAATTTAGAATACTGCATATATCTTACAACAGGCAATATCGCTAAACCTCAAATTCTTTAAAGTTATATATGCTAAAAGGGATAATATGAAAGAAATGATGTTTAATAAATCACCTCCAGTAACAGTGAGGGTAGCGAATTCATATTCAGCCACTGCAAATCCAGCATTATTGTGGGCAGTAACCCGTAGTTGATACCAAGTAGCGGGGTCCAAATCTAATACAACAAAGTTTCCACCTGGAGTCACATTGTTTGAAACTTGATTCCATTCCTGGCTAGCTCTGTAGAAAAGGTCAATATTATTGATGGATTATCAATATTGAAATAAAAAATCTTTACTTTAAAACATGTTTTATATATCTTTAAAAAAAAACTGAAAACTAAAATACACTCGACTCTAGAATTTCCATATTTCAAGAAACCATACTCTTTTTTTCTTACGAATACCATAAATTTTCATCCGGGTATTGGTAATTCACAATGAGGGTAGAGTAAGACCGAGTGGCCTAGGCAAATCCAGTTTCGTTATCTAAAGTAAATTATACCTTTATTATGCAAAAATAATATTACTATTACGTATTTTAATGTGTAATAAATATAAACAAACAGATTGTGATTATAGAAGGGCGAGGCAGAGAATAGTCTAGCAATCCTCCCTTTTCATATGCCTACCCTACCCACCATTAGGCTACCACTTACCAATGTTACCAATTTCCAGACTTATAGCCTGTTTTCAGGCCTCTCTTGGTCTCTATTAGTACAAAAATTCGACTATCGAGTGTATTCAAATAAATATTTACTTTAATATTGTACTCAAGATTTTGTCATTTATCATTCAAATATTGATGCTATAATGTGTTTACATTTCCTAATTTGCTACTGAAGGTTCGAATTTCGAATTTAGATCATGTTTGTGGGGGAATAAAAAAATCTTTTATATACCATTCTCCAGAGAGGAAGTGTATTCATCGGTCCCGGACCTGTATGTCAGGTAAACAAAATCCATACCCCATGGGGGCATGGTACTCGATCTCTGGTAACCACGTATTTTTTTTAGTATTTTTCGCTATTTTCTTCTACTTTGTACTTATGATTGTTCACAAGTTATTATTGTAGTTATACTTATGTTCTTATGCAATATAGTTATGCTGGTATGTACCTAGTTAAAATCTGACAATCTGAAAGGAACGTAAAAATCTCCAGACTTAATTAATTTTGCTTTCACTCGAAATGTAAAAAAATTATGAATGATTATGGTTTTTTGCATGTTTTATTCCTCGCAATCCCCATCTAAAGTACAGGATATTCAAGGTATTGACATTTTGGAAGACATACTGGCAAATAATAGGATGTGTAATAATTATTTTAACAGGCAAGTGAAAACTGTTAAACATAATGGTACCAGACACCCAATGGTACACCATTATGGGTCTTGAATCACCCGAAGGTAAAGAAACCCTGTAATAAAGCAAAATTCAGCACTACCTATGCAGAATTAACCCTGCAATGTGATTTACCCATAAGTAACAGGATATTCAATTAAGAAATTAACCGTACACCTACATACCTACAACAGAACTAACGGCACAAGACTATAAGCGAGGGTCCTGGAAATATTTTCAAATATTACAAAATGTTTAATCCAATACATCAGAATATCGATCGTAGTAAGTGTTATGTTCTATTCTGTATTCTATGTATTTTTTTTCCTGTAATGTAATAACGATACATTATTTTATGTTACGTATACTACGAGAACTAATCAACGCTGTTATTACTATATTTAAATTTAAATTGTGGGATTGAAATTTGGATAATAGTTAATTAAGCAAATATTAAGTTATTTGAAATTTATATAGAAGCATAATTACGTACTTTTTCTTATGTTCAACGACAAAATAAAGCATTGGGCAGCCTCCGTCAGACCATGCACTATAGGTGACTTTGAGTAATATCTATTGTGGATACTTCATATTGAATCTAGCTGAGCAATTTCTGAGAAAATGAAACTAAAGGCTTTGCATCCTTTAGTTCTTGTGTTTAGAATATCGGACTCATCTCCCATGCCAATGCTAAAAGAACATCATATTAATCATACGTAGTACTAACAAGTGGTACCTTCATATACGAGTTAAATACGTTCCAGAGAGCTCAGATTCCAAAAAATTCGTGTTCTAAACAACTATTTCTCACTTAAAATAAAGGAAATAGATTTAATCCGTTCCAATCCATTAAAACACTACATATTTTATTGTAGTAATTGTATATACTACACAGTACAGTATATTTAAATGTTATCCACTTTTATAACTATAAATCTGAAGTAAAAGAAATAAGTCAATAATACAATAAAAAATGATACTGTAATGATGAATACCACCAATTAGCGGAAAATTCTGAAACCAAAGCTCTTATCTTTCCATTAACCGGACGCGCATTAGCCAAGCTAGTTGTTCAAAATTAGCTCGGATTTCAAGCAAAAATTCAACTGGAATTTTGACTCGAATTCCGAAAAATTCGTATCTTAAGCGGCTCGTATCTCAAGGAACCACTATATTAATATTTATGGTCAAATCAATATTAAAGATTTTGGAGTTAAACAATGTTTAGATGGAATCTGCAACATTAGAAGGTTACTTACAAGTACAGCTTTAATGTGAAACACATCAAAACGAAACTTCTTAATCCAGTTTGGTGTTAAAAGGGTTTCAGAAGCCTAAATTCTCTTTTCGATATACTATTATAAGTAATTTTGAGACTAACTGTACAAAATATGAGCGCTATGTTTCTTTTTTTAATCATGCCATTTTGAAACATAAAGTCTTCTTAATGTACTAAGAAACAACCACAAACTAATTATTAAAATTTAGTTCTGATGCCCGAACATATATTTTGTACACATAAAATATATCTTGTAAATATATAAATGGTTACCACTGAAAAGAAAATACAATATTTTGCTTAAAGCTTCTAAAAGATTTGCACCCATTTGTTCAATTGCTGAAAATTATTTGAACATTTATTTCCGCTATTTGCTAAAGTAGATTTTATTACTTTCTTGATATTAATTATTGCTAAATAATTCATCATTATTATTAAGTAATCGTTAAATCAGTAACGGATATTATCAGTCCCTATCACTGATTAGTTAATTTCAAACAACATTTAAAATGTTAATGATGTAGAGAAATATGTCATGTCATTTCAACAGTTATCTACAAACTTGAGATATATTTTTACAACTTCTTCCGCTCTAGGTATTTTCTTTAGGCTTTTTAAGAAGTATTAATCAAATTGAGGTACCCTTATCGTTATCAGTCAGCTATGTGTTGGCAACACTTAAACGGTTACCAGAAAGGGAGAGAGAAAAGGGGTGTGGAAAGAAAGGTTTTCTACATATTTTTCACGTTAACTTCAAAAATAAATAAATATCTATGTTAGATGAAGTATGACCTCAGAATCTCTGATAATCACATAAACCGCTAGACGACCATAGTAGTTTATTTCATATGAATTAAAAAAATGTAGTGTTTATTGTACCATTACTTAAGTTTAAATTATTACCAATAGAAATATTAGAATAATACTCTATTGGAGTATCAGCATATCATTATGTGATAAAAATCCTTCGTACATTAAGGAAACTTGATTTGTCAATGGCATGACAATATGCCTTGTACAGGGAAGGCTCGAAATTACCTTGATAGAGAATTATACCAAACGGTTTCAGGTCTTTGTATACTGGAGATCATATTTTAGATGGAAAAGTTTCAACGTCAGTTTGTTGAACTTAGAAGAAAATAACCAGTGCGTCATATCAGATAGCATTTTGTTTTACAGAAGGGATAAATAGGTCAGGGATTACCAATCTTTGTTTACTTGTAGATCTTGAGAGCTGTATTACAATCTATGGACCTCCACCCCCACCCCACGGGTACTTAGCTTTAATAAGCACTGCTTACCTGTTATATGCTGTAACTGAAATCATATATCGAGATCCACACCACAGATTTTCCAAAGTATATTTATGAACTTGAGGACCAAGTTGAAGAGTTTCCCAGTCACCGAATTCCGGCTTGTATTTAACAGTATAACCATGAATTGGCTCAGTATCTAATGTATTTGGCTTTAATTTCATTGTGATTGAGTTTGTGGTTGTAGACTGAACAGAAACTTGTGGAACGTGAGGAGGAGCTGAAAAAAATAGATACTTTCACTAAATACAGTGACGAGAAAGTATAATTTTAATCTTCATATAACATTTCTCAAATTCCTATCCTTCCTCAACAGTATGATGTTATCAAATGAAAGAGATACTTTCTTTCTAAATCATACTTCCATAATTAGAATTAATAAAAATAAAAGATTCAAATTTACATTGTAACTCAGATGATACACATTTAAGATGGGCAAAAAACTACAAGAAATAAAAATAGAACATCCTGTGTGGTAAACATTTGACCATTTTATTAATGCAAAGAGAAAGAAACCACTCAAAGAAAATTATATTCCAGTGAGATGATTTTTTTTGATACCCGTAAATCAGCAGGCGAATAACTCTTTTGAAACAATTTGATTGGTCAATATGAATGCTGGACTTAAAAAAAATGATCAACCTTTCACAAAAAAAATTTGTTAACCTTCAAAATTCCAGAAAGTCTTCAACATATTTATTTTCATGGAATTACAATTAAGGATCTAATTTTAGAATACTATTATTAGTCTTACACTTTCAACTTATTACAGTACTCGTATACATATACAGTCATCTATCAAAGAAAACCAAAGATTTTTCAAAACGAAAACGTATAATTCAATGTCATAAAAAAATTGTTAAATTAAATTAACTGTATTCGCAAACAAATATAATAAACTTTCAACCACTTTAAAAAAATAGTTTTGAAAAATTTAAAATACATTTATTTTTAATTTGCAAATATTACACTTGAAATATCCGTTTAAAAACGGTACTACACACATAAAAGATAAAAATAATTACGACCTTAAAAACTCATTTTAGTATAAAAAATCAAATATTTTTTTTCAATTTTTTATTGTTTTACTTTTTTTCTATTTTTACACCTTAAAATCCCAGCCCCTGGCTCGTGCCGCCCCGAAAGATTCCTTATATCTAGCTTAGAATTGATAATGCTGGTGCGTAATATAATTGTCTGAATTGTTGTGGAAACTAAACCAGTGTAATTTGATAGAGAACAATACTGTTTTGGAGTCCATCACAGTGGATTTGACTCAAGTTTCCTACCAGAAGAGCATCATCGTAACATTTGAAACAAATATACACATTAATCATTAGCAGCTTGCATTCGTGATGGTAATTTGTAATTTTTTACAAAACTTGAATAGTTGTTGGTATACTTTTTTCCTAAATATTATTTTATTAATATTAATTTTTTTTTTATGAAAACTTAGGATAATAAGTTTTTCTTTCTGAAAACAGAATTTAGCTCTTCACACAGCTAAACTTATATGTGGTGCTTATACGCTTATGGCGTCATTTTAAATTAACTTTTATTACATTTAGTCAATTTTTTTTAAATTAATAGAATATTGAAAACTAGAAGTTAACGGTGAATTTTATATTTATTAAATCCGCATTTTATTAAACTCTTTTGTATCCTTGTTTTTTTCACTTTTCCCGTTTACTTTTCTACAAAGTCAGCTTCAAAAAGAGCTTAATAAAACGTGTATTAACGAAAATCTGCTCCCTAATTACACATATATTTACTTAAATTATATACTTTACATGTTCAGAGGACTTGAAAACGTTTTAACAGTTTTGATTCATTTTAACTTGTATTTAAAATGAATAAAAGAAAAAGACATTTTGTTGTTTTTTTTTTAAGTGAATACATAGTTTATTGAGTTATAAATGAAAGTAATACTTACCAAGAATGACCAAACTATGGGTGACTGAATCATGACCAAAAGAATTTTCGACGGAGCAAGAGTATTCACCAGCGTCACTTCTTGTCACAGACTTGATAAGTAAGGAGCCCTCTGGCAGCTGTCTCATCCTGTCACCGGCTTCAAACACAACGCCTTTTATTTTCCATGTGACATCAGGGGCTGGCATTCCAACAGCGAGACAGGGCAACTTAACATCTTCTCTGTATGTAGCTGTGAATCTACTGTCAAAGGAGGCGATTCTAGCAGGAACTGAAAAATATTATTATTGTTAGTAACAATTAAAAAGGAATGAAACATCTTATTTCTTTACTAGACCAGTTTCAGATCTTATCTATCCTAAAAAGTTGTACTTAACGACTGAAACTTTCACTCTGTATGATAGACAATATTCGAAACCGGCCAAATAATACATGGTTCACAGATTTAATAAATCAGTGAATATATCTAAACACAAATAAACAAAAAACACATTTTATATTTTAAATATCTAGCCCACAATTATACTTTAGTGGAAAATGTGTATCCATACGGACAATAAAAATAATATACTAAAGGCAATGATAAACAGACTGAATGAATGGAAGATGGTTTCAGTAGCTATAAGTATTATTTTATTTTTAATCATTTCTATATTTTTTCCCCGAATCAAGATCATGAAAATTGTTATACTGAGTAAGGTACACTGGTTGGTTCAACTTTATAACAAAATTAAAATTTAACTTTGCCAACTCACTCACAATTTTACGATTTTCATTTAATATTAATATATAATTATTTTTAAATAATAAAAATAATATTTCAATTATACAAAAACATTTTAAATCAAAATTTTACCAGTTGATATTCACATGTTTAAAATTTTGTCATAATAAATACGTGAAAAATATATCTCTTTATAAAGAATATTGGAAATTGTAAAGAAACGATATTCTTTATTTATTTTGAATTCTATCAAACATTGATACATTACAGCAGTACAAAATAGGAGAACGAGCTAACAAAAAGGGAAAAGAAAATACTAGGTAATAGGTGCTAAACTTTCGGTCAAAAGTCCCTCATGAGAACAATAATGTGATACTGGAGCACTGCAAATATGTCCAGAACAGATCAGGTCTAATATAACTGTTCTTATTGCTATACTGTGAAGATTATTCAGATCATTTCCAAATTAGAATTATTGGTTACATCAACAATATTTTATGAATTTTGGTTTACTACTCTAAGGCTCACCTTTTGTATCAGGAGTTAAAATGACTGTTTTTGAAGGTTGACCTTCACCGATATTTGTGGAAGCAGTCACCCAAAATTCATATTTTCCATCACTCTTCAGTCCAGTTGCTTCGTAGCTCATCTGGAAGGGAGGCATTCGTTGGCTGTGTGGCTCGTCCTGTTTAATAAAGCGGAATTAGATAGTTTGTTGAAATCTTCAGACATTAATTACCATTAAAATTAAATTAATATTAATTCACATTAGCATCCCATTAAAACAATGTAACTTATTACAATTAAGATTAGAACGCAATATAGATATAATGGAGCCAGGTTAGCTCAGTGGTTAACGTACTCACCTCTGAACTGATAGGACCGGGGTTCGATCCCCACCTAGCCCTAGATTTATTCACACGGGAGGTTAATAAATAAACTTAAATAAATAAATTAAATTAATAAATTAAATAAATTTATTACCGATGTTAAACCGTCGGTACCTAGCCGGTACTCGTTAAAGATCCCTACTCTAAATACACTTGAGTTAGGCAACTGAAGTAACATTTCAAGTCAAATGGAACAAAAAAAAAAGTTTTACATTTTTGTCTTTCTTCACTTTGGTTTGCTTAAAATTATGAGCTCAACAATGATTGATTTAACGAAGGATTGTATTAAATTATTGCTAAGTATTACTAATAAGTAAATTAGACATGGATAATGATTGCAGACTTACGAATTTCCCATCAGGGTGTTCCTCTTTAACATATACAGTGTAGTGCAGGACCATGCCATTAGGTTCGGTTGGGGGCTTCCAGGACAGAAGAATGGATTCAGGAGACATGACCAATGCCTTCACAGATGCAGGGGGCTCAGGTACTGAGAAAAGGCATTGCTTGTTTGTTAGTAACACAGAAGTAAGTGCAAGTCATAGCTAAGAAATGGATAAACTGTCCTAACTCTTATGCTGTTGTTGTTGTTGTTGGGTTTGTTTCGGACACTACTTATCTTCAAGAACAGCAACCTCTTAAAAGTGAGAGCGTATGGAACCGTAAAATGACTACCATAGGAGGTATGACGGTTTATACAATTCTTAATGAAACACATTTAGAAAAAGGTTATCCATTTAATTACACTTAGCAATAGGGCCCTCCTGCCATGGGGGGCCCAATTATTTATAACCATAGTTTCAGAAGGAAACCTCTGAAGTAAATGTTCACCATTTACAAGATATACAATTCTGATTGTAAATGTTTATAATCTGAAGCTACAAGAGATGGTTATTGACCTTTGTTTAGCGGCCATGTTACGATTAGCTGTTTATTGACGACTAATTCCCTCAGCATCCTGAGAGATGCAAAGGTGCGAGTTAGCCAAGTATTGTTGACCATTGTAGTCAAATTTGTAGCTAGACACTTAAAACTAATTCATGATGACTGAAAAAACAAAGGTCAAATGTGTGTTTTCCATAAAGAATAGTTAAATTTATTTTTTTTTTAAACAGAAGTTTAAAAATCACATCTCCTATATAGAATATTAACATATGAGAATTAAAAATTTACCATCTTGTTCAGTTTGACAATGAATGGGAACACTTCGGACTCCATCGCCACCATTTGTAAAAGCAAGAACTTGCATACTGTAGTTAGTGAACTTTTGTAAACCATGAATAATAGTTTCTGTTGACGGAGTGATTTTGGAATCTTTTGTCTTCTCATCTAAAAAAAAAAAAACATTAGTAAATTGTTGTACTTCAAATTTCTGTCTGTGTATGTAAAAAACTTGTTTTCAAAATAAAAATTGATCATATTGCTAACGAAAGAAACATTTTGTTTATTTAATAATAAATAAGATACACTTTTTCCACCCCTTAACACAATGCCAAAGGCGAAAGCTACATTACAGTTATCTTAAAAAAATTCGATCTCCAGATTTTGACGGATTTACATGTTTTGATGTTCTTTTATGACGTTTTTTCGTTGATGTCTGTGTAGGTGTGTATCCAAAAGTTTATGTACATACTACAGTCTACAATCTTTTATGCATCAAATTAATATTTACACAAAAATGGGCCTCATATTGTTTGGGAGCAATTATGCACGATGGAAAGTTTTTTTTTTGTCAAAATATGTTTTTAGACAAAACAATTTGTTTTTCGAAATAGTAATATTTGAAAAAATGAGGAAAACTACAGATTTTTAAAACAACAGGATATATATTTATTTTTCAATTAAATGTATAAAATTTTGACTTATCATTCAATCTGGAAGTTTGTGAGGACGATACAAGCCATATTATTTCACGGATCAAAATGAAATTATACCTAAAAATAGAACATTATGTAGGGGATGAGCTGAATAATTTTTTTCAAAATTATGTGAACTATAAAAGGGCGTTAGGTCAATTTTATGTTTTAAGAAAATGTATTTTTTTATCGCTAAGCAGGTCATTAAAGACCAATGACATTTACCCACAAAATTTAACAGAAAATTAAAAATTAGTACAAAAAATTCGTGAAATTTCAATTGCCCAAAGAGCAATAAAGCTATGAAAACTGAATATTTACGCTGGACTAATGGATCTCCTGATATACTTATTGGATTTGTTTACACTGACTTTTTTTAAAAGAACTGACTGAAATAATATTGATATTTAGAGGTTTAACGAAAAAAATTGAAATGATTAAATGACTTCATACGAGATGTAAGAAGAATTAAGTTCTAACATGATTATAATTATAATAATAAACTTAATTGTAATTTAATTATAATATATAATTAGAATCAATTTCTAATTCTTTTCATGGTACAGTGGATTTGTCTAACCAAATTACTCAGCTCTTGATTACTCAGCAAATCTTAATTATTAGTCATCGTGATTCATTACATTTTTTTTACAAGGCTGTGATTATTATTATATTTTCTTTAAAATTAGCGAAATAGAGATAACTGCATTAAAACGAAACATTAAATTAAATAGCTAGTCAATTAACTTAATAATATATTACATTTTAGCAAAGTTTTTTTTAAAACACAAAACATTCCAGCTTCCCGAAAGTCAATTACTAAATTTCACTAATATATGTATTATTTTCATTTTTTGTCTTTATTATAAAATTGTCTTTTTAAAAATGTTTATTTAAAATTTATACCGATTATAAAGAATCATATTTTTTTATTACAACTCAGCAAAATTTATAGGTCTGTATTTAGTTCATGATTATTTCGTGTCCATAGTGCATACACTGGATTAATTAAGAGCCAAATCTCTTTCATATTTTTTCAAATCCATCATGGCGTCCTTAGATTTTAATAGTCGTCGGTTTTTTTAAATCGTAGAAAAAAATGGTTATATTTAGCAGTTTAAAAGTGATTTTATTAATTAGATTATCAAGTGATGCACACGCGTGAAATTATTTCTTTGTTCGTATAATTGTTTTAAAAGAAAGAAGAAAAGAAAATAAATCTGCCCAAACAAAAGAAAGTGAGTATACAATTTAAAATTATCTTCTATTATGTTTACTAAAAATGAAAGTCATCATTACTAATTAGCATAATAATTAAACCTTCAAAGACTTTTCCAACTGACTCATTTAAATTATTATACAATTTGAATATAATTTAAAAAAAAGTTATTCTGACAAAAAATAATGTAATATTATACATGCATCTAATTATATAGAATGTTATATAATGAGCTGTTTTTCTATATGTTAATATCAATAGATGCAATTCAAATGTAATCTTTAAAAATTCACAAAACTAATTTAATATTAATAATTATATTTATAGAAAGAAATATCAGAAACATTACTAAACATATAGTATGACTAACCATTAAGTTTTTAATGTAAATTTTACCTTTCATATTGTTTACAACTTTTTGTATAAAGTTGTAAAATAATTGTAACAACTTTGAAAGAAAATCAATAAAAGAATATGAATATAATTTTTTTTAATCAATGTTTCAATGCAAACATTAAGAAACTGTTATTTCAATACAATTTTTTGTTTTAAACTTATTTTAATAATCTAACTTAAACCTATTTTCTTTTAAAAAATTCAGCTTCAATTGATTGTATATTGGAAATAGTTATAAAATAATTATTAAACTCATTAGTGCTTTTAATTTAATTATGATAAAGTTATCAATTTTAAACATCATTTAAAAAGTCAACCTTTTGTGTTAGTAATTTCTTAGGTTTCTTATATACATTATATTTGGTGTGTTAAATTTTATTTAACTGTCAATTAATAGGTTAGTAATTAATTAAGTAATATCACTAATTATGAATAGGTCACTTACTAATCGATTTAATATTGAAAGAAATAGTTTTAAACCTATAAAGATGACAACACGACTACTATATTGTGGTGTTTTATCTGGTATTAAACGATCACCTTTTTGTTTTAATATGTTTACATTTTATTGTTAATACAATGAAAATTATATCGAATTCTATAATAAAATTAGAATTTTGTACGTTACCTGCCGTTGCGTCTACAGCGTGTTTGATCTCCCTCTCTCTTTTCTTCTGAAGACGGATGTCCCGAAAATTTAAGTTTGTAAGTGTGTTTCTTTACTCTGTGAGTTATATAGAAGTGAGTTATGTCTGCTTCTGTCTCTGATTACTTTCATTATAACTCTTATATTTATATAAAAACTTCAATAATATATCAACCCTTTGATAGAATAGGTATTACTCGTATTATGAAATCGTGTTTCGGTAAATTTTCTACATTCAAAAGTAATCTCTCATTACAATGTTTTTTGAGTAGTTTAGTCGAACGTTTTGATCAGTCAGGTTTGTTGGTTCGTTTATGTAATGTAAATTTCATTTTCTAAATAAAGAAATTCTTACTTCTGTTAGTTATTTTACTTACTTCTGAAATATTTCTACTTGTAACATTCAACAAGCAGCAATATCCATTTTCATTTTGTTTATTTCTTGATTTTTATATGTTATATGATTTGCTATTATGCTTTCATTGTAGGCTTATGAAAAAGGTTTTACAATAAAACCGAAACGTCGACAATAATAGTTTGTTTATGAATCTAGAAAATTGACCGAATCCCAATTTTATAATATCAATGTTAATTATTATTTAATAATAAACATTAATATTTACTTATAGTAAATTTGAGTGTAGTTATTATAACTTATTTTGCTGTATTCATACCTACCATTGTAGGTACAATGGTACTATTAATAAAATGGATTTGTTTTATTCACAAATTATAAAAAGATTTCACATAAACACGTGAAATAACAATCAATGATCAAACCACAATAAGAAATGGGAAAAGAAGACTAAGATCTTTCAACCGTAACAAGCGGTCTTCGTCAGAGTCAAAAACCCAACTGACAAAACCCAAACTCAAGTTGGGTTTTTGACTCTGACGAAGACCGCTTGTTACGGTTGAAAGATCTTAGTCTTGTTTTCCCATTTCTTATTGTGGTTTGATCATTTATTCACAAATTATATTCATATTTTTTTCAAATTAACGTAGGATTGCTTTAATATATATAAACAACTAAACTACAGTATGAAATTCAGAATTGTGACTAAGATCTTTCAAGCAAAAGGAGTCGTCTTCGTCATAGCCTCACTTGTCTAAGTAACTAATAAAGTCTCTTTTTGAAACTCTGTGTGAGTAAAACTCTGACGAAAACCACTTGTTTTTCTTGAAGAATCTTAGTCAATTTCTGAATATTTTACTGTTGTTTAGAGGCTGGACTTTTTACTGTGAAATCTTGTTATAAATATGCATACGGTAAAAAGAATACAATAAGTAGATACACACTCTTACAGTCTCTAATTTTCGGTTTAACCGTCATCAGTTGAGAAAAGAGTGGGACACTAAAACGAACTGGCGAAACCACGGTTGTAAACCCTCTAGATATTCACAAATTAATCTCAAGATAATTTTTTTTTTTTTTGAAATCTTACCGAACCAGGACTCTGATGGACCATATATGACCTTGTATCCTTTAATCTGACCATTGGCAGATTCTTGTCTGGGTGCCTGCCAGCTGACGCGAATGGTTTGGGATGTCAGGGTAGTGCATGCAAGGTCTTTCGGAGCCTCTTCAGGAATTCCTTCAGCAGTGTGCTGTTTGATTTGTTCACTCATTGGTCCGGGTCCAAGTTTGTTGAATGCTTGTACAACAACTGCATACTCAGTGTAAGTTCTAAATAATCAAAGGAAACTTGGTTAGTTTAATATAATCTATTAAATTATATTGTGTTACAATGTCATATAATTTACGATACACAATAAACACATGAACAAATGTTTTGCACATATAAAACACATTACAGGTTGTTTTCTTTCTAAATACATGGTCCAGTAAATAAACTGAAGGAATAAACAATCGTTTCGTCGTCATTTCAAGACATTTTTCGTTTTTCTATTTTGGACATGCTGAAATGATGGTTACACGTTTTAAATGCAGCCAAAACCAGTTTACAATTAGTGTACAAATTACAAGTATTCTCAGTACGCTCGAGACCTACTTCTAAATAAGCGTTACTGAATAAAAAGTTAATAGTAAGTTTATATTTTGTTTTGCTTTTTATATTATAGCTTATATATTATATATTATTATATTATATATTATTATAGCTTATATATTATATTATATATTATAGCTTATATATTATAGCTTATCTATGATATATTATAGCTTATAATTTCAATTATTATATTACTTAGCTTTGAGGCAACACATAAAATATACTACAAATAACAGAAAAAATACTGAGGCAAATGACATGATATGTAAACTAAACTATAGAAGCCTATAATAGAATAAAAAACCGATCCCCTTGCGGGTTCAAAACGTCAGTCCTTACGGTTTTTTGTTTGATATAAGCCTAAATATGAAATAATATGAAGGAAAGAAATGAAGTCTTCAATTATTGATATCAGAGATAATATTACAATTTTATAATTACTATTATAATAATTACAGTAATAAAGCAAAGTTCTTGTCGTGTAAACGGATAAAATATTTGGGATTTTTTTTTTCTTGTAAGTAAATGTCTTATAATATATTTTTAATATTTCCGATGCTAAATTATCTACATTATAGTTGCCAGTAAATGTGCCTATTACATATGATAAATATTGTTTTGAGAGGAAGGTGTTATTATTAATTATAGTTGCATTTATTACATGACCCCAAACTTATATACCAAGTAGTCAGAATAAGAAGAATATGTGTTTACTTGAGATTTCCAATGATAAGGTGGTGTTCCTTTCCTTCTTCTTTGCTGAATTCCACTGTTTCAAAGAGATAGGGCTTGTCTGAAGAGCTAAGCTTATATCCAACATAATATCCTTGAATATCGCCATTCCATTCTTCTCTAAGAGGAGGTTTCCAGAATACTTTCAGGGTTACTTGATCGACAGGTTCAACTTTGATTGCTGTTGGAGGTCCACTGGGAGCTGTAAACATAATTTTAGGATAATTATATTTCTTTTTTAATTCCGTATATATTTTTCACTTCCTAAATCAGTAGTAAAATTTATATCCACTAAGAAAGTGAAATTTCAAATAAAACTTTAATATTGAAATATTTAAACAAATACATTTTCAGCACAAACATTAGTAAACATTTTATTTAAAGTTTTGTTAGAAAATTTTGCAATATTTGCAATTTCCTTCTGCTAAAAATTCGAAAAACTGAAAAAATTAAACTTCGTGAGAGTATTAGTTATTAGAGCATTAGTAGGTAATTTATCATTATGTGTTTTTAACTAGTACTGGAAAAAGACTGAATGAAACAAACTAACGCACGAAAAATATTTTGTAAAAAAACAACGTGTTTTAATAAAGTAGGGAGAAAATCCGTGAAACATTGTTCGTTTGCTGGAATGCCCCTTTTTACATATACATTTTAATATGAACTTTTTTTATTTACTTTTACCCATATTTCATTTTATGGCGAAATGTGACTTAAGTTATAAAAGTTAATGAAGTTTTTTTTTGTTTTTAAAATTTTGGTATATTATTTTGCAAAATGTGTATATTCATCAACAATTCAATTTTGTTCTTAATTGGTTCACAAATGTTAACTTTTAAATATAGAAAACGTGTTCAAATAGCAAATTAAATATAACAAACATCTGTTCAATCACTTGGTTAAGCCTATAATTATTCCTAAGTAAGACCAGAATAATGACAGTTAAATGCTAACCTTCTTCGGCGGTAATTATGGTGACAACATCAGAGGGAACTGAAGTTCCAACTTCATTTTCTGCAACTACACGCATGTGGTAGGTTGTGGCTGGTCGGAGGTTAAACACGCTGGCCAGTGTTTGTTCTCCAGGAACTTTTTCTCTTTCGATATCCTGGTCCCATGTTCCTGAGAATCAATCATAATAATAAATTCTACTGACAATGATTTATCTTTTGAACTACTGCACTATAGGTAAGACTGCAAAAGTTATCTATACAAAAGCAGTTATCGTATATTCGATATTCAATAGGTCACATTAAACAAAAAAATTATAATACATGCTCGTATTTATTCATTTTTATAATACCACTCAAACATATTTGTACATTTTCTATCATGGTACACATCAAACAGATTAATAAAAATAAAAAATAATGTAATAAATAATCTACAATTTTTTTAAAGGTTACTAAATTCAATTTAGAAGTTATTATTGCATAAATATTTTTATAAAAATTCACCTCAATACATATAAAATTATGCATCTAAAAATATTGACGTGATGAAAGTCACAATTAATTTTGATTCATTGATTATAAATTCTGATTTTTTTTACCCTTTCACTGTAAGAAGTTTAAGAGTACATTACTGATCTCTTATATCAATCATAATAAATTAGAAGTAGACGAATATTTTAGTGTATAAAATACCTATGCACTATGTTTTTTTGTATTGTTTTCGATGCAGCATTAAATACAAATTAATAAGTAATGTTCAGAATTCTAAGTAAATAATGTATTTTTATAGTAATTATTGTACATATGAGTGATAACTTTACAGTATTACAAAATAAAGTAATGGCTACAATCAAGGAAATGGCCCTCAAACTGAAAATATTACATACAAGTATAATAACTATATAATTCCTATTTTTTCAAAGTCCTTTATTACAATATATTGCTGTAAACAATAATTATTGCAAATACTAAAAACTTTTAGCAAATGAATACTAGATATATATACTTACCTTTTGAAACTTTGTATTCAATAACGTATCGAGTAATTGGAGAATTTCCATCGTATGGTGTAGCCCAGGACAACTGAACTGACCTCCCTGATTTGTCAAGTACTTTCACAGCCAGAGGAGCTTCCGGAACCTCTGCGAAATGTAATGGATAATTATTAAAATATTGAATAGTTAATGGAAATATTCACCACTTTTTCTGCAGACATTATGTATCCCAAAATTAAACTAACCATATTTAAACAAATGTGTAAAATATATTTGTATAACTCATATGTTCTATGAGTTATTGAGATTTAAACATGAAAAATAAAAATCAACATTGACTACAGTAAGAAATTCAGAAATGGAATCAAAATCATTTGAACAAGTAACTGATTCTTAAAGTTAAAGTCACCAATTTTATTTTTAAAAGCTATTCTACAATCTACTTTGTTTCGAAGAGATTTTTTTGTTGTTCTGTTTATATTTTAGACCAATTATAATAAATCATTACGCTCAATATTTGTTAATTTGGACAGTGCCTAATGGTTGAGAGTATTGATGCTGTTATACGCTCATAGAATTGAATGAGATTTCGCATTAAAATGTAATCAAATGTTAACAAGGTCTTTAGACTGTTGTTGTTAATTAAAATTGTTTATTTTTTAAATATTTTTTCAAATTTAACATTGGTCACTTCAGATTTATGCTATACTCGTATGTTTGAAGGCTAATGGAGTATTTAACTCTGCTAAAACAGGAGATGTGAGAGAATCCGAACACTTCTTTGATTTTCACATCAATCACTGTTATGAAACCATCCACTTGTTAAACTTTAGAAACATTTTTAAAATTATTTGTTTTGATAATATTTTATGTTAATGTTATTCTCAACCTAAGTTTCTATTTATTGTGTATTAATTCTTTTGCATAAATATTCTATGAAACAATACATCTATTGGATTCTAAATAAATATTCGATTAGTAATTATTTTAATTTAATTATTAAAATGTTACTCAATTGGTTATTTAGTCTAGGAATCTGATTATTATATAAGGGTGTTGAGTTATAGGTTTATGGACCCAAGGGCGTTCACTCGAAAAAGTTTGGGAAACACTGTGTTAGACCTTTAACATAAACCATCCCTCAGTATTTGTTAATTTGGACAGTGCCTAATGGTTGAGATATATGATGTTGTGATATGCTCTAGAATTGAATGAGACTCGATTAAAATTAATCAAGTTAATCAAGGTCTTTGGGATGTTGTTGTTTAATAAAATGTGCTTTATTATTTTAATATATTTCTTACAAAAACATTGGTCACTCAGATTTATGCTATACTCGTATGTTTGAAGGCTAAGGGATTATTTAACTTCTGCTAAAACAGGTGATGTGAGAGAAAACCGGACACTTTTTGAGTTTTCACCATCAATCCACTGTTATGTAACCATCCACTTGTTCAAACTGGATTAAAATAAATTGGTGCAAAAAAAACAACGAAGTGACCGGTATCTGATTTTACAACAGAAATCAAATATTGACTAAACCTTCAAACGACGAGTATTAAATATGAATGACAATGCTTTTATAAATAAAATCTAACATATTATATATATGATTTAAAATTAAGAACCGATTTGTGCATTGGCTGACCACGACATCAGTAGTAGACACAATTTCAAATTTGATAAAGTAAATATTCTAGAATGTGAACTAAAATATACCAATCAATTACGGATTGACAGCTAATAAATTGTTATAGATTTGTTCTATAGTTTATAACAGATAAAATTATTGAAACAATATTTAAGAATTTTACCTTGAACAATAAGATTAATACTGCTGTCATCACTGCCGAAAGAGTTGGTAGCCACACAGGTGAACAATCCTGAATCCTCTCGCTCAACATGTCTAATACTCAGGTCAGACAAAACACCATTGGGGAGAGTGTCTTCTCTTATTGTATACCTAAAAAAAAAAAATTAATAATAATGAAATAGACTTTCATTTTCTCGAAGTAAAGAAATATAACTGGATCTCAAATATAAAATAAACGTAAAAAATATACATATTCAATGCTAAATAAAAGAAATTATAAATTAACGCCTCTTTAGAAGAATGAAAAAATGAGACAAGAATAGAAATAAACTAAAAGGAAAATTTTCTTTATTTAATATATAGTGTAAAAAATTAATTATGGAAATTTCATAATGGAATTAAGTAATTTATGGTAAATTACTTAATTAAGTTAGTCTTAACAATTAATGCCAAGTTTGTCAACTGCAAAAATTAATTAACTGACTTATAGAAAGTTATTTAATTTCACTACTTGTTGATTTTATATTGCATTTTGTAATTATTGTTCAGAGTAGGTTTAACTATCCCTGTTTTATTGTATGTCAATATCTCAAATGCATTAGAAGAGAGTAAAATAATCATTTTTTTATGACATAAAATCTTATGTCATATTTAAAATGGAATGAAGATGAATAGTTAAATTTCACCCCCCCCCCCCCCCCCCTATAAACATAAATATTTAACATGACATACATATGTTTAAATAATTTTTATACTTTTTTAATTTTAATTTTGTTTCCAATGCCATTGCCGCAGTCTTTCTCTTTTAATACAGTAATAGAGCGGGAAGTTTAACTTATTTGTTATTTGGCACCTATTTTAGTTATAGTTCCGGAGATTTTTCCTCTTCTAAATTCATACTTATAACCATAAATTCATAATAGTCTGTTATCTACTATTCTGTGTAAATATTCCTTTTTAATTTATACTTAAATATTAAAATTGCAGCACACTTGAAATTTAGCACAGATATTCATTCTATTTCAACACAGAAATGATAAAACAGGTATATCGGTATTTTAAATAAAAAAAAACCAGTAATTTTAATTACGCATTTTTAACCGTTGAATTTTTTATAGTGACTAATGACTAATATATTTATTATATTATAATTTATATTTCATTAAATGTACATTTATTAAAAGTTGACGGTAAAATAAGAACAAACCCTTAATAATAATAATAATAAATTAATTAATCAATTAATAAAGAAATAATAATTAACTAGCTGATCTAACCAGCGTAACCAGGGCAGTAGATTATGCCCCGGCATTTTGGTTATGGATGGTAGTCCCAAAAAAGGGATCTACTTTTTTTAAATATTTTTTGATTTTTTCTATAAATAGGGTGTAATATACTCTGCATCGCCATTGTGGTTACATCATTTGCGGATGTTATGTATTAAATAGTAAAATTTTGTTGTTTTCAAAAAAACCGTAGTAGTTCCCCCGAAAAAAGTTATAAAAGATCCATATGTTTGTTTGTATCTAAATGCCTCCAGTTTTATTTCTATAGCAGGCATACCGACAAACTTTGAATTTTATATATACAGATAAATAATCTTTAAATGGAAGATTTTTTGACAGGCAGACCTGACGTCACGCTTTGGATCCAGCCTCTTGTTATTCATGTTCCATATTATTCCAATTGGCTTTTCTCCTTTAGCTTGGCACTGTAAAACTGTGGGTTCTTTGAGTCTAGATGTCTGATTTCTAAATTTATTTTCAAATTGGGGTGGTGCTAAAAAAAAAAAATAAAATAAACCAGATTTATAAAATAGATAAATGAATGTTACATTGTCAAATCAATAACATACCTTGAACACTTAGAAGAATGACGGCTGAGAGACCAGATCCAATTCCGTTAACTGCTTCGCAAAGGTAGTAACCTTCATTCTTTTTCTGTACATTGCGAATTGTTAGAGTTCCTTCTTCAACTCTAATAAACTGATCATTTGCTTTTAAGTCCTTATAATCTCCAGGTGAGTCCCCTGCAATCAATCAACCAATCATAGTTTTTACTAACTTTATTACCAGTGTTTTGGGGGCCAGGTTTAACATACTCGCCTCTGAACTGGTAGGTTCGTGGTTCGATACCCACCTGGTCCTCGATTTATTCACGTGGGAGGTGAATAAATCTGAGCACGTCGTCCCTCGGAGAGTGCCTGTACGATGTAGGTACTCGTTAAAGGTCCCTAAATCTAAATACACTTGAGTTAGGCAAAATTTGGACTCTCGATATAGAATCAATCTTCATTGTATGGGATCAAAAAAGACCCAATGTTCGGCCTAAGTGTGTTCCCTTGTGGGACAGCCACTGCAACTAAAGGGTACTGCCTGCTACTACTACCTAGTTGTTTTTGGGATTTCATTATTTTGGCATTACATCTGTTTCGACTGATCAGCTGAGGACCCAATCAGAGTTCAAAAGAGATAACTCTCTTCCTCTCCCATATTGGCTTGACAAGACCCTAGCCCAAACAGGGCATTTGTCTTCTGTTTATATTAGCGTATAGCAATGGAGCAAGCTAAATAGTCCTTAATTTCGAAAAAGGAATGGATATTCCTAATTTCACATTATTTTTCCGAACTATACACCTTGTATGTAGACTCGCCTTCAATCTTCTTCCTTGGGAACCTCACTTTCTTAGTTTATCTAGGGACGAAATTAGAATGAAGCAGTTTTCATTGACCCCTGCATAACTTAAGTTTCTTTTTTTTTTTTCAAATGCAGTTGTCCGATTGATTATCTATTTCTATATTTTGATATTTACAAATCAGAAAATTAAGCTTTTTCATATTTATCTTTTAAGTTTTTTTACATAATGAAATAAAAGCCTGTTAAGTAGGAGAAGGAATAATTAACCAGTTAGTCTAGCAGAAAACTATTTATTTAATATACTAATTAAATCTATATTATATTTCCCTTGCTTCCCTCTCTTTGCAATATCACAGTAGATTTCCTATTTCACCTGTTTCAGTTTGAGTGACACTATAAGGAAGATCATTTGAAAGATTTTAGTCTCATTTCTGATTTTTTAAATGGGGTTACACGTTATAATTTAATATTTTAACAGTTACAGAATAAAAAAATGGCTAAAATTGGTTCTTTGAGGTATCTTAAAAAATGAAATGAAAAGACAGTTGCACAGTATTCTGTGGTTTTTCGGCCTCAAGAACCATAAAATTTAATTTAATTTTTTTCGTGTTGGCACCAAAATAACAAAACTAAAACAATGAAACAAATATCTACTTTACATTTGACAAAGTTCAATGGATATATGGGCTGGTACTGAAAATGTGACATAAAAGTATAACTTTTGACTATTTCGAGTTTGCTGTTGAGATGCTCTAAAATGGGTATCATTTTAACAGATTTGAAGTTTTCCTTTCACCTGATTACAAAAGTGTTTTGCGCGTTCATATGTGAAATCTAATGAGAAATTAAAATATAATGTTTAAAGTACCTGTGGCCCTCTTCCAGGTAACAACAGGCCTCGGGAAACCATCAGCTTTACATTCTATTTTAGCATCACTTCCTTGGGCAAAAGCTTTATCAGTTGGTTCAATAATCCACCTTGGTGGAACTAAAATTTATAAAAACAAACAAAAATTATAGTTTACACATAATTAAATTTTTAACAAATTAATTTGTTCATTTTAAAAATCTGTACTTGTTTGCAAAGGAAAATTATTGATTCTTTTAAAATTAATTCAAAAAAACTATTTCAATATTTAAATTAAATATTTTGAAAACAAAAATTAAGAAAATGCTTTGGAATAATTATTTCTTTATTTGAATTTAATATTTTTGATATGACTTTCTTATTACAAGTATCCACAACTAATTGATTCAAAAAAGTTCAATTAATAAAAATACAACTTTTAATTATAATATTTATTAATCACCAAGAATTTCTTAACGAATTGGTTTTTCAAAATGTTTTGAGGATATACTTACTCGTACTTTTGAAAAAGAAATAATTTAAATGAACAAAACAACTGAGTTAAATTTATGTGTACTCTGAACATTTTTGAGATACCATAAATATTTTATCTTGCTAATAACTTCAGACTAAAATCAACCATAAATTAAATCAATGTATCATCAATGTATGAAAAATGAAATGAAAACAACATATTTGAATCTGACTTCAGTAGTAAATGATAACAAATGTACTATCTTTACAGATTTCTTTTTATTTGGCGTTTTATTGGTTGATTCATTGATTTAAAATGTCAACAATTTAACAAATTCTTGGTTAATGAAATTAATTATTGTCAAATCACATACAGTCTGTATTACTTTGATTGTTAAATTTACTGACTTGGAAATATTTGTGATATCATTGGATTTATATTAATGTATGTGATTTGACGAGTATAGAATGCATGCAACATAAAATTGAGTGCTATCGTGCAATTAAAATAAAGAAGCAAAGGGGGGAAACAAAATGGGAAAAAGGGTGCGGGAAATAGTGCCAACACTGAAAGCTGAAAAGCAATTTTTATTTTTTCAAAAAAAAAGACAACAAATTACAATTGCTTTTCATCTATGATTTGTCATGCAAAATAAAGAATAACTAAATAAGAATAAAGAAAAGGACGGTAGGAAGGAACTGGTCCTACAGAAGGGAAAAGGGGAAGGGTATGACTGCCAGAAGCCTAAAATAACCTCCTGTTAACATGGAATCTAGTTAACCAGAATTTGATTGAATACCCGTGATGGAAAGGACAGCAGACTGATTGTTGCTACCAGCTGAATTAGATACTGAACAAGTATAGTTTCCAGAATGCTTAATTGAAGCCCGTTCAATGATGAGCAGATTTGTTAGCTGTCCTGCTTGAATTGTTTTCACAGAAACGTCAACCGGTTTGCCATTTAAGAACCAAGAAAACGACACTGGAAGGTCACCACGAGCAAGAACGCATGTCATCTGAACGTAATCCCCTTCACTAGCTCTATCTGGTGTCAAAGAGATCGGCAAAACACTGGCTAGTTCTAAAAAACCACAATGTTCAAAGAAAAAAAAAAAGAAAAGATAAAAGGAAATTATTATGGATTTCCCTAAACAAAACCTAATCAATAGTCCCTAAACAAATATTAAGAAAGGATTAAAGTAAAAAAAAAAAAACAAAAGGAGTTAGTGGGAAAAAATAGTAAAATTGTTCTAAAATATACTAATGACAATGAATCAACCTTTCACTTTCAGATTTGAAGAGTGTTCCACAACTCCTGCGTGATTCTTTGCTGAACAGGTATAATTACCTGAGTCTTTCATTGAAAGGTTGGAAATTGACAGAATGGACGAAAATTCGTCTAAATTAATCACTTTCATGTTCCAAGTATTATTAATAATAGCTTCATTTTTGAACCAACTGAGTTTAAGAGGTGGGTCTCCACTTATCGCCATGCAAAATACTCGTGTACTTTCCCCTTCATTCAAACCAAAGTCACCGAAGGAAAAGCCCTGCAGTTTTGGAGCCACTAACAACAAATAAGGATTAGTTCCTTGTTTTATTTACCATTATTTGCATTAATATTTTACTTACTCTTATAATGAAGGAATGAATTAGGAATATTAATTTTTTTTTTTTTTTTTTTAACCTGAGGATAATAACCGCAAGAACAAAATAAAATCCTCAACATGCAGAGAACAGAAATCTAACAAGCACCCTTAACAAAAAGTGAAGCACTCAGTGAAGTGTTTCCAGCAATATTGTGTGCCAGGCAGGTATAGTTTCCAGAATGGCTTAATGATAGCCGAGAGAGTGATAAAATAACCGTTGATTCATCCAGATTTTGAATTCTGACTTCAGAAGAAGTTTCAAGTAAATGTCCATCTTTGTACCAGGTTATTTCCACAGGTAAATCTCCATCAATAACAGCGCACATAACCCGCACCGAAGAACCACCGTTCACACCATTTTTATTAAACATAAATGGTTCAATCACAGGTTTATCTGTGAAATAAGCAATATCTACATAGAACAATGGAAATAACTCTCTCAAATTATCAGAACAGATATTTGATTCAGGAAGGTCTTTGGGGCATTAAAAAAAAAGGGGGGGCATGGTCATTGAAAAGAATGGCAAATTTATTTTGAATTTACCATGAATTTCAAGTTTTGATGAGACCTGAATAGTGCCAACTATATTTTTAGCAGTGCATGTATAAGTGCCCCTGTGTTCCGAACTAGTTGCCTCGATGAGAAGTAAGGAAGCTTTTGACCCTACTCTCGTTGCAGTGACTCCTTTAGGAAATAAGCCAGATCCTTGAAAGGTCCAAGTGATATCCAATGGAGGATCACCTTGAGTTACTAAACAAGTGACTTGTGCTGCTTCTCCAGCAAATATTGCAGTCTCACCGAAGTCAAAAGAATCAATCCTTGGAGGTACTAAATAGAACAGAGGAATACCAGTTAAGACAGGGGCTAATAGATTTTTTTTTTTTAGAACTTACTAAATGGAGGGGGGTTACTCATTTGATAAGCGGTGAAGCTTGAAGAACACATACAATTACTTTTCATTAGTCACAGAAGCACAAAGGAGGGTGAATTTACCTGTACACCTATACAGTATAAAGCATTATGTTTACCATGGACTTCAAGGAATGCTGTGTAAGTAGACGAACCAGCTTTATTTGTCCCAATACAAGTGTAATTACCACTGTGCTCGCTTGTAACTTCATCAATGAACAACAGCGAAGTCTTTTTTGATGCTTTAGTGATAGTTATTCCTAATTCACTCAAATCACTTGAACCATCAAAAGTCCAAACAATATTAATAGGGCTGTCTCCTTGGGGTACAAAGCATGTTGCTTGGGCTGATTCACCAGCAAAAATAGGAGATTCTCCAAAGCTGAAAGGCTCGACCCGAGGAATAACTACGGAAAAGATTGACAATATTTGTTACAAAAAGGTTTAAAGGAGGATTTGAAAAAGGGAAAGGAAGCAGCTTCACAAATGTAAAAAAAGAGAAAATAAAACTTATCTCACTGTTTACCATGGATTTCTAAAAACGAACTGTATCTGCTTGAACCAGCGAGATTTTCAACCCTACATTCATACTCTCCTTGATGCTTGTGGTTAGTAGATTCAATGAATAATGTGCTTCCTTTCTGACCAATCTTACTTGTTGAAATTCCCAATCTAGATATATCAGTATTCCCATTGAATCGCCAACTAATATTCAATGGTTGATCACCCTCAGAAACGAAACAAGTAATCTGAACAGCTTGCCCAGCAAATACTGCCAAGTCCCCAAAGTTGAAAGGTAAAATACGAGGTACAACTGTCAACCAAAAGAATAATTATCTCAAAGAATTTGAATAAAAGAACTGAGAAAATCCTAAAGATGTGGAAGTTTTTCAAATATTTCAAACTATTATAAAACAAGAATCCCACCTAAAACCGAAGCATTTCAAAACTTCTGAAACAAATATTGATTCATAACATACTAAGACAACTTTCGTCTTGTAATGCTACAACTGAGATTAAAAAAAATCCTAATAATATTTCATCATCATTGCGTTTGTTAGTTTAAAAAAAATATCAATTAAAATTAAGTAAAAGGAAAAGTAAACTGGTAATTTTTTATCATACAAGAATTTTACTACTCACGAAACTATCCAAGGTGTCTTTAATTCTTAATTATTTGTGGACGCGAATTTGTTAAATAAAATTTAAAAATTAGTAATGACTTACTGCTTAATTAATGCATACATGATAACTAGTAGAAGAGTCAGTCAGTTTATAGAATTTAATTTTTGTTTTATTAAAAATGGTAATATACAAACTTTTCTTATTACATTGTTTTTTAATGCGTTTAAAGAATACATTTTGAAATATATCAGTAAGATGGTCATAACGATCATTAAAATTATTTTATTATTTCTATAAGGAGTGCTATGCAAAATTGAAATTGACCAAAGAGAAAATATGAATACATACATTTCAGCAGTTGTTTGAAACTTCAGGTGAGTGTTCAACCTATTTACTCAGGTTTTGTGTTTGAGAACATTGTCCATTATATCGAGTAAAATCCATTTTTATTGTTGGTCTAATAAAAGAAGAAATCAGTGCTACTTGCTTGCGCAGGATATGTAAAAAATAACATGGCACCATTCCTTGTGTTCATGAGGGTTTGAAAGTGCATTAACTAAGGGGTGAGTAATGATTGGTTGGTGCCTTTGTTTATTAGAAATATGTGATTTAACTATTCTAAAGTTTTGAAGTGAGATTGACTGGTTAAATTATATTGGTCGATTGGTTTATCTCACTTCATCAGAAACGATATATATATATACTCAATATTAATAGTCTCTCGTAAATATCAATAAAATATTTTGAATCGAGCAAGTCAAGGAAATAATAAACCCAGAAATGAAAAGTGTGTATACTTAGTGCACATGACCATGCTCAAAATGACAACATAAATAAGAATGCAGTTCTAACTGAAGGGTGTACCATGGACTTCAAGATATGAAGAGTGCTCAGCAATGCCGGCAGGGTTCGTGACTGTGCATTTGATTACCCCGGAATGTACTGAATCCGCTGAATCGATCAACAGAGTGCTGCCTTTGTTACCAAGATTAATGATAGACATGTCTTCCCGACTTGTAATCAACTTGTCGTTAAAACTCCATCTAATCTCAAGAGGAGGGTCCCCTTTGATAACTAAGCAAGTGACCTGAACTGGCTGGCCTGCGAATATTGCTTCCTCTTCAAAGTCAAAAGGAACAATCCAGGGCTTCACTGTCAGTCAACAAAGAAGAAAAAAAAATAAGAAAGAAAATAATGCAACTAAAGTTCATAACCTCAAATAAAGCTAAATAAAAAAAAACAGGTGGTGGGGATAGTGCGAATTTAACAATTTTTTTTTAAATTACCATTAATGTTTAAGATTGACGAATACTGAATTGAACCGATGGGGTTTTCTGCAGTGCAAGTATATTTACCAGAATGCTCTGAATCAACTGAATCTATACTTAATAAACTGGATTTTGTTCCAATATTGGTTGTCACTATTCCTAGAGCCTCCAGATTATTGCCACCAGAAAAAGTCCACGTAATTGTTAGAGGTTTGTCTCCTTCAGTAACAAAGCATGCTACTTGAATCGACTGCCCAGCAAATATGGGAGAATCACCAAAGCTAAAGGGCATTATCCTAGGCAAAACTGCACAGAAATAGGTAAACAAAAAAAAAAATTAGTTATTTCAACCCATTAGGCAGCTAAACAAAACTAAAAATGGTTGTTAATGTTATGTACAGTATTTAATTTCGAAAACACCATTGATCACATCTGGGGTTAATGTTATTGTTATTTATAGTATTTATTTATTTTATTTTTTTTTTAAAACAAAACCCACTTGAGAAAATTGATTAGTGGATAAGATATGGGTGGTAAAGGTACATGCCGTTGACAATGACATGGGTAGTGCGGTGGTGACTGCCAGCATGGTTGAACATAGAGCACGTGTAGAATCCATTGTGAATAGCGGCCACTCTTGATATAACCATGATGTTGGGTATTCCATCATCGATTTTTATTAAAAAAGCACCAGGAGGTAGGTTGGAACCGGCGACTTGAGGAAATGTACTGAAGGACCAAACAACCTTCATAGGATGATCACCTTTAGAGGCTAGACAGCTCAAAGATACCTGGTCTCCAGGAACTGCTACTATCTCCTCCACCATAGGAGCTATCTCAGGAGGAACTAACCAAACAATTTCTAGTTACAAAAATTAAGAAAGTTTCAAAAATAAAAGCCGAGTTTCAACAGTTTTTCATTCAATTTATCGTTTTTATTTTATTCAAAGACAATAACATGTTATGTGTGTTGAATATAACCTTCATAATATTTTAAAGGACTTCACTTGTGAAATTAAATTCTACTTATTCATTGTAATTATTCAAACTAGTACCTCGACTAAATGATAAGTATTTGCAATTCTGGTAAGAATTACCAACTAGTTCTATGATATATGGATCTTGCAAAGACGCATCATTACAAATTAGCGTAAATTTCACCGATATCCGTAAAAGGTTGAAAGTTAACTCTTCAAACTGTATCATAAAAGAGATTCGCTTTTAGTATTCATTATCATCGTATTAAATTCTATTTATTTTTAATTTTAATATATTAATAATGCACCCAAAAAGATATCAATTATTAAATGAAGAGGTGGAATCATTAGTGAATGTTTTAAAAACCGAGATATTTAATTATGTTTTTGCAAAAATTTAAGAGGAGATGCAATTTAATATATGGAATGTTGTGCAAACCGTTATTACCGGGATGAATTATTTAGTATTTAAACAAAGGTAAAGATTTTTTCTTTACTTTTTAATAAATACCTTTAAATTCAATTTCTTTTGACCAATATTTCTTTAAATATACACAATAATATTATTTTAAATACTTGTCTATCTATTAAACCAGTTGTTTTAGGGAGTAATGATGTCAAATAAATAGGATTCATGAACAAACTCGGAGTCTCTTAAGATATTTTACAAGTGTAGTTAAGGACTTCCATAATAGAACATAATTCAATATAGTCTATCAGAGTCAAAAAGGAAGTAAATTGGTTGGTCGGGTAGAGAAAATAAAGTTTATAACTGTAATAAAAAAAAATTAAAAAAAGAAAAAAAAAAGGCATTCCACTAGAAGTTGAAGAAATGAAAACCAGAAGGTCATCAGTCTAAAGAGTTGAAGTCTTAGTTAACCATTGACTTGAAGAGTTGATGAGAATGAATCAGCGCCGGCAGAGTTGTTGGCTAAGCAGGAGTAGTTGCCGGCGTTTTCTATCGAAATCTCTTCAATGTTCAATATGCTCACTCTCCTACCCATTCGAGAAGTAGAAATCATATCGGAATTCTGAAGAGGCTTTCCATTGAAGAACCATTTAATTGTTAAAGGGAGATCACCTTCGCTGACTGTGCATTGAAGAGTTGTTGAAATGCCTTGTTGAAGTGGTGTTGATCCAAATGAAAAAGGAGCCACCTTAGGAAGAACTAAACCAAGACCAAGAAAACAAAACTAAGATTTAATGGATATAAGGATGGAAGAAGGTGATTGACTCAAAAATAAAGGAACAGGTTATTTTTAAAATGCTAAAAAAAAAATATCAAAGTCTACTAAACCATTAACATAGAGAATCGATGAGTGAAATGTTTGGCCAGCTTTATTTGACGCAATGCAAGTATAGTTGCCAGCATATATTTCTTTAACGGGATCAATATTCAAAGCACTGGATCGTCTGCTCAATGGTACGAGTGAGATATCATCAGATGATGATGGAATTATTTTTCCATTAAATAACCATATGTGCTTAATAGGTAAATCTCCACCATTAACCATACATTGAATGGAAACTGGCTGACCATCTTCAACTGGTTCATCACCGAAAGTAAAGGGAAGAATTCTAGGGGGAACTGTGAAAAATAATAAGTTCTGAACAAACATAAAAAAAAATAACTGAAATATGTTTTTTGAGTGCAGTTGAAAAAAAAAAGAAAGAATACTATAATTCATCATGGCACACCATTTACAATCAAG
This sequence comes from Hermatobates lingyangjiaoensis, assembly GCA_026182355.1. Lineage (NCBI taxonomy): Eukaryota > Metazoa > Arthropoda > Insecta > Hemiptera > Hermatobatidae > Hermatobates > Hermatobates lingyangjiaoensis. The sequence continues at coordinate 574,735 of JAPFBL010000304.1, forward strand.
TTTGCAGTATAGTTTGTTATCCCAACAGCGTTTTCTGCCATGCAAGTATAATTTCCAACATGGTCAGATGTTAGTGAATCAATGCTGAGAATACTTGTTCGATGCCCAATATTGGAAATCACCATATCTGTCCGGCGTTCAAGTAATTCTCCATTGAGATACCATTTGATTCTCATTGGTAGATCACCAGAAGAAAGAGAACAATGAACACTAACTGACTGACTTTCTTCAAAACTGTCTGCTCCAAAATTAAAGGGTAGCATCTTTGGAGGCACTGTCAATAAAATATACATTACAATTCACAATTAAGAATCCATGCAAATGTGAACTCGATTTGATAACTGGAACTGTAACGGACGAAGAAAAAATCCAATTAAATTCTAACGATGTTGAAAAACTTGTTTTTTTTTAGCACAAATTTGGACATTATCTGAAGAACAATAAATATAAGATGATGTAAATATAAAACTCAAAACTACAGATAATATACTAATTAAACCTTAACAAAATCAATCCTGTTGAAAAATATTAGAAAAATAGGAGTCAAGATAAAAGAAGAAAATTATCAGGAAGGTGGAATTAATAAAAATTAAGGAGAATTCTTCGAAAAAAAAACTAAAAAAAAAAAAAAAAAATAGAAACCACAACTCTAGCTATTTTAAATTTAGTGCAAACCATTAACAAGTAGTTGTGACGAATGGGATCCAAAACCAGCTTTGTTTTGTGCAACACAAGTATAAACTCCACTATGCTTCCCTGACACGGAATCAATTGACAAAATGCTCATTCTTTTTCCACTTTTTGAAATAGTAACATCGTCAAAACCATTTAAAGTGATATTGTTAAAGGTCCAGAGAATATCAAAGGGGTAGTCGCCTTGAGAGACGGCACAAGTGACTGTCACAAACTCCTGAGCTTCATAGGGTTCTTCTCCAAAGCTAAAAGGGCTCACTTTTGGTGGTACTAAAAGTATTTTTTAAAAAAAAAAAATAAATAAAAACGAAATAAATAATAGAAAACAGAATTTCAAATAAGTTTACAAGAATTAGTTATTACCGGATTTAGTATTAAACAAATTATTTAGTATTTAAACAAAGGTAAAGATTTAATAAATAAATCTTCTCTTTTTAATAAATACCTTTAAATTAAATTTCTTTTGACCAATATTCCTTTAAATATACACAATAATACTACTTCAAACATTTTCTATCTATTAAACTAGTTGTTTTAGGCAGTAATATTCTCAAATAAATAGGATTCAAAAACGAACTCAGAGTCTCTTAAGGTATTTTAAGTTGAAATCGAAAAAGTATATAGACATTTTAATTCAACAAATATACTTGAAGACTTTCATAATAGAATATCATTCAATATAGTTTTTACGTATTTCGAAGAAGTATCAAGTAATTTCTTAATGAAAGAAAAATATAAATTATATTATATAATTAGTTAAATATAGAACCTCTGAGATATTTCAAAAGAAAAAAATATTTATTCATCATATTGTTATATGACAAAAAGATCAATATAATCTGCGAATAGTAAAATTACATTAAATTTCAAGTTATATCCTATCATATCCAATTTTTACTTTTATATTTTTAATGATCACCCATTTATTTTGATTCCAAGAAGTCAGGAGTAATATATTTTTATTTAGAAAAATTAATTTGAGATATGGTATTCAGTAAAATGTAATGAACAAATTAACTGCATTATTTGGTAACCATCATGTGCCTTTTTCCACACACTTTTGATTTCTAAAGTTTTATGTGCACCTAATTTATAATTTAAAGTTGATATTGTAGTTTATAACCTTGAACAAGGTGATCATTCTGGCAGCTTTATTAGATGTTTTGGGTGTAGTGATTAGGTAGGAAAGGGAGGTTGCGCCCTAGGAAAAATACAAAATAATCATAATTGTTGATTTCTAAATACCATTAACAATTAAAGAAGAAGTGATTCTGTCAACGCCATAGTTGTTTTGAGCAATACATGTGTAATTGCCTGCGTGTTTCGAATCCACAGATGGAATGGAAATGATTGTAGAAATACCCCCTACAGGCACAATGTGAATACCCTGATTCTCACTGGAAATATTTTTATCGTTGAACAACCAATAGATGTTTATTGGAGGATCTCCATCGTAAACTGTACAGGGGACCATCAAATTTTGTCCAGCGTTCAGAGGATGGTCTCCGAAACTAAACTGCTGCAGACGAGGAATAACTACAATGAGTCTAAAATTAATTACCTGGTAATAGCGGAACATGGAATGCATTTGGTATTCTTATACAAAAATTATGGTCTTATAATCAATATTTCATTTAATAACCAAGCAATAAATAAAATCATATTGTACACATTTTTTTTTTTGAGCTGTCTTCAGGTAAAGGCACAGAAGGCAAATAGAACAAGGCAGCGATAAGCCTTTCAAGGCATGCATTAAGCAGATAGATTTGGCTGTCTCCTGCCGTCTGTACTGGACGGAGAAAAATGAAGTAGAACGAAGGAATAGTAATGTGAATTCTGACCGGAAACAACAAGTTGAGCGGAAAATTGATCGTATCCGGCTTGATTCTCTGCAGTGCAGGTGTAGTGGCCTGAATGCTCAGCCGACACCACCGGCACGGTGAGAAGTGAAGTTCTTTCACTGACACGTGATGTTGTCATACCGGTTTGTGAGGAGAGATCCTCATCTTCAAATTTCCATGTGATCTTCATTGGTCGATCCCCCCGAGGAACAAAGCAATACATCTGGACTATCTCCCCAGCGAAGGTATGCTCAGCAAAGTTAAAAGGTTTGATGTACGGACGAACTGAATAGGAAAAGGTAAATATTTCAGGTAGAATCGAGAAACCAAGGATTGAAATGATCTACTATAAAGTATAACGTACTAGGAAGGCATAATTTGACTAATAAGTCTACCATTAACGTGAACAGTAGTGGTATAATCGACAGATCCGGCCTTATTGGAGGCAGTGCAGGTATAGTTTCCAGAATGGGCAGCCATTGCCGATGGAATAGTGAGGAGGCTAGTCCTATCCCCCACCTTGGTCGTAGAGATACCCAAATGAGAAGAAAGATCTTCTCCATGAAAACTCCACGTAATTGCCAATGGTTTATCTCCTTTTGAGACATAACATGTCATCTGGATACTCTCACCAGCATTAATATCTTCATCGACACCAAAAGGAAGAATATGAGGAACCACTGTACAAAATATCAACACATCTCTTTGATAAATTAACCTATTGTGCTTCTGGGAAATAAAATTAATTCAACAACAAAAACCAATACATATCATAGGGATGTCTAAAAAATAAAATAAAAAAAAAATCTAAGCAACCTTTATGACATGTACATGGAAAAAAATCTATTTTGATGATTGGAGAAAGGGTCATAAAGCTTTTCTACAAAAAAAAAATTATTAAGTAAAAGAGGCAGAAACTTTGCGACATGCTGAAACCTAACCGGATACATGTAAGGTCGAAGAGAACTCGTATAATCCAGCTTCATTTTCCGCTCGACAAGTATAATTTCCAGAATGGCTGGCAGTTATCGCAGATATGGTTAGCAGAGAAGTTCTTTCACTTATACGTGATGTTGTCATTCCGGCTTTTGACGTTACATCATCATCATTTTGAAATTGCCAACTTATTTTTAAAGGACGATCACCCTTTGCCACAAAACAGTTTAATTGTACTGTTTCACCAGCAAAATTGTTGTCATCAAATGTGAAAGGAGCAATGTAAGGACGAACTGGACCAGACAATTTGCATTAATAGAAATTAATGTCAATTATTAATAAAAACCTTAATCTGCAATTATTCGTTCATAGTGAAATCAATCATGAAAAACAATATGAAAATTAAATAAGAACTAACTATTTTACTTTATTTGCAATGAGGATACACACCCGCAAAAATTTCAAATTCAAAAGAGCACAATTTACTTCACATGATTTACAAATTAAAAACTCTTTGAAGTAAATAAACACAGAAAAAACTGAAAAGCACAGAATTTATAAGTTATAAAACTTTAAAAAAAATAAACACAGAACTTACACATTAATATAATAACAATTATTATGGATTTATATTTATATCAAATTAAACAAAATCTATCTCATTATAAAAGATGTTTTTAACTGACCATTTTATTCATCTATCGTAATCAATATTGATGGAAAAACAACTGAATTGCTCAGCATAATTTCAGACTCTGAAGAATATTTTTTTTACTTCTAATGGAATAGAAGAAAAATTAGTTTTGCTATTTTTTAAGTTGCTACCTAAAATTATCTTTTTAGTTACTGGTTTATGCATTGACTGAAGACTATGCTCACTCAAGTTTTTGGGTATGGAATCGAATACTGACTTCAGGAACAGGTTAAATGGGAAATTAGGATAGTAAGGGGAATATAACCTAAAACCTCAAAAGACATGCTAAATTTATGTTCAACTACTAAAGGCGACAACACAGCTTTTAACTATTAAATGTAAGAGAAGCATTGCTCCTAACCAGACACAGTCAAGGTGGCAGTGAACTCTGCTGAGCCAGCAGGATTCTCAGCACTGCACGTGTAGTTTCCAGAGTTGGCAGCCATGATCGAAGTGATTGCTAAGAGCGAAGTCCGGTCATTAACCCTTGAAGTAGACATTCCCAAGTGGGAGGAAAGCTCCTCACCATGAAAACTCCAAGAAATCTTCAAAGGAGTATCACCCTTAGCAACGAAACAGTTCAATTGAACTGTTTCACCAGCAAAATTGTTTTCTTCAAAAGCAAATGGAACGATGTAGGGGCGAACTGTTCAATCAAAAGAAGCAGTCAATAGGATGAGAATATTGGAAATCAGGTGGAGAAGGGGAGGGTTGTTTTGCCTATACATTTGATATATCCAATATGAAAATACCGTTAACATAAAGTGATGCTGTATGGCTAGTGGAGCCAGCTGGGTTGCTGGCAGTGCAGGTGTAATTGCCTGAGTGCGCAGCCATGGCGGAACTAATAATCAGCACACTGGATCGATCACCAAACTTTGCCGTTTCAATACCCATATGAGATGACAATTTTTCACCATGAAAACTCCATCGAATTGTCAATGGTTTATCTCCTTTTGATACATGACAATTCAATTGTACACTTTCTCCATTGTCGACTTCACCGTCGAGGTAAAAAGGAGTGATATGGGGAGGAACTGACAAAAAACCATTGATTATAAAAACTGTGGAGTTCAATTTACATAAAAGTATATATACAGTTCTGATTCGTTTAAACCTGAAATAACGTCACCTGCAAATCATTAAACGAGACAGCAGCAATACATCTAACCATCTAATACAGTTTACCAATCTTTATGGATTGAAGATTTAAAAGCAGTCATTAGGATTATTTGGATGGACATTAAGCTGATTGCATTTTGAAGAATTCTTTAAAGAAATAAAAAAAAATACCATTAACAAAAATAGGAGAAGTATAGCTGGCTGACCCTGCCTGGTTGGAGGCAGTACAGGTGTAATTCCCAGTATGAGCAGCCATGGCCGAGCTAATGGTCAGCAGGCTCGTACGGTCGCCTACCTTCAAAGTTTCAATACCCATGTGGGAAGATAAGTCCTCACCATGAAAACTCCAAGTTATTGTCAAAGGTTTATCTCCTTTTGACACGTGACAATTCAACTGGACACTTTCCCCATTGTTCACTTCATCATCAAGGTCAAACGGGGTAATATGAGGAGGAACTGACAAAATAGAAACATTACAATAACATGGCGGAGAACTAACATGTTAGGACAACCAACAACTATAAACTCAGAATACTTTATACTGAGTTGTAATCAACTTTCAGAAACCCAAAACACGAGATTATTAGGCACCTAAAAACTTGTAAAGCATACGCAAGTTACTCCTTATTAACTTATTTTTTAAATTTTTGATATCAGATTTGTTAACATGAAAAACAGTAATATACTATATATCTATGATCAAACCACAATATTAAAATGGGAAAACAAGACTAAGATCTTTCAACCGTAACAAGCGGTCTTTGTCAGAGTCAAAAACCGAACTTGGGATTTTTGTTGGGTTTTTGACTCTGACGAAGACCGCTTGTTACGGTTGAAAGACCTTTGTCTTGTTTTCCCATTTTCATATTGTGGTTGGATCATTGATTTTTATTTCACGTGTTTATGTGAAAGCTTTTTATACTATATATGTCTACGTGGAAGTAGAACTGGGTAGTTAAATTTAAAAATTTAATCATTTTAAATTTATTTAATACGTTTCAAAATCAGGAAATTTAAACATCAAAGATCTTTGAAATTTTTTGATTAGGTTATTTATTGGAGGGGAAATAGAAAAGAAAATCTAGCAAAGAAATAAAAAAAAAGAAAAAAAATCATCCACTAATGAGGAAAAAAAACTAAACTTCTGTGAAATGAACAACCATTAACGTTTAGTGCTGTCGTATGCGAGTCAATTCCTGCTCTGTTGATTGCTGTACAGGTATAATTTCCCATATTTTGTGACAGAACTGAAGTCAGGGTCAACAAACTCATTCTCGATGCAACTTGACTGATCACAATGCCTTCAAGGTTTTCCTTCATCCCAGGATAAACCCAAGATATATTCAACGGTAGATCACCCAAAGCAACTATACACTGTAAGTTGGCAAAGCTGCCTTCGTCTAAAGGACTGTCTCCAAAACTGAAGGGGCTAATTTTAGGTTCAACTACCAGAGAATCATAACATCTTCATTAATATAAATGTTTTCTTAAAAAAAAAACAGTAAATTAAGTCTCTTAAATTGAAGCTCTATACAACTTATCAAGAAACATCGGAATTATATATAACAAAAAAAAAAAAAGAGTAGAAACTAGATATATTCAATGTCGCTGTATTCAAATAAAGTATTACTGGAAGAATCAGCACTCCTGTCATTAACAATAAGGTATTAACATGAATACTCAAAGACGAAAAACTATTTCACAAACATTTATAACTTTAAATACTAAAAATATTATTTTATAATTCATAATTCATTTAGAGTTCATTGTCATATTCAAGATTTTAAATGACATACTTAAAGAATGAATACCATTAAAATGTAAATATCAACTGCACTCTGGTAATAAATGTATATATACCATAGCATGTTATTCAGAATTACATAACACATTAGAATATTCAAGGTGATCCTAAAGGACCAAACAATTCATTGACCTTAAATTACTGTAATCGATTTTATTATAATCCTTCATGTGCGATATCCAAAATTTCGATTACAATTATTTATATTAAAATCATGGAATTCCTTTCCTTTTTTTTATATATATTTATGTTTATATTAATATTGGCTAGTTCAAATTTAGTTTTTCACCATAATTTATATTTTTTTAAGGTCCGTGCGTCAAAACGTTCAACTCTTGAAGTACTTATAAATATATGGGATAATTAACTCATATTAGTAGCAATGAAATCTTTTGAATAATACACTAATATATTCAATTTAAATTTATTTTATTTAAAATTTCTATACTTAATTAAAATGACATGTTCTTTTTTTGTTTACTTTGGCTGATAAAATTAATAAAAGTGGCTTTTTTTTTATTTAATTTGTTATTTTAATAAAAGGAAAGCTTTTTTATTAGAAATATTCCTTTATACTTTTTCTTGTAATAATTTGTAACTTAAACACTACAGAGTAAAACCTATAACAGACGTTTCTTTATTAACTGTACTAGTGAATACCTTAAATTGAATAATGTTGACTCAAACAACTATCTAATTACAATTATTAAAATAAAATAGATCTCTCTAAAGTATAAAATTTGAAAGTAATAATGAAATAAAGCAAATATTATAATCTATATCCTGAAATAGAATTTTAAAATGTAATTATTTAAAATAAATCTATTGCTTACAAAAATAGCAAAGCACCTTTCTTATGTTTCAATATTTTACTTAAACAATTGTATCAAGAATTGCAGTTTGATATATATCAATAAAAAGAGGTTTTATTTTAAGATTGAAATAAAAAATATTTTTTATAATCTTTCATATATTTTTTTTCAATTTAAAATTATTATTTAATATTTTTTATCCAACTGAGTAGGCTCACTAAAAAAAATATAGTATAAATAAAAGAAATGATATTATTTGTAACGACATATTGTAAATTATTATCAAACATTTTAATAAATTAAACGTACTACCTGGACTTTATAAAACAGATAATCTTTATTGGACATCCATTGATTAATTGAAAAGTAGATAATTAGGAAAGCATATTTAATAACTGATAATGCACCAAAACAATAGCAGCCTTTTATGGTCTTTTTTTAGAATAACAACTTAATACTTTTTATTATTAACATATATAAAAATATATTAAAGTGTAAATTAAAATAATGCCTAACATATAAATAATTATGACGAATAAGTTATTACGGAAATTTGATTAATATCAATGCTAAAGTAATAGTCATTTGTACTGATAGCATATAAGCCAACGTTTCGTCCATATTTGTAGACATCTTCAAGGCGTGGTATTTTTCTGTTTCAAAAAAAAAGTTTACATGACGGTTGTATTCAAATCAACGGAGCACTGAAGTTTGATTTGGCTATAACGGTAATGTAAAGTTTTTTTTTGCAATAAAAAAATACCAAGCCTTGAAGATATCTACAAATTTAGAAGAAACGTTGGCTTAAAAGTGTTTTACTGTTTGACGCAAGATAAATTTGAACCATCGATAAATAAAGAAAAGTAGTATTTAAATGTATAAATAAAGTTAGATATATAGAATTATATTTCATTTAAAAAATAATTCAAAATGTATGGTATTGCTGATTTAAGTTTTAACGAAACTTACCCATAACTTGAACTTCAAGACTTCCTCTTGAGCTATAACCCTGTGAGTTTTTCGCAACACATGTATAAGTGGCCTGATCAGACAACCTCTCCACGTTCTCAATGATAAGAGTCCCATTTGGGAAAACCTTTTGTTTTCGATTTATAGGTAAGGCTCTTCCATCTGAAATATTATAACATTAGAGATATACATAAAACTTATTATAGATGACAACTTTTAACTGTGATGTATAGCATGTATGACTAATATCATAATCTGGAAACAAATAGATGTATACATCCTCTTTTTATGCATGTCATTCTTATAACATGCTTATATATGTTAACCGCTTGTAACATTTGAAAGATCTTAGACTTTTTTCTCATTCCTTATTGTGGTTTGACCATTGATTGTTATTTCACATGTTTATTATGAAATTTAGTTTTATATATATATATATAACGGGTTTACTAGCCGTTGCGTCTACAACGTGCATGGTCTTCCTTTCTCTTTTCTCCTGAAGACAGAATGACCGAAAATTTGAGTTTGTAAGTGTGTTTCTTTACTTTGTGTGATACCTATCCTCAATTTTGAACTGTTATATAGATATATTACTTATATACTACACTATACGTATATAGTATATACTATATATGTATATATATATATGTGTGTGTGTGTGCGTTTGTGTTTGGGTACGTGTGTTTCTGTAAGTTGAAGTAGTGGATGAGGTACTAATGTTGAGGGAAATCAGGCATCGTAAGTGGTTTGGACGAATGAAATTTTCCATTGAGTTCAAGGTGGATTATTTTAAAAGCAATAAAGCTCATAAGTTACGATTGTATAATTTTTTTTTTTAGTTAATATTTCTAGAATCTTAAATTATAACATAATTATTTATAATTTTTTAATAACTTCGTTAAACAGTTTTTTTTTTGTCAAAGATTTACTGAATATTCTACCATTTTATGATAGTGATATAGGCTACACTGAGGGTCTATTTTTAGCTGTATTTAAGCCTCTTCCTTTCTACACATATATGTATTCAACCTTTGATCTGAAAACAGCGTATACCAAAATTATTGAGATTCATTAGTGTTTTATCAACTTTTTGTATTTCTGAGTTTCATGCTTTAATTAGTTGTTTTTATCCATAACTAATTACTTTTTTCAAAGTATTATACACACAAATCATATATTTGCTATTTCCCTTGACTAATTCAAGGACTGATATCATTAACTGATACACCTTAGTTCCTATTTACTTTTCAAAGAAAGCTCATGTATTGCTTTGTTTTTTGAAATATTCAGGGTAAAATTTATAGGTTTAACTATCGCTGTTATTTTTTAATTTAAATAGTCACTAGATACGTTATATATTTATACTTGTATCATTTTGTTTACACATTAAAGTGCTTAAGTAAATAATTGCTAACCTCTTTCCCAAACAATCGACTCGATAGGATGTCCAGCAACTGGGCAAGTAACAAACAAAGTTTCTCCAGCCACAATAGCCTTCTTCTCCATGGTGCGAACATATGGAGGACCAAAGATGTTGAGACGTTCTGAATGTTCAACGGAGCCGACTTTGGATGAAGCAACACACTTGTAGAGACCTCCATCGTTCGTTTTAACTGCTGTGATGTTTACGTGAGATACCACTGCTCCTCCTACTGTCACATACTGGCCAACTTGAAGTCTAGAAAAAGAAAAGTTTTAACTGTTTTAATAAACGAATTATTAAACTAAAGTGTGGTGTAGTGATTAGTCTGCTTAGAGTTACTATTGAAAATTCAAATCTTGATGAACCTGTTTTGATTTGTAATCATGTCTGTCAACCTTTCGGCTATTCCATGAACAAAGCACAACAGATCGATGCTTATTAATGTGAGACCCTTTAGCCACATCTTATGGCCCACAACAACCCACCTAGAGGACAGATGCATTGGACCGCAGATGCGCCCAAGGTGGACCTCGCGGAGGCGGGTCCCATGACACCACATCATACAAAAAGACAAAAAAAAAAAAAAAATCTGGAGTGGCCTACACTCTACTTTACTATAAGTAACTTAATGTCAAATTTCTTGAGTATATAAAACATAACGTATTATTTAAGCATAACATAAATATCTAAATGGGATATAATTATTAGCATTGCATTCGTGAGGTAGTACAGATAGTGATTGAAGGACATATCAATTTATAAGCTTATTTTTGTACATCACAAATAATTTATTATTTGCAAATAATTTCATTAGTATAACTACAGCAGTAATAACATTTTTGAAAAACCAAAGTGAACATTTCTTGATACGAAATATTATCCTACAAGAGAACATGGCTATTCTTCAAATAGCCAGTAGATTTCTTACATCGTTTACTTGACATCCTTCTACATTGAATATTTATGTAAAATTTTCAAATTTGAAACAGTAAAATACCCTTTTTTTCTCTGAAAAACATCTTAAACAGCGAAGAAAATGTTGTTTTAAGGTGATTTGTTAATTAAAGATGTACGATAATTACAGTTATTAATCTCTAAACGAAAGATTTATATTTTGAATTATCTTTTACATTTTTGGTTTTTAACAGAATTATTCTACTGGGAATTTTATGGCTTCTTAGTATTTAATAAGATCATTTTCCTTCCCCTTTGTCAAATAACATATATACGAATTATTTTTTATTGAGTGTTATCATTTACCTGCACAATATTATTCCTCTTACATCTCTTATAAGTCAATAATATATTTTCATTTTTCCATTAGAAACATCAATTTTATCTCAGTGGATTCGCTCAAAAAATTTTAAAGTCAATGTAAACAATGTAAAAAAATACAAAAAATTCGACAAGTATAGCAGGTGATCTCTTAGTCTAGGATAAACAAAGAGTTTTTATATCGTTATTGCTCTTTCCTGTAATTGAAACTTCATGATATTTTTTTTTATGAATTGCTAATTTTTTGTTCCATTTTTGGTCAAATTTTCATTATTTTTTAACGAGCCGCTTAGCGTCAAAAAAACATTTTCTGAAAACACAATTCGTACTGTAACGCCCCTTTAGCGAATGTAATTTTAGAAAAAAATATCTCAACTCATTCTCCATATAATGTTCTATTTATAGGCATAGTTTCATTCTTGTCCGTCAAACAGTATGGCTTGTATCGCTCTCACAAGGTTTGAGATTGAATTATAAGTCAAAATTTTTACATTTTATTGAAAAAAAATATTTCCTGTTGTTTTAAAATTCTGAATATATTTTTCGTTTGTTGCATTTAAAACCTCAAAGATAATGTCAAAATTTCAAAACTCTAGGGTTATCAGTTTAGGAGAAATAAATGTTTAAAAAAAAAACGGTTTTTGGCAAAAAAAGTGACTTTCCCATCATACATAATTCTTCCCAAACAATAGGGATCTTCGTCTTTATGAGGCCCATTTTTGTGTAAAATATCAACTTGATCCATCAAAGATTCTGGACCGTAGCGTGGTAACAAGCAATGCTAACACACGCACTCACCCACCCACCCACACACACACAGACATCATCGTAAAAACGTCATAAAACGACTTCTGGGACCTCAAAACATGTAATTCCGTCAAAATCTCGAGATCGAATTTTTTCACGATCACTATACTTTACTTATAGTAAAGTAAAAAAAATTAACACTAAGTCACTGGTTCATGAAGCCCATGCACCTTCTTTCCTCTTCTTATGTAATATATCAGATTTAATAGGTGCTGACTTCTGAAGAGCTTTTGTTCCACTGATCTATGAACCTCCTTGTCTCCATCACGACCTGATATCTCTGCAGCTCATAAAAAGGGCATACTGAGGTGTTCAATGGACTCGTGTCCTGTCCCACACGTACACATAGGGTCACCAGTTAGAACCACATTTTTATCTAGAAGATGGCAAAGAAAGTGTTCGGAGAAGAAAAAAAGCCGTTATTTGACGTTAGGACATCAATAGTTACCTCCACTATAATGAATATGAGTAAATAAAATCTAGGACTCTAGATGCATTCTAACAGGTAGTGTGCTTGCCTTTAGTACTGCAGATTATAGGTTCGAGTCTTCACCATGGTGATATTTTTAATGTGGGAAATCTTGCCCAAAAGGTGGAGAGGACGCAAAGTTGTTTGTGTTGAGCTTGTACGATATCATATATTCAATAAAGGTCTCTATTCTAATAAATTTAACTAACAGGAAGAGAGTAGAGTCTATAAGTGAGATTTTGCAGAAAAGATATAATTTGAAAAATCATCATTTAATAAATGAACTTTTTTTTAAATGTGTTTTAAATTCATTTTAATTTTGTAAATTCATTGTGTTCAAACGATCTTGCAGGAAAGTAGCAGAACAAATGTTCTAATTGCCTCAATGAAACATACAGTCAGGGTGCAAATAATTGGAGACAAGAGAAATATATAAATCCAACTTATCGATTATATTAATATTTGCAGTAAGTGAACTGAAGTTTTAATAATTAATGACTTACAGTTGAGGACGATTGAAAAATGCATACACTTATTTTAATTAGAGCATTAAAACTAGTAAATTATAATTATAAATTAATCAAACGTTTCGTTATTTTACAATATTTCTGTTAAAACAAATATTGGCAATATTTTCGACAATAACAAATCATAAATTGTTGTAAATCGATGAATCATAAAGTTTTTCGATAATATAAAATACCGAACCATCATAAATTAAATTTAAATTAGTCAAATTAAATTATTTTTATAATTAAACGTAGTTTTCTCAATAAAAAATATTTAATATTTGAATAGGGTAAAATTTGGGGAAGAAATCATCTTCGGAAATCTCATTAATATTTTCAACAATAAATAAACCGTTCTTACTTACCAAATGTAATTTGATACGATGTCTACAATTGTCAGGAATATTTTTTTTTTTAGTTTTATTTAATGAACTTTAATGAAGTAAATCCAACATTATGAAATGGAAATAATTACAGTTAAATACGACAAGGCCATGCCGATTTGGCAATAGGTAAATAGACTACTACTATTTACTATTTAGTCTTGAATGACGATGTGAATATTGGAAACGATAGAAGTAATAAGTGAAGAAATCCTGTTACTATTTATTACAAAATAAAACAAAAACGTTATTATATGGAGTGCAACAAATAATGCCAGTAAAACAAAGTTACTCTGTTACGTAATTTACGTTATCTGTTACATAACTTATTTATATTTGAACTTTTAATAAAAGAAAACCTTATAATACGGAGTTAATCAAATGAAATAGTTCCAGTAAAACAAAATTACTCTTATCAAAGTATAAAATTGAGTGAAAAAAAGATTTTTAAATTAGTTTAATTCAATAGAACTGAAGATTCATAGGACTCTATTTAGTAGATGAATAATTATCCAATGAGAACACAGTTCATTCATTTGGCGCCAACAATACATAAAATGCGCATGTCTTTTCTATGCCAATGTTCATTTCAACCAATCAGAGCTCTCCTTTTTTCCCCCCCAAGTAATTTTCATTTTTAATTACGTCTCAATGCGGCGTCCTTTTTTTTATTTGTAACAGTTTGAAATTAATTTAAATGTTATCTTATTGTAAAATTTAGTTTAATATATATATGTTTTAAATTAGATTTTACTTTGATTGAATGACAATGCAAGAAGAAGGCAAAAGGTATTAAACACATCGTAATTACGGTCAGTGGGAACATTTCATTTACTTTCTCTTTTCAATATTACAAGTCTAATTAACTCTTCTTTTGACTATTCACGCTTATTAAGTAATATTATACTTTTAACATCATTACATCTCACAAGGAAAATAAAATATTCAATTACCACCATACTATTATGAAAAAATTCACCTTGTGAGTTTATAGGCTCGATGAATTTGTCAAACTGAATCAAAATTGTTTTTTTTTATTTGAATATCATTGAAAACAGTTATTTATTGTAATAGTTATACCAATTTTTGAAAACTTGCCTTAGTAATTTCTGGCATTAAAAAATGTTATCCTATTGCTTTTTCTCTCATTCTGTATTGTTACATTTAAAGTTATTTAGTTCTAAAAAAAATTTTAGTTTTGCCTAACTTGTGTTTTACTAACAAAAACATTATTTATACTTTTGTATCAATTGTTTATTAATAATTCTACTTTTTACTTTACTATAAGTATAGTTATTCTCAAAAAAATTGATCTCGAGATTTTGATGTAATTACATGTTTTGAGGCCTTCAAAGTCGTTTTTATTTTACTATAAGCAAAGTATAGTGATCGTGAAAACATTCGATCTCGAGATTTTGATGTAATTATATGTTTTGAGGCCTCAAATGTCGTTTTATGACGTTTTTATTTTACTATAAGCAAAGTATAGTGATCGTGAAAACATTCGGTCTCGAGATTTTGATGTAATAGACATGTTTTGAGGCCTCAAATGTCGTTTTATGACGTTTTTATTTTACTATAAGCAAAGTATAGTGATAGTGAAAACATTCGATCTCGAGATTTTGATGGATTTACATGTTTTGAGGTCTCAAATTTCGTTTTATAACGTTTTTTCGATTATATGTGCGTATAGAAGCTGTACTTGACATCATACCATACGAAGAATGTAAACTCTGTGTCTAGAAGAGGTAAAAACCGTTCTTCACATTGTATCAGTGTTTAAACCAATTTTCTCAGAATGGGCAAAATTTTTGACTAATCATTTCTAAAAACTATAGATTTGAGGAATACTTCTCAATCTATATTTATGATAGGTTTTAATAAACTTAAAATCAGAAGCTGAATTTATTTACAACATTGGCATAAACAAGATGACAGCTTCAGGCCCTCGGTTTAATAATTTTATTCAGATGTCTGATTGATCACTGATTTCATGATTCTTAAAAGTAATAAAATGATTACAGTAAAATTTAAACAAATGATACATATTGGTTTAACTACAAACAACACAAAATATCAGTTGGTGTTAACGCGTTTGATATTATATTTACTTATAGTAAAGTAAAGTGCAGGCCACTTCATATTTTTGTATTCTTTATTTATTAACTTTAGTTTCTATCAATAATAGAAATGTTAGATGTGATATTAATAACTTATTTACTTTTAAAAGTGATATTTTAATATTATTACCGAGTACAACCATAGAATAAAATATAAATATACTCAATTAAAATACAAATGTTCTATTCAGTTAATTTCCTTCGTTGATTCATAAAGTTTTTTTTTTTTAAATGTCACTTATTTCTTCAATTTTTTGAAAGAGTAGAATAACTTTTACTTTTCACTAAAGTTCTAGTTAACTTTAATTATTTATAAATATAGAAGTTCAAAAGCAGATCTATATTAATAATAAGTTTTAGAATAAAACTTACCCCGAGATTTTGAAAGTAGACTGTGAATAATTAACGACATTTAAGAGCAGCCATCATTTAAAACTTCCCCCCCGACTAAGTGAGAAAAAGCAGGTGTCTTTAGTCCCGGGTTTTCTCTTTCAGACCCTTACGTTCCCATCTATTTGTCTTTTTAACTACGTGCTTCTATCTAACACTCCTAGTCATTATGGATTCTCTAAATGATTCGTTTAAATTACTTTCTTCCTTGGAAAAGTAAATCCATGAGCTACTCAGTTTAAGGAAAACCCAAATAAACTGTCTAATCAACGAAAACATTATACAAATAAGAGATAACCATTTCATTAAATGCTATGAATCAAAGTGTTCTTTGGAACAGTACTTTTAAGATTTTATTTTTTTTTTTAAAATAAAGTTATTTAAAAATAAACAGTACTATAAAAATGTATCTATTTAATTATTATATTCAAATTAATGCAATGTTGTAAAAAAAATAAAGGACAATAATTATAATTCAAACCTGATTTAATTTAGACCCTTTTTAATATATAACTCACGGAAATACGAATTTTTTTACCGTTCTTTAAAGTAACCGTTTTACCGTTTTTTCAATAATTTCTTAAGAATTAATAAGGACAATAACTCAAATTCAGACTTAATTATTTTATACCATTTTTAATACATAACTCACGGAAATAAAATTTTTTTATTTTATTTTTTTTATTTAAAGGATACTAGTAATATGACTGATCAAAGTCTTCACCCAGACAATTAGATTATAACTAATTATCTCTTGAATAGACACTCGTTGTGTCTATCTAATAGTTGTACTATCAATCGTAGTAATACGTCTATCAAGGATAGTAGTTCTCTTGATTCATTCTACGTACGACTGTCCTCGAACGGTTATAGAGCACACTTCCATAAACACTTCAATTTACCTGCTGCCCATCCACGCCAGCTCTCACGGTCTACCTTTTAATAATTGATACAGTGTACAGATACCGTGATTACAGTGATACAGTGCCCTCTCAATACCGTGACCCTTAGAGTTTCTGAGGAGGCAAACAACTGGTTGGTCAGGACGCGTAGTACACCTGCGCTAAACAACTGTTAAAATAAAAACCGAAACATTGACAATCAGAGTTTAATTTGAACCTGAAGAACTGACAAACTTTTTCCTGAGTCCTGATAAACTTTTATTATATATATATATATATATAATCAAACCATATATATGATATATGAAATATATAAAGTCTAGAGCAGTCTTTCAGCCGTACACTAAGCTGTCTTCGTCAGTGTTCAAACCATCCAGTTTGTTTGTGTGATCTCATGACGAAGACTGCTTGTAGTACTAAGAAATAATCTTTTAGTCTTGTTTTCCCATTTCTTATTATGGTTTGACTCAATGATTGATTATTCTCAGCGTGTTTCGTGTGAAATCTTTTTATAAATATGGAGAGAGAGATCGAGAGAGTAGTAAGAGAAAGAGAGGGTACAGAGTGTGAAATGTATAAACGTCTCCATTCTTGATATCTGGACAAGCTCCTCATGATCAATACCTAAGATTAGTTAGCATTCTATGTTATCAACGGATAAGTGTAAATTGAACTAGCCTTTACTTTAATTTAATTAACTATGTTTAGAAATATTGTGCAATTCACTATATATGTAATATTATATATATATAATCAAACCATAATATGAAATGGAAAAAAAAAGTCTAAGATCTTTCAGCCGTAACAAGCTGTCTTCGTCAGAGTCAAACCATCCAGTTGGGTTTTTGACTCTGACGAAGACTGCTTGTTACGGTTGAAATATCTTAGTCTTGTTTTCCCATTTCTTATTATGGTTTGATCAATGATTGTTATTTCACGTGTTTGTGTGAAATCTTTTTATATATATGGAGAGAGAGAGAGAGAGAAAGAGAGGGACAGAGTGTGAAATGTTGAACGTCTCCACTGACATATCTGGCAGTCCTTGCAATACCTAGATTAGTTACATTCTATGTTATCAAGGATAATTTTGAACTAACCTTTATACTTTATAGTTCTAATTAACCTTTTTGAAATTATTTTTCATATAAAATTTTTTTATTACAGAAAATTGTTATTTACATAATTAACATTTAATTGAAAAAAAAAATAAACAATAAAGTATTACCTAAGAGCAATGAGTTTACCTGTCTGAATTGGTTAGTTTCTTTTCGTCTAGATACCAAGTAATTTCTGGAGTCGGGTTGCCCGTAGCTACGCATTTGAGGTAGACATCAGGTCCAGGCTGTAGAGTGTTAGACTTGAATGACTCTTTAATTAGTGGTGGTTCAACTAGAAAAGAAAAAAAAGGCGTCAAAGCCAAATGACCTTCATTTACCTCAATATATAACAAGATTTCACAATACACACATGAAAGAAAAGTCAACGTCCAAACCACAATAAGAAATCAGAAAAAAGTATTTTACTATCATAGTTATCAAACCAGTTACTGTAGTTTGAACTTTGGTGTACCTCAATATATATATAATTTTATATACTTATTTCATTAAATTGTTTACCTAATTTTATTCTTTCTTATTTCCTAGATACTTTTTCCAATTTTTTGATTAAGAACTTCCACTGGCAGGGAAGAGAATAAACATGGCATTTATACTCCATAATTTATTTATTTTGTACCTATGACGACACTTCACTATTGATAAAGCAGACTAGTTTCAGTTATCCGATAACCATTACCAATATAAAATCTATATAATAATGTACAATCTAAAATCAAACTACAAAGGGTAAATCAACATAAATGGACAGTTTTATCATTGGGAGGCTACAGTTAGGTTGGAGGTTACAAGAGGTGATCTTAGTGTTTCCTCCTGCTCCAGGCATCTCATTCTTCCTCTGCCTTGTTCTCCATATAACTTTAAAGTCCTGGTGAAACCACTTGCCTGGGCATTCATGGTTGGTTTCCTATCTATAATATTTAACGCCTCAATAACCAGAAGTCTGTTCCGATCATTCTGTTTAGCAATTATTTCTGTATACTTGTATATACGTATATATAACAAGATTTCACAATAAACACGAAATAACAATCAACGTCCAAATCACAATAAGAAATAAGAAAAAGAACTAAGATCTTTCAACTGTAATAAGCGGTTTTTGTCAGAGTCATATCCGAGGGAGATTTGAGTCAGTTGGGATTTGACTCTGACGAAGACCTCTTGTTAGGTTAAAAGATCTTAGTCTTTTTGTTATTGTGGTTTAGACGTTGATACGTATATATGTATATCTTGCACACAGAAAGGAACACGAATGGAAACTAGATATTAGTTATCACTTCAATATTTCGACCCATTTATTATTATCATAAATAATAGAATTAGAAAGAAATATCGTATTAATATAAATTAAAATCGCATTAAATAAAGATAAATATTATGGTTAATATTAGATATTTTTAATTAAAATTACATAACACTACAACAATAATCTAGTAAACTAGAAAACGTTATCTCTCTTTTTGACAAATAAATATTGAATACTGTCAAATTAAAAATACAAAAATAAATAGCCATAAGTGGTGTTAATTATGAACGATTTTTTTGGTGAGGAATTTTAGTTAAAGTTAGCATATACAATCTGAAGGATTCATTGTTGAATATTTTATTCATAAGTCACTCACTCTTGAGTTCATTTAAACCGACAAATTAATTGTGTCAGTGAATAAATAGAATTATTCATTGTTGACGTTTTATTGAGATTAAATTAAAAAAAAAAAAGAATTTTAAACATTTTTGTAGTATTACTAATATTAATAATCACAAACACAAATTAGTCTCCAAAATAAACATATGTTCTTATAACTACAATAAACAAATAAGGACAACAATTTTTTTTTCTCAATTATCCTATACGTATTCTACTATTTGGTTTACATTAACATATTTGAAGGATTAAATATTTTTAACTAAAGTTATCATTTCCTTGCTACTATAAGTTAGGCCTTGAACGAGAATTTAACTAATAGCATCATTTGCTTAGTCATAAACTTTAAAGATGCTTTATTGTAATACATTTTCAATATATTGAAGTTGTAGTCTAGGTGTTCTCAGTCTCGCTTGACCTTTGCACTCTCCTCACCATACTGTCATTCCCCCACTTCTTAGATTGTATTTTCCAAAAAGTCTATTCTAAATAACATGCAAATCCTTTTAGTTTCTTCATTAGCCTATATACACACGAGTTTAAAATCGATTATGAGTAACAGACAGAGTAAAGGTACACACATACAAACTCAAATTTTCGGGTAATCCGTCTTCACGAGAAAAGAGAGTAGAGACGAATTACTCGAAAATATGAGTTCCTAAGTGTTTTTCTTTACTCTGTGTGTTACTCTTCTTCGATTTTGAACTGGTATTGTGTCCAGTTTGGATTGTCTTTCCGATTTTAGATGTATATATATATGCTTAAAATAAACTGTGACACATAGAAAGAAACATAGCAAAGACTGACTCTTCAATATTTCGACCGTTATAGCGGTCGTCCTCAGGAGAAGAAGTGAATTGACTGAGGGACGACAGTCAACGAAAGAACTCACTGGGTGTGGGCTAAAGCTGCTGCCGCGATGAAGAAAAATAAAGAAAGGAACCAAGGAGTAGAGATCAAAGAAAAATTTAAAGAAGGATAAAGGTGAAGAAAACAAAAAATAAAGGACATATATAAAAAATTATTTAAAAAAACTATAAATTTAAAAAAAAATTATGTTATGTTTCTTTCTATGTGTCATATATATATATATGGTTCAATGTACATTGAACTGTATTTGTCCATTTCAGATCGTATTTTCATCGAAAAAGTATATATATATATATAACGAAAAACGGTCCGGCAGGACAGATAACACTTAAAATAAACTGTGACACATAGACTGAAACATAACAAAGACTCACTTTTCAATATTTTGACCGTAATGGCGGTCGTCCTCAGGAGAAGAAGTGAATTGACGAAATATTGAAAAGTAAGTCTTTGTTATGTTTCAGTCTATGTGTCACAGTTTATTTTAAGTGTTATATATATATAAATATATGTTTGATATTTTGTTTGGTAAAATGTTCGATATTTTGAAATAGATATGTACTTAACAACTCTGATTGTAAAATAACCTTTTGTATGTATCTGTTGTTTTCAATAATTTAGTTCTCTATGTTAGGTTGTAGAACCTAAAAACACTGTGTGCCTGAAATGTGTTTTTGTACCTCTCGTCAATGTGGTTACTTGAACTGTTTCCCAAGCATGAGTACTTGCCGCATGAATTCGCGACTTTTGAATTATTTTATCAGTAAGCTCTTAATATAACTTTCAATCATGTTGTTTTTCTTTGATTTCTGATTAATATCTGAATTTCTGAACAAATACAGGTAATAGTTTTGTAAAATAGGAAAATATAATTAATTGAGAGCTACTAGTTGCAATTTAATGTAATATCTGTGTAACTTACATCTACTTCCCAGTTTCAGTTCTGCAGAAGCTTGAGCACTCTCCTGTTCATTCCTCACAAAGCATTGATACATTCCCTTGTCTTCCTTTCTTACTGAGTCGATTTTCAATACTGCTCCATTTTGAGGCAAACTTTTACCGTCTTTCATCCATGAGATTGTTTTAACTGGATTCCCTTCGTAGTTACAAGTGAAAACTGCTGGCCGGCCAAAATCAACTGTTTGTACTGTTGGTTCAACAGCAGCAGATAGAGGGGCTGGAAAAAAGAATAGTGTTCCATAGTTAAAAATATACGCATGCAAACATATAAGTACTGACTAGTGATATTCTAATATTGTAAGCAAATATTTATGAATCTGATTATTATTGCTTTTTGTAACTCTAAAGTTGTGCAATCTGTAATTGTGTGGTATTTACTCATACTGAGGTTAAACGATAATTCGAAGTTTTCACACAAAAGAAGTTTTTTCAAACACTTCTTCGTGTTCATCAGTGAAGCTGTGAAGATGTTGAACCTCTTGTTGTGAAGATTTGAACCTCTAATCTTAAGATTTTAAATGGAAGTCTTCACTGATTCTATAGGAAATTGACCTAAATGATGAACACGAAGTTTTGAAACGAGTAGTTTGAATAAAAAAAAAACCTGTTTTGCGGATGCTTTGAATTATCATTTCATCCCAGTATGTATTATATTATTATCTTTTAAAAGATAAATAAAATAAAATAAAAATATATTTTTTTATTTTGTTCGACAAATGATTCAAAACTATGGGACTATTTAATTACTAGTTCAAGTAAGGGATCAGAGGATTAGGAGTATTGAGAGAAATATGAGATTTCACTGTATTTTATATCCATCACTATGATGATATGAACATCGTTTTAATCATAGTGATCATCAAGAAATTTAAAAAATATCTTTACCAGTGATACAAACTTATCGTCACTATCCAAAAAGTTCTTTCGATATACGATATCTCATAAGGCGGTCAATTCTGGGTATGTGACATCATACTTCTAGCTTCAATGAACTTGGCCGGAACACCTGCTCCAAATGCGTTTATTTATTATTTACTTTTTTTCCAATATCCGTACTACTAGACATTTGACTTCAGTACTAGACACAGTTATTTGACTTCTAGACACAGAAATGGTGGTTCAATTGTTATTTGTCACACATTTCACATATGAGGAAGCCATGTTACAGGGTTGGTTCTATTTCGGGAATACTAAATTTTACTTTCTGTCGAGTTTATTAGAGTAGGGATTGTTAATGAGTACCGGATATCATTCAGGCTCAAGATGAACTGCTTTCAGTACTCACCGAAGAATGGCTTACGCAACATTTTTGAATTTTCGAAAGCTTTCTGGTCATGAACAAGATTTGAACCTCTAATCTTCAGCACTAAATTCAAGCACGCTACCACTCGACCTCATCTGACCCCTAAATATCCTTTTTAAGTATCGAACAACATAACTAATAAATCAGGCTCTGATATCGTACATGAAACTGCAGCTTTACTTCCTATTCGTGAGACTATATGTACTAGAATTTCCATCTCTCACAAGAAAAATATTTGTAAGTTCATGATCATGGTTCGAACCTTTAATCTCCTGTACATGGCGGTATCAGACAATCAAACATGACTTGTACTTTTAAAAATCTGACCCTAAGTAATTTTTATAAACTCCTTTATAGGAATCATGATCAAGCATACTCCAATTACTTCGTTTCAGTCTATGTTTCGTCTTTTGACCTTTTCGTTTGATCTCAATTACGGTCAGTGGCGTAACAACCATTTTTGCCCCCTGTGGTGGTCGTAAGATTTGCTCCCCCCCCCCCCCCCCCCCCCAAGGTCGTTGATAATCCGTTAAACTTCATAATTCCCAAAAGTCCTCTAAATATTCATTTTCATGGAATTACAATCAAGGATCGAATTTTAGCCTCCTGTTATTAGTCTCAGACTTTCATCTTATTACAGTACCTGTATACATATACAGTCATCATGAAAGAAAAACAAATACGTATTATTTAAATCATAAAAAAAAAATGTTACATTCAATTAACTGGCTACCAAAAAAAAACAAAAAAAAATTTCAACTGCTTAAAAAAAAATCGTTTTGAAAAATTTAAAAAACATTTATTTTTAATTTGCAAATATTACAATTGAAAAATCCGTTTAAAAACATTATTACATGTGTAAAATATAAAAACAATTACAACCTAAAAAAACTCATTTTGGTGTAAAATTTCAGATTTTTTGCTACTTTTTCTAATTTTTTTTTCTATTTTTTACTTTTATACCCTGATAATGCCGCCCTCCGGCAAGTGCCGCCTGGGGCGGACCGCTCCATTCCCCTTGCTACGCCACTCATTATGGGTCTTATCTCTTGAAAAATATTTTCTTTAAATATACAAACTTTTCATCACAAGTCAAAAAGTTCTTTTGATATAGGGGATCTCAAAAGGTTTATTACTCCTTTTCTATCAGAGTACAGCTTTATTTCCTGGCGATTTAATACCTCAGCTTTCACAAATGTCAGTTTCCTCAAATGAGTATTTGTTGTTGTTTCCACAGAAACTCTTTCTTATAGTTTAAAAAGTCTGTCTTACATCACTTTTTTTTCTTCATCCAAAGTAGTACCCCTACTTGGAGGGAGTTTATTGTAATATTTTCACATGCTCCATTTGATATATTATTCAATCATCAAACCACAATAATAAATGGGAAAACAAGACTAAGATCTTTCAGCTGTAACAAGCGTTGCAGTCAGAGTCAAAACCCCAACTGAAACACCAGATGCACCACACATCTGGTGAGAGGTTGAGAAGAGTAGGAGGGAAGAGCGGTATTTTAAAAGGGTGAAAGCGAAGGAAAGGACTAATGTCCAGAAAGGGATGTTTGGGGAAACAAAGGAGTACAGTAAGAAAAAGTAAAAAACTATCCGCTAGCTGTCAACCCTCTTTGAAGAGGCTATTGCCCTCGTAACGAAAGTATCAAGTTTGAAGAGATCGTTACTAATGTTTATAATACTTAACTATTCTGACGAAGACCGCTTGTTACGGTTGAAAGATCTTAGTCTTGTTTTCCCATTTCTTATTGTGGTTTGATCATTGATTGTTATTTCACGTGTTTAAGTGAAATCTTTTTACTGATATATTACATGTGTATCGTTAGACTATGAACCAATGTGTGTATCGTTTTACATCACTGAACCAATAAGATACGGGTATAATACATTCATATTTAAATGAATCTCCGAGATATGACGATCATACCGTTATTATGAACTACACAAGCACAATTAATATGAGATGTTTGCTTTAATAAACACCTTTACTAAATAATTTCTGATATTCATATATAAATTTGAAGACGAGTATAAACTATATCTTCGTATTTACGCTTCCGGTGTTATGGTTATGGGTGGTAGATACCCAAAAAAGGATCCTGAACAAAACCAAAATCAATATTTTACGTATTTAGTTGCCCCGAAAAAGGTTATATAAGATCCATATGTTTCTTTGTATCTAAATGTCTCCAGTTTTAATTCAACGTAGTGCAATCAGTTATTATGTGGTATTTACTCATTATAGGGTAAAAAGTTAATGAAATGGTCCTCACATATAAAAATTTAATGGTATAAACAAAGCGTTTCGAACACGTAGTGTTCTTCCTCAGGCATTAACTAAAAAATACAATGTCATCAGAGAGTTATCTATAGTACAAAGTAATATTTTGTACATAAGCAGTATTTTGTACTATATTTACTTTGTACTACAGATAACTCTCTGATGACATTGTATTTTTTAGTTAATGCCTAAGGAAGAACACTACGTGTTCGAAACTCGTTGTTTATACCATTAAATTTTTATACGTGCAGACCATTTTAATTAGCTTTTTACCTTACAATGAACAAAATAAACTTTATTTTCGTCAAGTATAAACTCTGAGTACTGACTAAAAACCAAATAATAATAAATAATTAAATGATTTTGTTTACATATTTATATAAACAAAAGTATTGATTAATAGACTTTGTATCGGTCGATGGACTCTTTCACGTCTCCACTCTTGTGTTCCTTCATCTTTCCTTTTCGTCCTCTCTTGAAGACGTCCGAAATTATTGAGAAGCGTGAGTGTCTTTTTTGTGTTTCCTAGTTGTAGCTTTACTTAATATTAATTAATAAACATTTTATTTAAGTATCTATTTATATAAGGTCAGGAGCCAGGTTAACTCAGTGGTTAACGTACTTGACTCTGAACTGATAGGTCCAGGGTTCGATACCAACCTGGCCCTCGATTTATTCACACTGGAGGTGAATAAATATAAGTACGTCGTCCCTCGGAAAAGGACATTAAACCGTCGGTCCCGAGTCTGTACGATGTCAGGTACTCGTTAAAGATCCCTACTCTAAATACACTAATTCAGGACTCTCAATGTAGAATCACTGATCAAACAAAAAGACCGTAAAGGACTGTCGTTTCTAACCCGCTAGGGAATCGGTTTAAACAATAAAAAAAAATAAAAACATATAAGTTAGTCACTGTAACATCTGTCCTAAAACAAATGCCTAACAAAGAAATAGCCACATTTGAACACAATTTTGCAGATTCGTTTTGAGAGGATTATAAATAAATTGTTTCATTTTATAGGGTAATGAGATAATATTTGATTAGCCAACTTTTAATATCTTTAACTATTCGTTAGTGTCATATAGACATGTTATATTATTCTGATTTCATTCAAGCCGTTTTTTTTTTCAGTTGAAACATCTATTTGTTCATTGACAAAGTACTAAATAAGAACATACCTGTAACTGTTAACACGGTTTCCACTGACTCTCCTCCCACAGAGTTATTAACAACACACAGGTATTTCCCAGAGTCTTCTACTTTTGCTTCCATGATAATCAAAGTACCAGAAACTTGTTTTACTCTGTCACTCATAACGACTGGTTGTTTTTTCATTGTTCCATCAACAAATTTGAACCACCTGAAAACAAAGACTAACATTAATAATACAAAACTTACAGGTTATTGACAAGAAATAACAATAGGTGGACTAATGATGCTGAATTAATGAATTTCAAAATTATTAATAAAAAAATCTGGAGTGGCCTATACTCAACTCTACTATAAGTAAACTTAATATCAAACTTCTTGGGTATATAATATATAATGTCTCATTTAAGCATAATATAATCGTCTAAATGGGAGATGTTTATTAGTCTTTCATTCCTGAGGTAGTACAGATAGTGATTGATCCACTTGTCAATAGATAAGCCTTTTTTGTATGTCACAGAAATAGTGGATAAACAATCATTAGTATAACTACAGCAGTAATAACATTATGAAAAGTCAAAGTGAAAATTTGCTTATACGAAATAACTTCCTACAAGAGAGCATGGCTTTTGCTCCAATAGCCCGTAGATCTCTTACATAGATTATCTGACCTCCTTCTTCATTTAATACTTAAGACAAATTTTCCCATTTAGAATTTTTTTTTAATTCTGACAAAGAAAAATTTTTTTTGACAATTTTTTTTTCTATTTTACAAAGAAAAATAATTTGTAGTGTAATACTTAGTTTTTGTGTTTCAAAATTTATACTTCTGCCTATGAAAACGGTTTTAAATAAAAAACCGAAACCTTGACAATAAGAGTTTAATTTGAACGTGAAGAACTGACCGAGTCCCGATAAACTTTAGTTTTGTATATATATAGCGTAAACCAGATAAAAATTCAGAAATAATCCTGTGAAATATATTTCAAGATATCTTTCTCAGAGTAAGCATTCATTACATTAGTAAAAAAAAGATAAACCTAAAAATGATTATGATTAAATAAGTAGAATAGGTTAATTATCGACACTCGTTGACAAGAAAATTTTTACTGAACTATACAAGGGGTGGCCAAGCTCCTCGATAGTCAGAGCCATTTCTCAAAATTTGTAATGTTTCGGGAGCTCCAATTAACCACGTTTTTAAAAGAATACAAAAAATACAAACGGAACGATAATAGTTTTTTAAAATATAATAGCACAAAAATGAAAAGGGAACTCCGGTACATTTATTAAGAGCCACAAATATTCCTTCAAAGAGCCGCATGTGACTCGCGATCCGCAGATTGGCTACCTTGGAACTATACAACAGCTTGCATAATTCAATGAAACACCTATATATAACTAAATAAGATTAATCGGGTTGCGGTCAGTTTCTTCAACTTTCAATTAAACTCTCAGTAGCCCATGTTTCGATTTTATTTAAAATCTTTATCAAAGGTAAATTTCCAAATTGTTTAATTTTAGAAAGTAAACATTCAAATAACAAATCATTAATCAACAACTATAGACAAATGGTAAGCAGGTAACTATTATGTATACCTATAGTTACCTGTTTATCATCTGTATATAGTTGATGATTAATGATTGATCATTTGAATTACTTAACTTTCCAAATTGTTTTAATAATTTAACATGCAATAGTTTGTTCAATTTCAAGTATTCATACTTTTGCCTTTGATAAAGATTTTAAGTAAAATCGAAACGTCCGGTAATGAAAGTTTAAACTGAAAGTTGAAGAAACTGACCACAACCCGATTAATCTTTTTTCGTTATTTATCTATCGGACAGTCCATAATTTATTCCTGTTTGTATATATATTACAATAACAACAAATTACACAAAGAAACAAATTAACTCATAAACAATATTTGAAATTCTCAAGAGCAACTAAGATCCGTAGACTAGAAAGAGACTCTTCCGAACGATTGCTTCTTTTTGACACTGTGATAAGGACTGACTATCTAAAGAGTCCCTCCTTAGATTTAGGAATGAGATTTATGCGACATCATGAGTTTATATATATGTCTGTGAACTGACCGAGTCTGATTTGTTTTAGTACTATATATATATATAAAATAAATTCAAAACGAAGGAAACACACAGAAAGACACAAACATAACTCACATCGATATCGATGTGCGTTATGTCTGTGTCTTTCTGTGTGTTTCCTTCGTTTTGAATTTATTTTATTTAAAAAAGTCCGCTGGACCGTTTCTTTTAATTGTGTATATATATATATATATATACACTTAAAAAATAAAAATAAAAAAAAATGATATTGTAGTTTGATCATTGATATATATATATATATATATATATATATATATATATATATATATATATAGTAGGTGTGTTCTCTAATCGGGGTTCGGTCAATTTTCCAGGATAAAAAATCAAACTCTCATTGCCAACGTTTCGGTTTTATTTAAAACCTTTTTCATAGGCAGAAGTAAGAATTTTTTAACTAAGAAAATGAAATTTACATTATTTAAAGGAACAACAATGTTAATCGGACAAAACCTTCGACTAGACTGTCGAAGTCGAACAGAACTAGAATAGTCTAGTCGAAGGTTTTGTCCGATTAACATTATTGTTCCTTTAAATAATGTAAATTTCATTTTCTTAGTTAAAAAATTCTTACTTCTGCCTATGAAAAAGGTTTTAAATAAAACCGAAACGTTGGCAACGAGAGTTAGATTTTTTTATCCTAGAGAATTGACCGAACCCCGATTAGAGAACACACCTATTCTATCAAACGGTCGATATATTATTGAATCTGTTTTATATATATATATATAATATATATATATACTATATTCACAAAGAGAACACACAGAAATGAAACAGAAACTCGCTACTATATTTTGATGGCCTCGTCATCAGGAAGAAGAGTTCTTATACTAACTAAAAGAAAACTTTCGAAATATTATGTTTCTGTAAAGCCTGATCTTCCCTTCGACATAATCTTAATCTTTAATTATCAGTAAGTATCCTTTTTTATTTGCTATATCATCGCGTGAATTTGCTTATAGCACATTTTTTTCTTATATTCGGATTACTCTTCGTCTAATCTTTCACACACTTGGCCTATACTGTTGGTCGACATGTTTCGACTGAACATCGAGACATTACTTTAAGTTTGTATTAAATATTTGAAAATATAAATAGAGAATCAAGTTAGGCGAGGTGGTTTAAGGCAAATTCAGTTTACTGTTCGGCCAGCAGGGATTAAAAAACGGTTCACCTTAAATCCTTTACCTGACTAAGTAGGATTGCTCTGTTTGCAAATAGCTTCAAGATCCTATTGTTGTTTCCAGTTTTTATATTTATTCTTGGCTTTCTTTGCTTTATGACCATAGCTTTTATCATTTGCAATCTGAAACTGTCTCATTCTTTATAAATAATGTTGGTATTATTTCTCGTATCAGCTTAGATTTATGGATCTGTTTGGCGTAAGCTTGCAGTCGAAACAGCAGTGCCTTACAATGTATGAAAGAAAAGATGAGAAAGACTTCTGAATATTAAAAAAAATATGCAAATTCACGCAAGTGTGCTGCGTTATTTCATGTTTAACAGAAGAATGATTTCAGTTTTTATATATATATAAACTTTAACACATAGGAAAGAACACAGAAAGTCACTACAGAATTCACTTTGATATTTTGACATCCGTCGTCATCGGGAAGAAGTGCGAAGTATTCGCGTTGAGAAGCCAACTGCTCCTATATATATACATATAAATTTTGATAGAAGTATCGACCGTTGAATAGAATCAAAACTAAAGTTTATGGGGACTCGGTCAGTATGTTCTTCTTATATCCTCATAGAAACCCATATTTCTGACCGAGTCCCGATAAACTTTAGTTTTGTATATATATATATATATATATATATATATATATATATATATATATACATAAAGATTTCACATAAACACGTGAAAGAATTATCAATGATCAAACTACAATATGAAATGGGAAAACAAGACTAACATCCTTTCAACCGTAACAAGCGGTCTTCGTCAGAGTCAAAAACCCAACTATTAGTCTTGTTTTCCCATTTCATATTGTAGTTTGATCATTGATATATATATATATATATAACTATATATTTAATATAACTATATAAAAATATATATTTAATATAACTGTATATAAATATAACTATATAGTGTATATATATATATATAACTATATATAATAACTATATATATATATTACTATATTCACAAATAGAACACACAGAAATGAAACAGAAACTCGTTACTATATTTTGATGGCCTCGTCATCAGGTAGAAGAAGTGAATCGCTCCGAAGATTGGCAACGACTCCATATTCCATATATATATATATATATATATATAAATTTGGGAGCAATCCTTCATTTGAGCATATTTTGTTGATTAATTGACTATATTTTGTTGAAGTCATTTTGTAAAAATATAAAATAAAATGACTTCAGCAAAATATGGTCAATTATTCAAGGAAATATATATATATATTATTTTATTATTATTGTTCGTATCTTAGATTTATATTATTATAGGTATATTTTTATTATTTTTTTACTTATTTCTATTTTGTATATTTTTCATTTATTTATTTATATAGTTTTTTATTATTTTGCATTTAATTTTATTTTTTTCTACTTATTTATTTTTTATTAATTTTGTTCTTAAAATTTGGCAGATGGAAACTGCCAAAATGTTCTGAAGTAGATATTTCAGCCTTGACATACCTATGAGGGTATGATTTGACTCTCCTGGTGACAATTGAAATATCGTTAAGTGAGTTTTTGTGAGATTTAGTAGATAATCTAAACTTGATCGCCACAAATGTTATCAAACCAACCATGTTTACTTAGTGTTGTTATTGACATATGCTGTGATTATAAACATAGAGACATAGATTTTAGCTTATTAAAGGGAAAAAAAAGAAGAAAGTACAATATGCAAAGATAAATCAAATAAAAAGTACATGAACGCAAGACACACTCTCATTATTCCACAAAACTTATTGATACTCTTAAGTATAGTAAGAATAAGTCCCATTCCTGAAGATGATAATGAGGTCGAAACATACAATTAATTATTGTGTTCCTCTTTCTTAAATTGAGTTGCGCATAATCCCGTGTTTATAAAATATGAAAGAATTTATACAGAAACCCTCCCTGATATGATCTTTACCACAACAATTAGTATATTAAAATGATTTTACAAGAACTTTTGTATATGATAAGTTAATCAGGTGACGATGGGTAAATTATATTTTTAAACAGTCATTTACTCCCAATAATAGTATAACGATTATCATAATATTAAAATGTCTGCATATATATGAAATCCTAGCAATTATTATTTGTAAATTTATCTATCAATGTTTGTTTTAAACTCGTTTTAAAAACTATTTTAATTAATCTATTTTTTACTTCAATTATCTACCCGTATATTAGTAATCATATTAGTAATGAAGAGTTACACTAAATGCATTATTATTAAATAAATAAATCGTTATACTGTGTAATTACTATCGTAATAGTTTAAACAAAGGTAAATGAAGATGATAAACTATTTGATGTGAAGAGTTTAAATATGACTTAAGAAGAATGTACAATCTTATATTGCAAATTTCCTTGCTCATTCTATTGGTTTCCGATCACGTCTGTCTTCCAGAGGAAAAGTGAATGTGATCTGAAATCGGCTGAGTGATTAAGAGGTAACCCTTCCTGATGAACCTTCTCTTGCAAATAACAATACTGAATTTGAATTTGATAAATTGTCTCCCTAGTGGATTTCATTTTCTATGTTTTTTTTTTTCTTGGAATAATTGTAAACTTATTAAAGTAATTCACAGAAATATGAAAACATTTTTTACAATACCTTGTGTAATATTTGAATAACAAAAAGTAATAAACCGTACAGTTTTATAAGTTATTCTTTTATGATGGTATTACTTAGGAGGATTTTATTTTATTTTACTTATGTGTACATTTTATAAGAAAAAGAAATACAATATGCACATAAAATAAAATAAAGAGGCTTAAACAATTTTTAAAAAATATAAACATTAAATCCTTGTCCAAGAAATTTTTTTAAAAATCCTATAAAACAAATTTTAAAATAAATTCTTAGAAATAAGGACTTTTTATTTATTTTATATTAATTATATTATATTATTGTAAAATCTATTAAACCTCGTAAATCGTAAATTTTATGATTCACAAGATATGATGGACTTGTGTAATAATATGGTGTTTACTAATCTCTGTACTCTCAATATGTTTATTTATTATTATAAGAGTTTGATAGATTTTTTTCCAAAAATAGAGTTTTTCATCTTTTGGAAAATAAATTTGCAGACTCTCTTTAAATACAATATAAAGATAACCTATTGCAAGAATAATAGCATTTATAATATAAACTACAGATAGATACAACAAAAAAAAGAGACATGATAATATAAAACAAATAAAAGTAAACAAACCTAAATTTGAGCTTGGGGAAGCCTTGGGCAGTGCAAAGGCCGACGAAGGACTTACCTGCCACAGTATGCTTTACTTCTATGTTTTTGTTGATAAACTTAGGTCCAACAGAGCTTGAAGGTTCTGGAAATACGTCAAACAAAAGCCTTCAAGAGAAAAGTTTGAATACAAATTTCTGTTGTAATGTTCACTTTGAGTAGACTTTCTGGTAATTGATGTTAATTAAACATAGTTATATTTTTATGATATATATATAGTCAGTTTCTTCCACTTCCAATCAAACTCTCATTGCCTTTGACTGGCGATGAGAGTTTGATTGGAAGTGGAAGAAACTGACCGCATCCCGATTTATCCTTTTTTATTGTGGTTTGAACATATATGTGAACTTTTAAATTCTGAATATAGTTCATAAATAAAAGAAAAACAAGGATTTAATTATGTTAGGAAAAGTATTAAGTCTCCGCACAAAAAAGTTTATTATGCGTAGGAATAAACATGTGGAGACTTAATACTTTTCTTAAAATGAGTAAATACCACAGTAGAACAGACTACACAGTTAATGGGATTTAATTATAAACACAAAGATAACTAATAACCCTCCATAATAATGAACTTTTTTTTTTTAGGGTACCACGAAAAGAAGGAAATACTTTTGGAAAAAATTTTTGAGAAATACCTTTAGCCCCACTTTGAATTTGACTAACTATCGCCTAACTCATTTGAGGAGCCAGAAAGATGTCACCTTAATCCACCAATGACATAACACATGTCTGAAATGACAAAGCAGTTTTCCAGGAATGGTATGTGTCTCACGATTTCATCTATTTTCCTCAATATATTCTGTTAATAATGTTTATTGTGAATATTTTTTGATCGTACGAGAAGTTCATTCGTTCAGTTTTATTTTTCAGGCTACAAGTTAAAATTGTTAGCCTTCTTAAATATTATTATTATAATGATTATTAATATTTACTGCTTAGTGTTGAACAAAAGGTTATTTTTGTGGGTTTTTTTTTAGACAGTAGAATATATACCAGAGTATAATTTAATTTGAGAGCTTTGATAGTGGCGATCCGGGATTGGATGACATAATGTCCCCTTCATTTCTTTCTTTCTTCAAAATTAGCGCATCTTGTTTCGGGCTATTTTAGTGAACACTTTGAGCTGCAGATCTAATTTGGAGTAGTTCGCTCTATTCTGGTCTCTGCACTTTTAATTGACTGGGGCCAACTGCACAAGTGATGTACTTGACGTACAGACAGATGTAAGTCAAGGCTTTCTATATATATGACGAAGTATTCTGTCCTTTATTACTTATAAATATACTTAACAATTTGCCCACAGACTAAAATACAATGATTCCTGTATGTTTGTTACAAGTACTGACAGTAAAATAGAAGTGAATTCTAAAAAAAGATGAGTAGTTCAAAGTATTCATTCATTACTTGTGTAATTTGTAATGGTATGGTGTTCACTTATATTGGCAAATTATAAAAATTACGTCCCTACACAAAAAAAAAGTTTAAAAAAACTAACAACGCGTTTCGTACACTTAGTGTTCTTCTTCAGGTTTACATCTGCACTCTTGTGATGTTGCGTTGTTAGTTTTCATATTAAACTATTTTTTTTTTTTTGTAGAGGGACGTAGTTTTTGAAATTCCCCAATCAAGTATTGAACAAAATAACCCGAAACATGATATACAATTAATATGGAAGAACTAAAAAATTACTGTAAATTACTACTAATCTAGCCTAAGATTTAATTATTTTTCGGGGGCCTTGCAGCACGGCGAATATCACCTCCTTCTTAAGTGCCCCCACAAAGGATATCCTACTTTTCCACTGGGTCGGAGGCTCTCCTATTTAATCCTACTTTTAATTTTACTGTACCAATTTATATACTTTTTCTTATTTTGTTTTATTTTACTTACTAAAGTATAGTAATATAGTAATTCATCAATATCTAAGATTTTGAAGGGTTTTTCTTTTATAAGAATTAAGTTTTTTTTACCAACCATGTGATTCTACTTACAGCAAATAAGCATGGTTTCTGGTGGTAAACAGTAAAGTTATAAAATTAGCAAATACTATTTCAAAATAGTACTATTAGATATTGTCTGGTTCTATTCTATTAAATGAACTAATCTGCACTGTTAACAAATAATGATGATTCATTATTTGTGCAATCTGTTACTCATATCGGAAAATTTCGAAAATTCATCTCCGCACAAAAAGAAGTTTAATATGAAAACTAAAAACGTGTTTCGAACACTTTTCAGGTTCTGTCAAGAGTGCAGGTAATTAAAAATCTTTGTTACTTATAAATTGGTTCATGTTTCAGTATGTTGTCATGCTTTATTAAGGTTCAGAATAAATTAAGTCATTTTTTATACTAATTTCCTGTTAAAAACAATTATGTAGTGCTATTCAACATTCATATATTGTATTCAATTTCAAATAATTCACTCTGATGTTATAAAGATCTATATATTAAAGATATATATATATTTAGTGATCAAACCACAATATGAAATGGGGAAAAAAGACTAAGATCTTTCAACCGTAACAAGCGGCCTTAGTCAGAGTCAGTTGGGTTTTTGACTCTGACGAAGGCTGTTTCTTACGGTTGAAAAGATTTTAGTCTTTTTTCCCCCCATTTCATATTGTGGTTTGATCATTGATTTTTTTTAACGTGTTTATGTGAAATCTTGTATATTTTTAGATGTAAACCTAAAGAAGACCAGTAAGTATTCGAAAGGTGTTGTTAGTTTTCATATTAAAATTTTTTATGTGGAAACGTAATTTTTGAAATCCCCCTATATAAATAGGTAATGATAAATTATCAAACCACAATATGAAATGGGAAAAGAAGACTAAAATCTTTCAACCGTAACAAATGGTCTTCGTCAGAGTTACGAACCCCGTCAGGGTTCGTCAGGGTTTTTGACTCTGACGAAGACCGCTTGTTACGGTTGAAAGATCTTAGTCTTGTTTTCCCATTTCATATTGTGGTTTGATTATTAATTGTTATTTTACGTGTTTATGTGAAATCTTTTTAAATATAGATAACTTGAACATACCAGAAGTCATGAATTACAGGTTACTGAAAATATATAATATGGAAATAATATGTTTAAAAGCAGGTTAGTAGATGGAAGAATTTAAAAAAAGATTTGAACATTTCAATGAATCATAGATAATAAGTTTAAAGAGATCTTGAAGGCTTTTATTTTAATATATGTATAGAATGTTTTTACAAGTGACTTACCTGAAGAATGGTAGAGGGTATCCCTGCCCAGGACAAAGAAGTGCAACTGGACGGTTGATAAAACCGTTGTTACCTTCGAATCGTTCTTTAGATACTCTCGGTCTTAAGTTGCCTTTTGGATCTACATTTAAAGAGGGCGCCTATTAGTTAAAAGTAAAAAAAAACAGGGAAAGGTATTCACCGGAACATTGGCACAGGGTATCCTGATGCATCGCAGTTAATAGCTGCCAAACTGTTAATCGGGAACCTTTTAACAATACTCCCTTTAATTTCGTTTCCACTTAGTCTTGGATGGATGTTGTTGACAGGCTCTACAATGTGTTTGAACTTGATGAATTAGATTTTACCTAAACTGAGGGATAGGGTACCCAGAAGCATCACACAAGACTGCTACTGTGGTGCCAAAAGGGAACTCTCTCAAGAGGCTGCCTTCGATTTTACTTCCAGCTAAGCGAGGTGAAATGTTGTTGGTTGGATCTAACAAAAAAAAAAATCAAATACCTGAGGGCAAACCCGATTTTTTTAATTTCTAAAGACGTAATCGTACAGTACCTCCCTGCTCTCTGAAAGTTAGATAAAAATAAAAGCCAAGAATGCGTTAAAAACAACCCCAATTAACTTCCATGTATTTTTTAAGCCTATTTTAATATAATATTTTAAAATGTATAAAATGTGTTTTTTATACATTTTATTTTATATTTTTAAAAAATAAAATAAAAATTTGATCTATAAGCAAATAAGTTCAAAAATATACTTCAAGTTTATCTCGATAAAAACATTGGTTTGTCTTAAGAAAACAAAGAGTATAAAGAAATTTTCAATATCAGATAGGGTCCTTGTTTATATTGATTTAACAATCATTAAAGACAGGAAATGCTTCCAGCACAGAAGAAAGTTAATATTTTCAAAGATATTATGTTGTCCACCCAAATAAGTTTATATTCTCAACTTTCAATCCGATAGATGGAAAATTCCATTATCATCCATAAAAACGTGTATAATATTTTTTATTAATTAATAATAATGTACGTTTTATATTGCTAATTCGAGATGAATTTACATTCCTATCAGATCATTTGAAATTTCGTATTCTCCAAAAAGATATTTAAAATAAGAGAATTTTGAGTGATCTTTGCTTTAATTTTGAACTTAATTTTAGATATTTTGTTTATATGAAACCTCGTTTGAAATATGCATATAAAAACTTTAAATAATGTTGTGTAGCAACTATTTATGTTAATTAAGTAAAATGGAGTTAGCTTAGTGGTACAAGTCGAGGTCCATCGTACTGTAAAGATTTGTGTATTTAGTTACGTAAACAATTTTTTTTCTAAAAGTTGATTTACTTATAAAATAAATTTATTTATATTTAAAATCCTTTAAATATATACAATCAGCCAATATCTGCTGTTCCGGAAATAATATTTGACAAAATTAATTTGTTTCCTTGCGGGTGATACAACTCGCTCTGATATAAATAGAAATTTTTTTTGAATATATTAAAAACATTAAATAATTAAAGTTTTTAAATAATATAATATAAAATTAATATATATATATATATATATATATATATAACTTTAAATTACACAACGCACGACACAGAAAAGAGAATACAAAGAAAACTTACAGAATTCAATATTTCGAACTGTTGTTCGTCATCAGGAGAGTAGACTAGAAGAGAGGACGAAGTGAGAGAGATCTCCCCACGTCGAAGAACGGAGCGCGAATATATATATATATATATATATATATGTATATATATAAACACTAATAACTTCTCGACCGTGTGACAGATATACAACTAATAAATGATTGATCGGGATGCGGTCAGTTTCTTCCACTTGAAGGCAATGAGGGTTTGAATTGAAAGTGGAAGAAACTGACCGCATCCCGATCAATCATTTTTTAGTTGTATATTATATATAATATTATATAATATAAATAATATAAAGTTTTTAATTTTAAATATTTTGACTAGAATATCTATAATGAATTAAGGTATATGGAATTACCTTTGAGTTAATGATAGCGTTACCTATAATGATATATAAGGAGAGAACTCATTATTTCAATATTTAAAGCAGTAAAGCTAACGAACGACTGACTGACTAACAGGCGTATTCATGAACGCAGAGCCGGGATCTAAAGCCAGAGACATTCAATTTGGACTGAGGATTACTTTCATGACTTCGGCACGATTTCAAAGAGACAATAACAAAGTGAAATTCCCTTTTTCTCCTCAGCCTGAATGAAAGACAAAAGAGTAATCTATGGTAATAAAGCAATCTAAATATATTCCTTTGAAAATATTTCAAGCTTTGAAAGAGTGATAAATATTCAGAAGCTAGTAAACATCGAAAGTTAAAACTCGTTATTTACTTAGATTTTGACTTTGAATTAACCTTTTGAAATAATAAGAAAAAATTGTAACAATTTATTTAAAGCAATTCGAACATGTAAACTTTACATGTTCTCTCTCTCTACCTTTGGAGTCAGTAAATATATGGTGTTATTCAATCTTTGAAATCATAGACAAAGCTTACAATAAACAAATATCTTTATTGTGGTATTATTCAAAGTTAATATATGGTGTTATTCAAACTTTGAAATATAGAGAACGCTTACAATAAACGAAGTTCTTTACTGTCGTATTACCCAAAGATAACATGTGGTACTATTAAAACTTTAAAATTATAGACAACGTTTACAATAAACGAAGATCTTTATTATCGTATTACTCAAAGATAATATGTGGTATTATTCAAACTTTGAAATTATAGACAACGCTTACAATAAACGAAGTTCTTTATTGTCGTATTACCCAAAGATAACATGTGGTACTATTAAAACTTTAAAATTATAGACAACCTTTACAATAAACGAAGATCTTTATTATCGTATTACTCAAAAATAATATGAGGTATTATTCAAACTTTGAAATTATAGACAAAGCCCACAATAAACAAAGTTCTATTAAGAAACAACTTTCTTAAGGACAGAAGTGTCCCTGTTAGAACATATCTGTTTATTATAAGCGGATATGAGCTGTCAAGATTAATAGGTGCGGTTTCTACCTTTACACTAAACACAGATAAAACAGAAAAAGAACACTGCGTGTTTAAAACGCATTGTTTTCATAATAAAATACTGTTTTATTACTTCCAATATGTTTTAAATTATGTATGTTCATCATGTATAGGTAGTTCTTAAGATATATTTATCTATAATGTTCAAACCACAATAAGAAATGGGAAAAAAGACTAAGATCATTCAACCGTAACAAGCGGTCTTCGTCAGAATCAAAACCCAACTGAGGTTTTTAACTCAAATACCCAAAATCAGTTGTTGTTGTAACGAAGACTGTTTGTTACGGTTGAAAGATCATAGTATTTTTTCCCATTTCTTATTATGGTTTGAACATTGATGGTTATTTCACGTGTTTATTGTGAAATCATGTTATATATTTGTCTATATACCAAAGTAAATAAACAAGCCATTATTATCTAAAGTTAGAAAACAAACAGTTGTGAGTGAAATAAAAGAAGTGGACCCAAAACAGATTTGTATCTCAAAGTATTTACCAAGATAGCTAAAAATAGTATGTAGAGATAATTTTTGAAAAAAAAAATACTTCTAGGGTTAGCTATGCATAGGTAGTATGCCTAGAACCGTACCGAACCCTTTTAGAAGTTTGGAAAACAAATGATATTGGATTAGGACCCATTCGATGTAAGTGCCATGAAACCAGAACCATGGCAACTTATTTATATTCTTTCCTACTCTACTAGTTTTCCAATAAGTTGTGTTACGCGGTTATGAATGTATCGATCTTACACCATTTATAGTCTTTCAAGCTGTAAAAGTTTTCAAATATGTTTTTCTAAACGATTATGAAACTGCAGACATCTTACTTTGTTTATATTCTTACCTGCTCTAGAGTTTCATAATGTTTTATACTACGCGTTTATAAACCTGATCTAACTTACGTCGTTCATAGTCCTTGCAGCTTAAAAAGTATTTCGAATATGCTGTTATGAAACCTTCGTCACCTTACCCTGTTCATATTCTTTTCCGCTCTTATAGTTTTCAAATATCTCCATCTTACGGAGTAAACATTGTAAAAGATGGACTGAGGATTCAATTGAGTCTGCAAAATGGATAATGACAAAAAAGAATTGACGAGGTAAGATGGTTCAGGTTTCCTTTAAATATATACAGTCATCCAATATCTGTTGTTCTGGAAATAATATTATTTGAGGAAAATAATTTTCAGCTTGCGGGTGATACAATTCACTCTGATATCAACGAAAGAATGGATGCCTTTTTCGTTCTTTAACTTCTTCAAATTCATAATAGTATATACAAGAAAAAAATATAAATAATAATGTAACTCCACTATTGAATAAATATTTATACTCTTTTAAATTTGCAGATAAGTAAACGAATTTAATGTCATTAGTTGTGCAATCCGTAATTGTGTGGTATTTACTCATTCTGAGGTAAAATGGATAAACAAACAAAAGTCTCCACACAAATGAAGCTTTATTCAAAGCGTTTCGAACACTTTGTGTTCATCATCAGGAAGACAAAATGTTCGAAACAGGTAGTTGCTGTTGAATAAAACTTCATTTGTGTGGAGACTTTTGTTTGTTTATCCATTTTACCTCAGAATGAATTTAATATTGTTTTTATCGGTATAAATAAATTTTTAATTGATATATTTTAATAAATTTTTATAATTTGAAATTATAAAAAAAGAAAGAAATACTGCTACTAAATTAATATTAGTGAATAAATTTTAGAAATTTTAAAAATTGATGTTTGAAAACATAATAATAGACAACCTGAACTCTGGTAAGGGGTATGCTTGACCTTCGCAGAGCATGCTCACATTGTCACCTTCCGCCCAAACGAAAGAACTCGACTTAGAGGCTTTAGGAAACTTCGGACCAACTCGACCAACAGGCTCTATTTCAGGGAATAAATACTTTGGTTATCGAAACATAGATAACTGATATACAAAAACTGAAATTAATTGTAACATTATTTCAACTGAAAGTAAAGAAGCATTGCCAGAATGTCAGGATAAGGGGATTTTTGGTTAAATGATTTGAAAAGTATTGTTCCAAATGTATGAGTTTTTAATAATAATCTTAACTAGTTTTTCGATAAAAATAAACTTATTTTAGACTTAAGAATGAAACAAAACTATCAAAAATTCAACTGAAAATGTATGAAACAGCAGTAAACCTTCATAAAAATGAGGATTTTTATTTAAATTGAATTAGTATTTCCTACGTGGAACGATACATACCAATATGCCCAATTATACCAATATCATATCAATATCAATAAATCTATGTATACAAACTCCATACATGCCTCGCCAATTTAAACCACGATTCATTGCTATATCTACCATAATTTTCTTCCGTTTGAATTTGAATGGTGCGCTTGTGCTTTTGGGTAGTTGAGTTCTTAGACATATTTATTTTAAACGAGTAATGAAGAAGTTCATAGTTGTCCTCTTAAAAATGTCACAGGCAAATCTGTTACTTTTTAACACGGAATGTTTACCTTTGATATTTTTTATTGTAGTTTTGTTTCTGTTATTTATTTAATTGTGTACTTAAAATAATTTTTTTATATTTCCGCACATTGTAGTCTTATAAAGAAGGTTATACACTTCCCTTTGTCATCTTTACTATTTTCCTGATGTTGGCAGAATACAAAAATTATCGATACATGAATGTATGTTATTCAATTTGCGTTCTTTTGTTTAGAGTTTAATTCATATAGATTTATCATCTATTTACAATTAATGAAAACATAAAAGGAACTGACAACTCACTTCTATATGTTTACAGGAGAAGTAAGTGACCCCTGAGAGACTAGGCATCTAACCGTCTCCAACCGTGAATTCGCAAGTGCGCTTGGCGTCCCTATCTCCTCTCTCCTGATGATGGTTAAACCAAAAATTAGTGACTGTAAGTGTATTTTGTATTTAGTTTTTACTTATATTTTACTCTGAAACGTTAAAGGTCCTTTTTGGATAGTTTTCTTCACTATACTTTATATACATATATATAGTACTGTTAAAAAAATAGCAAGACATAAAAATAACGAGACATTTACTTTCAATATTTCGAACCGCAGATCATCGTCAGGAAGGGACTAGAGGGGAAGAAGAAAAGGTACGTTCCTTGCAGAAGGACGGTAGATAGTAGAGTATCTGCCGACTTGACTATCTACCGTCTTTCTGGAACGAACGTACCTTTTCTTCTCTTCCTTTCGATTTGCTGTTTGAAATATTGAAAGTAAATGTATCGCCCTTTTTATTACCGTTACTTTTTTAACAGTACAATTTT
Source organism: Hermatobates lingyangjiaoensis (assembly GCA_026182355.1). Taxonomy (NCBI): domain Eukaryota; kingdom Metazoa; phylum Arthropoda; class Insecta; order Hemiptera; family Hermatobatidae; genus Hermatobates; species Hermatobates lingyangjiaoensis. The sequence goes on from JAPFBL010000304.1 coordinate 617,401, forward strand.
GTCCGTACTCCTTTATTACATGTTATGTATACGTTGATATATAACGTATACACAAAGTTATATAAACAACTATATAACTTTGTTATATAGTTGTATAACAATTATATAGTCTTGTTACGTATTGATTTATATATGTAACAAGATTTCACAATAAAGACGTAAAATAACAGTCAATGTTCAAACCACAATAAGAAATGAGAAAAAAGGCTAAGATCTTTCAACCGTAACAAGTAGTCTTTGTCAGAGTTAAATCCCAACGGGTGAATGAAAATAAAAATTCAGTTGGGATTTTGACTCTGACGAAGACCGCTTGTTATGGTTGAAAGATTTTAGTCTATTTTTCTAATTGCTTATTGTGGTTTGAACATTGAATGATATATATATATATATATATATATATTTTTTTCGTTGGAAATACGATCCAAAACGGACAAATATAGTTCAATATAAACAAAGAAACATAGAGAAATCAGAAGAACACACTTACAGTCTCTAATTTTCGGTTTGAACCGTCTTCAGGAGAGATAAGAGAGGGAAACCAAGCGCACTGGATCAGAGACGGTTGGAGACCAACAGTGTTGCCGCATGCGCGCCCGTTCACAGAAAATAAGGTAGACAGGAATCAATTTATAATTAATTTATAATTTATAAAATAAAATAAAATAATGGAATATGAAAACAATAATATATAAAAAAGAAAAAATTGAAAAAATAAGGGAAATTGATACAGAGAAATTGTCATGTCTATGTCTTCATAGCTTAGTCAGCACTTTTGTTTATGTATCAATTTCTCTGTATCAATTTCCCTTATTTTTTCAATTTTTTCTTTTTTATATATTATTGTTTTCATATTCCATTATTTTATTTTATTTTATAAATTATAAATTAATATAAATTGATTCCTGTCTACCTTATTTTCTGTGAACGGGCGCGCATGCGGCAACACTGTTGGTCTCCAACCGTCTCTGATCCAGTGCGCTTGGTTTCCCTCTCTTATCTCTCCTGAAGACGGTTCAAACCGAAAATTAGAGACTGTAAGTGTGTTCTTCTGATTTCTCTATGTTTCTTTGTTTATATTGAACTATATATATATATATATCTATATAAATAAAATAATGATTTTGTCTGTACATTGCTTAGAACTGACTCAATTCAAGTTTTCTTTACGTTTCATACATTGGAGAAACCGAATCCACCCTTAGAAAAATTTCTGTCGGTTTGTCGGTTTGTCTGTTTGTCCGCAAAACTTTGTCACAAGTAAACTCAGCTACCATAAGACATATAAAGCTGAAACTTTTACAGTAGATTTGGGTAGGTCTAACTTAAAATATAGGCTCTGAATTATTTGAAAATTCAACGTAGAAGTGAAGTTATGGACGTTTAAAGCAAAAACGTTTGTCACAAGTAAACTCAGCCACCATAAGACATGGCGAGCTGAAACTTTGACACTGGATTTGTGTATGCCTAACTTAAAATATGGGCTCTAAATAGATTCATAATTAAGTACAGAAACGAAGTTATAGGGCTTTAAGCGTATTTTCCTAACTTCACAGACAAGTTTGTTTTGAAAATACACAGGTGAAGCAAGTAGGTATTGTTAGTTGATTTTAATTTCATTGGAGCATATGAATATATTGCGTATTTGACATCTTTGAAAAAGCGTTTCCCAGAGTTGAGGATGTACTATCTATTACGAATAAATAGTTTTGTAAACGAGCAATTCTCAACTCTTAATACGGACAGGCAGGAAAAATCAACAAGCAAGTTCTTACGCTATATCATACCGAGGAAAGACCTTACAAGTCTGTAAAGAGATTGGATTAGTGATGAAGAAGCAGTTCATTATCTAATTGAATTTCTTGACTCTGAATTTATTTCTCCTGGACTGCCTGCTCATGAGTAAAAACTTAAAGTAGGAGAACCAATCATGCTGCAATTTAGTAACAGTAACAAATTTCATGTTACGAAACATGAGTGCTCCAAAACTGTGCAACGGGACACGACTCTGAGTTCGTGCTCTACACAGATATGCCATAGAGGCGAACATAATGACTGGATGTGGTATTGGGGAGTCTGTGTGTATACCACACATACCATTGATTCCGAGCCACTGTCTGTTTCCGTTGAAATGATTGCAAAGTCCTGTCAGAGTCTATTTCGCAATGACGTTAACTAAGTCGCAAAGGGAGACTTCATCTAACGCAGGAATACAAGGTAGCGAAACCAAGTTTTTCTCACATGGTCTAATGTAGTTTACTTGCTCAAGGGTCAGAGGTTTCAACTCTTTCTTCTACCATGAACCTGAAGGACAGACAGCTAATGTAGTGTATTTAGAGGCATTTGTTTAACACTGTAGTAATAATGGTATTTTCTGCTGTTCTATAATTTCTAATGACATTTTGGAATACCAAAAATGACGGAACTTCTGATTCCGTCAAAGACGGGTACGTTTGCTATGTATTATATATAACTGTAAACTTTTTTTTAATTTAATATTTGCTTAATAAATACTGGTAATTTACACTAGTAATTACACTGGTAATAATGTAAGGTATGAGACCAGAGTAGCCCAGTGGCTTGCGTGATCGCCGATGACAGTAGTGCAAATGTATTATAAATAAATGTAACAAACAAATATTTTTTTGAATTTAAAATGTGAATAATATAAAAAATGGTAATAAAGTAAAGGGATCTAGCCAGGGTAGCCAGTAGCTTGCTTGCTCGCCGATGACAGTAGTGCAAATGTATTATAAATAAATACAACAAAAATATTTTTTTTTAATTTAATATTTGCGTAATATAAACACTGGTAATAAAGTGAGGTATGGAACCAGAGTAGCCCAGTGGCTTGCGTGCTAGCTTTTGACTGGGGGCACGTTAATTAGAACTAACTCATTTCAAGTTTTCTTTACGTTTCATACTTCAGATTAGCCACATGTACCCTTAGAATAATTTCTGTCTGTCGATTTGTCCACAAAATATTGCCACCATAAGACATATAAAGCTGAAACATTGATTGTAGATTTGTGTATGTCTAACTTAAAATCTAATCTTTGTATACAGAGGCATTTGTTTAGCACTGTACTAATAATAGTATTTTATACTATTCTATAACTTCTAATTGTAGTATTAGTATAATACTATAATTGATATTTTGGAATACCAAGTATAATAGAATTTTTGATTCCGTCAAAGACGGGTACGTTTGCTAGTATATATATATAGCAAGGTACTAGTATTATCCAACGAGAGGAAAATGTTGATAAACTATATATTTTAGAGGCTTTATACATCAAAGAAAGAAACCCCTCAATTAATCTTCAGGTGAAAGAAATGTTTGTTATTCACCCACACAAACAAACAAGAACATAGACCCTAAAATGAAATGGAATAAGAACGATAACTGAAACCTGTACTCTAATTGACCAATAAGGCAAGTTTATTGGACCAATCAGAAATCACATCCACTAAGGAAGTTTATATAAGCATCCTTCCAGAAGAAGATTTTACCCGATGATGACCAACGTAATTATGGTCGAAAGCTCGTATGAATTAGTGTCCCTTGGACAATTGATGTGGAAGCTCCAACCACAAGATAAAAGAACCGCCCGCATGATCGATGCCACCAGCTCAAAAATCGTGAGAGCAGAAGCTGCTTCTACTTTTAACAATATATATATATATATATATATATATATATATATATATATATATATATGGCAATTAAAAGAAACGGTCCAGCAGACTTTTTTAAAAATAAAATAAATTCAAAACGAAGGAAACACACAGAAAGACACAGACGTAACTCACATCGATATTTCGACCATCGTCGTCATCAGGAGGTGCGAAGAGCGAAGAGTCCCGCAGGAAGACAGGGCGGTACCAATATACGGTCAATATATATATATATTTGTATATATTGGCAGCAGATCTTCTCTCAAGCATATTTTATTGAAAATGATCGCAGTTTCTGTATTCACAACCTTGTTGGTAACAGATTCTAACCTCCTGGCTATTTTCCTTATTATAGTAGGTTAACTATAAATCAGTTTCGCCAATGACATATCCAAGGAAACAGGTCCATTGAATGAAAGAAATTTAATAACATGATCTAAATGTATATTCACCTTACACTAATAAACGAGCTTTTAACATTCATATGTCATCATCAGATTTTAATAAATAAATAAACATCAATTAAATAGATAAACTAAACAAAGAAAATTACAAATGCTATTAGGCCTACGTTCCATTCACAACTGAAGGCATGGATATGATCGGGGGAGGAGGGGAGAGGTGTGGAGTGAGTGGGAAAGGAGTAGCCGTTAGCGAATGTATAGTCAGGGTCATAAAATATGATTTATAGTTTACCTACTACAATAAAGAAAATAGCCAGGAGATTGGAATCTGCTAACAAAAAGGTGGTGGTGAATGCAGAAACGGCGATCATTTTCAATATATATATATATATATAAAGATCTCACATAAACACGTGAAATAACAATCAATAATCAAACCACAATATGAAATGGGAAAACAAGACTAAGATCTTTCAAACGTAACGACCAGTCTTCGTCAGAGTCAAAAACTCAACTTGTGGTTTGATCATATATATATATATATATATATATATATATATTAATAAATCCAAATTGAAATCGTAAGTTGAAATAACAAATCGCAGTCATTTTGTAGATTATCAAATGTTTGTACCTAGGTAAAATGAATTAATATAAACCAAAAGCTCTTGAAGTTGCATAATTGCTATAATAGCAATATGCAATTTATTTGTTTCCATATAAATAATATATTTTTTCAAATAATGAATATAATATTTTTGATTTTTTTTGAGAATTTTATAACTTTAAAGTATTTGACATGCACATAGCAATTAGCAAAAAAAAAAATGTTCACGAAATTCAATTTCATTTACAATATGAAATGGTTTGTGTTAAATGAAATGTGTGAACAGGGGATGATTTATATTGAATCTGAAGATAATATTGAACGAGAGTGCTAAGTCAAAACTTGCTCTGAAACAAAATCAAACTTCACATGTTTGAAGCGAAGTTTTCATCGTCCAATTGCTTTTCCACTACAAACAGGCATTTTTCAATCCATACTTTTCGTTCTTCATTCTATACATCAGCTGTGGGACAGAAAATTTTTTTACTTTATATATTTGAATCCTTCATCAATTAGTAGAAATTATTCCCAATACCTTTATTACGAAAATTGCATATTAAAACTTATATATGTGTAAATCTGGAACTCTTCAACTACTAAATTAGAAAGAAAATCTAGACTTGAAAATTATATTGAATTAACTTATAGAATTGAAATATTGGTTCAGGTGAGTAGAGGGGGGGGGACCATTATTGCATGTATCTCATTTCATTTAGCGAATTAAGTATATACAATTCTTTATTAAGTATAAATACACTTAGCGCATATTAGCACATATAGTAAAAAAGTACATGAGTTGAACAACTGTTTCCCGATGTTAGCCTATAGCAGGCATGGCGAACTTTAGTGAACTGGGGCCGCATGACTTAATTTCCAAGTAACCGCTGGCCACCTGGTAATTTTGTGCAGTATTTGAATACATACAGTCTGTATATATATATATATATATATATATGTATATATAAGCTTCAGTTAGTTTCAGCTACTCGAAGGGACTACTTTTACCCAATGACGACAACTGTCGAAATATCGTTGTGAGTCTTTTGTGTGTGTCTTTATTTGTTTTTCTCTTTCCTGTGTGAACTATATATGTATAAATTCTTTAATTTTATATAATTCTTTTAAGGAAAATTATTATTCATATTCATTATTTCATTGTGGTAATCAATTATCACAATTATCCAAAAGATTATTGCGTCATTTAACAAAAAAATTAAAACATTTATGGCTATTGAGCTCTCTTTCTTTCTCTAATGTTGTAATTTTTTTCCAAAAGTCTCTATGAGCTTTTGTTGATAAGCAAAAAAAAAAGAAGGAATTTTTAATATTAAGATAGAATCCCAGATAATATCCTAGGATCGCACAAAAACACGTGTCGGGCACATTCCTGGCCTAAAACTACAGAGACAGAAAACTAAATTGAAGTGAGTAACAAGAAAACAGATCCATGGTTTAAAGAATCCAACAAAATATTTCAAAACCAGAAATGCAGACAATTTTAAAGAAATAAAAAAAATAAAATGAGACAAGACTACAAATTACTCCGAGAGGTGACTATGACTAGAAAAAACTTTCTGAAAGACCTACAGTATGCCTATGGATTATAGTGGCTTTCATGGTTTAAATGTGCAACATGCTCTCCAAATACGAATAAATTAAAACTTTAATGAGGTAAGTAAATAGGGACTCTTTGCCTTCTGATCACGATGATGGTCAAAATATAGAAGTGAGTTAACCCTTCGTCTATCTTGGTGCTACCCCATCAGTTGGGTTTTTGACTCTGACGAAGACTGCTTGTTACGGTTGAAAGATCTTAAGTCTTTTTTTTTTCATTTCTTATTGTGGTTTGATCATTGATTATTATTTCATGTATTTATTGTTAAATCTTGTTTTATATATATATATATATATATATTATATTATATATATATTATATATATATATTATATAATATATATATATAATTATAGATTTCATAATAAACACGTGAAATAACAATCAATGATCAAACCACAATATGAAATGGGAAAACAAGACTAAGATTAGACAAGATTAGATCTTAGTCTTGTTTTCCCATTTCATATTGCGGTTTGATCATTGATATGTATATATCATTAAAATTAACCGCAGTCTCGGCATTCACGATCTTAAGACTGAGAGATTCGATCCTACGAACTAACCTCCTGCTAACAGGGTTCAACTGGAAAAGGAGTTGGGCAAGTGACATGTTAAATTAAAATCGATGACTCATGCTTAGTCATTGCTATAAATAGATTAAAAGGATAGTACAGGTTAATATAAAGAGAAGGTCAAAGGTCAATAATGAACAAGAAACAAGCGGTTAGAATAAAAGAGTTGAAAGGTCAACGGTATAACTGGACTATAGAGAATAAATAGATTAAGAATATTTTTTAATCTATTTAATAATTTTTTTTAATCTATTTATAGCAATGACTAAGCAAGAGTCATCGATTTTAATTTAACATGTCACTTGGCCAACTCCTTTTCCAGTTGAACCCTGTTAGCAGGAGGTTAGTTCGTAGGATCGAATCTCTCAGTCTTAAGATCGTGAATGCCGAGACTGCGGTTAATTTTAATGTTACCTGTTAAAAAGAGGATCTGCTGCCTATTTATACCAATATATATATATATTCACTTGATAAACGGAAAGACGATCCAAACTGGACACAATAACAGTTCAAAATTGAAGATAGGTAGCACATAAAGTCAAGAAACACTTACAAACTCAAATTTTCGAGAGAATGGGAGACCAAGCACGTTGTAGACGCAACGGCTAGTAAACGACACGACAACCAAAGTTGATTACCGATAACAAAGTTGATATATATATTAACCGATTTGGAGACCAAGCCGACTTGGAGACGGATTGCCCGAAAATTTGAGTTTGTAAGTGTGTTTCTTTACTTTGTGTGCTACCTATCCTCAATTTGAACTGTTATATATATAACAGTTCATAATAAGTTTAAGTTGATATTAAGACTAGCAAAGAGAGGCATCTCTTATACTTTTGAGGTATTCTGTGATATTCTGAGAGAAATAAAACGATGCTAAGTTGGTTTAAATGCATTATAAAAAGGATGTACTTATCTCAATGGTCGTGAGTTGAGTTATCTGATTATGTGGATGACTGATATATTTAAATATGGAATTTAAATAGTTATAGCTCAAATAAGTATGTTTACATATAAAGTCCCCCGTAAGACGTACTGCATGCATTTTCAAAGAGAATAGATTAAACAGTGTATTATGTGAAGAGACTGAGTCTGAAATTAATGTATTGGAAGGGAATTGCAGTTTTAAAGAGAGTCGAAAAATAAAGTCATTACTGCTAGACTCTTTGTCTATTCCTATAGCTCTGATTCTTAACGGAAGCCAATTCACATAGAGTGAGGAGTTCATTGCTCCAGTTTTATTCTAAGATGATTCTAGTAAATAAAATAAATTCTAGTAAATATAAAAAGAAAAATAATTTTTATTTCTTCTCCAAATCTATCTAACCATTAAGTATCTCTTGTTATTGAGTGTTTTCCACGAATTATGATTTACGACTCCGTTAAAGTAGTTTTCTTGCAATACTCACACTCATGAGGTTTTCGTACACTCTATTGCTGGTTCATGGATGAAAAAGTGACCACTTCTAATATTTTTCATCTATTTTAGTTATAGACGAGTTGCACTAGCAAGTTGTTGGTTTTTACATAAAGAGTCTTAAATTCTGCTTTACTCAAGTTTATTATATAACAAACTTTAACGAGTACTTGATTTTAATGAAGTCTAAGATGAACGGGTTTTCAATAAGATTTTCCACTGGTAACATAAAAACCTAAGATTGTTTACTAGATTTCAACTTATACTAACTAAGAATTCAAGAATGGTACAACAAGACGACTATATTATTAGGAATGCCATTGTTCAATGCTAGCCATTTAAAAATTACAACAAAATATTATTTTATTGAAAATATAAGAATAAACTAGTTATAACTGCAATTATACCTTACCAGTAGTCAGGTACAGGGTATCCGTGAGCGGGGCAAAGAAGGACGATGGATTCTGACACAGACCGTAGAAATGAACTCATTCTATTATCCGTAGAGAATTTAGGTGCCCTTGAACCCATAGGCTCTAGGAAAAATATAACATGCATTTTTTCATTACCACAGAGGTTAGTATCATTAATATTAAAATTATAGTAATCCGTCTTACCTCGTACCCTGCTGCTGAAGTTCTTAGACCGGTTTCGGGCGTCACCCATCTTCAACAAGAACTGATCAACTAGCAAGTTGATCAGTTCTTGTTGAAGATGGGTGACGCCCGAAACCGGTCTAAGAACTTCAGCAGCAGGGTACGAGGTAAGACGGATTACTATAATTTTAATATTAAAAATATAACAGTTTAAGCAATACGGTCATCTTTGAATTATCAATAAAATCTGATTGCATCATAAAAGTTTTTTCAATTAGCTCCTCAATACAAAATAGAATATTAGCATTTTATTAAATCCTACGACACAGTGGCGTAGTAAGGAGGATTGGTCCGCTCAGAGCGGCACGTTCCAGGGGGCGACATTTAAAGGGTGTAAAAACAACAAATCTGAATATCATACCAAAATGAGTTTTTAAGGTCGTAATTACATATTTATGTTTTATTTGTGTAATACTGTTTTTAAAAGGATTTTTCAACTATAATATTAGCAAATTAAAAGTATTTTAAATGTTTCAAAACTATTTTTATCGAAAGTGGTTGAAAGTTTATTATATTTGTTTGCGCAAGTTAATTTAATTTAAGAATTTTTTTTATGATTTGAATTATACGTTTTTGTTTTGAAAAATCTTTGGTTTTTTCTTTGATGATGACTGTACCATATATGTATATGAAAATACTGCAATAAGATGAAAGTCTGGGACTAATAACGAAATTAAATTCTTTCATAAAATTGTAATTCTATAAAAATAAATATTTTTGAGAACTTTCTGGAATTTTGAAGGTTAAGGGATTATTAATGCCATTGGAGGGGGGGGGGGGGGGGGGCAAATCAGAATGGTTGCTACGCCACTGTTACTAAATAACAAATTGAAATAATACAAAGAGGATGTATTGGAAAATATTCGTAAACAAAGACAATAAACTCTGACAAATGAATGCCAAGTAATGAGTACCTCCAGCTGATGGAAAATAAGTAGGTAATATATTTACCGACTAAAATACGCAAAATTTAGAAAAATAAAAGTGCGCTTGCAACAACCGAATATAACTGTTTAAAACTAAAATAAATAGAATTAAAGAAAAAATGGTAACCAGGGTCATACGATTCAAAATATTGTAATTTTTTCTTTTTAAATATTCACTGAAACTAATTTGGACAAATTGGTTTTCATTATTGTGAACACAAAAAAAAAACATAACTATATTGAAAAAATAACTAAGACAATAAACACTAGGGGACACATCAACCTTCTATTGTAAACTACAGAAATTCTATGTACAATCTAGATATAGGGCTTCTCTGAATCTGAAACAAAGCCATTTCCTTTCCTTATTACTTTATAACTTTAGGGTCCTTTTCATGGGAAAGATAACCAGATATTTAAGATTTTCCTTTTAAGTCTTGTAACTTTAAAAAAGCATAATTGAAAGGTAATTAATACTGCGAATTCGTAAAAGATAATTAATTGCTCAGAAATTGCAGGAAAAGGAGGTTTGGGGGCAGGGACTTTTAATAATAATAGGCTTAAATCAAGATATTCATTCTATTGGTGCAATTATGAACGGTAGGAGCTTGGGAAAAAGACTAACGTCATTACAAAAGGTCCAGACAATTCGATTAGCTTCATCAAATTACAGCAGGAACTAAGGTTCTTCAAAACGATTTTCTAACTTTTCTTTTTTTTCTTTTTTTTTTGCTTGAAATATAAAAAAAAATGTTGTACTGTGTAGTCAAAACTTTTAGCTTAGTAACATAATTCAACTTCAGAAGTCCCATAGTGAAATATTAATAGAAATCATGAGGCAGAGTTAGATAGAACTTTTATTACATCATGCAATTTTCATCAAAAGACTAATTAAAATGCAGACATTTTGTAACTTGTTTACCGGTTGTTGCTCCTGTTCTCTTGAATACTTGTTAAAATATAGAGATTTACGTTAACCAAGGAAATTTCACGTTCTAAACCATGCGAGCTTAATAAGTCGATCGCAATATACTAGTTGATCTTCAAGGTATTAAAAAAAATAGCATCAGCCTATTGATTGATATACAATTGATAACGTCATGATTGATACCTTTTGATACTATTGATACCGTCATGATTGATACCTATTGATACCGTCGCTGATTGATACTATTGATACCGTCATGATTGATACTTATTGATACCGTCGCTGATTGATACTATTGATACCGTCATGATTGATACTTATTGATACCGTCGCTGATTGATACTATTGATACCGTCATGATTGATACTTATTGATACCGTCGCTGATCGATACCTATTGATACCGTCATGATTGATACCTATTGATACCGTCGCTGATTGATACTATTGATACCGTCATGATTGATACTATTGATACCGTCATGATTGAATCCTATTGATACCGTCGCTGATTGATACTATTGACACCGTCATGATTGATACCTATTGATACCGTCGCTGATTGATAATATTGATACCGTCATGATTGATACTATTGATACCATCATGATTGATACCTATTGATACCGTCGCTGATTGATACTATTGATACCGTCATGATTGATACCTGATACCGTTGCTGATTGATACTATTGATACCGTCATGATTGATACTTACTGATACCGTTGCTGATTGATACCTATTGATACCGTCGCTGATTGATATACAGAACGCTCATTTGAATGAATTCCAATTTTTTTTAATTTTAGGTCACTGTGGAGCGACAAAAGTAGCTCTAGGCTTTTAATGTTTTTTCTTTTAAAGTTAAAAATGGGTATAAAAATGATCGGAGAGACTGGATTGAGTCAGAAGAAAAAAATGTATTAGTTTTATATGAATGATCAAACCACAATAAGAAATGGGAAAACACGGCTAAGATCTTTCAACCGTAACAAGCGGTCTTCGTCAGAGTCAAAAACCCAACTGAAAACTAAACTTCAGTTCTAAAAAACTAAAACTTTAAAACTAAAATGATCAGTTGGTTTGATCATTCATTGTTATTTCACGTGTTTATGTGAAATCTTTTTATCGATTTTATATGAAATGTGAAGGGATAGTTTCTTTTACGCTGAAATGTTATATACATAACGTAAACTGTAAGAAATTGCAATATATTTCTAAATAGTTACAGTAGGTAGATCGTTGTGACTTGTTCATTACATAAGTATGTAGAAAGTGTGTGAGCAACTGTGTAAACATTTACGTAATAAGACAGAAATTATCCTTCCACACTATTCCTAAGCAATATTTATTATTTTAGATACTGACTGTCGATCAAACGTTTGGTTTAAGAATCGCCTTTCCCCCTCCACTAGATTAAACAAAAAAATATTGCCCTACTTAATGACTGCTCGATTTTCACTCTGGCTGCGATGAAAAAATCAGAGCTCGTCGTCTCTCGGAGAGGACGTGAAGCTTTGGGTTCCCAGGCTGTACGATGTCATGTACTTGTTCAAGACCCCTTATCTAAATACACTTGAATTCAGCAAAATTTAAAACTCCCAATCTACCCAGTAATGTTCGTCTAATACTAAAATGGGTGCCAATAATAAATGAACCATACATTTCACTCCTAGAACAGCATTAAAAAGGGAATTATAAGTATATGCTATTATACTATAAGTATTGGAAAATAATTGAATCAAAAACTGTTTTGAAATGAATACAAAATTGGACCTACTGATGTAACTTTTTGTTTATAAATATTCACTGAAACTAATTTGAACAAATTGGTTTTCAGTATAGCGAGCATAAAAAAAAAGCTACAAAGATATTCAATTTATGGATTTTCAATCACATATCCTGTTATATGTATATGTGATATGTATATCCTTGTTTTACATATTCCGTAACGTGATCCAAATATTCAATCAGATATCCGCATCCATCCATTCTGTCAAACCGAATATTTTACAATGTTGCAAATATAGAACTTCTTTCCATGTAATGACTGAAACACTATTATTTCTGTTTTCACTTTGTTTTGCATTCCACTATATTCATTATCAATATTGATAATTAAGTGATAGTATTAATATTAACAATTTAAATTAATAATTTAGAGAAACACGGATTTAAGGGGAAAATAAGCCTGACAATATATTGCAGTTTTAAATATAATTATCCGTTATTGTTAATATTTTAAAATAAACTTGGTGTAAAAAAAGTATAAATGTATTTCATATTTTGATCCAATTACCATTTTACGTAAACTTATTCAGGCTGTGATACATTTTAATATATATTATAATATATATATTATTAACGTTCAAACCGCAATAAGAAGTGAGAAAAAAGACTAAAATTCTTTTTGTCTTATAAACAAAAAAGACAAAATCCCAACTCAGTTGGGTTTTGAGTCTGACGAAGACCGCTTGTTACGGTTGAAAGATCTTAGTCTTTTTTCTCACTTCTTATTGTGGTTGGAATGTTGCTTATTACGTGTTTATTGTCAAATCTTGTTATATATTATTATTTATATCTATATTAATATATAATTATTATATATCTGTTTTGAGCTACTCGTATTATCAAAAGACAGAATGGTGAAGGTTTCTTTTTCAACCATCACATACAAAAACTTCGATTGAATGTTAATCATAGTTAATAACTATGGAAATACAATGTAATTGAATTGGTATATATATATATATATATATATATATATATATATATATATATTTGAATAGACTGGGGATTTGAAGAATTAAGTCTCCATAAAAAAAAAGTTTTATATGAGATTAACTACTCATTTCGAACATATGGTGTTCTTCTTCAGGTTAACATCTACTCTGTTGAGAGTCAATCTACGGGAATCATTTAGAATAGGCTCACAGTACCGATGTTAACCTGAAGAAAAACATTAAGTGTTCGAAACGCGTTGTTAGTTTCATGTTAACTTTTTTTTTGCGTGGAGACGTAATTCTTGAAATCCCTCAATATGAGTAAATACCACACTATAACGGATTGCACAAGTAATGAGTTGAATATATTATTCTTGAATATACGTAATTCTTGAAATCCCTCAATATGAGTAAATACCACACTATAACGGATTGCACAAGTAATGAGTTGAATATATTATTCTTGAATATACGTAATTCTTGAAATCCTCAGTATATTCAAATATATATATACAAATTCAGTTATATTACACTTCCAGAGTTATTCACTATGATTGACAGTGAATCAAAGTTTTTGCTTTGAGACTCAATGTTTCTTGTCAAAGGCCGTCCTGAAGACACGGTCCTCCTACATCTCCTCATTTAACCAACACCACGTGTCGAGAGCTCCCTCTGTAATGTAGCTCTCCAAAGATCCCAAATCAAAGTTTTCCAATATATAGTTGAATTATACGTGGAAATGACTTACCACAATTGTATGTGGTAAATTGAATTATTTACATTATATACCTGGATTTAAATTCGGAAAAAAAGTCCAAACTGAACAACAGAAGTTCAAATGCGAAGAAATGTAAAAAGAAAATACTAAGTAAATGAACCTATTATCTCCAATTTTTGGTAAAACCGTCTTCAGGAAAAAAAAAGAGAGATGGGTTTCTTCTGTCACTTCTCCGGCGTGCTTAACCTACCTCCTTTATCTCCTGAAGAAGTATTTACCAAAAATTAGAAATAGTAAGTATGTTCGTTTACTATGTGTACTATTTTTATTTTATTTGAATTTATTTTGTATAAATAACATACACATACGCTTATATAATTGTATATAACAAATAGAATCAAATAATTGAGGAATTAGCTCCGTATGAGAGAAAAATCTAACATCAAGACAGAGAAGTATCTTCGAAATGATATAATAATAATTGTTTTAAAGAAATAAGGAAAAAAAATGCTAAGTCTCTTCGAGACTTACGTTGGAAACTTAAATTGGACGCTATTTTAAAATGCCTTAAAAATTTTCCTAACTTAATTTATTTTATGGAGGTTTAGTTGATTGTAGATTCAAATGTTTTTATTGAATAAAATACAATTCTTCCATAAATAATGTAAATATAACCCTTGTTGGTTTTAAAATTGTCTGAGATAACAAATGTTCATGTTAAGAGCTTAATCTTATATTTTCTTAATCGTAAAATAAGTGTTTTCTTTCTTGGGACTAAGTGATCTGGTGAAAACAATAAAAAAAAAAGCCATATACTAAGTGGGATGCTGCCCCATTCCTTCGTAATCTTTTCCATTAGCTATTCCTAAATCAGGCCTCAGCTAACATCTTATGCTACCTCACAAAGTAGTAATAACATCATAATGTTAGCAAAACAGTCAAACTAGTTTAACGCTGTTTCAAAACAACTTAGCTGTTTTAACCAAACTTTCTTAAATACTTTTTTTTGTTAAATCATTAGTTGTGCATTCCATAATTGTGTGGTATTTACTCATTCTGTGGTAAAATGGATAAACAAACAAAAGTCTCCACACAAATGAAGTTTTATTCAACAAGAACAACGAGTTTCGAACACTTTGTGTTCATCATCAGAAAGACACTATAATACAAACTAACTGTAACTGATTAGATATAATTTGTATTATAGTGTCTTTCTGATGATGAGCACAGAGTGTTCGAAACGCGTTGTTGTTGTTGAATAAAACTTCATTTGTGTGGAGACTTTTGTCTGTTTATCCATTTTACCTCAGAACTTTTTTTTTGTCTATTTGTATCGAAAGGATAACTTGCAGTTTAAAGACTCACTTTAGTCAATGATACAGTCTTGCATCCTATACTATAGCAGCAGTTGTTTGTCTAGTTTTCGACATTGTCCATCTTCAGGTAGAATTTATCAGAGCCACCTGATTTAAATGATATTGAAACAAGCTTAATGGTTATGGTATATTTATGGTGCCTTGAGTTGAGTTAATGATAATATTATTCATTTCATTATATTTATTTTCTATTATTATTCGTTAATATTTATGTAATTTGATTAACTTATTATTTAATTATTCATTGTCAAATCTGTTCTCGGAAAACCTTTTCATTTTTGTTAATGCTTCAAACAAAATGCCTGCTTGGTTATGTCTTTGTTTCTTAAATTATCTGTACTATTAAGTTTCTAGTTATTTCTTACATGAGGGGCCAAGGTTAGCCCAGTGGTAACAAACTCGCCTCTGGACTGATAGATCCGGGGTTCAATACTCACTCTGGCTCTCGATTTATTGACGTGGGAGGTGAATCCCACAATCAGCACGTTGTCCTCGAAGACGATGTTAAGCCTTCGGTGTTAATTTACCATGTCAGATACCCGTTAAAGATTCCTACCCTAAATATAATTGAGTTACTGTAGGGTAAAAAGTTAATGAAATGGTCTCCACATATAAAAATTTAATTGTATAAACAACGCGTTTCGAACACGTAGGCATATACAATGAGTAAATACCACATAATAAGTGATTGCACTACGTTAGAAATAATTGAGTTAGGCAAAATTTAGGACCCTCAATGTAGGTAGAATATTAATTGCGTGTTACCACAAAGGGCTAGTGTTCAGCTTATGTTCTCTTGTGGTACTGACGCTTCAACCTAACTTAACCTACTTTTTACATCAATTTAGAACAACCCATAACAAAGTGATTCATTAATTCTACTGGAATTTGGGCAACGACCAAAACTGGCCGAAACTATTGAATTTCTCCAGTATCACTGATAACACAGTGAAAATAAAATACCTTTTACTTTTTCCCCTTGTTTGTATAATTTTGTCACTCTTCTGTCAATCAATGATTTTTTTTTTTAATGAAAATTATTATAAAGAAATTTTGTTTAAATAACACATATTTGTATTGCCTTTGTTTATCTTCGAAACATCTAAAAAATAGCATTATAAAGTTTAATCGATGACTAAAAAAGAAATAACATTAAAAAAAAATTTTTACCAAAAAATAAAAACTATTGAAGAAGTCTTAGTAGTCTCTTAAAAAAAAGACATTTAAAATGAAACTATGAAAATATAAAAATAAGACTAGGGTTTAATAGCATGAGGATATTAAATAGAAGAGTTTGAGAAGTTCTTTTTGACGGTAGGCTTTCTGACTAGAAGATAGAGCATGACTGGCAGATTTCAACTATGCGAAGAAAACATCGAGGTATTCTATTTAAAACTAATCGTCGAATCATTCAGTGTGCTGCAAGTAAGCGCTATATTGACATTGCGAGGTTATAAAACTTAACCATCTCAGCAAAACAGGGTGCAACTAGTCATAATACCCCGCTTATTTGTTTATCAAAATTAAAATATTATAATAATTTTGAGAAAACATGCTAATACAAGTCTCTACAAACAAATATTTAATAAAGCAAACGCATTTTGAACATAGTGGTCCCTTCTCAGGTTACTTCAATAAGTTTGGACAATGACTTTTGTTAAATTTTGTTATATTGGAGAATTTCAAAAAATTACGTCAAAAAATTACACCAAAAAAAAGTTTCATGAGCCGTTTATTTTGAAAGTGGCCTAATTCCATTTTCCAAAAAAATTTAGCTAGCTATTTAAATAATTACATTTTTACGTTATCTTTACCTTTTGCAGCAAATTGTACAAAATTTATTTAAAATTACTAAGAATTTTTATAACAAAAATTAGTTGATAAATAAAATGACAATATTTTTAAATTTTGTAAAACGCAAACCCTTAAATATCTCGATTTTAACATAAATGGAATTAGGCCACTTTCAAAATAAGCGGCTCTCATATGAAACATTACATCTCAAGACTGCAAATGTAAACCTGAAGAAGAACACTATGTGTTCGAAACGCATTCTTAGTTTTATATTAAAGTTTTTTTTGTTGTGTAGATACGTATTTTTTTTTAAATTCCCTAATATGAGTAAATACCACACTATAACAGGTTGCACAAGTAAGAACTTTTATTAGTTGTCCATCCAAAATAAGGAAAACATTAACTACTACTTATACTACAAATAACTGATTGTATATTCTCTGATATTATTATCAGAAAATAACTGAGCTAATTGCATAAATTATATTATAACTTATACATTGTTTTACCTTGTATTTTACGTCAAATCCTATTATCTTGCAATTGATGGGTTTAATCATTCATTCAAACTTCATTAAAACGTCTGATGTCTGATGGTGAAAGAGAACATTCGAGGAAAGGCTATTTTAAATTAGTTATCATATAATTACTATAAATGATTATTGAAATTAAAGTTTATCATATATATATAGTTATATATATGATTTCAGATTTTTATCATCAGGGTAATTTTTCATGATAAGGTTCATAGATGAAAAAGTTTAATGGAATATTCATTATAGAGCCAAACAAAGAAAGAGAGCAAATCTTTGTTTTCAATTGATAATATGAATTCGAAATATTATTATAGATGTAAAAAATCATGTCTTTTTTTTCCAGATTTCTCAAAAGCTGCCTTCAGAGAAATCAGAAAAGAAATGCTGCCTTTTCGAGGAAGAGCAACACACAATCAGGTAACCAAAGAACACCAGTTGTCTAGCATAGTTTACACCGCTGACCTACACTTTGAATATTTCATTTTGTATGTTTGAATTAGTATGCTATCACAATATTTGCAGTTTTAGTACTGGAGATACCGAGAGGTAAGGTTTTAACTGCATTTTCCATATAAAGATTTAAATTTACAGAAAAAAATATAATTGATGACGTCATAAACCGGACAACATAACCATTATGGAAGTTGATATTTGCATATCGTTAGTATGATAGAGGCTGGTTGATATCACATTTGTAAATCATTAACCTCAAACATGGAGAAGTAGTTCGACCTGTTTCGAACATTCAATCCACAAGTAGAACCGATGAGAATCACTGCGTTATGTGTTTATGTAACTTTAAAACACGTAGTGATTAAAAAGAATAACTTAATATAATTGAGGAACTAGAAATACAAAATATAAAAATAGAGATGATTTAATAAACGAACAAATAAACTATAAAACAAATATTTTATTTGATCCACTAACAAAAATAAAAAGACGATTGGACGGACTTAATGATGAAGAATTAAATAATAAAGAAATCAAATTAGGTAAATTAGAAAGAAATAAAAATAGGAAATTAAAGTGTATTATGTTAATAATATAGAGGCCAGGGTAGCCCAGTGGCTTGCGTGTTTGCCTATGGACTGGTAGACCTCGGTTATATTCTCATTCTGGTCTTCTTCACGTTTTCTTCACGTGCGAAATGAACAAATCTGAGAGTGTGGTTCCTCGAGAGAATATTATACTGTCGGTTCCGAGCCAGTATGATGTCAGGTACTCCTTAAAGTTCGCTACTCTAAATGAAGTTGACTTAAGCAAAATTGTGGACTTCCAATGTAGAATCAACGCAGTAATGTGGCTCGTCCATTACTAAAATGGGTGCTAAATAATAAATGAGCCAGACTTTCCGACCCCTAGGATAGTACTAAGGTAAAAGCGTATATGTGTGAGCATTGGAAGATAAAAATGAAAAGAAATGTTAATAAAATGAAATATACCTAAGCACCACTTGTTTTGATGTAAATAATATCATGAGAAATAAAACCATGTGACATAGTGACTGATCAGATGTCTTATACCTGTCGAACATCTCCTACATCAGTATTAGAGGTAGGACGGTATCATTTACTAATGTGAATTTAATATTCTTCCCATAAGTAACTTATCATTTTCCAATAAGCGAAGTTCCCAACATTCCTGTTTCTTTTATTTATTATATGAGTTCACATAAATGTTACTTTTCAGTCACAACTTTATAGAATACAAGTACTCCTCGTTTAACGACAGTAATTCGGACTAACGACGCTGTTAAACCAATGTATACATACTCGTATATCAGTTAAGAAGCTCATAGTTAGTATACACTACACTATTTTTTTTGCCTTTTCAAATTTATTTTTTAGTCAATGTATATCAGTTTTGTTTATTGTTTTACTCATTAATTTTAAGATTTTATAAACCTAGGCTACATTAGGTAGTACTAGACTGAACAACTCGTAGCCAACTCTTCAACAATATACGACCTGACATTGGAACAAGGTGTAAAACTAGGGTTTGAAAAGCTTATCTTGTCGTACTGAATACCCACGAATATCGTCTCGCTCGCGTCGTCGAAACTCCGAGAGAATTATGATAAACGAATATTGGGGCAGTCGAAAGGCTCGACGTTAAACGAGTCGTCGTTAAACGAGGAATACCTGAACTTCAAAGGTGTAACAATTGATTACATGTTTACTATAATTAGTAAAATACTTGTAGCTACATTAGAATAAATTAATTAATTACATCGATTATTTATTAATAAATCATTATTATTATTATTATTATTATTATGGATATACTGTGGTTTCTTGGACATCTCCTCAGGCTTATTCTTCTTTCCATTAGATTATCAGCTAATAATGTTTATTGCAAGTACAAACTGTTATGGGTTGAAATGAAAACATCATATTTGCTTACCCATATGAGGGCACAGGATAACCATGTGCCGGACATAAAAGAACTATGGATTCTCCCGCCGACTTCATATACAAACTTGATTTAGCTTCAGTTGAAAACTTAGGTGCTCTTGATCCAAGTGGTTCTGAACCAATAACATTTAAAAATCATAATATTATTATCGTTGGAATCAGGCATCTTATTTAGTAAATTTGTTTCCTCACTCGAAATGTTTCGTACTATATTCATAATCCAAAGTGAAACTACATATTGACAAAATGCAAAAACAATCAAGTGAGGAATGAAATTTACGTGGAAAGATGTGTTATTCTTCTTTAATTGTTTAAAAATAATGTTTTGGAACTATTTCAATTGAAAAACTGAAACTTTTATTTTGGTCTAAAACCTTAATTTCATCATAAATATAACTTACCAGTATTTTGGAACAGGGTACCCATGAGCTGGACATAGAAGAACAATCGCTTCTTTTGTTGGTCTTACAAATAAACTCAATTTAGCATCAATTGAAAATTTCGGAGCTCTTGATCCCAAAGGTTCTATTAATGAAAAAAGTAAATAAATATTGCGAAAAGTATTTTTATATTGATTAATTCAGTAAAATTGTAATAAATGTATAGATAAAAGAAAGGTAATGAAGAATGTTTGGAAGGGTAGGTCCCAGCTGTTTGAACTTCCGGAACATCGCTGCATGCGGGCGGGTAGGATTGACTCACACCACCTCCCCCATCTGTTCTCTGACTGCTATATTGACTTCAATCAATCACAAGTCAGGGGAAAATAATTCACTCGAAATTAGTTGCTTTAAGGAAGTACTATTTTTACAAGCTATCACAGGATTGCAGGATTTATAATATACCAGTATAATTTGTATTAATATAATTATTACTCTGCAGTAGTCGAGTGGTTAGGCCCCTTGATTGCATATCCACTAATGCTAGTACAAAGTCCAACGAGATATTAGATAAACGAAGTCTTTCATATTAATACAAAACAATGAAAACTGTTATATTTTTTCTCAAATGCCACTTATCAGAATATGTATGCATAACAAAAAATAATTAGAAAAGACAACAAAACTTCTGAAGATTCACATACAATAGAAAATCACACAATCTCTCATTTTTTGGATAAACCGTTCAATGTAAGTCAAGTAAGTCAAGTAAGTGTGTTTGTTCCTTAGTTCTGTGTTTTTGATGCATCGTGAAACGTTTGTTGTCCTTTTGGATCATTTTCCTGTTTACATATATATATATATATATATATATATATATATATATATATTATTTATATATATAATGACCAACAGCCATTTATCAATAAGGTTACGTTCCAAAATTTAAACAGTGCGGTTTAAATGTCAAAATTGTCGTATTATTTCCTTCTATTTAGATTTTTTCCACAAATAGGTTCTCAAAGGTCGGTTTGTCTCTTCCACTGTACCTTACTGTTTATACGGAAAAGTCGTCCAAAGCAAAAATATTTGCATTTTTTTCTTTATTTCCATTTAAAGATATTCATTGTAGTTAAAAAAAATATAATTAATCATAAATAAAAAATAAACTGTTTAGTCAGAGTTTAAAAATGTTTTTCAGAATATTGTAACATTCCTCAAACTATTTTAAACGGTGATAAACTGCACAGAATACACGGTGAAATGATAGTTGGGGTTGTTTGTTGTTCGAATATGACTTGGGATGCTTAGTTTTTTTCAGAGCTATTCCGATGAAGAAAGCCTGCATCTAAAATGTTCAGAATAAGTGCGCAAGTAGGGTAGAGCCGGGAAAGACTGGTTTTATTTACCAGAAAAGTGAATATTCAACATGACTTGATATGGGAATCCATAGACTTATAAGCAATAAAAGCAGAAAACTCCTTCCACCTCCAAACTTTCTTGTTTACGCTTTTTAATCCGACCTTTAACCTTCCCCAAACTCCATAAGCCTCAACAAATTACTTCGTCCTCTGACCATTTATAAGTAAAGAAAAACATGCATACATTGCCAAATAACCTCGTTCATATAGCTACAATATATATATATATATATATATATATATATAATAGGTGTGTTATCTAATCGGGGTTCGGTTAATTTTCCAGGATAAAAAATCAAGCTCTCGTTGCCAACGTTTCGGTTTTATTTAAAACCTTCATCATAGGCATCTTCTCCATACAGAGAAAAAGCCTATGAAAAAGGTTTTAAATAAAACCGAAACGTTGGCAACGAGAGTTGGATTTTTTATCCTAGAAAATTGACCGAACCCCGATTAGAGAACACACCTATTCTATCAAACGGTCGATATATTATTGAAGCTGTTTTATATATATATATATATATATATATATATATATATATAGTTCAATATAGACAAAGAAACATAGAGAAATCAACAGAACACACTTACAGTCTCTAATTTTCGGTTTGAACCGTCTTCAGGAGAGATAAGAGAGGGAAACCAAGCGAACTGGTTCAGAGACGGTTATAGTTCAAATATTGAACTATATTTGTCCGTTTTGGATCGTATTTCCAACGAAAAAGTATATTAAGTTGCAGTTTGATTCTCAACGCGAGTACTTCGTACTTCTTCCTGATGACGACGGATGTCGAAATATTGAAGTGAGTTCTGTAGTGACTTCCTCTGTTCTTTCCTATGTGTTAAAGTTTAACTATAATATATATATATAGTTGGCTTTCGTCTTCTATCCACTGACTTCCTTTCCTGAGGACGACCGTAAAAAGGATCGAAATATTGAATGTGAGTCCTAGTTTCTGTTTCTCAAAGTTTTAAAGTATATTGTGAGCGTATGTGTGTGTGAGCAAAATTTTTCAACAAACCAAAAGAGTCACAATCATCAAATTTCATATTGAAGTTGCTATTATCAAAGCAGGTTAGCTTGTGATTTTGCATTTTCTCGGCGTGTGCTTTATCTGAAAAAAAAAATGTTTTTTTCTTGGTTTTTAGTAAATTTTCCCATAAGACTCCCAATTAAAATTGCTGCTGTTTTGGATTTTTAGTTGATATTTAGTATATACAGGGAATATAATTGAAGAAATTATTAGCGTGAAAAGTACAAAATTTGTTTTTGAAGGAAAATAGAATAGCTTTTAAAATAGTCTGATTCAATCAATCTAAATATTAAAGAAAAGACCGGAATAATGGTGGTAAAATATTAAATTGGATATTTGATATGATTAATACAAGTTGATAGATATAATATTAATCAAGCTCTGTCCATTGTGTTTGTTTGTTTCCAATGCCCGCACTTATAGGCTTTCACCTTTAGTGCTGTTCCAGAGTCGGAAAATGATCCCATTCATAATTTACCGTCCATTTCAGTTATAGATGAGCTGCATTACCGAGTTGATTCTATATCGGAAACCCTAAATTTTACTTTACTTTAGTTTATTGGAGTAAGGATTTTGAAAGAGACCGCAACATCGCATAGGTTCTTAGCTAGGGTGAACCGGGGCCAATGCCCTGGGTACCACGCTTGTGAGTGCCCCAGTGACCCCAAACAAATGACCTTTTCACTGGTTAATCTGTCATCCACCGGTAGATTTTATTATCAAATAAAATCGAAATCTATTAGCTCTTTTTGATATTGATTTAAACAATATAACAATATTTTATATGTATATGTGGAGCCAGGAGGCTGCACAATGGTGGAGATGCCCTGGGCCCCATACCTTCCTACTGACCTGCCTACAGACTTCGGATTGACCGCTTTACATTCCTTGAAAGAAAGGATACGACAAGATTTTCAATCTCCCACATGAAAAAATACATGAAAGGAGGGCAGCTTTCAGTCAGTGGTTAACGTCTCGCCTCTTAACTGTAGATCCAGGGTTCGATACCCATCTAACCCTGGATTTATTTACATGAGAGGTTAATAAATCTGAATACGTTGTTCCTCGAAGAGAACGTTAAGCCGTCAGTCCCAAGCCTATACGATGTCAAGTACTCATTAAAGATCACTATTCTAAATACACTTGAGTTAGGCAAAATTTAGGACTCGCAATGTAGAATCACCGATCAAACAAAAAGACCTTAAAGAGCTGACGTTTTAACCCGCTAGCGGTTCGGTTTCAACAATAAAAAAAACGGTCAAAAATATAGGATGATGTTAAAATAATATAGGGTATGTTCAACAAATATAGGGCAATGGTAAAAAAAATGTAGGGCATGGTCTAATTCGAACCTGTAACTTCAGCTCTAAAGGCATGTACGTTACCTGTCGATCTATACCTGGTCTCTCGTCAATTCATTTATATGATTCTTTGTAAATGAATTGTACTCATCTGACAGCTAAATATCAGAATGCAATAAATGTATGGCCAGTTTTCGCACAGTAATCCCCTCTATAAGACGGTACTCTTACAACGCGATTTCATATAACGCGATTTAATGCCTCTCGTATAACACGTTTTCCTATAAAGCGGAACCAATCTACCATGTTATAGGGGGGATTACTGTACATGTTTTTATACAAACTTTCATACAGGTTGAGCTACTCTTTAATTATTAAATAATTTCAATTTATTAAAAATGCATATTTCTAACAAGGTAATTGAAAGTCATTTAGAATGTCAAACTATATTGCTTTTTCATAATTCAGTTGAATTGCTAGTCAGAATGCAATGGTGTTGTATTGAGTGTTGTTTTGTTAACCCGGGTTCCAACCCTATTGTGAAACTCCAGCAGTCGAAACCTTTTGTTCTATTAGGCAATGACACGATGCGGGTATTATTATTAGAAACCGAAC
Source organism: Hermatobates lingyangjiaoensis (assembly GCA_026182355.1). Lineage (NCBI taxonomy): Eukaryota > Metazoa > Arthropoda > Insecta > Hemiptera > Hermatobatidae > Hermatobates > Hermatobates lingyangjiaoensis. The sequence continues at coordinate 642,521 of JAPFBL010000304.1, forward strand.
AACAAAATGTATATAATTACTACAACAGATGGCTTTTAAAAGGACCCTTAAAGTACAATCATTACTTTTCAAAATGTAACAATAATAGTCACCATGTAATTATCAGCAGTCATATTCATAGAATTGTTATAATTAACGATCATGTTGCTAATGTAGCATGAAAGAAGGGGTAAAGAAACTTTCATGCAATGGAACCGTCAAATTTTACAATAGTATATAATGTTTAAAAGTCAATTATAACGTTAACATTTTAATTTTTAATAGTCACCAAGTGACAACACTTTCTGGAATTTAAATGCTTACAATTTTTTTTTTAGATATTCATTTATATAAATTCTAGAAATTTTTTAATTTTTAAATACGTATTACTTTTAATTAATTTAATAAAACGAAAATTAATTCACTGATAAATTCCTATGACTCACTTTAAAGTGCATTTATCTATAAATATTTGTTTACTATAATTAGTATTGAAATTCAAACAATTCAAGAAGTTACTAAAATAATTATTATGTTGTATTTCAATAAATAGTTGGAGCATTTATAAGAAAATCATTAAGTAAAAAATTAAGGATTATTACGTTTATTTTGAAGAAACTTCATAGTTTTAATAAATTTTTAATTATTTTCTTATCTAGACTACATGTATTTAACATTATTTTTCTTTTTTATCGAGGTTCGGCTTAGCTTCAAACAATACAACACCTTTAAGCAGACGTTTCGTCTATATTTGTGAACATTCTCAGGACTGTATGAATATATTTAATTAAATAATGTAACTTATACAATTTTATAATTTTACTGTGATTAAATTCTGTATTTATGTAGCCTTGAAGATGTCTACAAATATAGACGAAACGTCGGCTTAAAGGTGTTGTATTGTTTGAAGCTAGACCAGACCTCGATAAAAAAAAAATAGTAATAAATTTTTGTAAATTTCACTCGTAAAAACTGCATATATGGTAAGATTGGATGATGTTTCCACCAGCCGAAGTATAAATGGTGCGCATTGTTAATGAATATGGTACTAGTAAATATACACCGTTGGCTTTTCTACCGAAATGTTTTAAATTGTGTTGTTCATAAAAAAATGTTCAGTTATCAATAAGTCAGTGATCCACTAAATCTGAATGCGATACTGAAAGGTCGACATATTATCGCAAAAGTCATTAATTAAGTTACAGATACAATTTATCTCCTTTAACCTGATAACTATAAGTAACTAAAATGAATTATAGCAAGATATCAAATAAAAAAAAACAAATTCCAACAGACTGACACACTGTCTTGAAACTTATTTTCAGACAATATTTTTGGCAATTTCCTGTTTATATCTTATTATCTAAAAATATTAAAAAAATATAAATATAATCGAAAGTAATTATTAAAAAAATCATTTTAGTGTCTTTCAGAATATTGTAACATTCTTAGAACCGTAGTATTTAGAATCTAACAAGTAGCAGAATGAATGGTGATCCAAATCAACAGGATTTCAAGACGAAGTATATGTCACGTTCGTCGACTCAGCTATGAACCAGACTAAGCATTTGTAAGTCCTAGTCAAGGCGGTTGTATTGTTTGACTATGAGTTGTGGATACGAAATCTAGTTCGAAGCTGCACCGATGAACAAATTTGGCATGAGACCAAATTATTCGCAATAAGTGTCCGCGGAGACTTTTATGCCTTATCCATACACCTTTATACGCCAGAAAAGTGAGTATTCGAGATTATTCGGCCTGGGAATTTAGAAGTGAATATTATATATATATATATATTGTAAACAGGAAAACATTTCCAAAAGGACAACAAACGTTTCAAGGTAAACCACAAACACAGAACAAAGGAACATACATCTAATTTTTGGTTGAACCGTCATCAAAAAGTTGAGATAGGGACACCAAGCGCACTTGTAAAGCGACCGACACAATTATGGGTCTCCAACCATCACTTCACAAGTGCGCTTGGTGTCCCTATCTCAACTCTCCTGATGACGGTTCAACCGAAAATTAGAGACAATAAGTGTGTTTGTTCATTTGTTCTGTGTTTATGATTTACCGTGAAACGTATATATATATAATATATATCTGATAACAAGATTTCACAATAAACACGTGAAATAACAATCAACGTCCAAACCACAATAAGAAAAAAGACTAAGATATTTCAACTGTAGAAAGCGGTCTTCGTCAGAGTCAAATCCCAGTTGAATCAATTTAATACTTTCCAAATATGATCGGAATACAGATACGGCAATAACCCCATTCATAAGCGCATACTCTCATCATTTGATGTTGGCTTCGAGTGGCTGTAGTTTTGAACCAAAAAAAAAAGAAAAGAAAGATAATGTTGAAGTGGGTAGTAGTTCGGCGCGTCACTCAGTCAACTCTGGAAGTTTTCTAAAGAGTAGCAAGAGAACCTCTTCTTCTAACTGTAAGTAATATTTGTGGGTCACTTTTATAAAATACTACCATCTATCATGTACGAAACCTGATCCGGGAGAATGGACACTTTAAGGATGACTAAGAGCTTTGCCCATAAATTAGTAGTAATACAACTCTATATAGGTTAGTCACTCGTCTATAATCCTACCATTATGGTATCTAGATCATTAAAATTGATACAGAAACTCGACAAATCATTAGCCAAAGTACATAGTTTTCATTAATGTCTCAATTTACCCGGATTATCGTTCATGATTGATGAGTAGCAGTATTCTAGAAATGCTTCTACAAACATAGAAATAGAGGTTCTCTGGCTTCTCTACAGAAGATATATAGAGTGGATATTACAGTCTCAAAATTTTGTTTGATATTCATCAAGTAGAAAGAGAAGAGGGGAGACACTACGCACCTGTAGAACGACGGTTGTCAATCGACAATGGAGCCGCAAACGGGTTATTATCAAAACAGTGACATAAAACATGAGTGCAAAAAATACGGAAACTCAAAAGAGTGTTTGATTTGTGTGCAGCCAATGCCATTGAGCCTAATATTTGTGCTGGCGATGTTACTAGTGACGAAAATTAAATATTAAACATTATTTTACCCTTTTTAATTAATTTCTATGTTCAATTAATAAAAATTTTCAAATTTTTTAAACATATTTTAATTTTCATGTTATTACATTTACTGAATTTTTTTATGGCGTGTTCCATTTTTATGTTCAATTAATAACATTTTTCTGTTCTTTTAAAAGACTGTTTCTTTATTCTTATTACAGTTACTGAATTTTTTTATTGGCATGCTCAATAAACAAAATTTTGCATTACCTGAAAGACTCGTTCGAATTCACTTCGAGTTTAATTGTGTCACTCTTTTGATTTGTCACTCTTTTAATCGCTATTTTAAGAGTAAAAAATTATGCCACTGTTTTGAACGGCTCCGCCTACGCGTTCAATCAGAAGAGAGGTACACATGTAGAAAGGAGTAATTAATAAGAGAGTCCGAGCAACGAGATAAAAGTAAACAGGTATAGGAAATGTTCTAACTTCATTTCAACCTGTTTTCTTAGGAAGTTATAATGCAGTGGATTTTCAGGTGTTGTGACATTTGAGGAAATGAAGAGGATTGCGGCTTCAGTTGACCAATAGTGCTAAAAACAGTTTCATTTCTGACGAAAGAATGAAACGCTAAATTAAAACAACCGCTGAAACTAAGAATGAAAGGAAATAAACAAACAATTTAGAAAGGCAGAGATATTAGTCTTTACTGAAGAAATAATGCTCCTTAACTTATCACCTCCGTCTAAAGTAGCGAATTTTCAAACCCTGACTGGCCTCGACTATATACTTATCCTCTTCAATCGACCTGGGGTCACAATACCAACCTGTACCCCTTTTCGTACTTTGGTTTTGACGCTATCTAACTAATACATCACCAATATCACTACATGCTGCTCTAATTTGTTGTAAAAAGCAGCTTATCAGAACTAAACAACCACATTTTGACCAAATAAACGATTGATACTGATGGGTAGGGAAATGACTGTTTAAAGGGTAAATATAGAGAACGATAAAAACATTTTGCATAAACAAAACTGACAACCACTACACATGTTCATATTTCACTTTGAAGAAAGTTTAGGTGATGTAGAATATATTTTTTGTAGTAGACTAAAAAATTAAAAATAGATATAAGTTTAATCGCTTTTGTACATAATTTAACCACTGATCGTTACAAGGCGTTTCATACCAAACTTTTCTCTCACCCAAATCCACTCGTACAAAACCTTGCTCCTTCCTCACCTTCCCAGAATCCCCCAAGACGACTTAAGAGAAGATGGCCTAGGGACCTACTGCTATGATGATCCAGAATCAGGAAACGAAGTGAAAAGTTGAACCAGTGGGTTCCATTCTTTGCTCATGTTTGTCAAAGTTATTTGTATTGCTCATACTACATATACTATTTCGCAACATATGCGTAGTTGTGTATTTAGGTAAATATGTTAAAAAAAAAAGAAATAACTATATAGTAAAGTTAAGTATGTTCTTTGATATATTTCTTATACCATGTGTTTCAAGTTATCCCTACAACGTCGTACTCACTGGTAGATATAGCTGTACCCAAAACTGAAAATAGTTGTATAAATGTAAAAACTAAATTTCACAATTTTTTTAAAAAAAAATTGTACGTATTGACTAACCTGAAACTGGGTATAGGGTAACCTTGGGCTTGGCAGAGAAGTTCAAATGAACTGGACTTTTTTCTTATGTAAGAATTTACCTTGTCATCGTTAGAAAACATTGGCGGCTTCCACCCAACAGGCTCTGCATAACAACATATGTGTTTAAAGTAACATGACGTACCTAAAACTGGGTATAGGGTATCCCTGAGCGGAACATAACAACACGATCGACTTCTTCATATTACGTACAATAGTGCGACTCTTGTCGTCTGAAGAGAATGATGGAGCTTTTATGCCAACTGGTTCTAGAATATGGTATATACAAAAATAAAAAAAAAAAAAAAGAAAATGTGATTAATACCTGGACGATGGGATAGGAAACGCTTGTGCCAAACAGAACAAACTAAATGATTGTCGACTATGTTTCTCTAAAATTCTTCCTTCTTCAGCAATTGAAGGTGCTTTACTGCCCATTGGTTCTGTCAAGAAAATTTCCAAAGAAATCAAATAATTGATTGTTTTGATAGTGTCCTCAGTCAATACTTCCCTACACGTGATCCATCTAGCATTATTTAGTTTTCTAACAAGTTCTCTTACAACAACTTTACACCAAATGTATTAATCGAGTAAGTGATTTTTATTTTATTCATTGAAGTAATCAGTTTTGTCTAGTTTGACTACAAAAACGCCAGAACGTCTTGCCTTATTAAGATTAAACGTTTTTCGTATATTAATACGAAATCAGGAGCTAAAAATAAAAAAAATTTAAGAAATTCATTTAGTTTGACTAATATTTATGTGAAAATAAAAACTTTTATATTTACGGATAAGTTAAGTTTTAAAATTTCCAAACGGGAAATATTTTTAGAATTTTATATTATAATTATATATATATATATTTGTTGTGTTTCTGTTTATGTGTCACTGCCTATTTTAATTGTTATTTGTCCTGCCGGACCGTTTTTTCGTTTATCATGGTATATATATAATATATATATATATATATATATATATATAAACACTAATAAATTCTCGACCGTGTGACAGATATATAACTAAAAAAGGATAGATCGGGATGCGGTCAGTTTCTTCCACTTTCAATTCAAACTCTCATTGCCGACGTTTCGATTTAAATAAAATCGAAACGTCGGCAATGAGAGTTTGAATTGAAAGTGGAAGAAACTGACCGCATCCCGACCTATCCTTTTTTAGTTATATATATATATATATATATATATTATATATATATATATATATTTGATATATATATATTTGAACTCGTGTATATATATATTTGAACTCGTATATATATATATATATATATATATATATATATATATATATATATAAATGATCAAACCACAATAAGAAATGGGAAAACAAGACTAAGATCTTTCAACCGTAACAAGCGGTCTTCGTCAGAGTCAAAAACCCAACCGCTTGTTACGGTTGAAAGATCTTAGTCTTGTTTTCCCATTTCTTATTGTGGTTTGATCATTGATTGTTATTTCAAGTGATCTTTTTATTATATATATATTTCGTTAAATGACTTGCATATTTCCAACATTGTATGTTTCCTACGTACCTTCTCTAATTGTCTTACTTGAGTCTTCCACTTCTTTGGTAACATATAAACCAATTCTCCAAACGATTTATTTTTGATATTCTCAAGGGATCCGACGTTTTTCGGCCTATATAGACCATTATCAAAGAAAATTCTAAACAATAATACTAACTTAATTCACATTAATAATAACTTGTTATTGTTAATGCTTGGGTTGTTCTGACATGACATGACGCTTGTGTTTCGACAAGACAAGAACTAAGAAGGACACAACCGGGTGAATGGTTAACATGGGTCAGAGTCCGTTTGATCTCGTACTGGCTTAATAAGTCTCATGTGGCTAACGCCGTATACATTTTTTAAGTTTTTTTTTTATTTCAGGCGCGGTGGGGTGGGTTTTACTCCTTGGTCGGTGTTCACTCGATCTCACTATAAAATAAAATTAAACAATAACGAATAAAATAAGATGACTCACGAAAAAAATGAGGCTAGCCGTCTCCAAATAATTAAAGTTTTTAACAGCTTGGAAAAGACTGGTATAAAGAACCAAATATCGGGATTCACCAGAATATGAAAATTAAATTCAGGATAATCATTAAACAGAAATCGAGAAGAACAGCTTGATAATAATTGAAAACTCTTATGGTCATACAGTTTGTGACGAACTGTAACTGCGGAAGACTAACTACAACCTCTCTTTATTCAACAGTTATATGTACTATGAATTGTGCTCTCTCAAAGGCGTTCATATATGCCAATCCGTTGGCATCCTCACTGGGAGGGTGGGCAACAGGTTACTGATTACTGGTTACGCATGGATTGGCCAACAGGTGGAAGGCCTTGTGACCACTGATCTCACCTGTAGCCAAGACAGGCTCAGTAGGACCTAGGTCCACAGTTCTACCGAAGAGTTTTTAAAAAACTGTCGGTATCACGGGGAGTGGAGGTAGCACAAGTGGGATTTCCATCACCCATCGTTAGTGTTGGACTCGTGGAGGCTGTGGTTCCTCACCCAGGAAGGATAGAATCCTTAAGGAGTCGCTGTGTGAGAAGCAGTATCTTCTCGGGAGGTTTCCCGCATAGCAACAAGAGGGAAGTAGACCCTCGACCCTTACCATTTAGTAAGGTCCACTGATTGACAGGTGGACTTGAAAACTGGTACGGTACTGCTACCGTGTACCAGCAAAATGGGCACTTCTCCTGAAGATACAACCCAGGTCTCTTGGCCAGTATGGTAGTCCTAAAACTGACCATCTAGTAGGTGTCGTCCACCTGTATTATGAATTGTTTTTCTTTACAATGCTAAGTATTATTCTTTCTATATTAAATTAAAATTCCCAGCATAAGTTAGTTCAAAAAAAAAAAAAAAACTCTGAAGATTACCAATATTATCTGACACATGTTTGTTACAATATATATAAGTTAATCTTGTAACAAATCTAGTAAAGTTATCTACAAGGTGTAAACAAAATGTATTTAAAACTGTTTACATTTTCACTTTCAATAAAATAAAGTCATTTAGCTAACTCAAACCGCGTGAGTTATGGCAATATTGAATAACATTGTGGCAGATTGGTATGAGTCGGAGCAGTGACAGTAACAGGAATCCGTTACGGTATTGAAAAGTATTAGTTGTCTATTGACAGTTTACAGTTTTGTCACGAGTTGAAGCAATAGGAAGTAACAGTTGTCTTAGTTATGAATTTCAGTTGGGTATGTTTCAGTTGTGTGACGAGTTGGAGCAGTGAGAAGTAACAGTGGTACTTATGAGTTGGGTAACAGTTGTGTCACGAGTTTGAGGAGTGAGAAGTAACAGTTGTCGTACTTATAATTTGGGTAACAGTTGTGTCACGAGTTTGAGGTGTGAGAAGTAACAGTTGTCGTACTTATAATTTGGGTAACAGTTGTGTCACGAGTTGGAGCAATGAAAAGTAACAGTTGTCGTACTTATAAGTTGGGTAACAGTTGTGTCACGAGTTTGAGGAGTGAGAAGTAACAGTTGTCGTACTTATAAGTTGGGTAACAGTTGTGTCACGAGTTTGAGGAGTGAGAAGTAACAGTTGTCATACTTATAATTTGGGTAACAGTTGTGTCACGAGTTGGAGCAATGAAAAGTAACAGTTGTCGTACTTATAAGTTGGGTAACAGTTGTGTCACGAGTTGGAGGAGTGAGAAGTAACAGTTGTCTTAGTTATGAGTTTCAGCTGGGTAGTCATGGGTAACAGTTCTAGCATCGATTTGTAGGAGGTGATGACAGTGATGGATATCACTTGCAGCAGTGATTGTATCCAGAGTGAATAAATTATAGTGTGACTAGAGATTTATGGTTTAATCTTTGTTGAATTTACTATGGTCCATATAGCAACTAAAAAGTTATCATAAAAAAATGTATTTGTAATTGGAAATGAATTTTAAGCATAAATTCACAATAACAAAGTAAAACCAACCACAATCACATGCTTTATTAATTAATGTAATACTGAATTTAATTTATGAATTAATTTATCAGAGCTTTAAATGCAATTAGCTTTCTTTTTATTCCTACAAAATTATGACCGCTTTCTTAAGATATTCATAATGTTAAGAAAGCATACCTTAGTTTATATATTACGTATAGAAAAAAGATATTTTTTCTTAATAATGTAAATTTTGCTTGTTATAAACAATGACACTACAACTGTAATAAATCAATAGATTTATATTTGGCTTAATCTTATGCCAACAGAAGTTTATTTTTCTAAAATATGAAATATTTTCTCTCATTAGAGGTGCAACGTAATGGTTTAGTGTTTACTTATACTGGGGTAAATGGATAAAACAAAGTCTCCACACACAAAAAAGAAGCCTTTTTATTCTACGTGTTTCGAAAACTTGGTGTTCACCGTCAAGTAAACGTCCAATCGAAGGAATGAAAGACCGAACTGCCTAACGTTCACTTCCATTGGAAGTTTACCTGACGATGAACACGAAGTGTTCGAAACGCTTAGAGTAAAAAACCTTCTTTTTTGTTTGGAATCTTTATATCCAATTAGCCCAATATGAAAAATATTTTGTGTAACATAAATAAGTCCTCTTTAAAATCGTTATAATATATATTCATTATAACGATCAATGTAATATATGATGGTTGAAATCCTATATGTTTTTTTACAAAAAAATGGAACGCATTGGGAAAACTATAAAAAATGACAATATTTTATGGTAAAAAGCGTATGTAGAACTATAATTCCTGGTTGAAGCAAAGCATGAAAAAGTTTGTGTTGTTTCCACTAAATCGTGAATTTTTTTTTATTTATTATTATATTCCAACTGCCCTTAGTAGAAGGGTAACAAATAATAGTGATACATGCTACATAAAATTGAAATAAAGAGTGGAGAAACCACTAATTGGTAGAACTCCATATACATAGATTGTTCAGATCACTTGCAACTAGTTAGTCTTGGCAGTTAGAATTTCTGATTAGATCTCGGGGTAAACATTTTTTTAGCCTTCTAATAGTGTTGGTAGGAATCTGGTGGGATGATAATTCCGGAATAAAAGGATTTAGATTGGTGTGTAAAGATCATGGAATTTTGCAGTATCGGATTTTTTGGTGGTTAAAAGGTATTTTCAGATCATTATGAATGGTATCGATAGAAACATAAGAGCGGGCTTGTAAAGTTTTGCGAAGGACTTTGGATTGGGCTGTTTGGATCCTGTTAAGGTAGAAAAGAGAAAAGCTTTGAAATGAGAGATTGTTGGCGACTAGTACCTGAATGTTGGGACGGGGAAGGCCTGCGTGCTGCAGGAAAGCACCAAAGATTTGCCCTGGTCTCTGAAGGCAGTTCTTGACTTGTTATCCAGTGAAATACTCGGAGCTTTCGCCCCCGCAGGCTCTAAACCCATATATATACAACTCACTAAGAGGATATAGCTAACCTGTTTGTCGGTATGGGGTAACCCTGCGCTTGGCACAAAAGCGAAAAAGGCCTCTTCAATCGAGTCAGAGTTAGTTTTAGCTTTTGTTCATCAGGAACAACTGGTCTTTTTAAACCTACAGGCTCTGAAATTATATCCAGCCTTCAATGAACATCGCTAATAGTAAATAAAATAAAAGATTTCTTCCTTAATAAAAAAAAATATTAAAAACTAATCTTTTAGGAGAGAGACCCCTGCATTAAATACATTTTTACAAAATATTACTTTAAAGTTTAATAGTTAATTAATTTTACCAATGAAAATTAGCCAAATTCATTCTGTAAACGGTTTTTGTCAGAAAAAGTAATCTTTTATTGTAGTAGTATTAGCAATAACTAATTTTAAATTGATTTCATTGAAAAAAAAATATTTTTTAAATTTAATTTATTAAATATAAAAAAATTTATAAAAATATATAAAAAAATAAAAAAACACTTGAGCAATGTTTTGCCAAAGTGTGGTACATGTACCCCTGGAGGTACGGCGAGAGTTTGGAGGAAGGGGTACATGATCCTGCGCTTGAACACGTTGAATGCTTTGCAGAACATATCCTTTGTTATGCTGCACGGCTGATTAATTTGCTACTGATATTATGGATAGTATAACACAGCATTTTGTTTATTTAGTAAATAGGCGTGAAAATATTTTCTTCAAGCTAACAAATATATTGAATGGAAAAGATATTTGTGTAACATAATACGATATATAAGCAGAAGATTTTGGTGAAAAACGAGCAATTATTGGAATCGTCTTCTGAAGAATCTTGAAAAATAAACATTTTTATTATTATCAAGGAAATAGCATACGACCTTTGTTATATAAGCTAATTCTTCATAGCTTGAGCGCACAATATTTGAAAAATGTTAAGACATTTTTACTAACAATGTCCATTCAAAAATAGTTATGTAATATGTATTAGGGACCAGATCAGCTCAGTAATTAACCTACTCGTCTCTGAACTGATAGGACGGGGTTCGATCCTCACCTGGCCCTCGATTTATTGACGCAGGAGGTGAATAAATCTGAGTACGTCGTCCCTCAGAGGACGTTAAGCCATCAGTACCGAAACTGTACGATGTCAGGTACGTATAGTATCTTACCCGAAATACACTTGAGTTAGGTGAAAATTTAGGCTTCTACTGTAGAATCAATCTTCAGTATGTGGTATCACAAAAGGCCAATGCTCGGTCTACGTGTGTTCCCTTTTTGGGACTGCCACTGCAACCTAACCTAACCTACATATGAATATAAGTTGTGAAAACACCAGAAATAAATAATTCAACTTATCTTTATTAATAAACCAGCAGACGTGTTCTTCTTTGACGGGTATTTTATAAAAATTCAGAGACGATACTTGGTACTCCAAAATATTATTAGAAATCATAGATTAGTAGAAAATATATTTAGTAAAGTCCATAACTGTCATTAGGTCTGGAGTTGTTTTTACGTTTTGCAGCATACCGAGCTCTTATCATATTTTATTCTAGGCATCCTACCTATTTCTAACGTAGTACAATCACTTATTTTGTGGTATTTACTCATTGTAGGGTAAAAAGCTAATGAAATGGTCTCCACATATAAAAATTTAATGGTATAAACAACGCGTTTCGAACACGTTTCGATTCACCAACAATAGCTTTTAACCTTATTATCTTTTAAGCTTAACCTTCTTATTTATGCCTAGAGGACCCACGAGAGTAGGTAGGACGACTCACTTTTTAAAACGATCAAATTATGGAAAACGCAAACGAAATTAAAATCAACTTAACAATACTAACACTAATCAACTAACAGCATCAGACACCTAAAAATACCTGTTTGTTTTTAGCTATATACCTGTATAACTGTGTAGCAACCTAACCACAGCTTAAAAATTCATAACTTCTCTTCTACGTTGAATTTGCAATCCATTCAAATTTTAGCTTTTAAGTTAGACATACACAAATCTACTAGCAAAGTTTCAGCTCCCTATGACTTATGGAGGACTTATGGTGACTGCAGTTTGTTTGTGACAAAATTTTTGCTCAAACAAACAAACAGACATTTTTCTAAGAGTAGATTCAGTTTCTCTAATGTATAAATGTAAATATAACTTAGAATGAGTCAGTTTTAAGTTCAGTTTTTAAGAAAGGTATAGACATAAACCTTTCTTTTATTTATATAGATTAACAATACCAATTAATAAACATTCCTTTATAGTAATACAAATGAATTTGTAAATAATTTTACCCAAAAGTTAATAAGAAGGGTTAATAAGAACGATTTATCCTATCGTGAACAATAATTATGCTTTAATATTTCTGCTTGGAAAGGACTCTCTTTTAATATAATAATTCAACTTGGCTTTATTAATAGACCAGTAGATGTTGGTCTGCTGGTTTATTAGAGACGTTTGTTAAAATTTATTATAAATGATGAATTTATATAATAATTTATTATTATAAAACAGTAAAGTTTATATCACTTATTTATCGTAATAAATTAAAATTACTTTAAGAATAACACACACATGTAATTAGTTAAATTAATTTATAGTGTATTATAGAAAGAAAAACAAATATTTCAAACTATTAGCTGGAGATTTTGAAAATTCAACTTACCTAAATTTCGGTAGAGGAAAGCTCTGAGCTAGACAAAACAAGCCGAAATTCTGTTTAAATTTCCGTTCGATTCCACTCCATTTGACATCCGAAGAGAGGGTTGGGGGTTTGGCGCCGACCGGATCTGAAGCGTAAATAGTTCAACTAACTCTAGAGATTTTGTTGACAAAAGGTTTTCACAGCCAGTTTTCGAAATGCCAGTTTATGTAGAGATAGGGTGTAAAAGTTTTTATTAACAACAAAATTAACGGATCGGATTGAAATATGAATAAAATAATAAAATCCTCTTTTTAGATACTAAATATAAAATATTGTTCAAAAGAGGGAAGAGCTCGGTGGTGCAGAGTTGGTACGATTAACTCCGCAATGTAAACCCCGGACAGTGACCTCAGTAAACGACTAATACATCCACTCCTTCAGTTAGATCTCCATCAATTAAAACGCTCCTTCTACTATTCTCTCTCAAAGAAATAAACGAATTATATTAGCTCGTAACATAGACTTATTATTTACAGCAACTTGATCAATCAGTCGAGTTATTTACTCAAACTGAAAAGCTTAAAAGAAAGAGGTCCTCATTTTAGGATAAATAAATTGTTTTATACACTCCAAACAGCTTTTGGGAATATATAGTTCAAAACAATCATCCTACAATGTGCTTCTACTGTAATTTACAAGAAACACATTAAATTTAAAGAAAGATTTATTGTTTGTCCTTTTTCCGAATATACAGTATTTATTTTGAAAATATTGTAGTCTAATCTTGTTTTTGTAGCCCTGATGATAGTATAAAAATACATCGAAATGATGGCAAAAAGGAGTATTTCAATATAAAGACCAAGCCCTAAAAAAACTTACTAAATACTGTGTTAAATGTATGTGTTGAAGTATATATATATACAACATAAAAGTTTATCAGGACTCGGTGAGATACCTGAAGAATTGACCGAGTTCTGATGAACTAATTTTTTCATCACGGTCTTCTTTTCCATATTCTAGTCATTGATAATTGATCAATATAATTGTATATATATATATAATGGGAAAACAAGACTGACAATCTACCTTTCAACCGTAACAAGCGGTCTTCGTAAGAGTCAAAAACCCAACTCGTTTGTTACAGTTGAAAGATCTTAGTCTTGTTTTCCCATTTCATGTTGTGGTTTGCTCAATGATTATTGTTCACTTGTTTATGTGAAATCTTTATATATATATATATATATATATTTAAAGTTACAACTAGACAAATAAAAAAATATGTTTATACATATCTTTTAAATATATGTATCTAAAAAAAGATTAATCAGGAAGCGGTCAATTTCTTCAACTTTCAATGAAATTCTTATTGCCGACATTTCAATTGTATTTAAAATCATTATCAAAGGAAAAAAGTAGGAACTATTGCATGTTGCATTATTAAAACAATTCGGAAAGTAAAGCTGTTCTATTGCATATAATGTAATATGCAATTGTTTGTTCAATTTAAATATTCTTACTTTTGCCTTTGATAATCGAAACATAATAAAACAGAAACATCAGGAATGAGAGTTTGATTGAAAGTTGAAGAAACGGAACTGACTGCATCCCGATTCATATTTCTTAGTTATTTATCTATCACATGGTAGATAATTTATTGCTATATATATATATATATATATAGCAATATAGCATTATCAATATCATTTTTGAACAACCATTATTTAGCTTTCGCTCGTCGAGCGCAAACTTAGCTTCCTTTTTATTTGTCTCCTTTGCGGCAGCACTGCTTTAGCCCTCACCGTGATTCTTTTAGTTGACTGTCTCCCTCTGTCAAATTCACTTTTAACTGAGTGACGACCGCCATGACGTAGTTCGAACATTAAAAGTCTGAGGATTTGCCTAATTATGCAGTCTATTGGGTGCTCGATCAGTATCGTTTAAGTCAGATAGCGTAACTATTATATATTGTATATTTCATATTATTATATTATACTTATATTTCATATTCATAATATATATATTGTTTATATATATATATATCATATATATATTCCTTAAATTTTTTTTGATGGCTATGTCTTGAGTATATAACTTCTCTATTCGCCATACGTTTACGATTTATTATTTCTTTTTGTCAAAAATTTTTAAGTTATAATTTTTAAAAATTTTAATAATTTATCTATTGTTAATTGCTTTCTAAAACCGTTACTCCGACGTTTAGTGCCTAGCTCCTTTTTTACGCTAGTGCTGCTCTCTTCGGTTGACTCTTTATTTCTTCATTCGCGCTCCGTTCTTCGACGTGGGGAGATCTCTCTCACTTCGTCCTCTCTACTAGTCTACTCTCCTGATGACGAACAACAGTTCGAAATATTGAATTCTGTAAGTTTTTTTTGTATTCTCTTTTCTGTGTCGTGCTTTGTATAATTTAAAGTTATATATATATATATATATATATACTTTTATTCTCTTTTTTAAATAACTATTTTTTTTCTTTCCTCTCGACTCCTTAGTTCCTTTTTTATTTGTCTCCTTTGCGGCAGCACTGCTTTAGCCCTCACCCAGTGAGTTCTTTAGTTGACTGTCATCCCTCGGTCAATTCACTTTTTCTCCTGAGGACGACCGCCATTACGGTCGAAATATTGAAAAGTGAGTCTTTGTTATGTTGCAGTCTATGTGTCGCAGTTTATTTTAAGTGATATACATATATATATATATATATATATATACTTCTAAGATTCGATAGCATGTATATTATATATGATGTATGCAAAATAAATGGATATATATATACATATATACAATATTTTAAATGTTTTTTGATGGCTAGGTCTTGGTAATTAACTTCTCCTATTCCGCCAACGTTTCGACGCATTTATACATCTTCATCAGGGCTACAAAAACATGATAAGGCTATAATATTTTCAACAAAAACAACAAATTCAAGGTTGCCTACTATGTTAACAGTAACAACTAAAAAATAACTTGATTAGAACCAAAATGAGTATATGGCCGTATAAAGTCGTGAGTTTCTGTGATTTCTTTTATGAGTATTCATATTGTGAAATAAGTTTATATTTAGCAAGTATTTATTTGCGAAGTTATCATATTTTCAAAAAATAGTTGTAAAGTAAATTATAGTCATACAAAAAAAAACTTAGAAGTTAGAGGGTAGATATTTTTAATAATATGACTGTGTAGTATTAACATAAACTTTTTTTGTGAGGTTGTACTTTAGTGAAGTTGAAATTGTTTAACATGTAACGTTATGTATGGGAGTGAGTGCAGGCAGAGAGGCTCTTTGCATCATGATTTATATACGTCAGATAGATGCGGGCTAATCACGATGAGGGCGGTATAGAAGAGGGAAATAAATCTCTCTAAGGATTACCTGTAAGAGGGGATGGGGAATGCCTGGGCAGGACAGAGAAGGCAAACACTGTCCCTCTCTGTCACGTCCGACAAGGAGAGCCGGTCCTTCTTCGAGAGGTTGGGAGATTTCATGCCCACTGGCTCTATATAACAATCAATGACTAAGCTACTTTCACGGAAACCTCAAGCAGCAGGGTATTTAAAATGTCTTTGTTAAAAACCACATAAGAAAGGAAATTGGAGTGACTGCCAGGAATCAAATGTACAAGCCGAAATAAATAAATACCACATACTATTGATTCATTGTAGGGTAAAAAGCTATTGAAATAGTCTCCACATATAGAAATTTAATAGTATAAACAACGCGTTTCGACCACGTAGTGTTCTTCTTCAGGCATTAACTAAAGGTGAGTGTCAATAGTACAACTGTGGTATGATACAAAAGTTGTACCATACCGCACCATATCAAACACTATGTGTTCGAAACGCGTTGTTTATACTATTAAATTTCTATATGTGGACACTATTTCATTAACATTTTACCGTACAATGAGTAAATACCACATAATAACTGATTGACTACCTTAGAATACTATTGATTCTAAACAATTTTAAAGAGTAGAAATAATAATGATAAATATGCCATTGAACGAAGGAAAAGGTTACCTTTGACACTCTAATGTCTATTTATATATAAATAAAATATACAGATATCATTTCTGAAAAAAATACACGATAATATTCATTTTTAGCGATTCCATATAGTTTAGTTTAATTCTTTTATTAAAAAGTTTCTATATTTCTACCCTATAAAAGTATTATTAAACCAAGCCTCAAAAATTAGGTAAGAAAGTGATGCATAAATTAAAAAAAAACTAATATTTTATTTGCTGATTTATGATAATCCTTATTATTGGCGAAGAAAATACGATGTTTTTGGGATTAATTGAAGAAAAGTCATTTACCACAAGGATTACAACGCGTTTCGAACAATTAGTATTCATCATCAGGTACATCTACAATGAAGTTAAAAATAAAAAAAAATAACCAAAATAAAAGCAAAAGGAGCTAAAGTTAGGATATTATGTAACGCCTTTTAATTTATATTTTAGTTCAAATTTTGATTGTTTTTTCCTTTATTTAACTCCAAAACGTTTATACGTTTTTGTGTTTATATTGTACCTGATGGTGAACACTAATTGTTCGAAACGCGTTGTATAATTAAATCTTTATGGTGAAGACTTTTAGTCTTTTTAGTAAAAAGTAGTCTTATTAGTATTTTTCCTCACTAATCATGAGTAAATACCACATAATAACTGCTTCGTGAGGCTTTTGAAACATTTTACTTACTGGCTCGTAAGTATTAGTTCATAAGCTTTCAACTTTTCAATGACTATATACTCAAAGCTTTCGATTAAGAATTGATTATCGTTAGATTTATAAAATCAAAAATAATAAAACGAGAAAGAGCTTATAACATTACTAAAAGAAATGTATAAACCGTCTTGCCTTGCATACCACGGTAGGTATACCAAGGTTGGACCAATTTTTGATGATGTCCATCTTCAAGAGCAAGTACTCTTAGCATGGGCATTATAGTAAATGAATACAGATTATTCGTTTTTTCATGCCACACTAACGTCTGTGCCACTAACAATATCCATTTCATGTTTTAAGTTCTTTTTCTTTTTATTATTTTTACTTACATAACCCTAGCGATGACCAGTGCTTAGTCAAAAGCTTTAAATCTATAAATCTAAAAGTTTTGTTGAAAGCTAAAAAAGTTTTCGTGATTATAATTTCATGACGATCACACTGAGGACTAAACTGCGCCGGTTGGTTATGCTAATCTAATTCCTTCTCCATTTCAGTTTCTCAAGTATAATCTCCGAAGTCTATCGACTCACCACTGTTTATCTATTTCATATAAAACATTAATTTCTCATACTTGAAAGGTAGACCCTTTTTCTGAATTTCTTATTGTGGTTTGCATGTTATGTTTCATCTTACTTTTTGTTATTATATATATATATATATACATGAGTTCAAAATTCAAGAAGAGTAACACACAGATTAAGGAAACACACTAAGGAAAGGAAGGAAAGTGTGTTTCCTTACTTTGTGTGTTACTCTTCTTGAATTTTGAACTCGTATTGTGTCCAGTTTGGATCGTGTTTTGATTTATTAAGTGTATATATATATATATGTTGAATGCCAGATTAGATATTGAAAAAGACGAGCCAATCCCTGTTACGTATTACTTTGGGCACTTCTTATTGGTTGTGGGTGTTTTTTCGTTAAACACGTTTCTCCTTAGCACACTCCGTCTGCTCGGCCGCCTCAGCCTTCACTCCAGGAGAGGGCTCGCAGTCCCTACTTAATTTTCCAATAGAGTTGGATGAAGCAACGACACGAGGAAGGCGCCACGCATTCTTCAAGAAAACACTGCAGTAAAGGGGTCTAATGACAAACGCCACACACACTCAACTTCAACTTATAATGCCCATAGCCCGGACCAGGTTCTTACGAGGAATTCTTCTACTTGAGGACGCCTATGCCATTCCTGCCCTCTGTGAAATTAAAGTAGGGACTGCGAGCCCTCTCCAGGAAGGACGGCGGATGCGGCCAAGCGTGTTAGGAAACCGAGGGGGAAAGGTTCTACATATACCCACAACAATAGAATCTACAGAAAACACCAACAACCAGTATCTAATGAAATCCACTAAGCCAATAGTAAACACCGAGTTCGACGAGGTACACTTCCAAGCCAGGACGCCAAGACCTTCATCCAACTCTATTGGAAAATTAAGTAGGGACTGCGAGCCCTCTCCTGGAGTGAAGGCTGAGGCCGCCAGCAGACGGAGTGTGCTAAGGAGAAACCTAGCCGGAAAATACCACAACGGAATTTTGCCCAAAGTAATACGTACCAGGGTTGGCCTCGTTTTAAATAAAAGACTACTATCAGAAGACGGCAGAGAGCAACTGTTCAAACCTTCGGGAAATTAAAATCTTACAATGACAGCACCAAGAATATATGGTTTAGTCGAACACAACAAGGTTTTCTCTCCGTCCTATCGTTCGTTCATTGGAAGTCCAACTTATGAACTTCTAAATTATAGAGAAATAGGTGTTCTCTAATCGTTCGTCAATTTTACCAGGATAAAAAATCAAACTCGGCCCCTCCGGGTTGGTTTTATTTAAAACCTTTTTCATAGGCAGAAGTAAGAATTTTTTAACGAAAATGAAATTCACATTAATTAAGGAACCCAAGTAAGCCGGAACAAAACCTTGGCTAGATTTTCATATATATATATATATATGTTAACACATGAAAGAGAAAAAACAAATAAAGACACACACAAAAGACTCACAACGATATTTTGACAGTCGTCGTCATCGGGTAGAAGTAGTCCCTTTGAGTAGCTGAAGCTAACTCAAGTTAGCTAACTTGTTAGTTAACTAACTTTAGTGAGCTAACTTTCAGTTAGCTTCAGCTACTCAAAGGGACTACTTCTACCCGATGACGACGACTGTCAAAATATCGTTATGAGTCTTTTGTGTGTGTCTTTATTTGTTTTTTCTCTTTCATGTGTTAACTAGTAGTCCTGTTGGACCATTTCAAGTTTTGATTATATATATATATATATGTCTTGTTAAATTGTATGCCTATTTTTAATTTCACAACTTTTCTACTGAATCTCTCGATTTCTCTAATACACTTTGATGTTCGAGTGTATTAGAGTTCAAAGTGTATTAGAGAAATCGAGAGATTCAGTAGAAAAGTTGTGAAATTAAAAGTAGGCATACAATTTAACAAGACATGCATAAACGGAGGTCTGCTCCCGAAATATACGAATATATATATATATTTAAAGAAACTGTCCACTCGGACCATAATACCTTAAATTACACAAAACAAGACACAGAAAAAGATAAAATATACACTTACTAAATTCAATATTTCTGACTGTTGTTCAGAAATTTTTATGAATTGTTGTTATGTCCTCTCTTCTATTCTTCTCCTGATGACGAACAACAGTTTGAATATTGAATATAGTAAGTGAGTATTTTATCTTTTTTTTGGGTCGTGTTTTATATATACAAAATGTTTGATGTTGATTGAGAAACATAAAAAATTTAAAAATACACATACAGTCTCTAATTTTAGGTTTGGACCGCCTTCAGGAGAGATAAGAAGGAGAAAGCAAGCAAACTATATAGTTTCTTATATATATATCGTATATATATATATATATCATATACCACAATAAGATATATGATATATACAAGACAAGATCAATAATATATCAGACCGTGATAGAATAGCGTGTTCTCTATCGGGGTTCGGTCAATTCCAGATCAAAAAATCCAATTCTCGTTGCCAACGTTCGTTTTATTTCATAACCTTTTCATCGACATCTTCGGAAACGTTGGCAACGAGAGTCTTGATTACTGTATCCATGGAATATATAAGTTACCGAATCCACATCTAAATGAACACATGTCTTGTCCTCATTCATATATATATAAAATGATAATATATCATAGATATTCATATTCTTGATAATGACAATAAGAAATCAGCAAACAAGACTAAGATTCATTTCACCGTAACAAGCGGTCTTCGTCAGAGTCAAACAACTGAGTAACTTACTGATATATATGTGTTACAGATAACTATAGATCGTATATTGACACAACTGAGAAAACAATACTATAAACTTATTGTTAAAAATTAGACAAGTATTCAGCTGAAACTATGGTCTAATTTTTAACATAATTTCATAGGAAGGTTGCCGGAATAACGATCTTGTTACTGTAACCACAAATATAGTAAGTTACCAATCGACATGCTAAATGAACACATGTTTCTGCTGTCCTCATTCATTATAAAGAAATGAACATAATCAAGAATTCATTTCTTGATAATGACTGAAGTCAGCAAACATGTGTTCATTTAGCATGTCGATTGGTAACTTACTATATTCTGTGGTTACAGTAACAAGATCGTTATTCCGGCAACTCTATGAAACTTATGCTAAATGAAGCAAGTTTCGCTAATGGTCCTCATTTTACAATTATAAAGGAAGATGAACATAATCAAGAATTTCATTTCTTGATAATGACTGAAGTCAGCAAACATGTGTTCATTTAGCATGTCGAACATAATGGTAAACTTACTATATTCTGTGTTACAGTAACAAGATCGTTATTCCGGCAAAAACTACTATGAACTTTATGAAAAACGCAAGTTTCAGCTAAATTATGGTCTAATTTTTAACAATGTATATATATAGGAAGGATTGCATACAAAAATTTATTCAATTTATATATATAAATATATATATATATATATATATATATAATATTGATATATTTTAGAAAAAATCATTAAAACAAGTTTAATTAAAATTTAAAATTTATAACTCATATTAAGATTTATATATCATAGGATTTTTTTTTTAATAAAAATCGTATAAATTTCACCAAAATTGGTAAATTTATGGATATAAAATTCCATTTATAACAATAGTTCTGCTATCGTAGTTGTATTGTATATTATATGTTACATGTAGTAGTATTATATGTTACAGTAGTATTGCATGTTATGTTTTACAATACATAGTAGTAGTAGTAGTATGTTTATGAAATCGAGTAGGATATGAGTAATGAATTAGCCAGTAAGTTGAGAAGAGGTCAAAGAAGACCAAGGTAGCATGACCTGCAACCATAGTAGTGGTGGGATTAAATGAATGAGCAACCGGTGAAATACTACACGTGAAGGTCTCAATGTCCCGCTTTTACCATTCAGGCGTGCTCCTTAACCATTTCACTGCTAATCACGTATATATCGGTCATACAATTATGCTTTACCATTTATGTACATAATACAACGTATATACGCTGAATGTATATATATATATAACAATTGAAATAAGCAGTGACACATAAACTGAAACACAACAAAGACTCACTTTTCAATATTTCGACCGCCATTACGGTCGAAATATTGAAAAGTGAGTCTTTGTTGTGTTTCAGTTTATGTGTCACTGCTTATTTTAATTGTTATTTGTCCTGCCGGACCGTTTTTCGTTTATCATGGTATATATATATATTATATATATATATATATATATATAACTTTACATTACACAAAGCACGACACAGAAAAGAGACTAAAAAGAACACTTACAGAATTCAATATTTCGAACTGTTGTTCGTCATCAGGAGAGTAGACTAGAAGAGAGGACGAAGTGAGAGAGATCTCCCCACGTCGAAGAACGGAGCGCGAATATATATATATATATATATATATCAATGATCAAACTACAATAAATAATAATAAACCCAATAAATGATAATAAAATAATAATAATAATAATATTATAATTATAATAAATAATAATAAAAAATAATAAATAAACCCAGTTGGGTTTTTGACTCTGACGAAGACCGCTTGTTACGGTTGAAACATCTTAGACTTGTTTTCCTATTTTCTTATTGTGGTTTGATCATTGATTGTTATTTCACGTGTTTATGTAAAATCTTTATATATATATATATATATATATAAATATATATGTGTGTGTGTGTGTATTTTTGATCAGGAGTACGTACCTGATCAAAAAAATGGATGGAAATTTTAGGTTCTTCAAAAAAAAATTTAGCACAGGTAAAAAACTCATGTTTTGAAACTCAGCCTTCAAGAACATGAAGTCATACTAGTTTGGCAGCAGTGAAGGGTTAATACGAATATTAGTACACTATTCACAGCGTAGTATCAATGAATGACGCAGCATACATTAAATAGAAGGCACCAACTCAAGTGTATATTTTACATAAATTCATTTCATCCCACATATACCATATAGTTATAGCTCTTTGAAATACTAATAAAGGATAATATATATTGTGTGTTTATTTTTAAAAGCTGATAGTATTTATTTCTATACAATTTTTTTCATTTATTTTTAATATTAATATATCAATACTTTTACATATTATTGCTATAAATATTAATAATATATATATATATAAGTATATAAATTATATATAATAAGTATATATATATTAATAATATATATATATAATATATATAATATTATATATTATATACAAAACCATATTATTTTCTATTAGTCCAGTTATACCAGTTATGACCTTTCAACACTTTTATTCTAACCGCTTGTTTATTGTTCATTTTTGACCTTTGACCTTCTCTTTATATTAACCTGTACTAATCCTTTTAATCTATTTATAGCAATGACTAAGCATGAGTCATCGATTTTAATTTAACATGTCACTAGCCCAACTCCTTTTCCAGTTGAACCCTGTTAGCAGGAGGTTAGTTCGTAGGATCGAATCACTCAGTCTTAAGATCCTGAATGCCGAGACTGCGGTTAATTTTAATGATACCTGTTTAAAAGAGGATCTGCTGCCTATTTATACAAGACTATATATATATAAAAGTATCAAACCACAATATGAAATGGGAAAACTAGACTAAAATCTTTCAACCGTTACAAGCGGTCTTCGTCAGAGTCAAAAACCCAACCAACTCATATTAGGGACTGTACTGACTGTATTAGAGACCAAACCCAGTTGGGTTTTTGACTCTGACGAAGACCGCTTGTTTCGGTTGAAACATCTTAGTCTTGTTTTCCCATTTCATATTGTGGTTTGATCGATGATTGTTATTTCACGTGTTTATGTTAAATATATTAAATATTTATATATATATTGTGGAAAACGATCCACAAAGGGCAATGAACGTTTTCGAGTAAACTTTCTGTTTAATTATTTCTTGTTTCTGTTTAGTTACAGAATAAATAGAAAAATACACTTACAGTCTCTAATTTTCGTTTCATAAGTGCGCTTGTTGTCTCCATTTCTTCTCTCTTTATGACGGTTAAACCGGAAATTAGAAACTATAAGTGTGTTTTTCTGAGTCAGTTCTTCAGTTTGAAATCAAACTCTAATTGGCAACGTTTCGGTATTTATTTAAAACCTTTGTCATAGGAAGAAGTATAAATTTTGAAACATAAAAACTAGGTATTACATTACAAAGAAAAATAGTCTGTGGATTCTAACAACAACTGTAGTTTGAAATCCATAGACTATTTTTATTTGTAAAATAATTTGTAATGTAATACTTGGTTTTTCTGTTACAAAATGTTTACTTCTGCCTATGAAAAAGGTTTTAAATAAAAACCGAAACGTTGGCAACGATAGTTTAATTTGAAACTGAAGAACTGACCGAGTCCCGATAAACTTTAGTTTTTATATATATATATATATATATATATATATATAAATATATATATCGATCGTGATTTGAGCAGCTTAACAAAATTTAATTAAACTTATCCATTTAATTTGTCTTTCCGGTTCAGTTATTCAATTTCTGCATCGTGCGTTTGTCACCCTCCATTTGAACCCTGAAAACCGTTGAAACCGAAAATTCAAAGCTACAACTGAGTGTTTTCTTCTTCTCGTTTGTAGTAAAATTTTAATTATCATCAATGAACCTTAATGCATAATTATATATTTGGTACTACAGTTGGCAGCAGATACATTCATAACAAGCAATACAAAATAGATTTGAATTAGCAGAGCAGATTCTGCATCTCACGACTAAAAAATTTTTAATAGTGAGCTGTTCGTTTTAGTCCTAGATTACATAATTAAAGTGCAATAAGAAATAAAAGAACAGGCTAACTTAAAATTAAGTCCGTGATATTGCAGAATTCTGCTTGCTTTATTAAACAACCTGTAGAACTTATAACTATATAACCACACCAATCATAAATATTTCTTATTCTGTTAGATGTTAATAATTGTGTTAATAATTTAGATAGTTCTTATTTTTGTATTTGAGTTCTGTTATGAATTGTTATTAGTGCCTGAAGATGGTCAGAGCTGACCGAAACGTCGTATATAATTTGTATGTAAGGTTAATTTGTTTGTTATAGTTAAAACTTGTTAGTTAATAAAATGGAAGTCAAAATAAATCTTTGGTGAATTACTTATTTTTTACCAGAAAGTGGAAATCCATAGTGAGAAAACTTGAAAAATTAACTCGGAAAAGAACAAAAGTTAAAATTGGCATAATTTTTAATAAAACATATATATATATACTGATAAAAGTATCGACTGTGAAGTAGAACAAAAAATAAAACTTATCATTACTCGGTCAGTTATTCAACTGCATCGTGCGTTTGTCACCCTCCATTTGAACTCCTGAAAACCGTTGAAACCGAAAATTCAAAGCCACAACTGAGTGTTTTCTCTCTCGTTTGTGTAAATTTATTATCTCTGAACTATATGCATAATTATATATTTGTATAAGTTGGCAGCAGATCTTCATACAAGCATACATTGTTGAATAGCAGAGCAGATTCTGCATTCACGACTTTTTTAAGTAGCTGTTCTTTTTTCCTAATTACATATTGTGCAATAAGAAAAAAAGAACAGCTACTTAAAAAAGTCGTGAATGCAGAATCTGCTCTGCTTTTTAACAATGTATAATTATATATATAAACAAAACCAACTCATAAATAGCGTTTAAATCTTAAAGGGAATACAAAATCATTTGACTATTAACTTATTTCTATGAGAGTCCATAAAGTCATTCTTTTTCACAATCTGACAAAGATATTCCCGGTCAAAGAACCACAGCATTTCAATAGAACTTTTATTTAGGGTTTAAGCATTAATTTGATAAGATAATATTATTTAATATAGATTATTTTTAGTCAGGATATTTAAATTAAATCTATTAGGTGTAGATTAAAACTGAAATGCATAAGTCCATAGCTTCATTTAAATATGTTAGATATATTATTAAGTTGTGTTCAGAGTTTCATTAGAATTCTGAAGAAAAATAGTAGGAATAATTAAACTAGCAAGTGATGTCTAACCAAGACGCAAAAGGTAGTATATTTTTCTACCTTTATCTAATGACTACTTGTAGAGCATTTAAAAAAGTCGGTACGGAAGTTGATGTAAGAACTGTCACTGAATATTATTACATATGTTATTAATACCTTGTTTATCCTTTTTCTCTTGTTATATCTTTCCGCTTAAGAAGATTTTGTCTTTTAATACTGTAATTATGGCAGTAAATACCTGAAAGTTGGTACTGGATACCCTTGGGAGATACATTGCAGAGTTGTGTCAGCATTAACGTATGTCTTCGCCCAAATTTTTGTCTCCTTAAAAGGAATACTAGGGGCTTTCGTTCCAACTGGTTCTATTTAAGGAATATAATTAGTGAAATCAAATAGTCAACTAATACTTGTACCTGAAAGATGGAACTGGGAACCCCTGCACTTGACAAATCATAGTTGAAGAAAGGTTTTCTTTTAGTTCAGACCAGACTCGTCTCTCCTTTGATGGAACATTAGGCGCTTTGGTTCCAACAGGTTCTGCGTAAATTTTATCCCACCCCCCATCAAATAAATTAAGAAATATAATATAATAATGTTGATATGCACCTGAATGATGGCACAGGAAATCCCTGAACTTGACACATCAAAGCACAATCGAGTCTTTCTTTTACACTTGATAAGATTAACGTCTCTTTGAGAGGGACATTAGGAGCTTTTGCACTTATTGGCTCTAACAAAAAAAAAAAAAAAGAAAAGAATATACCAAAAAATAGTTTTATTAGAAATTTCCACCTGAACATTGGAACCGGAAACCCCTGAACGTTGCATACAAGTGCAGAGGGCATCTTCTCTTTGACTCCAGAACGACTCAAACTATCCTTAAGTGGTATGTTAGGGGCTTTCGTGCCAACTGGCTCTGTAGAATAACAGTGTATACATTGTTTTTTTTTTATTTTACATGTTTTCAAAAGTGGGAACTGAGAACCCCTGCTTTTATTTAAGACGTTCAGTAAATGAAAACTGACAATATTACTCTGAGTAAAAGCGAAATTCATTAATGTTAGTTTGAGTATCTGGCTACCCGGTCGGTTACTTGCCGTTCTGTCTCCCTCTTTCATTTCTCCTGAAGGCAGATTCCCCGAAAATTTAAGTTTGTAAGTGTATTTCTTTACTCTATGTGTTACTCTTTTTCGAGATTATGAACTCGTATTGTGTCCGGTTTGGATCGTCTTTCCGATTTTATAGTGAATTAATGCTAGTTTATAAATATTACATATTTTCTTCTGCTTTGACCTTGAATGAACGCAACCCCCAAATTCAAAAGATAGGAAGAGATAGAGATAGATAGATGGATAGAGAGGGAGATGGAGAGGGAGAGAGAGAGAGAGAGAGAGAGAAAGAGAGAGAAAGGTTAATAGAGAACTGAAGGGATCTGTTTCCATAAGAAATGTAGTATTAAGGAAATTCATTTAACTGTATTTTCTATAATAATAATAAGTAATAACGAATGCTCCATTTATGAATAGGATTATATGGTACAATAAAACATATTTTTTAGGTAATTTTTGAATGTATAGAACCATTGTAGGCCAAATAAAATCATCTGTTTCAAAGTATTCTACTAAATTTAACGATTTAAGTGGAGAATACTTAAAGAAATCAATTTGTTGTAAGCACCACAGAAGATCTTGGTTATTGTGTACATATTCGAGAACGAGAAACACTTTTAATATTGGATTTTATTTTCCGAATGACCGTTTAATTGTAAGATACGGAAAATCATACGACTAGTTAAATATATAAGGACGCCTCGAATTGATATAACTCAATAATTTTACTATACAATAATGTATGGAATATTTATTTAACTAAAAACTGGGATTTATCAAAGAATTGATAAGACAGCTGACGATATTTAAAGTTGGCAAGATAATAAGATCAATTTAAAGAGGTTAAATGTACAATATGCACACGGTGAACAACAATGTCCTTTCCTTTGGTGTCATTTCCCCAAAAAGCAACAAAGCTCATCCAGTATGGAGGATCTGTCAAAAGATGTGACCTGCATTGCGTTCAAATTTAACGGAATTTTATCAAATTAATTAATTAATCAAAAATTAATTAATTAACTCAATGAGAACTAAATATTTTTATATTTTGACGCAAAAATATCCTTCTAAATTACTGAAAAATCTACACCTTTGTTAGTTAACCCTAATATCAGGTTTATAAAACAGCTAACAATTTTAAGTCCATTTTTAACTTTACGCTTTGATAACCTCGCTGATGTTATTTACAGTTACAGAGAAATGATAACGTGATAAGGTTGATGATAATAAGTTAATGGAAAATGAATTACATATAGTTAATAGATTATTTCGACTGCGATTAGTAATATTAGAATTAATAGTAATATTATCCGTCATACCGCGTATAATATCTGGAAAGCTCGACCGGTTTCGGGTACTTCCGATTCCTATCTTCAAAAGCAACTGATTGTGAATTTGATGATCCTTGTAACCTACGTACACCTGTTATCTAGATCATTAATGAACATTAATTATATATTGATAAGTAAATGATCATTAATGATCTAGATAGCAGGTGTAGCTTTTGGTTATCAGAAGCATGAAATTCACAATCAGTTGCTTTTGATGATGGAAACCAGAAGAACCCAAAACCAATCGAACTCTTCCTATTATACGAGATATGACGGATAATATTACTATTAATTCTAAAATGAATTAAGATGTGAAAAATGACAAGAAGTTGTTGAGTTCACATGAATAACACAAGACCAAATTGTAAAGAGATGACTTCCATTAATATATGATAAAATAATTTCAATAATTTGTTTTATTGATACATGATAAGTTGATATATGGGTAAAACAGAAAGGGATGAGAAAGTTTAGATTATACGAGCAAAAATAAATTTTAACAGTTATAAGTCAATTCCAATCTATATCAACACTATACTTCAAATTATGAAAAACAAAGCAGGAAACTATTGATTTATCATTTTGGAAACTGAAGTTGAAACAGAAAGCTTTGAAATAAGAAAACACTTCAATTTTGTCTTCTTAATGAAAATAAGATACTGGTAATGTAACTTAACTGGCATGAAGCAGTTAGTTTGAATTAAATACCTGAATTTAGGTACTGGAAATCCTTGTACTTGACAAATAAGAGCTTGAGATAATTTTTCGCCAATTTCAGACCAAACTCTTCTATCTTTGAGAGGTATTTTTGGAAGTTTAGTTCCAACTGGTTCTGAATTGAAGGTAATAAATAG
Organism: Hermatobates lingyangjiaoensis; assembly: GCA_026182355.1. Classification (NCBI taxonomy): domain Eukaryota; kingdom Metazoa; phylum Arthropoda; class Insecta; order Hemiptera; family Hermatobatidae; genus Hermatobates; species Hermatobates lingyangjiaoensis. The sequence goes on from JAPFBL010000304.1 coordinate 671,799, forward strand.
TACAATTAATGTTTATCAAATCAACGAAATAAAACCAAGAGAAATATATTTTATGGTAAAATAAAACTATCTCCTAATAGAATATTCAAATATACCTGAATGAAGGAACTGGAAACCCCTGAACTTGACACAATAAATTCCAATTTTCATCTTCTTCAACTAAAGAGCGAATCCATGAGTCCTTGGTAGGAACTTTAGGAGCTTTTGTACCAACTGGTTCTAATAAAAAGATTTTTTTTTGTTTTGTTTTGTTAGAATTACATTTAATAAAGGTATATACCTGAAACTAGGAATCGGGAACCCCTGAACTTGACAGAGTAAGCAGTAACTCTCTCTTTGTTCCACAATGATTCGGGAAAGTGATTCTTTTGTTGGAATTTTCGGAGCTTTTGTTCCAACAGGATCTAATAAAAAGATTTTTTTTGTTTTATTTTGTTAGAATTACATTTAATAAAGGTGTATACCTGAAACTAGGAATCGGGAACCCCTGAACTTGACAGAGTAAGCAGTAACTCTCTTCTTGTTCCACTTTGATTCGGAAAAGTGATTCTTTTGTTGGAATTTTCGGAGCTTTTGTTCCAACAGGATCTAGTAAGATAATAAATTTCTTTCAGTGGACGTTAAGATACATGTCATTATATGAATTAATTTATTTAAAATTTATATTGAGGTTCCAAATATTTAAGTTATTGGTATATAATGGCTCTTTAATTTTAAAATGTATCATACTTTTTAACATTGAAGGATACATTATATAATTAGTAAAATAAAATTTTAAAAACATAACTATTCTTTCGAATTAAAGTAACAAAAAAAATGTTTATATGGAATGCCTGAAAGCCAAACAGAGTACCACTAAAATAAGCATTGAAATTCATTATTTTCATTATTATTTATGACCAAAATAAGCAGGTATTCATAATAATATGAATTCATGAAGTTTTAGTGCTAAAATATTTCATGAACATAGCATATTTTGATTATGCAGTGTTGTTTCTTAAGTTTGGTATCTTTATCAATAAAGGAGACTACAAATGAAGCTTGCAGATACATTCTCTAGAATAAATGTGCCGGCATTTTATCCAGGGCTGATTTATACGCTAGAATATATATATATATATATATATATATGGTTTCAGAAGGGAATACATTAATTATTTTAAAGGACAAATACATAAACTTATTTCTCATTACTGCAATGCTCTGGTACAGGGGTTCCCAATCTTGGGTCACGATAAAAGTTCAAGTAACCATAGTATATTATTATTATTATTTGAATATTGTTTTTTAATCTTATTTTTCATGATTGAGATATTTATTGATCTTGTTGGAAAACAACGCATCTGTTTTTATTTTTGACAATTTTGGCAAAAAATTTGAACTCGGTTCTGGACATTTTTCTTTGACTATGCAAAACTGCTGCGGCTGTACTAATTCCATTTGCAACAATCTACTTAAGCGAGTCAGGATTCAGAGCTGTCTTGTCAATTAAAACAAAATCTTTGAATCACCCAATGAAACTTCCGTGTTTCTATACGTTATATTGTTAAACGCATTATAAAAAAAAACATGTAAGCAATGACAAAAACAAAAAAAAAACTTTAAATTAAAAGTTATTAGTAATATTTTGTATATAGAAATATCGATATTATTACCTTGTGCATATTTCAAGGAAACTATTACTTTTGTGAACTGTTATTTGTTTGTGTTATACTGTATATGCTTGATATTTTTTTTTGGTTATACTTATCCTCTAGCGTAATATAAATTTTCGGAGTGTAAGGTTGGAGTGAAATTCCTTTAGTTTACGGGGTGAAAAAGGCTAGGAATCACGGCTCCAGTCTGTTCCTCTATTATTTACCTAAATAAATATGACTTTTCTACAATCTTTTAATAATCCCAATTCACTCAATAATACTGAGGAGTTTTTGGGTTTTTTTGTTTATACACCACCGTGGCGTATAGGTGTTTTAATAAGAACAGCCATTCGGAAACTACGAATTTCTTTGATAGGGCTTTCCAGGGTAAACATTAGTTTCCAAATGAGTTTCTATACTTATTTCTGCAAAGTTCTTTCTTTATTTTTCTTCTTTATTTTAGTTAAGCCAATTAAATCACCCTTGTTAACATTGTTAAATCCATGTTAACCATACATTTTAGACTCTAGTTTAACTTTCAAACAACACCTCAAGTAGAATGAATAAGTTCAGAATATACTTCGAATGGAATCTATATTCAATCTATTTTCAAATCCAGAAGTACTCTCCTGTAAGAAAGGATCTTGCCTGCTAAGTGGCCATTCTTTCAACCAAGCCAGGTGGTCTTCGTCAGAGTGTCATTTTGACCAGGTGGTCTTCGTCAGAGTTTCACTTATACTGAGATAAGTGATTATAGAACATCACTCAGACCTGTACTCTATGGACGAGATGTCCCACAATCACTTGTTTCAGTATAAGTGAAACTCTGACGAAGACCAGTTGGTTTGGTTGAAAGATCTTCGTCACATTTCTGATTTTCTTAGCGTGGTTTAGACGTTGATAGTTACGTATATTTTGATCGTTCTCTGCTATCGATTATAATATGACTTTTTTCTCCATTTGTTATATTAATCCTTTTACTATTATCACAAAAAAAATTAGATTATTGTTTTTCAAGAAAGGAGAGGAATGGTTTTCTGTTCAATTGTTACATTCAAATTACCTATAGATGTTCGATTTGGTTGAGAGCTGCGAGTATAAATAAGACTGGCATCCTCAATTCGTAGAATAACTGCGCTCGACCTTGTATTTCGGGTTTCTTTATACAGGCATGGATATGTATTTCCAGACATCCAGACATGTGGATATACAACATGACTTGCATGGGAATCCAATGAATACTACATCACTCGACTTACTACGAATGAAGGCTAAAACATTCCTACCTATCCAAATCTTTCTGACCAAGCACTTAACACAAACGTCTAAGTAGATCAAGCCTCCTCAACCCCTTGAATAACTGTACATTTTTTCAAGATTACATCATCTGAGTAGAAACAGCAGTAACCAAAAGACAACGAAATGGAGTCTTCTCGCGACAGACTTATTTACAATATGACTAGGATTAATAACCTACCCACTTCTTGTAGCACAATCAATCAGCAGTCTCAAACAATGAATTAAGCCGGTTACTATAATGCATGGAAATATTCGTTAACAATTGTATAGAAAAATATTCCTCTCCTTTCCTGGGAAACAATAATACAATTTTTTTTGTGTTTCCCTTTTTTTTTAATAATAGTAAAAGGATTAATTCAACAAATGGGGAAAAAGTAATATTACCATAACAGAGCCATCAAAATTTACGTAACTATCAACGTCTAAACCATAGTAAGAAAATCAGAAATGTGAACAAGATCTTTCGACCAAACCAATTGGTCTTCGTCAGAGTTTTACTCATACTGAAACCGTGATGGTGGGACATCTCGTCTATAGGGTACAGGCCTGAGTGATGTCCTATAATCACTTGTCTCAGTATCAGTGAGACTCTGACGAAGACCACCTGGTCAGAATGACACTCTGACGAAGAACACCTGGTTTGATCAAAAGATCTTAGTCACATTTTTAATTTTCTTACTACGGTTTAGAAGTTGATTTTTATTTAACGCGATTACTATAAAATCTTGTTAATAACTATAGTTGTATATATTTATTAATATATAATTTACAATTATAAAGTATTGTTAATTTAATTATTATTGTTAACTAATTACTATTATTATAATTTATTTATATATAAAATCATACTCAAATGATTTATTAAGATTGTTCAATAAAAATACAATTCGTATTTACTTTAAACTTCAAAGGCATAAATGAACTGAATTTCCTTTTGAGGCTCAATTATTTATTCTATGAAATACTTCTCATGTAAATAAATATCGGATTACATAATATAAATAACATCAAACCATTGATGATAACAAAATGAGAGAGAAATAACAGTTTTTAGTTCTAACAGAACATTGGTTCCTAAATAAGGAACCAATTTGGTTTCCTTATACAAAATACTAGGGTAATATATGGAAAAACAACTGGGTTTAATAAAAAAAATAACCTAATATAAAAAAATTAAAATTTCAATATTTAACTTAAAAATAACAAGAAATAATATGATATGATATATTTTACTTAGAACACAATATGAAACAATACTCTTCTACATATCTATTCACTAATTTGAACCAAAACTGCGCTGTTTAATAAGGTTTAATTCCTCTAACATTCAATCTGCCCCCCTCTGTTAATGACGAATTTCGTGTCCTTCAAATAATGAATTTCATTGAAAATGATTGTTGAACTAAAGGAAATAAAACACTGAATAATGTAAAATTCAGGAGTGCCAGAATCTGAGCTGAAAAGAGGAAAAAAGTTTTCACTTAATCTGTTGACTAAGTTGTTTATTTGAAGCAGAATAAAGTATGGTGTTATTTAGAAGGGGAAAAGAATCTTCGTGGTCAACGACTTCCTCCTTCAAAACTAAAATCGCACGTGTCAACTCACCACTGGAGCTGTCTGCTTCGAACATATTTATGAAAAACGGAACACGAAAAAAATTATAAATAATAATAAATTAAACCAATAATAAAAAAAAAAGCGACTGAATGGGCTTGACATTAATAATGCAAATTTTAAAAGAATAAAATCAGATAATAAATACAATTAATAATAGTAAATTTAAGCATATTTGTCATATTACTTAATAAATAGGTATTTATTTACAGGAACGTTCGACAATTATCAGTACTTGAAGATGCACACCATGTGAACCCGGTTGGGTTGCTACAACACCAGTTCAAGAGGTAAGACGTACTTTTATACTAAAATTTAAATATTAATACCTTATCTTGCACTTGGTAATGAATACAATAATCCTCACCTAAAAAATGGTATATTGGTTCCCCGATATAGAAATACGTATTGTACGAGAGACATGAAATCGCGTTGTAAGAGTACCGTCTTATAAGGGGGATTACTGTACAAATGCTGGCCATATATTTATTTGCATTCTGATATTCAGCTGTCAGTTCAGTACAATTAAGCATCATTTACAAAGAATCATATAAATGAGTTGCCGAGAGACCAGGTATAGATCGACAGGTAACGTATATTACTTTAGAGCTGAAGCTACAGGTTCGAATTTAGACCATGCCCTACATTTTTTGACCATGACCCTATATTTTTTGACCTTGCCCTATATTTTGACCCTAAATAGAAACATTGATCTCGACGAATGAGACATGTAACACGCCACTTGTCCACTGAGAATATGCTATAGTACTATTTGTTACTTTGTGGTTTCTTTTTCAACATCCACAAGTATAAGCTTCCATCATTATACCTAGACGTTACGCTGCTCTTCTGGTCATAGAGAAGTCAGTTCTAATATTTTTCTGTCTGTTTTCCATACATTCTATGACTTATACTAGCAATGTGAACCCTTATATTTATAAATACTGCTTGTGTACTTTTTTTACCAATATTTTTTTCTATTTTTTAGTTTTTTAAAGACCTAATCAATCAGAATAAATTGAGTTTTATACCGAAATTGTGATTTCTACAGAATTTAATGCGAAAACATTGGTAAACTATTGATAGTTTTAGGAATTACTAAAAACATTGAAAAAACCACCCAAACTTATTATATATTATATATACACTTTTTATGAAAATACAATCCGAAATTGGCAAATAAAGTCTCTTCAATGAAGATAAAGAGAGATAAAAAAATTAAAAAACACACACTTAGATTCTAATTTTCGCTTTGAACCGTCTTCAGAAGAAATAAGAGAGGGAAACCAAGCCCACTGGTACGGAGGCGGTTGCGCTGTACTGCCTCCAACCGTCTCTGTAACAATGGACTTGGTCTTCCTCTCTTATCTCTTCTGGAGACTGTTCAAACCGAAAATTAGAGACTGTAACTGTGTGTTTCTAATCTGTGTTTGTTAATCTACATTGAACTTTATATATATATAAACAATTAAGGTAAAAACTATCCATTGTTAACGGCAAAAATTAAAATAAATAGAAGATTTAAAAAAAAGAAAAAAAAACATGTTTTATTAAATCGTCATCGGGGGAACCCACTCTTCCCCTGATAGCGGTTTCATAATACATTAGAGATTAAGTGTTTAACTGAAAAAAATGTCCTTTTTTTTATGTGCCTATAGTTTATTTTTTAACGTCACATATATATATATATATAACAAATTCAATAATATATCAACCGTTGGATAGAATAGGTGTATAATGTAATCGGGATTCGGTCAATTTTCCAGGATCAAAATCAAACTCTCAATGCCTATGGTGTTGTATGTGTGGTATGCACCACACAATGGCATTGAGAGTTTGATTTTGATCCTGGAAAATTGACCGAATCCCGATTACATTATACACCATATATATTATATATATATATTAATAAACGGGAACACGATCCAAACTGGACACAATAACATGAACTTATATATATATATATATATATAGATAATAAAGATTTCACATAAACACGTGAAATAACAAATAACTAATAGAAATAACAAATAGTAGAGGTATATATAATATATATATATATATTATATATATATATATATATATAAGTAAAAGTTGGGAGCAGTCCCAATTTTATTATATGGTGATTATATGGTGATTTAATTGTTTAGTTGAACCCGGAAATGAAGAAAAGATTTCGAAATTTAGAAAAATATTCGACGAAGTTAAATCAAGTGGAATCAGACATAAAGTTTTTAAATGCATATATATATAAAATTAAACAAGGAAAAACCACCATAAACTGAGAATTGTAGAAGTTAAACTAATTTAAAAATTGAAACCACTCTTAAATATTCAGGTTGAAAATATTAACATTTTAAAGATACTAAGGACAAGCAGAAACCCTAACAGGTAGTAGCAAACCGTAAAGTGACTAACCACACAGGATTAACGACCAGGTTATTTTAAACTCGAGGAAAACAACCCTCACAGGTATACTTCCACTTATAAACTCTTCCCACTTTGTTTATATAAACCAGAAAAATAGCTCAAGAACTTAGTTGTCAAGTATTAAAGATGAATATTGATTATTTGAAACATATCGTCTATGGAAAAATATATTTTACTGTGTAGACGAAGTAATGAGAGTGTTATATAGAAGAATTGAGAAGCTTGTTAGGGAACAGGTATCAGCTAAGTTTGGTTTCATTTCAATAATGGATGTGTTAAGGATGGACTACTAACAGAATTTACATATTTATATATATGTACATTTATTATATACCTTTCATTTATTATATAATCTGTATATATAAAATGAAGTTCGTCTGTCCGTCCGCTATAGAAATAAAACTGGAGGCATTTAGGCACAAACAAACATATGAATCTTATACACCATTTTCCGGGGGAACTAACTACGGTATTTTGATTTTGATCAAAGTCCTTTTTTTGGGATCTACCGCCCACAACCAAAACGCCGGAGCATAGTCTACCACCTGAGCTAAGCCAGGTAGATCAGCTAATATAATATATAATCGGAAGTTAACACAAAATATAATAAAAAGACGTACTATAGCCGATGTTTTGAATCATTATTTGTCGTCAGGAGAATACTAGAGATTAAAGAGAGAGAGAAAGAGAGATAAAGAAAGAACGAGTGATGTCTTTCCTCTGTTCAGACACCTGGAAAATAGCACTCTTTCTCTCTCTTTGGTTTTTAGATTTCTCTTAACAACAAACACGCTTTTGTAATACTGGCAATTGGTGTTTATGTGTGTCTTGTATTAACTTCTATGTTTTAATAATAAATCAATTCGAATGAAATTTTCTTATTCCAAAATATATATATATATAGTTTGAAATTCGTATATTTGGGGAACAGTCCTTCATTTATACATGTGAGATTAATTAAGACTTCGAGATTTGGAAAAGAAATCCAGAAAACTAATTAAGACAAAAGTGGGCAGAAAATTTAATCTCACATATATATATATATATATAATATATGAATAGGGAAGTTAAATAAATGTAATGACTATGTGTGAATACCTGAATCTGGGCACAGGAAAGCCTTGGGCCTGACAAACTAGAGCATGGTTAACGGTTTCGCTAACAGCTGACCACACAATGCGTTCTTTAAGAGGCAGGTTAGGAGCTTTAGTTCCAACTGGTTCTAACAGTTAAAGAAAAAAGAAAAAAAAAAGTTTTGAAATTATGTTAACAGTTAATTTTACCTGAACATTGGAACCGGATACCCCTGCACTTGACACATTAAATTCCAATCTCGGCGTTCTTGGACAAATGATCTAATCCAAGCATCTTTTGGTGGAATACTAGGTGCTTTTGTACCAACTGGATCTATTTTTAAAAGATTTTTGTCATTTTCTTTTTTAATTTAAAAATTAGAAAAAAAAATACCTGAATGAAGGAACAGGAAACCCCTGGACCTGGCACATTAAGTTGTAATGTTGTTTTTGTTTGATTTTCGATCGAATGAGTGTTCCCTCTGTTGGTATTTTAGGAGCTTTTGTACCAACCGGATCTAACAGGAAGATTGTTTTATTACAATTATTTTAAAAATACCTGAATGAAGGAACAGGAAACCCCTGGACCTGGCACATTAAGTTGTAATGTTGTTTTTGTTTGATTCTCGATCGAATGAGTGTTCCCTCTATTGGTATTTTAGGAGCTTTTGTACCAACCGGATCTAACAGGAAGATTAATGTTTCATTACAATTATTTTAAAAATACCTGAATGCTGGCACTGGGTATCCTTGTAATTGGCACATCAAATTGTAATTTGAATTTTTTTCGACGTCTAAGAGGATAAAGGAATCTTTCTTAGCAATTTTTGGAGCTTTTGTTCCAACTGGTTCTAAACATATTATAATTTAAAAATAGTTTGTTTGTAAAAATACTGTTACATTTACCTAAACGTTGGAACAGGGAACCCCTGAATTGCGCACATCAAGTTGTAGTCATGTTTTTCTTTTGCTTCTATGCGAACCCATCTTTCTTTGGATGGTAAAGCAGGTGCTTTGGTACCAACTGGTTCTAATATCAAGTACAAACAAAGTATATTATGTGATAGTGAGTAAACTACCTGAAAGTTGGTACAGGAAACCCCTGAACCTGGCAGATTAAGTTAGCATGCTTCCCTTCCTTCACTTCAGAACCAAGTCGCCTATCAGTCAAAGGAATGTGTGGATCTTTCGTCCCCACGGGTTCTAGCAACATTTAGATCAAATCAAAATCTAAATAACAACTCAAATATAAAGCTCAACCAAATATTGAGAGTTGAAAAGATACTTAAACTTCACTATTTGACCTGTTATATATTAAACTCAAATCTACATCGGCATATACTTCGAATTATAAACAACCAAATCAGGAAACAATTGACTAGTCAGTTCGGAAACTTAAGTTAAATCAAAAAGCTTAGAAATAAAGATAAAAATAATTTTCATTTTTGTCTTTTTAATAAAAATAAGTTGCCCTTAATGTAACTTAATAGGGCTGAAGCAGTTAATTTGAATGAAATACCTGAATTTAGGTACTGGAAATCCTTGAACTTGACAAATAAGACCTTGAGTCAATTTTTCGCCAACTTCAGACCAAACTATTTTACTTTTGAGAGTTTGGATCTTTAATATATGCAATATTATTCACCGATAATATAAATATGTCAAAAATAATTCTGAAAAATAACTCTTCCAAAATATAAGAACGCGTTTAAAATAATTAATTTTATTTTTACTTATATTTTTTTAAAAAAAAATTCAACTATTCTGTGAATCAATTAAGAAATACATCTGTTTGTAGCTTAAAGGCAATTTTTAACATATTTAAACCCAATCATGTTGAAAACGAAAACTTAAAAAAGAGTAAAGAAACTTAAAAAAAAAATCAATAAAATAAATTTGTATTTATATGCAAATAGAAACTACAATAACTATAAATAATACAGTAGCTTAAACTAGGAAGTTCCTGAAATTTCCTTGGAAATACTAAAATAGTTCGCTATACATAGAATGTGGTGTCAGGGGAAAATACAAATATAACAGTGTTCGTGTTATGCAACTTCTTAGTGTGTCAAATACGAAATCAGAAACTTGAGAATGAACAATATTCTTTTAGGAATGAGAGCCGTACTATAATTAATTTTTTTTTAAATTAATTTTTGTTGTATAAAACACTATCCTCTGGAAAAGAACTAATTTTTTTTTAAGGGAATTAAATTAATCATTTATTTGGAATTTCAATAGATTCCACCATCTGGTAACTGGTATATAAAACACATGTTGGATTTTGGGTTAATTTAATTAATAAATAACCCTTAATAAACATTTCATATAAAGAATTTGAAATGTTTATTTCTTTACCGTAAAAAAAAACGGTAATTTCTTTACCGTTTGTTTAAACTTTAATTTTTGTTCTTAATTTAATTTTTCTTGGAAATATATATTCTTATCACTTATTCTCGTTAAAACAATCCAAAATACATTGGATAGTTCATAAAGGAACTACAGGAGAAGCTAATTCAGATGTCTCAGATACAATGATTTTATCAATTTGATTCAGAAATTGTTAATAATTATTCAAACAAATTTTAATATTATTTTACTAAAATAATATCTTAGAATGTTCCAGATTTTATTATATATATATACTTTTTCGTTGGAAATACGATCCAAAACGGACAAATATAGTTCAATGTAGAAAAACAAACATAGATAAATCAAAAGAACACGCTTACAGTCTCTAATTTTTGGTTTGAACTGTATTCAGGAGAGATAAGAGAGGGAAACTAAGCCCACTGGTTCAGAGACGGTTGGAGACCGTGGTTTCCCTCTCTTATCTCTCCTGAATACAGTTCAAACCAAAAATTAGAGACTGTAAGTGTGTGCTTTTGATTTATCTATGCTTCCTTTTCTATATTGAACTATATATATAATAATCTTTTAGAAGTATAGCTAAATTTTATTTCATCAAACCGTTTCACAATTTCATTATTACATCGATAAAGTTGTTTTCTAAATTATCGGATAGTATCAACAGTATAGCTATAATTGTAGGGTAAGGAAGTTAATAAAATAGTCTTCACATATACAAGTTTAATAAATCTAAACAACGCGTTTCCTACACATAGTGTTCTTCTTCATGCATTAAACCAAATTTCAGAGTCTGTGGTACAACTTTATGGTACAACTCGTGGAGGAAGAACACTAGCTGTTCGATACGCATTGTTAAAATGATTCAACTTGTATACGTGGACATAATTTCATTAACTTTTTTACTCTACAACGAATGAATACTACGTAATAACAGATCGCAGTACCGGAGAATTAAATACTATTATTGATAGAAGTAACCATTATTTGACAAAAATATTCTCGTTTATGATGAAAAACATTGAAATGTTCTATAATTAAAATAAACGTTATGGTATTTCTATGGTGGTTACCACCATAAGTTCCAGTTTTTGAAGACCAGCTTGGAAAACTACATGATTTAGGATAGGATTTCAGAATAGGTGGTCAGGGGGAGTTATACAGTACGGTATTTGAAATTACGGTTCTGTGGTTTGTCTGGATGCGTGGTTTATAAGACTGCGAGTACTGGCTTAAGAATTAGCTTTCTTAATGGGTATTTTCATAGAACAAGAAATATTTGTAAAAACATGACGAATGAGGAGGAGAAGGGAATCCTGGTTGGGAACAGTGATGCATCAGTGTGCACTTAACACTCATTTGGCAAGGTCATCATATAGAACAATATGACTTGGCATTAATCTGAGTATTCAAGTTTTGGTTGTTATGAGCAACGCTCTTGTCCTATCCTTTAAGTTGATAAGGCAACTTCCTACAAGAACATTAATCTATCCTATCTGTTTGAATGTTAGGAGTTTTTATCTCCTAAAATCACTCCATTCTTCCAGCCTTTAGATCAAAAGGTTATTTAGAACTTTAGGAATTAAGTAATATCACTGTTTTAACATTTTGGAAATATCACTTCTCGTTAGCTGACTGAAGAGAGTCAGAGCTTTGAGAAAGGCTTTAACTGATAAGGCTTATCAATACTATTTTGATAGACTTGATAACGCGCATACAGGGACTGTAGTCACAGAGTTGTGTCACTACCCAATGACCATTGCCTACTGCAATGGGACATACCAGTTATATCAAAGAGCTTGTGAAAGATTATAGTACGAAGGTAATCAAAGAAAAGTGTACAAAACGTCATAAGGAAAGTTATTCGGAGGAGTTGAGAACTTGATTGTATGACTAAACCATATATGTGAAAGAATCGCTCCATCTTAGAGACAAAGTGATGTCAACTACTAAGTACTTACGAACAAGGAAACCTGAAGCAACTACACAAGTCAAATAGAGACGCTGACACTCAACCTCGAGCTTAGTGAAATCCCAACCCGGGATTTACATTGTTCTTGTAAATACACTGCTTCAGGCAACACATAACAGGGAATTTTTAATATGAAAGAAAACTCCGATAAATTACCACAACTGTTTTTCCTGTTAATATAACTTTTATATATAGTTTATACATATTGATAAAAGTATCGACTGTACAGTTGAAACAAAATAAAATGTTATCAGAACTGACCGAGACCGGATAACATTTTATTTTGCATATGTTATATATATATAATGTAATTTTTTTTTTTGAGGTTTGAGGTCCAGTGATTAAAACTAGTCCTTTTGCCGACGTTTCGACATATATTTATGTCATCTTCAGGGCTACAACATGACTGTTTTACAATTAGCACTACTATTACTACTATTATGGTAATTTATTACATTTTAAAATGTACGGTAACAAAGAGGAATAAAATGTAATAAATTACCATAATAGTAGTAATAGTAGTGCTAATTGTAAAACAATCATGTTGTAGCCCTGAAGATGACATAAATATATGTCGAAACGTCGGCAAAAGGACTAGTTTTAATCATTGGACCTCAAACCTCAAAAAAAAAAATTACATCATATAAATATTGGGTCAAGACAACAAATCATGATGAATATATATATATAACAAGATTTGACAAAACACAAAGGAAAAATCAAACTGGTAAATCATTAAAGACACGTGTAAAACAAGACCGGTACAATGTAAGCAGACAGGAAAAAAGTAGTGCCTTATTCTTGTATATAAATAATGAAAATCATCATATTGATTGGACCGGAGCTAAATTTATTACCCATGAAAAATCGATGTTGTTAAAAAATATTATCGAATACTCTCTGATTAAATTTAATAGATCAAATGTTATAAACATTAGTAACGGTTTGTTCAAACTTGACTCAGTCTTAACGAGGGTAATAGCCTCTTCTAAGAGAGTTGGCAGCTAGCGGGGAGTTTTTTACTCTTTCTTACTGTACTCCTTTGTTTCCCCAAACATCCCTCACTGGACTATTGTCCTTTCTTGCACTTTACAGTCTTTTGAAATACCACTCTTTCCTCCCACTCCTCTCACCCCTCACCATGATGTTTCTGCATCTAGTGTTTCAGCTAGGCTTTTGACTGTGACTAAGACCGCTTGTTACGGTTGAAAGATGTTAGTCTTTTTTTTTTTCATTTCGTATTGTGATTTGATCATTAACTGTTATTTCACGTGTTTATGTGAAATTTTGTATATATATATATATATATATATATATATTCTCCTATCGTTTTTATATACTAGGTAATATTAGCTTCAACACAGATTAGACATAGAAATAATCAGAACTTGAGTTATATTCTTAATGTATAATAATCCGAAACGGTATTCACTTAACTTTCCTGTAAGTACACCCATTATCAGAGATAATTAACAATCAATTTAACTAATTGAATTGTTTTTAATGTTGATACTAAATTTTACGAATGTAATTCGCATGTTTGTTTAAATGAATTAGCAAACGCTATGAATGACTTTGATTGAATAATAATATCAATCAAGCGATTACCATTAATTTAAATTCTAAGATTTACTAAATGGAAATACCATTTATAAAATTAAAGAAGAAATCGAAACTAATAACTTAGATTTGAAGCATTAACTGAGCGATACTATTAATTAAATTACTAAAACTAATGAAAGAAATCAACCATGTCTTCTGATGAGTCATCAATGGAGAAGGAGAGTTTGACAATTAAATGTATGATCGATTTGTTTTCGTCATCCCTTGAGCATGATAATATAACATAAATTAAAAGAATTTTATAACAAATTATTTAAATGTTTCATAGTCAATTCAATATAACATTATGTATTCGGATATGTAATTTGTTGTAATTAATATCTTAAAATATCAATTATTTTATATTAGTTATTGAATATTATTTTAATTTAAAAAAATTGCTTCTAATAATTCCTTTTATTGATTTTGAATATTTTATAAGTTTCAGATTATACAAATTAAACAAGTCGATGCCTTACACGTTGGGGACCAGGTTAGCTCAGTATTTAACGTACTCGTCTCTGAACTGGTGTGTCCGAGGTTCGATACCCACTTGGCCATCGATTTATTCACGTGGTAGGTGAATAAATCTGAGTACGTCTTCCCTTATAGAGGATATTAAGCCGTTGTTCCCGAGCCTCAGATATCTCAGGTACTCGTTAAAGATTCCTACTCTAAATACGATACACTTGAGTTAGGCCAAATTTAGGGCTCCCAATGTAGAATCAATCTTTATTGTGTGGTATTACAAAGATTCCAATGTTCAACCTCTGTGCTCCCTTGTCTAATTTTAATAGAATTTTTTTTTAATAAAAATGCGATCTTATGGTGTGTTTATGGTATTTTGAATACTAATTTTATGTTATGAATGACGTGATGTTTGTATGTTAACTCTGACTTGCAAATCAATCATCGTCACGTGTTCACCGCATGTCTGCCTTTAAATATACTGATCTATTTTTCTTGTAAACTATATTCATCAGTATCAGTTTTTTCATATTGCCTACTCATTGTTTTCATATTCAAAACATGATTAAAAAGTCTATAAGATATTTCATTAACTTAGAGATTATTACTATATATAAAAAAATATTTTATAATAAAACATTATTTAGCACTTTTGGCGATAAATATCTTAAATGATAAAATTTCTTCAGTTATTTATAAGAGTTTCTGAATTAATTTCAACAGGAATGCTTCGTCTATTTTGTGAGAAATGTTGAAAATGCATGTAGGTAGCGTATAAATGAAGACGTTCTACTTTACTTCGTATGCAAATAAATAAGCACAATGATCTTCAACTTACATTCCTATCTGATTACATTAAATACAACAACACTGAACAAACTCTAAGCACAATGAAAATACATGATATATATTTAATATTAACATTGGAAACGAAATAAATTGTCGATAAAAAAAAGTGTTATTTCTGATACCAGAAACATTAAACTGTTATATGAGTTTATGTCTACAAGAAAGATTTTTAAATAAAAAAGAAACGTCGGCTTTGAGATTTGATTTGAACGAAATGAGAAGGCAGTTTAGTACTAGTCTACGCAACAGTGCCATTTTGTAACTGTTTCGACTCTATAATTATGAATGTATACAGAATGAGAAACTTAACTTCATCAAATATCCAACCTTTTATTTTGAACTATCATCAGGACACAAACTTAACAGACAAAGTACATCAAGCACAACTTAATTTTAAATATATCTGATTTCATATCTAATAATAATGCGTAACTTTAAAAACGATATTAAAAATAATTCTTTTATTAAGTTAATTAATAAAGTTAATTAGTTGATATTAATTATGTAATTAATATTAATTAAGTTGTTAATTAATGAATTTAGTTATATTAAAGTTAATTAGTTAATGATAATAAAGTTAACAGTTTAACAGTGTTAAATATTGTTATTGAATTTTAAATCGAAGATATATTCAAAAGTGATTCGAACTTTATGTAGTTATCTGTTAAGTTTGTAGCCTGAAGATGAACATACAGATGTTTGAGATATAAAACTCAAAATAAAAATTAAATATTTGAGGAACTACAGTTTTTTTTGCATATTTTCTTTAATTCCGACTAAAAAACCCTGACCGGTCATGTGATCACCACATGTGTCTGGCTTTAAATATACTTATCTGTTTTTATTACAAACCATATTCTTTATTTTATAATATTTTATCTCTATTCTAGGAAAAAAATAATAATATGTATAATACAACTTGTAGATACATTAGACTGAAGTTGGATAATATATCTATAGTAAAATGAATAAATACAAGTTTAAATCTTGTCCAATGTAGATAAATATTCATAAATGAAGACGTCATAATTTACTTCATGTGCACATTAAATATACATAAAAAATACGATTAAATAAAAGGTTGGAAAAGCCTTTAAATAACTGCAAACGGTTACTACTTAATAAACGGTAGTTGTTGTTATTATTATTATATATTATATTATTATATTATAATTATATATAATTATATTATATATATTATTATTTAAACGAAACGGTCCATTAGGACAAAATATCAAACAAATTAAAGAAATGACCACGTAGAAACAATCCACAGCATGAATTGCTGTTTACCAGCCGAGTATAAATCATCTCCTCCTGATGACAAAGAGTTCAAAATATTGAAGTGAGTTGTGTAGTTTCGACGTGTTCTTTTCTTTAAATCGTTTGTTATTATTTAAAGGGTTATTACTGTAATTATTTCATTTCGTAAAATATTAATGCCTTTCCATATTTATTTTTGTCATAATTTAATAAAGGTTATTATTTTGTAATAATGAAACATAATTTTGATATAAACTATGTTTCAAGGTTTAATTATAGCTTATTTTTTTTGTTTAATTATAGCATCAGCATCCCTTTTGATTTGTAGCTTCATCTTTTTCTTTTATGATATATTAAAGATTTGATTCACATTTTCTTTTCAAGAGGTATTTACATTTTTATATTTAATGGAAATGAAACAGTTTACCAAGAAGCCTTTGTAAGGGCACATTATGAGAGCAACTAAAGCCGTGACAGAATTATCTTGTGCAAAGCTTCAGGAAAGGGTTAAACTTAGTTGGACCCTCTGTTGGGGAGGTATCCGTCAAGGGACTTTAGTATCTCATCTAAATTCATCGCAATCACTTACTTTAGTCCTTGGATACACAATAGTCTTAGATTGCTTTCCACCGCTATGCTTAGTGTTCAATCAAACCAGGTACAATGTCTCAATCATCAACTTTTGTCTTAATTATAATTAAAACAAATAAATAAATACGTATTCACATTGATATAGCTTCTCTACCACTGATTTTTAAAGTTCAAAGATGGGTTTCTTGAGGATTTTTGATCTAAAGAAATTACACTCCTTTTTGTACGCTGACGTTACGCCAAAAATTGTTTGGCATTTTCAAGGCTTGTTTTTGAGGAAGAAACTATTTACGGTCCATGCCTCTATCTACCAGCATCATATCAGACAAGAAGACAAAGAAAGATTTACGAAAACCTTCTGTATCTGATATGATGCTGGTAGATAGAGGCATAGACCATAAATAGTTTCTTCCTCAAAAACAAGCTTTGAAAATGCCAAACAATGTTTGGCGAAACGTCGGCGTATAAACAAGAGTGTAATTTCTTTAGATCAAAAATCCTCAAGAAACCCATCTTTGAACTTTACGCATATATACTTAGAACTGTTTTGTGTTTACGGTACCAAAGACCTGAAAAATTGTTTTGACTGCCACCAGAGATGGGAAATGAATTAAACATAGATTTTCAATTCTAGTTTGATATTTATAAAAGTATCTTTAAAAGTTTATCAATTTCAATTTGTTTAGTTTTTATTTTCTTTAATATGGACTCGAAATCGAATTACAGTTTTGAGATCAGCCTGTATTTCAAATGTTTAAATTGATTGCTTTACAGTTTTATTCCCTTTTTCTAAAAGCAATTTAATTTTAATGAAAACTTCTGAGTTAAAACAAGCAAGACAGGTCAGGCTTAGTTATATAACACGAATTATAAAAATATACATTTAATAACTCTTCAAAAGTAAACCTACAATAATAAATAAGAATTCCTGGAAAATTTTAAAGATAAAATTTTAACTTCACTTTTTCGATTTCATTAATTTGAGTTTAATTAATTAATTTCCATTTGAGTTTTCAAAAATATTCGGTTAGATTTCTTACCAATGTATATAAGGGTTTATCGATTTGGTTCCTATTGTGCCTTGGTTTCCATTGGACTAAGCACTATACTTGTCTTAAAATAATCAATGATGGTGGATTATGAAAAAGCAGACATTTTTTTAAAAAAAGGTTGACATGTAAAACCTGATGATATGATTTGACAGTGATACCTGAAGGTTAACATGTAAAACGTGATGATATGATTTGACAGTGATACCTGAAGGTTAACATGTAAAACGTGATGATATGATTTGACAGTGATACCTGAAGGTTAACATGTAAAACGTGATGATATGATTTGACAGTGATACCTGAAGGTTAACATGTAAAACGTGATGATATGATTTGACAGTGATACCTGAAGGTTGACATGTAAAACGTGATGATATGACTTGACAGTGATACCTGAAGGTTGACATGTAAAACGTGATGATATGACTTGACAGTGATACCTGAAGGTTAACATGTAAAACGTGATGATATGATTTGACAGTGATACCTGAAGGTTAACATGTAAAACGTGATGATATGATTTGACAGTGATACCTGAAGGTTAACATGTAAAACGTGATGATATGACTTGACAGTGATACCTGAAGGTTGGCACGGGAAAGGCCTGAGCATGACAGATGAGATTGAAATCTTGACCAAACTGTGCCCCTGACCATACCTTTGTCTTTTCTAAAGGTAACTTTGGTGCTTTTGAACCGACTGGATCTAAATAGAGAAGGTAATGTTTACCTTAAGCAATTAATAAAGAAAATACCTGAATGGTGGAATCAGAATATCTACAAAGTAAGAGTTTTATCTAACTCATAAAAAATGTATACAGCTTTATAATCTTACAGATAAGTTAAAGGAAAATTTCTAAAAAAAAAAAATATAAAATAAGTTTATGAGAAATTATTGCACCTTAAGCCTTTGATAAAACTGAGCAATTTTAAAACAGAATACGGAAGGTAGATGTAATAAACAACGACTGATAATATTACTAGAAATTATTACCATTTTTTTTCTTATCATTGTTTACTTAGTCTTCTTTAAACGCTAAATTTGAACTAATCCTTCTTAATACACAAATATTTAGTGACTTAGTTAATGGAAAAGAACGACAACGCTATATAATTGATTAATGCTATAATTTGTGTCCTAAAAGAAACCAATATTTCATAATATTTTAATATTTATCCATTCAATTTTCAAGCAATGCAAAACTGTTTGTAATCTTTGTAACAAACTTTAAACATATTTTAATACAAAACTCAATTAGTTAGTCTGTTATAGTCTAATAGTAACTTTAAAATCTGTTAGTCTGTTGGAGTCTGACAGACTATACAGACTTGTAATAAGGATGCTAGTCACTAAATCAAGACGCACGCTTACTGGTGGACTGTATATATATGAGAGTATATATATATATATAAAGATTTTACATAAACACGTGAAATAACAATCAATGATAAAACCACAATAAGAAAATGGGAAAGCAAGACTAAGATCTTTCCCATTTTCTTATTGTGGTTTGATCATTAATATATATATATATATAATATTTTTTTTTTATTTTATTTTTATTTATTTATTCATTTATTTATTTATATTTTTTTTCTCGTTAATTTTAGTTAGTTTTATGTTTTTTTCCTTTCCTTTCTCTTTTTACTTTTCTCCTCCCCTTTTACTTAAATATCACTTTTATAATTTTTTTAACTCACAGCCTACACTGGTTCACGTTGGTAAGGTGGCTGCACTGCGTGTCATTGTATCGCGCCAGTTTACATCGGCCAGTGGACGCATTTACGTCTCCGTTCCTTCATTCTTTCTCCTTTTATTTTATTTTCTTTCTTTCTACTCTCCTGAAGACGGCAAGACGCCGAAATAATCGAGATTCGTGAGTGTTCGTCCTTTTTCTTTGTTTTTCTAGCTGTAACTTATTTATATTATATATATATATATATATAATATATATATATATAAACCAACTCCAACAGAAGAACCTGCACCTCAACTCCCTTAGAATCAAGTTCCTGGAGCGTGGTATCCTACGTCGTTGCTAGAAAGAAGACTGATCCGTACTAATGTACCATTCAATCCTCCATCCCACTCGCCTTAAATCTAGTTTCTACACCACTGCTAGAAGAGAATGAAGAAGGGACATACTAGCAATAAAAAGTTCCAACAAGCCGCTATCAGTCTAAAACCATTCTGTTTTATAGAAAGACACTAAAAAAGAATTTTCAGGAAAGAAGATAGGCAATACAGAGAAATCACTTCAAGGGCATAGACAGTCCACAAAACCTTTTGGATAAGTTTTAAGAGAAAACATGCTTTGGATTGTGCGAAAAGGAGAAGGAATAAACATATACTTTTGACTGGATACTACAAACTCAAGGACAACAGGAAGAAATTCATCCTTGTTGATAACGGTTTAGATACACAGAGGAATTAAGGATACATCTGA
The DNA here is from genome assembly GCA_026182355.1 of Hermatobates lingyangjiaoensis. Taxonomy (NCBI): domain Eukaryota; kingdom Metazoa; phylum Arthropoda; class Insecta; order Hemiptera; family Hermatobatidae; genus Hermatobates; species Hermatobates lingyangjiaoensis. Next base: position 692,462 of record JAPFBL010000304.1, read on the forward strand.
TAAAGGACTGTGAAACAACTGTCCTTAAAGAGCATGTGTTACGGGACATACAACATAACATAGAAGACTTCACACATTTTGAGCCCGGAAACATGTCGGCTTTATCAAATGAATTCAAATTCACCAGTGTGTTATAGTTAACACTACAAATATAATACAGCAGTTCCTTAAAAAAAAAGAGTATTTACCAAAACTCTAATATTAATAATAAACACGTAAGTTAAGGGTTTTATCAACCATAAGGTTCTTTTTGAACCAGACCAGAATTAGTTTAATAATTTTGAAAGAAAACCCAACACTTTAGTGAATTTAAAAAATATTTTAAAAGTACATTTTCTTTACATTGAATTTCAAGATACGAAATATAACATGTTCTTAATTGTTTGATTATTTTCAGAGTAATAATTCCATGGAGACATCTACTCCTGGACCGAATGCTCCATATATAAGTATCTCAGAAAAAGAAAACAACCAACATGTGAGGGTAATCACTTTAGTATTGTTTTGTTTTTATTTGTAGATATAAAATGTTCAAATTATCTTTTGAAGATATATATATATATATATATATGATCAAACCACAATAAGAAATGGGAAAACAAGACTAAGATCTTTCAACCGTAATTTCTTATTGTGGTTTGATCATTGATTGTTGTTTCACGTGTTTATGTGAAATCTTTTTATATATATATATATATAGATTTCACATAAACAATTGAAATAACAATAAATGATCAAACCACAATACGAAATGAGAAAAAAGCACTAAGATCTGCAACAAGCGGTTTTCGTCAGAGTCAAAAACCCAACTGAGGGTTTTTAATAATTACTTAGAATCTGTCAGAGTTGGGTTTTTGACTCTGACAAAGACCGCTTGTTATGGTTGAAAGGTCTTAGTCTTTTTTCTTTCCCTGGTTCTAGTATCTCATTGGTTGATGCGGGACCAAATAAGCTTGACTCATTTTATTCAAAGTTGAAGGCTTCTAGCTCTAATCAAAGTCACGTACAGCGGTTCTTCTCTCCCAGCGCCAGTGTTTGTGATTCCTGAGGGAGTGCGAGCCCTTATCCTTTCCTGGCAGGCCGGCAGCGGTTTCATCATGCTGCGACCAGTCTCAACAAGATAGCAGTGGCAGTCTTATGGGCTTTTTTCAGGACCGGACCGAATTTTCAGGGAAAATTCGTAGTGGAGAAGTCGACATCGCACGGCAACTGTTCATTTTCTGAGGGAGTGCGAGTCCTTATACTATTTGCTGTGTCGGCGGAGATGACTCCATGGAAGAGAAGAACTGCTGTACGTGACTTTGATCAGAGCTAGAAGCCTTCAAATTTGAATAAAATGAGTCAAGCTTATTTGGTCCCGCATCAACCAATGATATATATATATGTATATATAGTTCAATATAAACAAAGAAACATAGAGAAATCAGAAGAACACACTTACAGTCTCTAATTTTCGGTTTGAACCGTCTTCAGGAGAGATAAGAGAGGGAAACCAAGCGCACTGGATCAGAGACGGTTGGAGACCAGTTGACCAGAGACTCTGATCCAGTGCGCTTGGTTTCCCTCTCTTATCTCTCCTGAAGACGGTTCAAACCAAAAATTAGAGACTGTAAGTGTGTTCTTCTGATTTCTCTATGTTTCTTTGTTTATATTGAACTATATTTGTCCGTTTTGGATCGTATTTCCAACGAAAAAAAGTGTATATATATATATATATATATATATGACGTATAAGCCACAAGGAAAAGTAAAAAACACAGAAAATATGCTCTAAGGCCTTTCAATTATATGTCATCAGAGAGCAACCAGAGAGTTGCTCTCAGATTTAAAAAATTAAGAGAAAAGTGACAAAAACAAGGGTTCAAAAAGATTTTAATGAAATGTGTATCAACCAAAATCTGCTCCCTAATTACACAATATATATATATTATAATATATATAATTATCATCAATATTTGCATCAAGCCAAATAGCATAAAATAGCTTAAGAAATGGGCAATCGATTAATTTAAGTAACAAATATTTATAAGTATTTGTTTCTTTTTGCTATTGTAGACGACAAAATAATTCAAACTTTTTTATTAACTATCTCTATATTTTATAATATGGAAATAGTTAATTTCATAAAGAGAGAGGCAATTTAAGCTATTCATTAACAACTATTTTATAAAAAATTGTATAGTGATTTTGTTTTTGATACTGATAGAATATAATGTAAAATATATTATTGAATTAACTTAACGTGAAATAAACCAAGAGTATTTTGTTGCAGAAAACGAACTGAATCTTGGAAATTATAATTTTACCTAGACAGAAGAGTTTCAAAGAATTATTAAAGACGTGAGAGGATTATTGCAATATGGGAGAGAACAATTTTATGAAGGCTCAAAGAGAACAGGTTATTCAGATCTCTGTTAAGTGTTTAAGGAAATGATTATTAAGTATGACAACAACTAGAAGGGATAAATACTCAATAAACATTTAACATGATTCAGGTTTTTTTCTTTGTAATAGATTAATTAGGTTTATTATAATTTATTTAGGTTTATTAATTATAATATATGGTTTATTATTTATAACACTATCACTGTGTTAACTTATTTGCTTTAATAGAAGAAAATAAGTCTGCTTCTATTTAAATAGAATAGATAAATAGGACATCATTAATTTTCCTTATCATTAGTATGTTACGTTGATGTTTGTAAGGATAACAGCACTGAAACCTACAGGTAGGAATGAAGAACGGCTTCTGTGTGGAGACAGATTAAAACAATAAAAGTTGTTTGTAAATAAAGTTTTGTTCTGAAATAATTTGTAGGATTAATTTGTAACTCGTTTAATTGGAGGTCATTCCGTTATTATTATGCTTCATTCTGTTTTTTCTTTACGGTGTTAGCAGTTTCTTAAATGTAATTAAGTTAAGATGATTCTTAAATATAATTAAATAGTTTTTTAATTTTAACTAATTTCGTAATTCACCTCACTTGGAATTATTAGAAAATGCAACTTCCTGTCTCCAAACATAACTGACTCTTTCTCCACTGTAGGTTACAGTGCGGTTACCCTTCACTCATAGCCATAGTAGTTTTCTTAGAAACATAAATCGCCTCATCTAAACTTCTTTGCAGTCGTGACGAGTTTTCAAGACAACTCATAACTTGAAGATCATGGAGTACGTACGAAACGTTATGAAGACAACGTACATGGTAAGATGATATTTTTTTTAATAACACTACCCATATTTATTTAATTAAAACTAAATATTTGTGAAATAATGTTTTCAAACTCTAAGCTTCATTAATTAAGATCTGCACTGAACGAAATACATTATGCTATTAATATATTGAGATATTGATTGTAAGGTAAAAATCTAATGAAAATAGTCTCCACATACAGAAATTTAATAGTATAAACAACGCGTTTCGACCACGTAGTGTTCTTCTTCAAGCATTAACTAAAAAAATACAATATCATAGAGTTATCTATAGTTTAAATTAAATGGTACAAAATGAATAAGGAAGAGAACACTATGTGTTCGAAACGCGTTGTTTATACTATTAAATTTTTTTGTATGTGGAGACTATTTTCATAATATGAAAACATGTTACATAATTCATAATCTGTAAATAGCACATAATAAATAACTGATTGCACTACCTAGAATTAGTTAAGGTTACAAAGTAACCTACCTACGTATACGTGGTAACGTCTTACCGTTTAAGACGAACAAAGTTTAAAACTGTTTAAGAATGCCTAAAAGAATACTAGATAAAACAGTTTTACATACCCCTGATATACTTTTTGCAGTTATTGATTTTTTTATTATTTCGGTTAAGGAACAAACTAAAGTGTCACTACTATATATCAAGTATTTCATGGAAATGGTAAGGTGAAGGAGTTCTTATTGTGTTATTTAAAGTAATGCTAATTATGAATAATAAAAACTAGTTTAATTAATCAAAATAAGACTAGTTAAAAGAAAAAGAAATTATAAAAGCAGTTAAAACATCTAGGAAGACATTATCCAATGTACAAGTATTATTAAGGTTTACATTTAAACGTAATTTGTCACTTAAACTTCACGGTGGAAATAAAATGTGCAACAGGTACTTTGATTCTACTGGAAAATACATGTGTTTATAGAGGTTTACTTACTCTTTACTTATTAGAGAGGAGTACGGTCATACCAGTACTCCAAGTAACACTTCTCAGTTAGAAAAGAGTACACTTTACTTATCAGTCAATGGGATATTTTATGACTCATGTCGTAAGACTAAACATTTTAACCTTGATTGAATCATAACTAAATTAGCGAATAGTTGATAGTTTTAATCTTTGAGAAAAGCAAACAATGGTTTATTTTTTCTATAACTTTTTAAATAGTTTTATTTTTGTTGACTATATAATGTACTAAAAAAAAAAAACAGATTCAAGGTTAATAATGCAATGTTTTTTTTTTTATAAGTCGTAATTATAAAAGATATTTGATGTAAGATTCTTGGCAACTCTCTTTGTTTTGTATTTTAATATAAATTAATTGCGTATGGAATGACAGTCAAAACGAAATCTTGAAATTATAAAAACGGAGGAGTTACGGAGATCGAATCAACTGAGTCAATAGACGTTCTTATTTTCAAGTTACCACCGAGGCATCAAAGCAATAACTATATAAATGAAAGAAAGGTTTTGTCTATACATTGCTTAAAACTGACTCATTTCAGTCATGTTTTATGTGTTAGAGTAACCGATTCCATTCTTAGAAAAATTTCTATCAGTTTATTTGTTATTCTGCAAAATTTTGTCAGAAGTAAACTCAGCCACCATAAGTCATAGCAAGCTGAAACTTGGTCAGTATATGTGTATATGTCTATCCTAAAACCTAAGATTTGAAAGGATTGGAAATTCAACATACGAGAAGCAACGTTATAGACTTTTAAACTGTGTTTTACTAGCTACTTAGACATTTTTATTGTAAAAATATACAGCAAGTATACTGTAGCAAGTAGATATTGTTAGTTGATTTTGATTTCGTTTGCGTCTATCATAATTTACTCGCTTTTAAAAAGTAAGCCCTACCCACTCGCTTACTAAATAAGAAGTCTGCTTAGAATAAAATCAAATTTGAGGTCAGTATCTAAAGAAACTCCAGATCTAATGACACAGTTCTGGACTATACTAATGATATTTTCTACTATTCTATAATTTCTAATAATAATTTAGAATATCATCTCAGCGTTTTTGTAAAATACCAATCAAAGTATTTTATGTTTTTTATGACCGTCTAGTTATCTATGAAATCCTTCGTTTATGTGTTAGCTATGCATTCCCAAAAAAGATTTTATTAATCTTCATGAAATTTTACTATCTAGCTTAGATTGGCACTTGGAAGGTTTTAAATAGGTCACAGTAGAAATGGCACAGGTAGAGATATCATAATTTTTTGCCTTTATCTGCTTTTAGCTAACATTTAGGTACTCATATGTCAGCAATAGAAGTTCTTTAACAAAAATGTTTTACTTTGTTTTCCAAATCTTCACAAGTGAATGTAATGAAGTTTAAACGGTGTGATTTTCAAAAAAGAAAAGCTATCAGAAAACTCTCTTCTAAAACTTTAAAAATAAAAGACTTTTGAAATGAAACTGAAGATAAAGAAAGAAGACTAACAATTGATTGTTTAATATAATAGATAACATAAAGTAAAAGAACTTCAAAAACCCTTGATACTGTCAGAGGACCAGATCAGAATCAGGAACAACTAGCTGACTTCAATTAAGGGTGGTAAACGGAAAATAACATGCATTGTACTTAAACGTCATCTGTACTTAAACGAAACATTCTCTCTGTAAGCTTGATTCAATAATGAAAATGAAACAAACTTGACCGTCCAATCGTAGCCACGTACAATAACTAGTGCATTATATGTAATATATATAAAAATATGAGTTGGGATTTGACGTGTGAAAGATCTTAGTCTTTTTTTTCATTTCTTTTTTTGGTTTGAACATATATATACGCAATTCTTTTTATCATGAACTATATTGGAGTAGATATGTCGATGTTTATTAATAATTGTTACACCCTCCCACCACATACTTCCAAACGTCATAAAAGAAATATAAATGACTTCAAAAGTATTCAAAACTTGCTCATTCGTTAAAATCTGAACTTATCTTTAGCACTTAAACTCAAGTGTAATTAGAGTAACTAACTTTAACGAATTTTCGAGCTAATAACCTTAATGATATGTTCATGCATTTCATCATTACCACAGAGGTTAGTATTATTAATATTAAACACATAATATACCGTCTTACCTCAGTAAGTACGCAGTAATGTACGAGGTAAGACGGTAGATTATATGTTTAATACTTAATAATATGTACTCAGTCCCTAGGTCTTCTGACTTGAAGAAGTTAAATGTGGGTTTCATCAAAAGCTGTCAAAATAATATTCGTAGCCTTTTACCGCGATGTGTTTACATCCTTGTTTGATATGTTCTTAGTTTTCGGATATAAGATCCATTTTTTTATTTTACTTTGTTTTGTAAGCCTTTGAAAAAAAGATTAGAAATAAAGCCCAAAATTCGTCGTTTGATTTGAGTCTAGCAGTTAGAATGGAGTCCGAGTTATTTTAGAAATAAATAGCTATTTATCTTTTTTTTTTTAGCACTAAAACTATCATAAACAATATTTTTTTACCAAAATTTGCATATATCTTTGATAAAGTTTTTCATAAATGATTATTGTTTACTGGGAAGTACCTGAAGGATGGCAAGGGCACTGCCTGGGCCTGGCACAACAGTGACAAGCTGGTTCTTTCTCTTCTTTGGAAAGAGCTGCTCTGGAGGTCAGTGGGGAAGGAAGGTGACTTGAACCCCACGGGCTCTAGAACACCCACAACCGCTGTTATAGTTACTCAATAAATATATCATTTGGATAGGATATCCTTGCCAGATGAGTTCACGTTAAAGAGAAAAGATAAAACCAATATATACATTGATCAAACCACAATAAGAAATGGGAAAACAAGACTAAGATCTTTCAACCGTAACAAGCGGTCTTCGTCAGAGTCAAAAACCCAACTGAACTGGGTCAAAAACCCAAGTTCAGTTGGGTTTTGGACTCTGACGAAGACCGCTTGTTACGGTTGAAAGATCTTAGTCTTGTTTTCCTATTCCTTATTGTGGTTTGATCATTGATTGTTATTTCGCGTGTTTATGTGAAATCTTTTTATATACATATATATATAGTCAAGGAAAATGAAGAAGTATCAAGTAACATAATCTCCTAATGCGATATCAGAAGAGATACATCTGGGTTGAATACAGTTGGTAATATCTGACTTTATAGAAAAATAATTCAATGATCTACCTGAAGGGACTAATAAAAACATACGCTTCTATCAAAGATACTAGTGTAGTAACGTCTGTTGAAAGCGATCAATGCGAATAGATAGATGTTTGTTTTCCATCACCCAAGCTTATAAGGCTGCTGAACACATGTGGCTCATTTATTAGTTGGCACCCATTTTAGTAATGGGTGAGCCATTTTTAAATTTTTCCTAACTCAAGTTTATTTAGAGTAGGAAATTTTAACATCATATAGGCTCGGGACCAACGGCTGAACTTCCTCTCTGAGGGACGACATGTTTAGTTTATTCACCTTTCACGTGAATGAATCGGTGGACAGGTGGGTATTGAACCCCTGACCTACGGAAGCCACTGAGCCAACCTCTTGTTGGTTTTACGAACAAGGTTGTCCAAAACGCTGTACTTTTCCCTTCATTGAAGAGAGGCTGGAGAAAGAAGAAAAATACGAGTAATGTATTTTATAAAATTATGTTTTTTAGTTTATTGTATTATTTGGTGTATTTTGTGTTATTTATATACAGTACAAATCCGTATAAGTTATTTTTACATTACTTTAAACATATTTTATTCCCTATAGAACACCTCTATAGTGATATATGAACAAATTCAGTTAACGTACAACCGTTTGGAAGGTGTTTTGTTCGTAATGTGGGGAGCGTCTGTATAATCAATTAAATGAAATATTTAAATTTTATGTACGATATGTTCAGATTAAAAGTTTTAATTTAATAAGGGCTAAACCATTTTAAGTTATTTAGAAATTAAATACAAAGTACCAAACGTAAACTTAATATTGAACATATAATCTACCGTCTTACCTCGTACATTACTGCTGTAGCTCTCGGACCGGTTTCGGGTGTCATCCATATTCAACACGAACTCTGTTGAATTCGTGTTGAAGATGGATGACACCCGAAACCGGTCCGAGAGCTACAGCAGTAATGTACGAGGTAAGACGGTAGATTATATGTTCAATATTAATAATACTAACCTCTGTGGCAATCATGAAATGCATGAACCAACGTAAACAATATTACATTATAAAAACAAAGCTTTTTGTGTTCTCCTTCAGGATTGTTTGTTGTAATTATAGAGTAGGAATAAAGAATGGAAATGAATAAAGCAGAAAACTATTTTTCTTTATGTTTGTTTTTAAATGTACTAAGTAATAGAGATTATACCCATAAAAGAGGAAGCAGTTAACTTTATTTATATCGAGTATATGGGCTAGAAAATAAACTAATTACTAAACTAGAAATAAGAAAATCAGATTAGAAATAGTAGTAATGAATTTAGAGTTAATAAATCAACGTCATTAACAATGTTATCTTCAGAATCCATGAATCAATAAAAGGCTTCCTGCGTATTGTTGTTTTAAATTAATTGTATTTCAGTGTCAAGATTTTTTACTAATTACAAGGACTTATAATTTGCTGGAGCTGAGTTCTCTGATGACTATCAGGGTACGGAGTCGTTCATGGATGACTATTTTCACCGGAAGGTGGGCAGGTGTGAGTCATTTTGAACACCTAACTAAAAAGGGATACAGAATGTCCTGGAGTTCCAAGGCAGCTGTTTTCCCACGCATTTAGGCCCTTGGTTCCGCAACTCAATGTCATATTATTAGAGTTAACAACTTAAAGAACACAGAGATCATTTAAGTAAAGAAACACACAGAAATAATGCAGTCATTACAGCTTAGTTTATTTCAGTGGACTACTGAACTTAAATAAGCTTGTGATTCATCTTGTAAAGCACTGCGTTTGAAAAGAAATTATGAAATTTAAATTTATTAAATTATGTTTTAGCCCGTTCTTAGGAGCAGAACTTTTTATAGGCTTTGCTAGAGGTTCTCAATAGTGGTGAAATTTGCCTCCAGCAGTGAATTTTGGGGTTTCAGGGGGCGAATTGTGATCACAGTAACCTTACAGAGGGGGCCATATTCCTCCGGTGCTATATTTTTCCAGGTGTCATATTCCTCCAGGTACCATATTCTTCCGGGTGCCATATTTCTCCGGGTGCCATATTCTTTCCGGGTCATATTTTTCCGGTGCCATTCCCCGGTCCAATTCTTTCCGGGATAATCCTCCGGTCCCTATTCCCCGGGTGCCAATCACCCTACCCTCTTCCTACTTCCATTTAAATCAGTAAGATTCACGCATTTCCAACTAGTAGATAATAATATTTTTTTTTAAATTTTTATATATGTTTCATTTATTAAGTGAAACCTGAAGATGACACATGTGAGGCCGAAAGTAATTGTAATTAAAATTGTATCAATAGAATTTAAAATTTAATTATAGTGTTTAAAAATACAGGTATTATACTTTTGAAAAGTAAAAAAATGTTTTAAACCAGTGTGATATTTTTTTTATATAGAGTGAAGTTAAGTGTAGGCCACTGGAGATATTTTTTTAAAGAGATGTGATTAAATTGACCTTTAAAGAAAGAGAAAGTAAACATGCATAGGACACAATTGAGATGGCATTGCTTGAGTGAAGTCATTAAAAAGAGGAAGTAAACCTGGATTGTAAATAGTTTAGATGGCATTGCTTGAGTGACGTCATATACGAGTCATTGGACTTCTATTGGCCAGTCACAAATTAGCCCGTGGTTGTGTTTTAATTATTCCTCGATAAATTGAAAAATGAAACTCTACATGCAAATTACACCTTCAAAAACACTTCAAATAGTAAGTACAAAAGTGTTTTCAACTATTTACGTACTTATTATTGTTGTTTGATTTACTTTACATTAATAAAACATGAAAATAATAAGCTATACATTTACTAGAGATTATCTTCTAGCAATATGGCTGCCTCAAATCTAAGTTAGCGTCCTTTTGGTTTCACTATTATTTTTTTTTCTTTCCAGTTATAATAGATATGAACATTTATAATGAAATATATCAATCAAATAGCTATAAAACGCATAACTATTTGCCATTTTTATCAAAAAAGTTAAATATCTTATTAAAAATTATTTTTTTTTAAATAGTTTAAACCTAATTTAATTTTAAATTTTAATAAAGTTTAATTAAATTTATTGCATTTGTTGCATTGACATATGTTTAAAACACTTTTTTTTCATTGAAATAATAATATAAACTCAGAGTTTAATGACAATAAAAAAGAAACAATTTTAAAAGAACAATATCTTAAGAACAAACTTTGCCACATAATTTATGTCGTAATGTATGTATAAAAAAGAAAATAAGATAATTCAATTGAATAAAACACTCGTTCATTGTCAACAATTCTCGTAATTTAGAACAAAATAAAGGTTGTTCTTAGTTCCTATTATACTTTTTTGAACAGTTAATAAAGCTTGCATATTCATTCAGTGATATGAATTTATTTTAAAAATGTTAATTATAATTTACTTAATATCAAACATTTCGTGAAGATGGCACCTATTAGTTTATTAATTAATAACAATGATATCTCTATTTCCTTAAGTCTAAGATAATTGCTTTAACGTAATGAAAAATGCCTTAATACAAATATTGAGACTTAGCATAATCAAATAAATACTTTGTGCACTTTTGAACCTTTAGTTTATTTCTATATTGTAATTTATAGTTCATAATACAACTATGCAATATATTATAATTGCAAAATACAAAAGAAATGGAAAACATTTTCATGTTTCAAATGTTATTAGAACTTCAATAATCATTCTATTTTTTTATGAACTTTTAAGGTCCTGCTTAAATATAATTCATTAAAGTGATGTTAAAGGTTTAGTAAATCTCACTGAAATGTTTTATGAGGTTAACATTACATTTATTTTATTTTATTTTAAAAGGAAATATCTGTAAACAAATTTAGAGTAGTTGGTGTATTATCTAGTTCAGTGATAGATAAATTATCTATTTAATGTTCCTATCTATGATTCTAAATAGACTTAGATATTACTTAATTTAGAAAAATACTTTTAAACTTAAATATTATTTATTTTAATATTCAAGTGAACGTTTATTTTTTTTTTTTTTGAAAAGTAACAAATCAATCGACTCTTGGTTAATATAATTAGGTTAGTTTACTTCCTGAATTGAATCACTGATAAGAGAATGTTATCAAAATTGTTATCTATAATAGAAAGTTGTATTAAATGACCTTTGTAATGAATGTTGATAAAACATGAATTGACTAATTGAAATGTCGATATTCCAGTCAATTATTTAACAATTACAGAGTTACAGTTCATCAAGAAGTTAGAGCAGTGTTCATCAAGCTTTTATACGTAGGTCAATTCAAGGGTTTTAGTAAAATCTGGAGTGGCCTATACCCAACTTTACTATGAGTATACATACTATTAAACTTCTTGAGTATATAATACATAATGCCCCATTCAGACGTAATATAAATCTCAAAATGGAACATGTTTATTAGTCTTTCGTTCCTGGAGTTAGTACAAATAGTGTACTTATTAGTGGTTAACCTATTCTGCTCTGGGCTGGTAGTCCGGGGTTCGATCCCCACCTGGACCTCGATTTATTCACATGGGAGGTGAATAAATCTGAGTAAGTCGTCCATCGGAGAGGACGTTAAGCCGTCGGTCCGGAGCCTGTAGGATTTTAAAGGTACTCGTTAAAGATCCCACTGAAAGCATTGAGTTAGGCAAATTGAGGATCCCAA